>CM076570.1:561073434-561673434 GCA_034641835.2 Pinus albicaulis | reverse complement strand
GTTGTTTTTTCTCTCAAAGTGAAAATGAACAATTAAATCAATCTTCTTGTAAAGGGACATCACATAAGACATAGGCGCACACGACATGGGTTGTACACCCCTACATAATCAAAGGCTTTAATTAACCATGAACCCCAATGTGATCGACTACAAGTCCTCAAATCCTATACAAGACGAAAGGAGCTAAGAGCAAGGACTGAAGAGACTGGCCACTGCCAACAATAATAAGCCTAGGGCACTTTAATACAAAAGCTAGATGGCCTACAAGGCTTTAACTTGTATCCATGGATTTACAGTGGTGTTCTGAAAAGTGAAGAGAAGTCCATATGTACCCCTATTGAAATGAGGGGTAACATTTCCCTTCCAAATACTCCCATACAAAGCATTTTTACCAAGGACTTGGTTCTTAACAATGCTAGCACATTTGTAGCTGCACTACTACTTCGCATTCTGCTCTTTGATTTTAGACTCTAGATCTTAGATTTGCTTTTATCTTGGGTACATTAACAAAACTATCTTTTCTTATCCTGTGTGCTTGGACATTTGGATTTATTTCTTTCCTTTTCTTGCACTGGTGGACAAAGCTTGAAACTAGTTTTTGTTATATAGTTAGACACAGTTTTGTAGAGTGCATGGACTCAACCCGCACATAGTATAGAGATGGGGCCCACTGTACACTCATGTGTACCAATGGCACAGTGTTATAATCATGTAATATGTAGACTAGTGCCCCTATAACATATATTTGAATCCTTGTGAAAGGAAGTTTGTGACCTCACAGAACACACCCAATCTTTACTTAACAAAACCCCTTCCTTTCACTCATGAGACAACAATAAGTCCAAAAGAAGTTATAGAGCCTCTCTAGATTCCTTAATTTGTTCCCTATCAAACTGTTAATTACTACATGTTCAACTTTTATCCCAAAAATAGATCGATAACTTACTTTCCCTGAAAAATAGGATAAGGGAAATTGCATCCAAAACATTGAAGACACACAAGTCATTACTAGACAAAATTGGAAAATTAAACAAAACAGGAACATCACAGTACAATAAAAACCAAATTCGCCCATATAGTTTTTACAATCAAGTCAAATAGAAGCTCGCCATTTCCAGAAATATATAAAATAGATGTATTTAATAATAGCACTGAATCAAATATTAGTTTTTACCAAAACAAATATACAAGAATTTCCTGGAGCAGACATACTAAACAATTCAGTGGTGAAAGCGAGAACAAACAGGCACCTTCAATTGAAATTGTCCAAGATGGAAATAATAATTGTGGTTCAATCGATTTAAAATGAATTGCATTTGTCTAAATATTTAGAAAAAAAAATTTAATAGGATTATTTTGCATCTCACTTACATGCAACCTAAACAAGACAACTTGACTTCATTTAAAGGTGCAAGTGATAACAAACAAACAAACATTTCTATCATGACAAAATAAGTCTCACAAAAAGATTCTACAATCATAATTCAATAAGGAAAGCAACAAACTCCAAAGACGCATAGAAAATAAACATACCCAATATCAAGTAACCTTGGAAGAACCTTTTGCAAGTAGTAACTGACAGGTGACCAAGCCTTAACCCTGAAATTAAAAATATTGCTTGTATTGTAATCAAACGTTGCCATTATATCTTCTGGGAGCTCTCTAACCACCCTCACATCTTGTCTAAGACTTTTGATAAAATGCCCCTCATCATAAATGTCTCCAAACTTGCTGAAAGCAGACAGTTCATAGCATTAGCAGCCAAGATAATAAGTGTAGTACTAGCAAGCAAAAAAGTTTCAAGAAAAACAATGTCCCATCCATACAAAACAATGGATATTCCCATATCTACAACCAAATATATTTGAAAAACCTCATAGACCTAAGGTATATTTATAATTAATTTGGCATTTATCTATGATACAACTAGTTCACAAAAAGAAGATAAACCCTTTTTCTGTTCCATAAAAAGATACTACAATGGACAACCCTATTGCAGACTATTTTTCCTCCCCCTAAAATGCAAATCACAATACGATAATGTTATGCCGTTAACATGCAATGCATACCTGCTACGGCATTACCATGGAATGCAAACCTACTCAATCTACCATGAGTTTGATCCTGAATTGTTTTTTGGTAGCATCAGAAGTGCTCTAAGTCTCAAAATTTGTGGAGAGGCTTAGGCACATGTATTCCAAAGAACCCAGAAATTGTTTGTGAAAATTCCACTCAGAATGTTTTTTATTAAAATAATTTTTCATTTTAATGTGACCCTATATTTAAACTTAGGAAAATTAAATAATGAAAAGGTATTAATAAAACAGAGTGTGAATCTTCTAGAGAACATGGATCAAGTCAAGTTATAATCTTAGCCGTTGATTGGAAATCTAATCTCGGCAATTGAAGTCTCAATGAGAAGGCTATAAAGGAAGGCTTGAGGATCATTTGGAAAGACAAGCCGAGTGAATCTAAGTGATCGATTTTCTGAAGTGAGCAGTGCTTAGAGGAGAATTTGAACTAAGTGATGCACAGTGAGGGGCAGGGATAGCTTTCGAGAGAGATTTTCTCAACCGGAGAATCATCAACGGAGAGAGGCAGAGAGTGATCCAGCAGCTCTCACACAGAAGCTGACACAGGGCCAGGCAGGGGTAGCATAGAGGATGATAAAGAGTCTGAGATTTTGCAGAAGAATCAGTTTCAGAAGCCAGCAACTGGGGTGTGAGACCGAGAGGCTGAGAGCAGTAATTTCGAGCTGCAGATCGATCACCTAGCTGGATGATGCATTGCCTAGAGAAGCGGATGCAGGGACTGCGTGGGGACTCCGCAAAGGCAGCGCAGGGCCTACCTGGGGCACTTCATCCAATGACTGGATCAACCGGGATTTTTTTCAGTGATTGAGTGAGGTAAAACTCAAAATCTTTCTGCCAATATTTCTCCCTCTGTAACTGAATTACCTTTATGGTATTCAGAGATGTATTCAGAATTTGCTACTGCTTAATAAAATCAAACCCTCAAATTTGTTGCACCGGTTTTACCACATTGGGTTTTTTCAGGGACTTTCGTCCAAAATTAACGATGTCCTATGTGTAAATTTTTCTTTGCTCAGTTTCTTTGTTTCAGAATCATAAGTAATTAAGTGTAGGTTGCTTTAGTAATTTGCTTCAATTGTTGAAATTTGATTACCGGAGGACAGGTGGTTCCCTAAGGCTTTGAACTTTGGCCTAGGGAAAAGTGTCCAAAAGAATTTAATTTTTCTCCTAAAGTGACTTTATAAAGTTATAAAGTCAAATCTAATATAAAAGTGACTTTAAGTGATAAAGTTACTAAGTCTAATTTTAAAGTGACTTTAATAAAGTCAATGTGAAATTAGAAAGTGAAAAGTGACTTTGGAAATAAAGGACTAAGTGGGTCTTTATTAAAGTGGGGTGAATTAAAAAATAGAAAGTGAGATTTAAATGAGCATTTAATCTTAGCCCTAGATCTAAAGCTACCTCAGCCATTGGATTTAGGGATTCCCCAAAAGTCACCAAGGGTTAGGTTAAAGGAGGAAAAGGAGAGAAAAGATCATTCTTCTTTCATGAGCAGATTGAGAGAGGAGAGAAAGTTGAAGAGAAATTTATGAGCGGAGGGAGAGCAGCATAGCTACACAGAAAATCCGTACAGCAAGAGGGCACATTTCCCAAGGCAGCATTTCCATACAACAGCATTTATTGGCACGTTTACCAAGGCAGAAAATTCGTACAACACTATTTAGCACGTTTTCGAAGGCAAGTACAGCGATATTTTCGAGTAGATTCAGCAACAAATGGCACGATTTTCAAGACAGATTTTTTGGGCACGAAAATTGAGAAAGGTGTTGCTGTATTGTCTGTACAGTACCGTACAGGCAGAAATCTGGGCATTTTTTCTAGGTGGCAAGTACAGTATTTATTGCTGTATTTTTCTTGTAAATTTTTGTTTTGTTGTTGGCACGATTTTCCAGATTGGCGGTTGACATGGAAATCGAGATAAGTGGGTTTTGTATTTGCTGTAATTTTTCTGTGTTTTACTATTCATTGTAAAAGAATATTCAGAAATAAAGAGAAGCTTTCGAACTGGTATTCCCCAAGAGTTGTAGGGAGTTTTTCTAGGGTCAAATTGACCAAAAATCAGCGTGTCTATTTTCTATGTGTGGCTGATTTATTTTTCTGAGTTTTATTTCTGCATTTCAGCACTATGAAATTTCCAGAATTTGTGTTTTCAAAAAATATTTATTTTTCCAACTTGTTGAATGTATGGCTATGGGAATGGAATTTAACTTTATGAGAGAAATAAGGATAAACTGAAAACTAGGGTTGGGTTATCAAACTTTTACACGGTATCGGAGCTATTTTGCTGAAAAGTGCAGTTTGGGACAGCAAGCTGATTTTTCACACAGAAAACAATACCTTTACTACAGCAGTGTTATTTTCAGCTTATTAGGACAGCAAGCATGTCTTTGGGCTTGAGGGTGGAGGATAGGTCGGATGGGCATAGTAACTACAGTGTATGGAAGGAGAAAATGCAGAGCATCTTTGAGGAGGCAGAAGTCTAGGGTATAATGGTGCATACCCAACAGAACCCTATTAATGTACCTGCTGTCCCTAATGAGTTGGCAGACTTTAATAAAAAGAATAACAAGGGTAAGAGACTGATTCTGGATGAAATCAAAGACCATTGCATTCCTCATGTGAGAGGAAAGAGATATGCTCATGAGATGTGGACAGCATTGACCAATCTCTACCAGAGTACCAATGAGAACAGGAAAATGGTCCTAAGGGAGACGCTGAAGACCATTAAGATGGGTAAGACTGATAGTGCAGCTAGATATCTCACAAAGATTACTAATGTGAGAGATGCATTGGCAACAGTTGGAGAGGTCATTCCACCCACTGAGTTAGTGCGGATTGCAGTGAATGGTCTTCCCAGTTCATGACTGAACTTTGCTGACCCTTCCCACTTGGGAGAGGTTCTAGGATGATTGCAAACAAACAAAAATCAGAAAGAGCCAGCTTGGGGGCAGCCAAACCAGTTAAGCAGGATGAGGATGTAGCACTGTTAGCAGAAGACAAGAAAGGCAAGGGAAAGAAGAAAGCTTCCACAATTGTTGGTGGGGGCAAAGGCAAAGGTAAAGGTAAACAGGGGAACACACAGAAGAACTATTCCAAGGTGAAGTGTTGGAATTGTCAAAAGATGGGACACTATGCAGTTGTGTGTCCAGAGAAGAAAAAGAAGGGGAAGAACCAGAGCATGGCAGCATCAGTAGTTCATCACACATTTCCAGAAATCAGAAGATTCCACAGAAAATTAATCTAGGATGGTCCAATCCATTCTCAGTACGACAATTTTCTCTATTACTCGGAGTATCATATCGTCTTGTATCGACGAAGATGAAAGTTCAGAGATGAGAAGATGTTCTCAATAAGCTTTGAGAACAAAGCTTATTGAAGAGAGAGAGGCAATGTTATGAATATAATTCATATAAAAATAATAAATATAAATATAAATATAACAATAATATATAATAATTAATTAACTAATGATTAATTAGTTAGTAATGAAGAGGCATGTCTTAGAGACACGACCATTCATGAAAGGGCACTTGCCTAGGGCATATAAGCAGGCCCTCATTCTCATTTGTATTCATCCTACATCAATTCTTTTACACAATCTACAATTTACAATTACTATCCTACAATGGATGTCTTTGTCTACAAAGTATTTTAATATTTCCGTTGTGTATACGATTGTTGGTCGTTACAGCGACATTCCTTCACCATTTGCAGGGGTAATACACCTCTCACCATCCAGCATTCCTCTTGAATGATAGTGGGCTACCACTCTTTTGATTTTTCAAGCGCAATAGATACTAGCACAATATTTTTGAATATTGATAATTACTTCTAATGATGTTGATATTCTTTTAACATTTCCAATATATCATTAAGCAAGTATACTTCAGAAATTAAACCATACAAGAACAATAGAACAGTAGAGATCACCATGCACAAAGAGAGCACAACATTTACCTTGGGAAAACCCACTAAGAGGAAAACACCAACAACCTTTTCAATAGAGAAATCATTTCGTTTAACAAGAGACACACCTAGACCTTCTAGTCATGAACTAGGTCAAACCGACCTTCAACAAATCTATGGTCAAATCTAGTCAAACCCTCCAAGTCAAGCCATCGACTCTGATCCAGTACTTCACTCTAATGATACGCCCCAGAATTTTGGCCCTCCTGCAACTGCCAAAATCCCAAAATTTTGGCCCCTTGCAATTGCCTAGAAATTTTGGCCCTACAACAGAACTGCCCAAATATTATGCGAACTGAAGAGAGAGTGTCCTTCCACACATGTGAGCAAGAGAAGGGATAAATAGATGAATTTTGTCCTTGTCCTTCTCTGGGATGCCCAGAAACAATCTAGCTTGAAAAAGTGTGAATTGGTGCCTTGAGGAGGAGGTCGAGTTGCCTTTATATAGTGGACCAGTTGGGTCGAATGGGAGTGACTCTGTCTACGTCGTGTTACCCACCACTTCGTGGGTGATATCCCTAGGAGGAATTTTTCTCCATGACGGACCTCAGCCGGCAGCTAGCAGCCGCTTACAGCCTCCTACTAGCTCGTTGTTGTTGATTTTCGATAGCATCGAAAGTGCTCTAAGTCTCAAAATTTGTGGAGAGGCTTAGGCACATGTATTTCAGAGAACCCAGAAATCGTTTGTGAAAATTCCACTTGGAATATGTTTTATTAAAATAATTAATTATTTTAATGGAGGCACTATGTCTAAACTTAGGGAAATTAAATAATTAAAGCGTATTAATAAAACAGAGTTTGAATCTTCTAGAGAACATGGATCAAGTCAAGTTATAATCTTAGTCGTTGATTAGAGATCTAATCTCAGTCGTTGATATCTCAACGAGAAGACTATAAAAGGAAGGCTTGAGATTCATTTGGAAAACATAACAGTGTAGATACTCAGCTGCCCAAGTAAATCGATTTTCTCAGTGGCTGAAGTTCAGTAAGAGAAAATCGATCCAGAGGGAGAGTTACAGGTGGAGGAGAAACAGAGAGGGTTCAACATCAATCCAGGGTGCAAGATCAGGTGACGTAGTGAAAGGAAGAGGCAACAGAGAGGTAGGAAGGGAACAGCGCAGAAGGGTGACGCAGTTCTACGCAGTGCCCTCGCACAGCCAGCACAGTAGTGACGTAGGAGGCCAACGAGGGTCCTTCTGGGGTCATTTCTCATCAAGAAATTTGTGAGAAAATTCTCCAGTGTTATCATAGAGAATTTCTCTTCATTACTGCTAATTGTAAATTGTACAAGAAGATTTTTGTTGAAGAATAATAGAAACCCTCATCTGCTACACTGGTTTTCCCACATTGGGTTTTTACGAGGACAATTGTCCAAAAATCATTGTGTCATTCTTATTCTAGTATTTCCTTGTATTTTGCTCAGTAATTGTATGGTGAAGTTTGCATTTGAGTTTGTTTCAATATTTACTGAAGAGATTTCCGTAAATAACTTATTTTTGAATAATAAGGGAGGAGAAATAATATCAGATATTGTAGTAGGATTTCAAGTTGGAATTTTCACATGGTATCAGAGCAAGGTTGGGCAAGATAGCAGGAGGATCTATGCTAAAGGGAACTAGTGGTGCTGCTTTAGCAGCAAATTGTACTCCTGAGGGCTTACGCATTCCGTTTGCAGAAGCTGCTAGGAAAAGGAAAAGCACGAAGAAGATGGAAGATAGCGTTATTTCAGAATTGGCCTCAAGGCTGGAAAAGAATGTGTGTGTTTATCTAGCTCTGCATCATCAGACGATTGGTATATTGATAGTGGAGCTTCACTTCGTATGACTGGAGAAAGAGATCATTTCTCCAGCTATCAAGAGAAAAGGATGGACTTCCAGATTACTATAGGAAACAAGACAAAGTGTACCCTTGTAGGAAAAGGAAGCCACAAATGTGTTGCATGTGTTAGGTAGGGGAATGAATTTACTTGCAATGTCTCAATTGCAGGACAAGGGATATGATGTTTACCTTATCGGAAGGAAAGTCTATGTCAAGCATCCAAGCTGGAAGAAGAAGGCTCAGATTGGAACTCAAAGCAACAGACTATACAAGTTGTAGCTAGAGTCTCCAATGGCTCTAGTAGGCAGCAATCTAAGTGGCGAATCAGATCTAAATGAGCTATGACACAAACGAAAGGGGCATCTTCACCATCGAGCTCTGAGAATGCTCAGAGAAACTATTACGGGAGTTACAGTCCTTAGCACCAAGCATGATGACATGTGCAGAGGGTGCGTACTAGGGAAGTACGCTAAAGCAGCATATTCCAGAAGCAACAATAGGGGGAAAAGTGTATTGGGACTAATACACTCAGATATCTGTAGACCAATGTCCACTACCGCTCTTAGTGGAGGTAAGTACTTTGTCACCTTCATTTATGACCATTCCAAGAATGGCTTGGATTTACTTCTTAACTACCAAGGATGAGGTCTTTGATCGGTTCAGGTAATTTAAAGCTCTAGTAGAAAACCTAACCGGGAAGAAAATCAATGTATTGCGTTCAGATAACGATGGGGAATACACTGATAAAGAATTCACATATTTTTGCACAAGGGAGGGCATCAAGAGATAATGGACTGCACCTTATAATCCGGAGCAAAATGGAGTTGCAGAACGGAAGAACAAGACTATTGTTGGGGCAACAAAGGCAATGTTGTATGACCATGATCTGCCTAGATTTCTATGGGCAGAACCATACAGCACAGCGATATATATGTGAAAATTTATGAATGTTACTTATGTCGAAATCTACTATTAGATCTGGTTATCCGTGCATGTACTTAATTAAGTTATTAATGCTGAAAATTCAAATTAACATTGAATCAAACACATAATAGACTTTCACCGATTCAGATCTAAAACAAAAAAGTACATGCACGGATAGACAAAGTGACACAAGGATTTTCTGGACAATAGTCCCCGGAAAAACCCAATGCGAGAAAATCGATCTTCTGGCTGTTGGAGGGTTTTATTATTAAGAGTTTTCTGAATACAGCAAATCTGGGTTCTAGATCTAGAAAACCCGAGAGAGAAAATATAGATCTGCAGCTAACATGTCGTTATGAAGCCAAAATATTGACTGATCCACACCCTCAAACGGGATTTACAGAATTCAGCCAGATCTTGGCCCTAGAAACCCCAGCACTACCCCTGAAGTCGTTGCATCAGCCTCTGTAGCTTCTGTCACTCTGCGTTGGGCTGGAGAGAGTTGCGTAACCCTAGAATGGGTGACGCAGACCCTACGCTGCCCTTGAGGGACTTTGTGTAACCCCAGAGGGTCCCTTGTTGCCCAACGCTGCCCCAGGAGAGACTGCGTAGCACCTACGTAACTAAAGTTGCCCCTGCGCTGCATAGTTGTTGCTGCTCCTGCTTCTTTGCACTGCCACTGGAAGCTGCTCTCTGCCTCTTCCTAATTCTAAGCATTGGGATCAGACCATCCCCTTTGCCTAAACTCCCCTCTCCACAGCTGAAACACTTCTGAGAATTCTTAGCAAACCCTGCCCTAGAATCTCAGCTTGGCTTCAGTGCTCTGCCTCTATGTGTCTTTACAAATGACCCCAAACCTTTCCTTTATACTTTTCTCGTTGGGAAACCAACGGCCATGATCAGATCTTGAATCAATGGCTAAGATTAAAAGAAAGCTTGATCCGTGTGACTTAAGACAATTTCATCACATGTTTAATTTAATTAACTTCAATTATTTCATTTTCCTAAGTTTAGACTTACGAAATACATTAAAATAATTAATTAATTAAATATCTCCCAAACCAGATGAAATTTCCCAAATCCCTTTCTGGGTCTTGTAGATCAAGTGTACTCTAGTCCCTCTACAAAATTTGGGAGCTAGAACGCCACGATGCTGCCCCAATACCACCAATCTCAACACTCCCTCTTAGCACGAAGTGTGCTCTAGCAATACATAACACCATGTATCACAAGATTTTGGGCATTGGTTTCTTTGTTGATGTTGGGACTACTGCCCTTCAACACTGCACGGTTGTTGCCATTTTGTACTGCTGCCCATGACGTTGTCACCACCACTGCCACATTTGTACTGCAGCTCCCTCTCAATCTGTTGCATCCATGCTGCCATCTGGCACATAGCTGCATCTTCGATTGCTAAGAGAAACGATTGAATCTCACCTTGCAATCTTTGGCAGGTCAGAGTCGATTGGTGGAAACCGCAGCCTTTGAGCTCCATCGGTTGTTTATCTGTGCTATCATCTAGAGGATGATGCACAGCTATAGCTCTACACTGCATAAGCAGACTCCCTCTGCACTGCTGAAGTCACATAAGTCCCTTGTGCTGAAATCTCTCACGTTGTTGCTGCACTGCGTTGTCCTCCTGAAGCCTCCACATTGCTACAGCTCTGCGCTGCTGAAATCACATCAGTCCCTACATTGTTACTGCCTCTACGTTGTTGTTGCATCTGCACTGCGCTGCTCCTTCCAGCCTTCAGATCTACCTCTGCTTTATCCATGATCTATGCACCCACTACTCCACTTGTCCCGCTACTGTCTTAAGGCTCCCGTAGCTCAGATGTGATCCAAGAGATGAGTTGCTCAAGGATCCCACCCACATTCTGTATCTGCTCTACAAATCCATGTCGCCCCACTTTCATGGTTCATTAGCGCTCATGGCTGCATCGTCTTCTAACCCATTGTCCGCCACAACAGCCTTGGAAGAAGCAGCTTCTTTGTCCTTTTTCTTCTGAGGACAATTGCTGGCGAAATGTCTTAGTCCGCCACACTGGAAGCACTTGATCTTTGATAGATCTTGCTTCTTCTTCCCTTGCTACCTCTTTGATGCCAAGGCTGCATCCTTTTCATCTTCCTTCTTCACCTTACTCGATCTCATGTTGTACTGCTTCTTGGTGAATCTGCAAAGTTCTTCTTGACACATGATTGCCC
Source organism: Pinus albicaulis (assembly GCA_034641835.2). Classification (NCBI taxonomy): domain Eukaryota; kingdom Viridiplantae; phylum Streptophyta; class Pinopsida; order Pinales; family Pinaceae; genus Pinus; species Pinus albicaulis. Next base: position 561,662,428 of record CM076570.1, on the reverse strand, counting down.
ACAAGTTGTCACAGTCGGGAAGGTTTGCTCTGCCCAAGATACTTCGGACAAAGGTTTCCCACTCATCTGTGACTGCATTGAGAGCAGTCCTGACCATCACATCATCCTCCACCTTTGCACCCGTGGTAGTCAACTGGTCTTTAATCGACTGTAATCCGAAGAGAAAATGTTCCATGTCTTCCCCCTTGGTCATCATGAATGACCGCATCTGAGTCTCCAGAAGCATCTTCCTCTGGACGGACTTTCCCTCATATAGGGATGTTAAGGCCTTCCACATCTCATTAGTTGTTTTCTTCTCAGCTATGTGTGGGACAATATGGTCCTTAACTCCATCCATTATGAGCCTCTTGGCATGTGCCGCAGCTTCATTATGCTTCCTCAGGAGATCTGCATCGGTCGGCGTGGCTAGGACTCGTTCTGCATGGTCTCTTAGACAATATGCCTCTAGGACTATCAGGATTCTAACCTTGCAAACTACAAAGTTGGATAGGCCATCCAATCTATCTTGATCATGCAGTCCGTGAAGTGCCATTAGAAATCTATCGGAGCTCCTCTTCTCTATGCTAGAGATCTAGATCTAAGGTCTTTGGCAAAACAGACACCTTCTGATCCCTCTAACAACTGATTTCCCTTCTTGGAAATCCGCCAAATCAATCAACGATTCAGCTCTTTTCGATCCTCTGATCGATCTGCAAGTTTCTTTGGCTAGAAACCCTCTGAAGCTAATCTCCTCCCGCTCTCTGTCACTAGTGCTTAGGCTAAGGTCGAAAACTTCATAAGTTAACCCCACGACACCTTATGATTCTCTGACTCTTTTAGCCGAACGCCACGGATCAAACAACCCATTGCGTCACCTTGGGCGGCTTCGGAAACAATCCCGATCTTGCCTACGTACGTGCGTCGTGGGCACCTTGGAGACGACGTAGATTGCGTCACTTTTTGCCCTCTCGTGATTTTTGTTCCCTACGAAACTACGTTGTCCTTACGTCTAGCCTTTCTTCTTTTGTTGTTGCTCTTCTGTTGCTTATGCGGCAAAAGATCATCGGTGTGATTTTTTGACCTTGCTAGATGTGATCACTCGTACCACGTGAAAATTTCTCAATGTTACTTATGCAGAAATCTATTGTTATGCTTCTCCTACTTAATTAAGTTATTATTGTTGAAACTTCAGATTAACATCGAAGCAAACACATAACAGACTTTCACCGATTCAGATCTAAAACAAAAAAGTACATTTACACATAGACAAAGTGACACAAGGATTTTCTGGACAATAGTCCCCACAAAAACCCAATGCGGGAAAACTGGTCTTCTGGCTGCTAGAGGGTTTTATTATTAAGAGTTTTCTGAATACAACAAATCCGAGTTCCAGATCTGGAAAACCCGATAGAGAAAATATAGATCTGCAGCTAAACTGTTGTTCTAAAGCCAAAATATTGACTGATCCACAACCTCAAACGGGATTTACAGGACTCAGCCAGATCTTGGCCCTAGAAACCCCAACAACACTGAGAAGGCACATTCGCTAGGCCTGTGACCTTTGCGTCCCTGCTGCCCGGCGGCATAAGGAGAGGGTTGTGTGGCCCCGAGAATGGGTGATGCGGACCACAATGCCCTTAGAGACTCGTAACCCCGGAGGGTCTCCATGAAGTGCCCAACACTACCCGAAAACTTGCGTGGCCCCGAAGATGCCTTGCCTTTGCGAGCCTGCGCCCTCTCTGCCCTGCCTCTTGCTCACCTTCTCTGCGCGCCTTTGGAAGGCACACTTTACGCCTCTTCTTGATTCTAGCGTTGGGATCACCACCATCCACTTTGCCTAAACTCCTCTCTGCAGTGAAACACTTAAAGAAATTCTTGGCAAACCACCTTAGAATCTACGGCAAGCAGTGCTACCGCACTACGTATTAACTAAATGACCCCAAGCCTTTCCTTTATACTTTTCTTGTTGGAAAACCAACGACCATGATCAGATCTTGAATCAATGGCTAAGATTAAAAGAAAGCTTGATCCGTGTGACTTAAGACAATTTCATCACATGTTTAATTTAATTAACTTTAATTATTTAATTTTCCTAAGTTTAGACTTAGGAAATACATTAAAATAATTAATTAATTAAATATCTTCCAAACCAGATGAAATTTCCCAAATCCCTTTCTGGGTCTTGTAGATCAAGTGTACTCTAGTCCCTCCACAAATTTTGGGAGCTAGAGCACATCCAATGCTACCCCAATACACAAAATCTCAACAATATATCGAGAATAGGACCCCTCATAGAGCATTGGGCAAGACAACATCCCAAGAGTTTCTTCACAGGGATGAAGCCGGAGGTAAGTCACTTCATGATTTTTGGGAGTGTGGCATATTGTCACATTCCAGATGAGAAACGAAGCAAACTAGATCAGACTGCTGAGAAAGGGTATCTTGTAGGATATAGCTAGACATCTAAGTCATATAGAATCTACATTCCAGATAATGGGAAAGTTGTAGTAAGGAGGGATGTGAAATTCATGGAGGATCGAGCCTTCAGAAAATCCCGAGAAATGCCAATTGAAGATCAGTCTGAGGATGTACCTCTTGTCCAGCGGCATCTAGGAGAAGATCTAGCAAATGGACAACCATCAAGGTCTAGCATTGTGACCAGTACTAGTATTTCTTCAAGAGAAGAAAATCCAGATAGCTCGCAACAGATGGGACAGCAGGAAGAATAAATGATTGAGCCACCCACCACTAGTGGCAAAATTAACAAAGAAGTACGACATACGCTTAGGGACGCAGAGGAGTTTGTTGGGGCTCCTAGAACCGGAAAAAGGCAGAGTAGACATCCTGACAGATACCAAGCATTTGTAGCACAGGTTGAAGAACCCTCTAGCTTTTAGGAGGTCGTACAGCATCAAGTTTGGGTGGATGCCATGGTAGAGGACAGCTCTATCATGACTAATGATGTCTGGGAAGTCGTACCTACACCATAGGATAGATCAGTTGTAGGTTCCAAGCAGATCTACAAGATCAAGTATGTTGTAGATAGCAGTGTAGAGAAGTACAAGGCCAGGTTCGTGGTTAAGGGATATGCTCAGAAGGAAGGGATAGACTACAAAGAAACCTTCGCCCCTGTATCCAGATATACCTCTATCAAATCCATTATATCCCTTGCAGCACAGATGGGATGGGAAATTCACCAGATGGACGTCAAGACTGCATTCTTGAACGGGGTGATAGAAGAAGAGGTTTACATCGAAAAAATAGAAGGCTTCGAAACTCATGAGAAGAAATTTCATGTATGCAGGTTGAAGAAAGCATTGTATGGGCTTAAACAGGCACCCAGAGCATGGTATGGTTAATAGATGGTTACTTGCAGCACATGAGATTCGTCAAGAGTAACGTTGATCCCAATCTCTACTATCTCACAGTAGAGACTGAGCCTCTGATTTTGGTTTTGTATGTAGATGATTTGTTTTTGACAGGATCATCTAGGCTCATCAAACACTGCAAGAAGAATCTCGCAGAAGAATTCGACATGAAGGATTTGGGGTTGATGCACTATTTTTTGGGATTGGAAGTTTGGCAGCAAAAGGGAGAAATCTTCCTTGGGCAAGGAAGATACACTACAAAAATTCTAAAGAGATTTAGAATGCAGGATTGTGGACCCATGGCGACTGCAATGATTACGAATTGGAAGAAAATAGATGCATTTGAAGATAAAGAAGTGGACCCCACCTTGTACAAGCAGCTCATAGGGTCTCTCATGTATCTAGTCAACACCAAGCCAGATATTTGCTACGCTGTTAATTCCCTCAGTCAATTCATGGTAGAACCAAAGAGGGCGCACTGGGCGGCAGCTAAGCACGTTCTCCGATATGTGCAAGGAACAGTCGGATATGGATTAAGATACACCCAAGGCGATGATATCAGACTGCGTGGATTCACAGATGCAGATTGGGCAAGAAGTTTGGTAGATCGGAAAAGTACCACAAGGTACTCTTTCAATATTGGATCAGGAATTACCTCTTGGTGCAGTAGGAAGCAGAAGTCCGTAGCACTGAGCACAGCTGAAGTTGTATATATGGCTGCTAGCACAGCTTCGTGTGAGGCCATATGGCTTAGAAAACTGCTCGTGAATTTTTTCGAAAGGAAGATAGAGGCGACCAACATTCTATGTGATAATCAGAGTTGAATTAAGCTCTATGAGAATCCTGTTTTTCATGATCGGTCGAAGCAGATCAACATCAGGTGTCATTTTATCAGAGATTGTGTTCAGCGGGGGGCAATACAGTTGCAGTGCATTCCCACAGGAGATCAGGTAGCAGACATTCTCACGAAGGCCTTAGGGAGAACAAAGTTTGTTCAATTCAGAGAAAAGATCGAGATGATTGAAAATCTGTTTCAGTAGCAGAAACGGATGAGGCAACACTTCAGAGGGAGTTGTAGTACAGATGCAGCAGTGGTAGTAGTAGTGTCATGGGCAACAATACAGTTGCAGCAGTAGTACAGTGGTTGGTGGAAAGCCTGTCAGACATCAGCAACATAGAGGATGCTTCAAGGTCAGAGCAGTATGCAACAGCCATGTTGTTAGAGCACTTTCCTCTCTAAGAGGGAGTGTTGATTTTTGGTAGCATCGAAAGTGCTCTAAGACTCAAAATTTGTGGAGAGGCTTAGGCACATGTATTCCAGAGAACCCAGAAATCGTTTGTGAAATTCAACTCAGAATATGTTTTATTAAAATAATTAATTATTTTAATGGAGACACTAAGTCTAAACTTAGGGAAATTAAATAATTAAAGGGTATTAATAAAACAGAGTGTGAATCTTCTAGAGAACATGGATCAAGTCAAGTTATAATCTTAGTCGTTGATTAGAGATCTATTCGCAGTCGTCGATATCTCAACGAGAAGACTATAAAGGAAGGCTTGAGGGTCATTTGGAAAACACACCTGTGCAAATACTGAGTTTCCCAAGTAAATTGATTTTCTCAGTGGTTGAAGTTCGGCAAGAGAAAATCGATCTAGAGTGAGAGTTGCAGGTGGAAGAGAAACAGAGAGGGTTCAGCATCAATCCGGGTGCAAGAGCATGTGACATAGTGAAAGGAAGAGGCAACGCAGAGGCAAGAAGGGAACAACGCAAAAGGGTGACGCAATTATATGCAGTGCCCTCATAGAGCCAGCGCAGTGGTGATGCAGGAGGCCAAGGAGGGTCCTTCCGAGGTCATTTCTCATCAAGAAATTTGTGAGAAATTTATCCAGTGTTATAATAGAGAATTTCTCTTCATTACTGCGGATTGTAAATTGTACAAGAAGATTTTTGCATAAGAATAATAGAAGCCCTCATCGGCTGCACCAGTTTTCCTGCATTGGGTTTTTCTGGGGATAGTTGTCCAAAAATCTCTGTGTCATTCTTGTACTAGTATTTCCTTGTATTTTTCTCAGTAATTGTATGGTGAAGTCTGCATTTGAATTTGTCTCAATATTTATTGAAGAGATTTTCATAAATAACTTATTTCTGAATAATAAGTAGGAGTAATAATATCAGATATTGTAGTAGGATTTCAAGTTGGAATTTTCACAATTGTGCCATTTCAAAGCCACCTGAGCTAGCCATGTGGTCCCTCAGCCATCTGTACTGGTCGTATGTTTGAAGGTGGGCCTCCTGAATCTAAAGGTATGTCTTGTCATTTGGTAATTGAGTATTGGGTTTACTTATCGCGGATACTTCTGGGCATGGATTGATGGGGGGATTTGGCAAAAAGAGTGGGCTTAGTTTGTGCTCATGTTCCCTTGATCTCTTTTAGGTGTTACCCTTGCATCTTAGTCTCGTGGGTTCTCCTTTACTAACCATTTGGTTCTAGGATGGTACTAATTGGGAAACCCCGACTTTGGGTGCGTAGTCCTGCTCCTTTATCTACATATATTGCTCTCGTTCCACTCATATCCCCATTCATTATTTCACCTGCCTGGGTCTACAGCCCCCCATGGGTCCACATAGGGTCAGCCTCATTATCCCCTTGCCCCCACCTTGGGACAGGCCTGGAATGATGCCCCGGAGGTTGAAGCAGCTAAAAGGAAAAGAAAAAGCGTAATTGGCCACACTTAACAGGAAATTGTACCACAAAATGCAAAATATGGTCGGGACAAAAAATAATTAGCACGTGGGGAAAACCCAATACATGAGCTCTACCCCATACCCATGGCCATCACCTTGGTTCCATAGGCCCTAGATGAGCCTCCTTTGTCGTTCAGGAACCCATCATTGTCCTAACACCTAGAGGGCAATGAACCGCCCTACCTTAAAGGGGCAATCACTGCTATATTCGACACATCATGTTAATTAAAGAAAATTCATAAATGAAAAATGCATATAAAGAAGGGTAGAAAAATCAAGGTTGGGACAGCTCATGTACCATGATTACTCCCTCCTACACATTATATACCCTGGTGTGGGGTTCCCCTTATCTGGGTGCTAGGCCCCAATATGTGGACCACGATTACCCCTCTCATTCCCTACTCCATTTCACTTGTTTATCACTTGCCACCCTCATTCAAACGATGTACCTTGGACCTACTATCCACTTTAAGGGTTGAAACCACTTAATAAGGTACATGGCTAACCCCCCCTTTGGAGTATGGAGACACGAGCACATGCCAAAGCCAACTACGGAAGGGAATGCCATTGTGAAGTGCCCACTTTGTTATCCATGATTTCTAAACTCTTTTACATGATTACTCTAATGATTGGTTATAATGGAAGCCTAAGGGACGCATTGGATCTTATACAGGTGCAGGTGGTTTCCATTTAGGTTTGGTCTCCCTATACGGGGTCCTAACCCCCAGAGAGGTACATTGGCATATATAGGGCGTGCATGGAGAGCTATGGGCCTCCACAGCAGTAGACAACACTCCACAGATCCCCATCGATATTCAGAGACTACTAGCGATCCAATTTTGGGATGATGATGATGTACATGGTACACTATGCCCAGTAGGCCCCACAGGAGCCCCACACTCTTGGCAAGTGTCCCAAGACTTGTACGATGTCATGGGAGCATCCATTCCATCACTCGAGCCCTTGTAGAGGATCTACAGGCATCTTCAACTTATATGGAGACCCATGGGGTCATTTATGTGGCCCCACACCTATTGGGTGCACCACAGATCTATTACTTGGAGAACAAGGAGCCACCCCCTTGTCCATCATATTTTAAGGAGTTTATTCCTCATTGTAGCACTTCATGATATTATTAGTGTTAGAAATACTAAGAGGGGGGTGAATCAGTATTTCTTTTCAATTGTTAATTTTTGCCAGTTAGATTCTTCACAATTAAAAAACATAGAGGTGTATAATAATGATATTATTAAGGATTAATAAGAACTTCAATCCTTTTTCAAATAATTGAGTACAAAAGATGTGTGAGGGCACCAACCCTTCAATGAATTAGGCACCAACCTGTTGCCAAGCACCAACTTCGACTTTGATGAGGCTCTGACCTCTAGGGCTTCGACCCTATCCTTTCCAAGGCTCCAACCTTGCGTTTAGAGGCATCAACCCCTAGGACACCAATCCTTTTGATAGAGAATGTTAATAGTACTTGAATGTCCTTGACATAATTCTTCAATGTTTAGTCACTTCCAAAATACTTTACTGTCCACTAGTCTTCATTACTGCACCTCAATTAATCCATCAATGATGTTGTCTTCGTTGTCCAAGAAGAAAGTATCACTGTTCCAACCCAAGGCTTGAGATTGCTTCAATAAAATATTAACTGCTTCATTGTAGTTCTTCAATAAGGACAACTTTCAATAAAAACCTTAATTCACCGTTCTGAAGTTGGCCCGAGGTTATATGATGATGACATGTTTGAGGTTCTGTGATAGTCCAAGCACTATAATAAGAGATCTGACAGTCTCGTTGTTTGTCCACAATTTCGAGCTACAGGAGTGTATAAAGAAACCGAATCTCAAAGGTTCACCATATGAGTCATTTACTGTTTCAAGTATGGAGGCCGAGGTCAATTATCTCATGCTAAAACTGTTTCAAACCAGAATTCTGGTTAGGGCACAAGTTTTGTAATTTCTGCACCACGTCCAAGCTTAACTCCAATCAACCCACTGTAATTTCTGCACTAGGTCTGAGCTTAATCATGCCACTGTAATTTAATTCTTCCAAAGGTATTGCAGGCAGGTATTGTGGTTTAATCACAGTGTTTATCTCTTCCTTAGGTCCGAAGAATAAGCCCAAATGATATCCTGAAGCTTCCTTATTATAGTTCACGAGATGTGAACTTGTCTTCATTGCTCTGTGTTTTCTTTTACCAAAAATTTTGATACAAAAATGAAGCGAATCATTGTATTTATAGTGGATTTTGTTAATCGAACATCAACAACCATGTCCCTAAGCCAAGCCGACCTTAGGAGCAAGAACAAGTCGGCTCAAAAGGAAAATAATAATTGCTCAACTTCAAAAATTCATATCTTTCAAACCACAGGGAGTTTTGGGGCATACGAGGGCTCGTTGGAAAGAGGAAGGAGTCTTCTTCAAGATGGACAAGGGCTCACTTTGATAATCTTCCTTCAATGTCCCCAAAAAACAATTTTCTTGTTGACTGTCCTTGTATTCCTATGCATAAAAAATTATGGACAGTGAGCCTTTATTTTCTTAAATATTTTGCCCTAGTATTTCTTGTGCATGGGAGGATAGTAGCTTGAACAAAGCTCCTATGGATATCTTCATCCAAGAATCATTAATGATATTTCCATCAATGCCAATTATTGACCAACAATTAGGCCTTTGGAGGGCCCCACGACATGTACATATTATTATTTGACACCCTGAGAGGCTTATTTTTCCATTTATGAGCTAGTTTGGTGGGTTTGTCACCAATAAGGGTTTTATTTGCCCATTATTTTATTAGTAGGGGCTAATGAAGGCTCATCAGCTAATTCAAACTCCTAAGAGGGGTTTAAATTAATGTCAACTACATTCGTTTGTATCATCACTTCACTTGGGATCTCTCTATCTTTAGAGAACTTTGCATTTCTTCTTGGAGGATTATTTTGGATAAATGTATGAATTTTGAAGTATGGATTTCAGCCATTTTTATCTTGGAGCTTTGTTTTTTGCAAATGTGATGCTGGTTCGATATACTCTCTAACACTGTAAGTAAATTTTGATGATATTTTTTATTGTTGCATATTGTTGAACTTCGCTATAATTAAGGCTAATTGCTACATGATTGGAATGTGGAATGAAGTGTCTATTTAGCTCGTTTAATGAATGGACCATTGTTAGATGAATGAAATGTTCTAGACATTATTTTGTCTCAGTAAGCTTGCACCATTTGTATGAAGTATAAATTCTTGAAGGTCACTTTTCTTCTCTTTCCCTTGAAATTGGACAAAGTTGACTTTCCAAGCCTTCTTGATCAAGAAATCGAATTCTCAATCATCATCATCCTTGACTACATATCCCCAAGGGAATTAGGCCCTGGTCCCTTAAAAGGGTGGTAATTTTTCCCTTCTTTCTTACCTTTTTCCCCTTTTCCCTAGGTCTAGCCCTAACAGGAAATTCACTAACAGGAAAACTTTGATCTCCTAGAAGCTACTGCGAGGGTGGGTCCCCTCACTCTCCTCCAAATTTGAGGCAATTCCGACGGTGGAATCTCCGATAACCTCAAGCCCTAGCTCTAGGACCAAGTTTTGCCTAGGTATCCCCAAGGCTAGAACCTAGTAGGATCTAGGGACAAGCTAGAGAAAGGTACCTTAGTCTTACCCCTGGATGCATTAGTGACTCCTATGAGTTTGAGGACCTATTCATAAAGAGGTGGCCTTGCAATTCCCAGGGAACCTTCAACATTGAGAAGGTTTCTAGTTCCCCGCACTGGAAACACTTGATCTTTGAGAGATCCCGCTTCTTTTTCCCTTGCTACCTCTTTGATGCCAAGGCTGCATCTTCCTCCTCTTCCTTCGTCACTGTACTCGAACGAGTGTTGTATTGTCTCTTCGTCATCCGGCGGATTTCCTCTTGTCGAAGGATAGCTCACATGTTGTCCCAGTTGAGAAGGTCTGCTCTGCCCAAGAGACTTTGGACAAAAGTTTCCCATTCATCTGTGACTGCATTGAGAGCAGTCCTCACCATGACATCGTCATCTACCTTGACTCCCATGCTAGTCAGATGATCCCGAATCGATTGTAATCTAGATAGAAAAGGGTCGATCTCCTCTCCCTTGACCATCATGAATAACCTCAGTTGGTTCTCCAGAAGCATCTTCCTCTGGATGGATCTTCCTTCATATAGTGTGGTTAGAGCTACCCACATCTCATGAGCCGTTCCCTTCTCGGCTATGTGTGGAACCACATGATCTTTGACCCTGTCCATAATGAAGCACTTGGCATGTGTCGTTGCTTCTTCATGCTTCTCCAGGAGCTTCGCATCGGTCGATGTGGCCAAGACTTTCTCTGCATGTTCCCTCAAGTTGTATGCCTCCATGACTACAACGATTATGGCTATCCTAATCACGTAGTCTATGGGGTGCCATATGCTCAAAAAAATGTGTCGGAACGAATCCTCCTCTCTATGCTAGAGACTCGGATATAGGGTCCTCGGCAAGAAAGGCACCCTCTGCTCCCTCTCACAACTAACTCCCCTTCTTGGAACTTTGCCATACAAAATGAATCAGCTCTCTTCGATACTCTGATCGATCTTCAAAGTTCTTTGGCAGGAAATCTTCTGAGAAGTTTTTCTCCTCCCGCTCTTTGTCAACTTAGCTTAGGCTAAATTCTGCACCGAAAGAATTTTAACCCCACCATCAACTGTTGAAGGTCTGCAACTCAGCTTCCGACACTTTGAGCAACAATCAACTTTTGGACTGCATCACCCTAGTTGGCCGCTGCGTGAGCAGACAGTCTCAGCACAGCTACTGCGCTGCCTCTGTGCAGTAAGTGCGTGGGCCTACGTCGATCTGCGTGGAGACTACGTCATCCTGGTCTCTGCTTGGCTCTGCTTCCTTCTGTTGTTGCGCTGCACTCTCTGGTCTGGTTTTCTGTTGTTGCTGCTGCTTTTTGCAACACAGATTTTTCTGACTTCTTGCTGGAGATCCAGTCTAGATCTGCAATCGCCCTAATACCATGTGAAAATTTCTTAATATCTCAAACAGAAACCCTACTGTTAATTTTCAGATTTACTTCTCCTACTTACATTAAGTTATTAATGTGAAATATTCAGCATTAACATCGAAGTAAATACATCAATAGCCTACACATACAGATCTAAATTGAATACATGCATAATGATAAAGTGACACACAAGGATTTTTTAGACAATTGTCCCTGAAAAAACCCAATGCGGGAAAACCGATCTTCTGGCTGCTGGAGGGTTTTATTATTAAGTAGAATCTAAGTACAACAAATCTGGGCACCAAACTAGTTAACCCGATAGAGAAATAAATAATCTGCAGCTATACCTATGTTCTGGAGACAGAAAACTGACTGATTCACACCCTCAAACGGGATTTACAAAACTCAGTCCTTTTCAGTCTTCAGAAACCCTAGCGCTGCTCTAAAGCCCTCTACGTCAGCCCTGATGGAGTGCGTCAACCCTGATGATGTGCGTCAGCCCTGATGGAGTGCGTCAGCCCTGATGATGTGCGTCAGCCCTGATGATGTGCGTCAGCCCTTGCGCTGCTAAGGAAGGGCATGTGTCACCCCAAATTGGGTTATGTTGCCCCTGCGCTGCCCTGGCTGGGCCTGCGTCAGCCCTGTTGCCCTTGTGTTGTCCTTCCTGGGCTTGCGTAGCCCCTGAAGCCTCTGCGTTGCCCCTGCTGGGTTCTTGGCTAAGCTGCGTAACTGCTGCCTCTGAGTTCCCTCGGTCTGTTGCTTCTCTGCCCTTGTTGCACTCTTGGCCTGGGATCAAACCATCCCTTTCGCCAATACTACCCCTCGCTGCAGCTAAAACACTCCTGAAATTCTTAGCAAACCACACCTTAGAATTTCAACTTAGTCTCAGTGCTCTGCCACTGTGTGTTCTCCAACTAACCCCAAGCCCTCTTCTTATACTTTTATCGTTGAAATTCAATGGTTGTGATCTAATATTGAATCGAAGGCTAAGATTAGAAGATGCTTGATCCGTGTGACTTAAGTCATTTTCATCACATGTTTAATTTAATTAACTTTAATCTTTTAATATTCAGTTAGACTTGGGGTCTTTAATTCAAAAGATTAATTAATTGAATATCTCTTAAACAAGATGGAATTCTTAAATTGCTTTATGGTTCTTGGAGATCTCATATACTCTAGTCCCTCGACAAAGTTTGGGAGCTAGAGCAAACACCCCAAAATCTCAACATGAAAACCAATCTAGGGTGGCACTCGAAGTCCCACAAAGAATGGGTGAGTTCTCTGTAGAAATTTATGAATCTTCATTCTTATGCAGAAATTATTTTTGTTAATCTAGCTAAGCTTCTCCTACTTATACAAGTTATCAACTGAATAAATTCAAGTTAACATCAAAGCAAAACACATAACAGATCTCTACCAATTCATATCTAGAATAAGCACATGCAAACATAGACAAAGTGACACAGTTATTTCTGGACAAACTGTCCCCGGAAAACCCCAATGTGGGAAAACCAGTCTCTGGCTACTGGAGGGCTCTATTATTAAGAATATTTCTGAATACACAACTTTGGCTTCCAGATCTGGAAAACCCTACACAGAAAATTCTAGATCTGCAGGATTTGGCTGATCTAAGACCAATAATATTGACTGATCCACACCCTCAAACAAGATTTACAGAACTCAGCCAAATCTAGGCATAGAAACCCCAGATCTGCCCCTGAAAGACACTGCGTCAGCTTCTGAAGGCCTCCAAATGCTCAGCGTTGTCACTGGAAGGGACTGCGTTACCCTAGACGTAGTGACGCAGTCACTACGCAGCCCCTAAGGGTCTCTGCGTAACCCCTGAAGGGTTTCCTGAAAAATCACGCTATCCTTGTTGTCGATGTTGCCGTCTGTCACTGCCGCTGCTGTCGTCTGCTGCTGCTGCCTTCCTCTGCGCTGTCTTTCCTAATCTCTTCTCTGCTTCTTGTGTATTCTAGACCCCGAGATCAGATCATCCCCTTGGTCTAAATTCCCCTCTGCAACTGAAACACTTGAGAATTCTTTGCAACCCCGCCCTAGAATCTCAGCTTAGCTTCAGTGCTCTGCCTCTATGTGTCTTACAAGTGACCCCAAGCCTTTTCTTTATACTTTTCTCGTTGACAAATCAATGGCCAAGATTAAATCTTTAATCAATGGCTAAGATTAAAAGAAAGCTTGATCCGTGTGACTTAAGACAATTCCATCACATGTTTAATTAAATTCACTTTAATTATTTTATTTTCCTAAGTTTTAACTTAAGAAATACATTAAAATAATTAATTAATTTAATATCTCCTAAACTAGATGAAATTTCCCAAATCCATTTTTGGGTCTTGTAGATCAGGTGAACTCTAGTCCTTCCTCAAAATTTGGGACCTGGAGCACAACTGATGCTTCCCCAAATACACAAAATCTCAACATTCTCCACTCGGAAAACTCGTGCTAAACAGCAAGTGACACAGCTAACCAGCTCGAGCAACTGAGATTAAAATCGATAATCTAATGATGCCAAATGAAGTGAGCTTCCTTTCTTTCATAACCTTCATTGAGCCTTCTTCCCGCCTTTTCCTTCCATACTCTATTCCCACTCTTATGCTTTTCAAACCAATTATTAAGGGCATGCATATTTCATGTGTGGGTGGATCCATTCATCACCAACGAAATATCATAACATAAAGTTAATTAACCTCTAACTCCTAACACATCAAATGAAAAATCAAATGGGCCCCGACATCACCAAAATTGGCCCTCAAAACATAAAAATAAATCCTGTAACAAAATAATTTAGGAAGGGCCATTACACATTTTCATAGTTCTTCTAGAGCTTCAAGAAAATTAGGTCTCATACATTCATACTTGTGTGGACCTACGTTTGTTGCCACTGCAAATGGTAATAAATATATGTTGACATTTATTGATGATTATTCGAGAATGTGTTGGGTGTACTTGTTAAAAGATAAGTCACAAGTGTTTGAAGTTTTTAAAACTTTTCATTTGATGATTCAAAATGAAACTCAACTGAACATTAGGATTCTAAGAACTGATAATGGTGGTGAATATACTTCTAATGCTTTTGAACAATAGTTAAAGGACAACACAATCAAACATCAAACTACCATACCTTATAATCCGCAACAAAATGGCGTCGCAGAACATATGAATATAACTTTGCTTAATATGGTTAGATCTATGATGTTTTTTAAGAATGTGAAGTTGATGTTTTGGGGAGAAGCAGTTCTTTGTGTAGCATATATTAGAAATCATTGTCATTTTGTTATCAACAATAAATCTCCTTATGAACTTTGGTATAATAGACTCCCAACTGTTCAGCATTTCAGAGTTTTTGGATCTAAATGTTATGCTTTAATTACTAACCAACTGCGAAATAAATTAGGTGCAAAGAGTCGAAAATGTATGTTCTTGGGTTATTCCAATACTTCCAAAGCATATAGGTTGTATGATGAAGAAAATAAGTAGTTCATTCTTTCCGGGATTGTTATTTTTCTTGAATCGGATAAAGATAATTCCACTATTGATAGGCAACTAACTAATTTGAAGAAATCTGCATCCAAAAAGTTCTATTTTGAATCTAATAATGATGTTCCACACACTGAAGGGGGGGTTCCCATTCTAGATCAGTTTGTGGTTTTTCCATCTTTGACTCATGATGAGGATGTTATTGTTGAAGAAAATTTGGAGCATAGTGTTGTTTCTGCAGGATCAGAAAGTGTTCCTGAAGAACCTGTACTTCAGGATGAGCAACCATCACAACCACTTCAGCAACCATTACGAAGATCCACATGTGCTCGAAAAGTTCCAAGCAAGTATGATGATTTTGAAACAGGAAAGTCTTCTAAAGGTGATTCAGGTAACATTTCTCATGGCTATCAATTTAATATTTCTATCCTCATGAGGATCTTCTTATCCTCATGATCTAATCTATTTGGTTTAATCTCCTCACAGGGAAAAACCAATTTGTTATTTTATTCCTAATTAATTTAGCAAATCAAAACAGACTAACTCCTCCCATTTAAAACTAAATAAAATATTAATAATCAATGTTTCTCCACCTCTTGTTAGCCACAACATGTGAACACACAATCACATCGCTGGCTAAATCCAGATGCTCCTGCATCAGACTCCCGAGGAAGAAAAGATTGATCCATCAATGTTTCAGGATCTACATTAAACTTATGTAACTCTGTTGTTGTCATCCAACTGGCATCTTCCACTGGGTGTCCTTTCCATTTGACTAGATATTGATAACAGGTTTGTCCTCTGGTCTTCTTTGCTGCTCTTTTCTCCAGAATGGCTTCCACTTCTTTCTTTGTTGTCTTTGGCATTTGTTCCTTCCAATTCAAAGTTTGGTCCTCCTCTTCTGTAGATCCTTCTTGTAGTTCTTTCTCTGTTCCCTTGTATGGGTACAAATCTGCAATATTAAAGATGGGTGATATCCCAATTCCTGCTGGTAATTCAATCTCATATGCATTTGAGGAAAACTTCCCCAAAATTTTACATGGCCCTATCTTTTTCGTTTTTAGTTTGTTATAAGTCTCGACTGAAAACCTTTCTTTCCTTAGATAAACCATGACTAAATCATCTACTTGAAACTCCCTTTCAGTCCTCTTCATATCAGCTCTTTGTTTATATTTTTGGATGTTTTTCTGTAAGCTCTGCTTGATATCCTCCTATAACTTTTGTATCTGTTCTGCAAATTCTTCAGCTTTTGCACTCCTTGTCTCTTGTTTGTTCAAATCTCTAAGTTCATACACCCCTCTTGGATGCATCCCAAAAACAATCTGAAATGGACTCATTCCAGTACTCCGAATAGGAGTATCATTATAGGAAAATTCAGCTTGAGCAAGTACTAAGTCCCATTGCTTTGGATTCTTGTAAACCAAACTCCTTAATATATTTCCCAAGCTCTTGTTCACCACTTCAATTTGTCCATCCGTCTGAGGATGATAGGCTAAACTGAAACTAAGGTTTGTACCCAGCTTCTTCCATAGAGTCCTCCAGAAGTGTCCTATGAACTTTGTATCCCTGTTTGAACAATACTCACAGGCAGTCCATGTAATCTTATAACTTCAGAGAAAAACAAATTAGCAATGTAAGGTGCATCACTAGTTTTCTTACAAGCAATAAAATGTGCCATTTTAGAAAATCTATCTATAACGACATAGATAGAATCATGTCCTCTTTGAGTCTTCGGTAATCCTAAAAAAAAATCCATGCTAACAGCATCCCAAGGTCTATTGGGTATTGGAAATGGCTGATATAACCCAGTGTTTTGGCTTCTTCCTTTGGCATGTTGACAAATCTTGCACTTCTCAACAAAATTTTTGATATCAGCTTGCATTTTTGGCCAATAATAAAAAGCACTTACTTGAGCAAATGTTTTATCCTGTCCAAAGTATCCATACAGTCCTCCACTGTGTTTTTCCTGAATCAAATTTTCCCTCATGGAACACTTAGGTATACACAGTTTATTATTCTTGAACAGCAATCCTCCTTGAATCAAGTAATCTAACCACTGGCTTCTATTATGAATCACTAGATTCTTAACAGCTGCGTATATTTCTTTGAAATCTGTGTCTTTCTCATACATGTCAATCATCTCCTCAAACCCCAAAATGTCAATCTTCAATTCAGGCATAATCAAATTTACTCTGCTTAAAGCATCAGCAACTTTGTTTGACTTACCACTTGTGTATTTGATTACAAAGGTAAAACTCTGCAAAAACTCCACCTACTTTACATGCTTTTGGTTCAACTTCGACTGATTATTTATGAACTGCAGTGCATGGTTTTCTGAATACAACACAAAATTTTTGGGCAACAAATAATGCCTCCATTTCTTCAAAGCCTGCACTATAGCATAGAACTCCTTATTGTAGGATGAATACTTCTTCTTGGCCTCATTTAACTTTTCACTGAAATAAGCTATCGGTATCTACTCTTGACTCAAGACAGCTCCAATTGCTATCCCACTGGCATCAGTCTCAACTTGGAATATTTTATCAAAATTTGGCAAGGCCAAAACAGGTCTTTCAGTGATCTTCTTTTTCAACAACTTGAAATTCCGATCTGTTGCTTCTGTCCATTTAAATGGCTGGTTGCTCTCCTTTATTGTTTCAATTATTAGTGCACAAATCTGACTAAAACCTCTTATCAAATTTCTGTAAAAACTTGCAAGACCATGAAAACTCCTTACCTCAAATACACTTCTCGGAGTTGGCCAATCCAGTATTACCTGAATCTTTTCTAGGTCCATCTTCAAGCCTTCTTCTGAGACTATAAATCCCAAGTAAATGAGCTCCTTCTTCATGAAACTACACTTCTTCAAATTTATGAGCAACTTCTCCTTTTGCAAAGTACTTAACACCAGCTTGACATGCTCCAAATGCTCCTCCTTACTCTAACTGAAAATCAGAATGTCATCAAGATAGACTATCACAAATTTTCCTGCATACTCTTTCAAAACCTTGTTCATTAGTCTCATAAATGTGCTTGGTGCATTAGTGAGCCCAAAAGGCATCACAAACCACTCATACAATCCACTATTGGTCTTAAAAGCAGTCTTCCATTCATCTCCTTCTCTAATCCTTATTTGATGGTATCCACTCTTCAGATCTATTTTAGTAAAATACTTTGACCCACTTAAACAATCCATCAAATCATCTATGCGTGGCAATGGAAATCTATACCTAATAGTGATCTTGTTTATGGCTCTAAAATCAGTGCACATGCACCACTCACCTCCTTTCTTTGGACTAAGCACGACTAGTACTACACATGGACTAAAACTTTCTTTTATTAGTCCTTTATCTAACAGCTCCTGTACCTGTCTTCCAACTTCTTCATTCTCCCGAGGGGTCATTCTATATGTTGCTTTGTTTGGTAAACTTGCACCGGGTATTAGGTCTATATGATGACTGATACTTCTGATTGGAGGCAATTTACTTGGTAATTCATCAACAACTATATCAGCATAATCATCTAACAAATTTTTAATTTCCAGAGGCAGAATGTCTAAATTTGTAGAAGTTAGAATTACCTTGGGTTTACCCACAACAGCAAAATACATTTCTTTCTCCTTTTTGACTTCTTGCAGCAACTCCTTTATCATAACATTATTCTCAGTTGTTCATTTATCTGCTTCATCCTTCAAAGGTAGAAATGTGTGCTTCTTTCCATCCTTATCTATGGTGTAGGTATTCCTTTTGCATCATGAATGGCTTTTCTGTCAAATTTCCAAGGTCTTCCCAGCAATACATGGCACACGTCCATTGGCATCACATCACACAATATGAAATCTTTATATGTACCGATTTGTATCTCTACTTTGCATTGTTCTGTCACCAAAATCTGATGTCCCTTCTGTAGCCACGACACTCTGTAAGGAGTAGGGTGTACCATCTTACTCAACCCCAATTTCTCAACCATCTCTGTGGAAACAAGATTATCAGTGCTTCCACTGTCAATCACAACTTTGCAGCACTTTTCTTTACACTTGCATACAGTCCTGAATAGACTCTTCCTCTACGTTGACTCATTTGCTTCCTTCTTTGCCTTAAGCAATACTCTTTTGAACAATAAAGACTCTCCAGCCTCAGATGGTTCTTCTTTTCCCGTGACCTGAGGATTTTCTTCCTGTGCTTCAGCTACATTCACGTTCCGCTGATTTGATGGTTTGTTATGAGGACAATCCCATGATCTGTGTCCCCATTATCCACATGTGTAGCACTAAATTTCTCTTCCTCGGCCTCTGCCTCTGGGTGCAAATCTCCCTCTACCAAAGTCTCCTCTCTGTGGCGGTCTGTTACTCGAACCTCTTGTTTCATTCTGAGAGTGCTGAAATCTTGATCTGAACATTCCTCCTCCTCTTGTAGGAGTTTTACCTCTATTCTTCTAACTTTGCTTCCTCTACATTTTCTCCTTTGCCTTCAAATTTGCTTGGTAGGCATCCTCAATTGTCTTTAGACTCAACAAACTGATTTCATCCTGTATGTCATACCTTAAACCATTGATGTATCTAGCTACTTTCGCCATATCATCTTCAGCATGTCCTGCTCTAATGCTCAGCTTGTAAAACTCCTCTGTATACTCCTTGACAGTCATTCCTTTCTGCGTCAAATTCTGCAATTGCTTGAAAAGATTCAATTGATAGTCCTTTGGCATAAACTTATTCTTCAACCTTCTTATCATTTTATCCCACTACTTGATCTCAGGCTTTCCTTTTCTAACTCTGGATGTCTGTAGTTCATCCCACGAGATAGATGGATGGCCCTTCAACTTGGTAGCTACATACTTTACCTTCTTCTTATCTTCGATCTCTTCCAAGTTGAAATACTTATCCATTGAACTGATCCAATCCATCAACTCGTCCACATTAAGGTTCCCCTCATATGAAGGAATCTCCATTCTCGGTTTCCCACTAACCTTTGCTAATATCTTGAAAACTTTAGTTGCCTCGTCTTCTACAGCTTCTTCTTCCTCAGAAGTATTCTCTGTTGCACTGACATCTCCTTCATTGGGTGCTCTCCTCTGAGCAATCTCTATTGTCTCCATTCTTGTACGAAGATGTCGAATCTCTAGCAAAATTGCATTAGCTTCCGGCCTTCCCCGACCTATGTCGGCTCCTCTCCTAGGTGGCATATTTGCTCCAACCTTCGACAACAAAACTCAACGTCTACTCTGATACCAAACGATGCAGACAAGCTACAATATAATCAAAATGCATGTGGAAACAACAAACTGTTACTTTACAACAGGTCGCACATAAACCCAAATCACTTACATACATGCAGAACTTCTTTCTGGAGGGTCCCACGACAATAGAAACCAATCAGAAGCGAATCACAATTCGCAACTTGTATGATTTACCTTCCTCGCAACTTCGCACTTTTAACAATTTAACAAACTTGCAATTTGGCACTTTGCACATTTTAATACTTAATTTAGTGATTAACCTTTATTCTGTGTGATCTGAGATAATGCGCAATGCAGACATGTGACCTTCTCCTCGTCGCATTGCATACAAAATAACTTACCATGCAACGGCCTTAACACTAAACTCTAAACTTTGCGATTTGCGAAATCACTCCCGATGCGCTTTGATCTTCGTCATTGGTCTTTGTTGGATCTGACAGTCCACCCTATGTCTTTGCCTCTACTTCGCATCGCAAGGTAAATAACTTATCTTGCGAAGTCTTAACCACAAATACTAAATCCTGCGATGTGCGAAGTCTTCGCGGGTTGTGAATTGATTTCCCACCGTTGATCTGCGCAAGATCTAACGGTCTTCGCTACTGCCTGCACGTCCAATTGGCCTTCTGCTATGCGGTTAATGCGATATTCAACAAAGAAATAAAAAGTGGACAGTTTAAACCAGATAGCCCAAATTAAAATACAAACTACTTGGAATTAAATCAGAAATGAAATACACAGAGCCAAGCCCTTGGATGGCTGGAGTTTACATGTTATTTTCTCTCTGTTCACTCCTCTATCACACCTCTCACACGTTTCTCTCACACCTATTCCACTCTATTCTCTCACACCTATTCATGCATATATATATCTACCTAAAAGCGGTTCTTCTCGTCTTTTAATAACTTTCTGTTTGAACTTTGAACCACTCTAACAAACAAATGCTATCCTATCCTCATGATCTAATCTATTTGGTTTAATCTCCTCGCAGGGAGAAACCAATTCGCTATTTTATTCCTAATTAATTTAGCAAATCATAACAAACTAACTCCTCCCATTTAAAACTAAATAAAATATTAATAATCAATGTTTCTCCACCTCTTAGCCACAACATGTGAACAGACAATCACATTGTTAGCTAAATCCGGATGCTCCTACATCAGGATTAAGGAGGGAATGTTAACTAATCCTTCGGGATTATTAATGTAAATGGTTAGATTTAGATTTCGTTTTATTATCATCCAGACATAACTGTCTGGTACCAAGATTGTCATTGTATGAATATTTGTTTATTTCATCAATAAAGCATCGAAGTTATTATTGTGGAGTTTACAGAGGCCTATACAGACATGAAGGGAAGCATGTAGCTGGTTCACATAAAAAACCAAAATGGAATACAGTAAAAACAAAAACTGATCATATCTTTGCCAACCAATTCATTCATGTGAAAACTATATACTATATTTGCAGAGCTTCCTTATCATCCAACTCCGAGGACAAGAGTAACTTACATAGCATGGATTAATTTCGTTACTCCTAAACTAATAGCAGTATTCAGGATTCTCAAGGATCAGGTCGATCCTAACTGAGGGAATATCATTAACCTGAATATATGGAGAGAAAAACATCATCAAAAGACCAGAGATATTACCTAGGATCTTGCCAAATACTGTTAAAATGAAAGTTGGGGATAACAAGAGTTGCATTCAAAAGGCCTGCCACAGCTACTGCATTACAAATCTGCAAAATCAAGCCGAATTTCTAATAAGTTACTAACAGTCCCATCCAATGAAAATAGATAGTGCATACGCACCATATAGCACGATGGAAAACATAATTCCACATAAAGCTTTCAAAAGGCAATGGAAGAAATTATGTACCGATGTGCGCTGTTGATTGAGTCCACCATTTGCTTCAATAAGTATGTAACCATTTGAATGTGGCAATCCTGCAATTACCACACAGAAGCATAACCTTTTAACACTATGTGACTGCGTATGTTTGAAAAATTCATCTTATAATACATTGCTGCCAAAGTAAATACATCAAGGTATCAATTATACAGAATACCTCTCCCAACATCAATGAACACTTCTTTTCCCATGGTTCCCTGGAAAAAACGTACAAGATTCAAAAAATTGAATAGGGACCAATTGTCATTCTTCCCCGACAGACACGAAAAAATATATAAGCTGCAAAGGAGGAGCCACAAAAGGTAGCTTTTCCAGTATTACTCACAGCTGGTGATAATCATTCACAACCTAATCTTGTTGAGCACCAATCGAAATTCTGGGACTCAACACTAGGGAATTGGAGCAATTTTTCTTTTGTTGAATCACCATTAAGTCTTCTCTTGTCTAATCTGACTTCAGATGGTTGTGTATACTACTCTATACTCTTAAGATAATGTGTTGACAGCCTTTCACATCTAAAATGGCATGCAAATTCAGGCAAGCTGAATGAAAAACTGCCATTTCAGTAATAGATAGCCATACCTTTAACTTGTTCAGGCTGATTACCATTACAAAACCTGAAATATTTTTGCAGTTTGAAATCAAGATAACATTTCCAAACTTTATACAGTATTAAGATGCCAGGAACAGAAGTGGAAACCAATGCCTTCTGAAGCACAATTTTAACAAGGCATATTTTAAATTTAATACCTCAAAGAAAGCAGCAAACTTTTTCCATAATATTCTCTCAATGGCCCTAGACTAGCATAGATCCATTTTCACCCCAGATATATTAAGCACCAAGATGGAGAAAGAGAAACACAGGTGTGAACCCCTCACTGACTAGAATATTTGGGAATAATGTGCACATATGCTAGTTTTTTTAATAATATTTAAAAAATTAATAAATGACCGGCTCCTTTTTCTTTTTTCTTGGCATTAGATGTCCCACATCAACTTCTTTTCATTTTATTTTATTAGTGTCATCACAGGTGACACATATACAGAGATCTCTTCCACCACGGGATGTAATAGCACCCCGGTCCTCACCTCTCTCAGTGCAAAACCAATCAGTGAAAATCATAAAACTGACATCTAAGAATTGAAGTATTTTGTTTTAAATTATTTTATTTTCCATAAAGAATAATCTCCTAAACCAAAGACTGCCTAGTCTTTAGATAAGCCACCACCCACACCCTTCTCCTAATCTTAGCATATTCTAAATATCAGGATTCCATTGACTGAAACTGAAATATGGATCATCTTCAGCCTCCATAGTTGACACCATGAACCCACAATGGTACTTCTCACAGTAAAATTCACCTTTTCCCTATTCGCTGGACTTAGTTCTCTTAGGCTTCGATAGCCTGACACCCACAGCACACTTATGTACAGTCATTCAACTTACTACTCTATGTAACTCAAAGACTAATGATCTATCAACAAAGTAAACTCTTTCACTTGGAAATTGTGGCTCCAATGATTCAAAACTTGCACTATTGCGTAAAGGTCAGGGTCATCAGTGGAATACCTCTTCTATGCTGCATTCATGTTCATGCTAAATAAGCTATCAGATTCACTTCTTGGCTTAATATGCCTTTCACAATCAATCCTCTTGCATTGCAATCCACTTGGAAAACTTCTTCAAAATCATGCAATGGCAACACTAATGCTTCAATCACCTTCCTCTTCAGTTATTCAAGGTTTTCTTGTGCCTTTGCATTGCATCAAATGTCTATACCCTTCACACACTTGTCATGGGACCATATACCTTGCTGAAACCTGCAATAAACTTCCTATAAAGTTAGCAATCACATGAAAGCTTCTTACCTATGTGACACTTTGAGGTGTAGGACACTTCAAGATTGCTACAACCTTCTTATTATCCATTCTTAATACATCCTTGGAAACAAAAATACCCAAATAGATCAGCTACTGTTTGAAGAATTCAGATTTCTTCAAACTGATTCTCAGTTGTCCCTGCTGCCACAAAATCTAGCAGCCCAGCGCAAAGCCTCACTTGGAAGAGCCAGACCTTATGGCAATGTAATGTCCCCGACCAGGTGGGAAGCTTATGACGGAGTCTGCTAGCCTAAAGTGGTTACCATAGTCTAAAGCAGGAAAATATTTAATCAAGGGGACTTAAATTGCCTAAGGAAAACATTATAAAGTCCGAAAAGGTGAAAGGGTGATATTTCCTAGGCAAGTGAGAAGTCACTTTAACTTTATAAAGGGAAATATCATAAAGTGACTGTAATGACCCATCTACCATTACAAACGGAATGTGAATTATTAGCATGCATATGATAGTTACATATGCATGCATCACCTGCACTGCACTAGTATTCATATTAAATTATGAAGAATTTCCAAGCATAGGATAAAAGACGTAATATTGAAAATACAAAATAAATACCTAACTCACAAAAATATATTGAAATATGTATTTTAGTGTGTGTCGTCATCATAATATATTATTCAAAATAAAAGATTAATGCTCTATACTATACAAATTAAAATGGAATATAATTTATACAAAATAGAATGGAAGGACAATTATAAATAAAAGAAATGAACATTTAAAAGAAAAAGATATTATGCATGTTATACAAAATTAAATAAAAAAATATTAGGTAAAGCAAACAAAAGGGGAATGTAATATGTTATAATTTACCTAACCCAACTAAATAATGAAGGTACACTATAACATTAATATTACAGAGGGTAGCTGATATTATATGCTCAAGTTCCAAAAGAGATGGTAAACCTGTTATCTTAGGAGAGACCACCACCTCTGATCATAAATGCCATCCCTCTGACGAGGCCAACACAAAAGATAAGCAGACATGCAACCGACTAAGAGGAGAGAAGAGTCCTCGAAGGGAAATATAAAGGGAACAAAGACGAAGTAAAGGGGAGAAAAAAAAGAGGAAAGAATTTTGGGAGAAGGAAGGAGGAATTTTTTTTACCAGAGAGTTTACACACAGTGGCGACCGAGCCTTGGTTGTTCTTGAAGCTTTTGGGCACGGGAGACAGAGTGCTTCCATTTTGAAGTACTTTGGAGCTGGGTACCGAGACTGTGCCCAGTTTGGCAGGGAGCTTTTGGTCATTTTGGTAACGGGAGTAAATTTTGTGCTACAACAGCTCAGGATTGACTTCAAACACGGAAGCCAGGTATGTATTCGTGAATTAAATTGATAAATTCTGGTTTAAATTGCAGCTGTTAAATTCTGGTAGAATTTAAGAATTAAAATTTTGTTTTGGGCATTAAATCTGGTATCAGAGTGACTGTAGAGACCCAAATTCAGAGAATTTAACCAGAGAAATTGTGCAAAATTTTTAGTTTAACAAACTAAAGCCTAATATTGAAATCATACTTAGAGAATCACTGGAATTTTAAAGAGCAGTTTAGATTTTAGGAGAATACCTGGAATCAATTGAAGGTGTCTGGGACCGGTTATTCTCATTGTTGCAGATACCAAACCAACCTTTACCTCCCAACCTATCTGGGATCTACCTGTACGGTCCCCAGATCCAAAAGACAGATCTTCTGGCCCCCGTGCCCAGAATTCCAAGAACAATCAAGGTTTCGTCAAGAACAATCAATGTTTCCTCTGGTCTGTAGCTCTATCTATCTTCCCAAAATCCCTCCAGTTCACCCAACCTCTCAGCGCAACCTCTCCCTCTTCCGTTCAGAATTCCCTTCCCCTCTCAGTTGTACCCTCCTTCCTTTTATAACTTCAACGTCACCGCCTTCATTTTATTTTTCTCGGTGTCTCTCCATGTTATGTGGGCTCTGCATGTATGTGGCTTTTATGGCTTGAAAGATTTGATTTGAGTAGTTTCTAGAATATATAGGTTTTAATTTAATTTAATTAGGTTCCTTTATTTTATTAATTAAAATAGAACTTATTTAATTCATAAGTTCAAGTGCCTTAATCAACTTCTAGGTCGATTTCCCTTCATCTTTTGCTGTGCGTTGCTTTGATGGGGACTTGGGAAGGAGTTTTGAAGTTGTTGTTTATACAAGGACGTGTCCAAACCAAGCCTAGAGGCCAAACGAAATCCATAGCACCCGATCTTCCTAGCTAGCTGAGCATAGAGATTGCTGCTAGCTAGTACATTTTCTATCTGATTGGGACAAGATAGTGAGGGTTTGGCATTGCTAGATGTGATTCTAGAGCCTAAGATGTGTGGCTGCTTCCCTGGAAAGATTGTTGAACTGAACGTTGCCTTGTTGGAGCAAAGAACCAGGTTTTGTCAATCCATTAAATCTTGATTGTACTTGCACAGTGAAGAAATGAAAGTTGTTATTTTATTCGTGATAAAGTTTGAGTTCCAGATCTGTATCAATTTCTGAGTAATCAGTTTATAAAGTGAATCTACTGGTAATTTATTTTGGGACTTCCATTGCCACTGTGTGCATTTAACTGAAGCCAAATATTTCATGAAAAAGCCACTGTGTGTTTGCAATAATTATATTATTCCTACAGCAGTACGTCTGTGACTTGTTTGAAAAAAGTTCCCACTGGGAAGTTTGTAACAAAAGTTCAAAAATTCTATGTTGGAATCGTACAATGGTATTAGAGCCTTAATCTTGTCTCAGTCGTGGGTTGTTGTTAACAAACCAGAGTTTTAGAGTTTAGAAGCAGCCTAACAATGGTTTCAAGACAAAAGCAAATCCTTATACAGGGATAACCTACAGAAGGAGACACACTTACAAGGAACCAACTCCCCTCACAAAAGAAGATATCGTTGATAAGGAAAGTGAAGAGACACCAACAAAGGGGAAGGAGATAGACAAAACCCTTGAAATTGAAAGGCCAGATATGGGGGATAAGGAAGAACAGGCCCTTAACATCTTGC
Organism: Pinus albicaulis; assembly: GCA_034641835.2. Taxonomy (NCBI): domain Eukaryota; kingdom Viridiplantae; phylum Streptophyta; class Pinopsida; order Pinales; family Pinaceae; genus Pinus; species Pinus albicaulis. The sequence continues at coordinate 561,635,781 of CM076570.1, read as the reverse complement.
TCAGGGCTACAAATGACTTGGCCAACGGGCCAAAAAGAGATGGTGGGCTCGATGAAAGGCATGAAAAACACAAGGACTTCCACTGGGAAGGAGTCATTAAATGGGGAAGGGTCCAACAGTGTTGAGCTCAGTCAGGCCCGTACTCATGTGCAGAACCAATCACGCACTTCTAGTAAAATGCCCAGACCCAATATGACTCAGTTTGTACAAGAGGTTGCAGAAGACTTAATAGAGCAGGCTGATTTTGGGATCCCTTGTGCAGATTACATGGAGCAGTACTAAGCGCTGGAACGGTATTTCCACGCTACTATGTGTTTTACTGATTTCTTCCACCTTCAATTGTAGAGTGGGCCCAAACCATCTCAGATGTTCTCAAGGCATAATCAGAAGCTGCAGAAAACATTGGGGAAGGTTACCATTGCTTGTTTTGATGGGTCGTCCAAATGTTCTGCTCGATCATGGGTATAGAAATTGGATACCTATTTTTAGTTGCATCAAATGATAGAGGAGGAAGCCATTAAATTGGCCACCCTGCACTTGGATGTTGAAGCCCATGAGTTGTGGTACCATAGGTTGGTGAAGTTGGGGCATGGCAGCATCACCTCATGCACAGAGTTCACTGTAATGACCAAAAAGTCGTATATGCACAAGGGAAATCTTTAAATACTTCAAAGACGTAAATGTCCATTATAAGACATGTAACTATGTAAATGTCCATTGTAAGACATGTAACTATATATTGAATATTGTATATAATGAATTGATATGAGATATGAAATGATCACAATGACGGTGAGGGCCTACTTATATACCTATGCAGGTACCTCTTCACAACGTTCATGTCCTTATAGACATGACTTTTCATTACTAACTATTAGTAAATTAAATATTAATCATTATTATTTTCATTTACATTATTTGTTATATATATATATATATATATAATTCATAACATTGCCTTCCTCTGTAAAAAGCTTTGTCCTCAAAGCTTACAGATGAAAAGCCTTGATCTCTTTTCCAGCTTGTCGCGTAACTGTCATCTTCATTGTTCCAAGACGATATGATCCTTGTAGAGATAAATAAAATTGTCGAATCGAAAATGGATTTGACCATCCTAGATTAATTTTCTGTGGAATCCTCCGGTGACTGGAATTTTATAACGAATTGTTATCGTGGGATTGGATTCTGCAAAATTCGGTATTCCTGGAAACATAAATCCGTTTTTTATGTTCCGAGTTATACAAATTCGTAGATTGATTGAGGTATATATTTCTGTGATTCAGATCTATATAAGGATTTCTTTATGTTGTACTTTCCCTTATCATGTGAGTGGCAGTTTCTTGCTTCCCTTCGAGTGTTGGTGGTGTTGAGTTGGCTACCGAATCATCATTTGGGAATGTCCATCATTTGAACTGCAATTTCTGAATATGTTTTAACTTCTCTTTCTTCTTTAGTTGTGATATTGACTGGATTGATATTTATTCTTTTATTTTCAACTTGGACTGAAACGACTGATGAAATCAATATTTTTTCTTGAACTTGTTCTAACTTATCATTTAGTGACTTCTTGTCACTTTTAAGCTTCTTTATTTGCGTAAGAAGGCTTTGGTTATGATTCTTTAAGCATAAAAACTCATCATTTTTTGAATCATTGACTTTGTCCTTAGTATCCTCCTATTTATCTTTTGTACTTTTGATTTGTTCTAATAGCTTTTGATTCAAGTTTCTTAAGCGCAAATTTTCCTCTCCCTTCTTCAATAGATTCTCGTTGAAATTCTCTTTAGAACTTTCATTTTGTTGCTTTAATTTTTGCTTCTTAATTTTAGACTTTTTGATCTAAGAAAGTAAATTCTAATTGTGGTCCTTTAAACGCCAAATTTCGTCATTACTTTCTATAGATTTTTCATGAAATCGATCTTCAATATCTTTATATTTCTTTTATGATGCTTCATTCATTTGTTGAAGTTTTGTGATTTCTTCCTTTAATTTTTTTTATTTGCATCTGTTCATTATCATTTATTTGCATCTATTCATTATCATTATGCTCTTCGGGACTAAATAATCTTCCACGCGCTAGACATTTTAAATTGCAATTTTTTTTAATATAAGTGTGTCCAATAATGTCTGGACAAAATGGACATTTAGTCCAAAATAACGATTGTTGTGTGGAACTCATCTTTTCTCCCTTCATTTTTATTATTATTATTATTATTATTATTATATATATATATATATATATATATATATATATATATATATATATATATATATATATATATATTATTCTCAACAATTGTTTTTTTTTCTTAAACTCTCTTCTTTTTTATAGTGTTTTTTTAATCTTTATATTTCTTTTTCTTTTTTAACTTTATATCACAAGACTGAATTGTACTAACATTAGTAGTCTTCGTAACACAAGTTAGTTGTTTATGTTCTGGGTGATACAAATTCGTAGATTGATTGAGATGTTTGTTCTTGTGGTTCGGATGTAGATAAGGAGTTCTTTTGGTTTGTCTTTCCCTAATCATGTGTGTGACAAGATTTTGATTCTCTTCAGGTTCTGATGTCGTCAAGTTGGTTACAAAATCTTCACTTGGAATTTTCATCGTCTCAACATCTGAGTGTGTTTTTTCTTTAACTGACTTCTCATCTTATTGAATTGTAATATTCACTGGATAGGAATTCATCCCATTTTCTTCAACTTGAATTTCTTTATTTGAAGATTTCGACGCTTCCTTCTTAATAATTTGTTGTACCTTATTTTCCAAAGACTTTTTGTCCTTCTTAAGCTTCTCAATTTGTGCTAGTAATTTTTCACTATGGTCTTTAAGCCGAGAAACTTCTTCATTTCGATCAATAGTGATTTTGTCAATTTCTTTTTGCATATTTTGTAATACTTTTTTACCTTCTTGAAAAATTACTTTTAAAATATCTTGTATGTCTTCGGGTGTTACTGAATTTGTCTTCAATGTAACATCCTGTAGTGTTATTTTTTTTCTTTTGTATGAAAATGTCAAAAACTTCTTTTTTGTATTTAGGATGAAGGGCCCTAGAGTTTCCATCTAGGGTGAGCCCAAAACATCCTTGTCATCTGATGCATCTATCTTCTTCCACTTGGTGATCATGGGTGTAGACATGGGTTTACAATCCTGCATTCTGAACCTCTTCAGAATATTTGTAGCATATCTTCATTTCCCAAGGAATATCTACCCATCCTTCTGCCACACTTCTGATCCTAAGAAATAGTGTATCAACCCCAAATCCTTCATATCAAACTCTGTGTTGAATTTCCACAATATTGGGTCTAGGTTAGAGTCTTAAAATCATTGACGCTACCAAACCAAGAATCTCAACCAGAACTACTTTGCACAGCAGAAAATATAAAGCAGTAAATCACATATGCACCCAATATAGACAAATTTTACATTTTTTAACACAACTTTGTTATATTAATACAACATTCTAGGGCTCCCGTACCAGGGATAATGGCCCTCATACATCCACTAGTGCAAGATACAAAACAAGATACTCTAACGATCTGGTTGTAGCGCGCTCTCTCAGCTCCTCTCGGTCGTACCCTGTACCTGTCTAGTCCTTCGGCTCCCGATCTACAGCTCCTGCCCCTATCAATGCTCCAAGTCCATTTGAACATTGAACCTTGGCTATCAATCTACTCACTAGTTGATCATTCGTCCAACAACGCATCAACACATCGAGACTCATATCGAGTTGTTCACAACTCCGTTTGTGAACAACTGTCAATCCATCCACTACTGCTCCTGAGCTACTTAGGGACTTCAACCCACTATGGTCTTCCTGTGTTGCACCAATGAAGACCAACATAGGGCACGGAGGGTTGCCACCTATCACTGCAAGATGTCCATCTCCCACAATGAACACGGGCTAGGAGGACTGCCAATCGTCTGTTGCAGAAGTCCTTCTCCACACACAAGTCTCGAGCTCCAAAAACTGCTCTTGGCTGATGAGACCCTTGAGCTCCAACAACTGCCACTCTAGCAACTACCTCTGTCCATCATGGTGTTGCACATCGGGCTCCAACTTGGACACTATCACGCTGTCCTCCAGCAGACCATAAATGCCCAATCCACGTTCACACTTGGTCCACTCTCACGCTGCCCTCCAGGCTCCAACAGTCCACGAGTGGCCAAGTCCACGTTGTAGCATCTGCACCTAGTTAGGGCATCCAACACCTAGAAGACCCTTACACACAGCTACCAAAAAACTGCTCCACATCTGCCCTTTGCTCTGCAATAGAGGAGTTATTGCACAAATCTAAGCTTAATAAATATGTCCTCACCGAGGACATAATCCTCCTACAATCAAACCAAATCACTATAGAATCTACCTCTTAGGAAAGGGCTCCTAACATCCTTAGTTAACCCCAACCTCCTTGGCTTCCACAGGCTGCAACAATTGTCCAAACAAGGACACGACGATCCCATGCATCAAATCAACTAACCACCATCAATACATACCTTGTTCATGGATCTACTTGACTATTGTAGGTTTGGTTCTAGTTAGGGTTGCTAGCTTACTGCTACAGCTCCTCTTTTCCCCACCAAACTTTCCTTTAAATGTTGGGGCTTAGTGTTTTGGGCTTCCTCCTTTATTACGTTGTTCTTGAGACACTTGCTCAGCCCTTTAATCCCTCATGTATCACTATTCTAGGGACAACAAGTCATGTGTCCTACTTCAGTCTCCTGCAGCCTCATAAACAGAGGTAATACCCTCACATAAACCACCCTCAAATAGTCCCTAACACCCTCTTCCAATGCGGTTGCCTCTAGTGCTCAATTCGGACCTGCAATCACATTAAAACACGCACAAAACTGTCCAGAATTCACCTTCATACTTGCGGCTTCCTTGTTGTGGTACCTCGGCCTTGTTGAGGATACGAATTCTCTCCAAAACAGTTCTCTAATCCCACAATATGTCCTCTATAGAGCTCGGTCAAATTTCAGAGATGTATTGTGGTATTTGATGCTCTTGGATAATTCAAATGAATGTCTCACACCTTATATTTATACCAAAAATAAGGGTTCCACGAATTTGTTGAAGAGACATGTCTCTTGGTCCAAGCCTACATGACTTGACTGTCCATAATTAATTGTCAACTTCAAAAATTTATATCTCAAGTTCTAGAGCTCCGATTTGGGTGATTTTCAAAGCGTTGGAATCGTCACGCCAAGCTCTATCACCTAAAATTTTCTCATGCTCAAATTCATCATGGTTTTGGCCCAAATGCCGATGGGTGAAAAACCCCATGTTTGGGTTCCAAGCCCACAAGCCTACTTGCGGTGCTTTTCCCTCCAAACCCCGAACACTAGGGCTTGGAATACCTCCTAGGCTACACAAAAATCAACACTCAGCTTCCAAGTTCCTCTTGCAATCCTCTATGAGCCCTTATGATCATGTCAAAAATAGGTCATCCACGTACAAAACTAGGATGAGTGGCTCACCCTCTACCATCAAATAGTAGAGGTTGGGATTCGCATCACTCTTGACAAATCCCATCTGTTGCAAGTAGTTGTCAATCTGACCATACCATGCCTTGGGAGTTTGCTTGAGTCTGTATATAGCTTTCTTCAATCTGCACACATGAGTGCGCCTCTCATGAGTCTCGAAGCCCTCTGGTTGTTCTATGTACACCTCTTCCTCTATCACCCCATTCAAGAATGTTGTCTTGACATCCATCTAATGAATCTACCATCCCATCTGAGCTGTTAGAGATATAACTGACCGGATAGAGGTGTATCTAGCAACTGGGGTGAAGGTCTCCTCGTAATCTATCCCTTCTTTTTGTGCATACCCCTTTGCCACGAACCTAGCCTTATGCTTTTTCCACATTGCCATTTGTAGCATACTTGATCTTGTAGATCCATCTAGAACCTCCAATTAACCTGTCTTCAGGCCTTGTAACCACCTCCCAAACATCATTCGTCACGATAGAGCTATACTCTTCTACCATGGCGTCTACCCACACTTGATGTTGTGCGACCTCTTGAAAGCTGGAAGGTTCTGCAAACTTAGCCACCAATGCTTTGTACCTGTCAGGTTTTTTGTGTTGTCTTTTGTTTGTCCTAGGAGTTCCAATAAACTCCTCTTCATCTCTCAATGTCTAACGAACCTCTCAGCGAGCTTGACCACTAGTGGTGGGAGGTTCAACCAACTCCTCCTCATCTTGCCTCTACTGCTCCATCTGTTGAGAACTCCCCAGATCTCCTGCACCTAAGGAGATACTGTTACTAGTCACTATACTCAATCCCTGTGACTGTCCTCCTATTGGTCCCACTGGCTGCCTCTCCTGCTAGACCAAAGGAGATTTTGTTGATTGATTATGATCAGCTGCAGGCATCTCATGAGATCTCCTGAAAGCTTGGTCCTCCATGAACTTCACATCTTGTCTCACCACAATCTTCCTACTGCTAAGAATGTAAATCTTGTATGCCTTTGATGTTTCGCTATATCCAACGAGAAACCCCTTCTCTATAGTCTAATCCAATTTGGTACTTTTTCATCTAGCATGTGGCAATAAGCAACGCTGCCAAAGATCCTGAAGTGACTAACTTTTGGCTTCTTCCCTGTGAAGACTCCTTCTAGCATTTTCTTCCCCAATGCTCTATGAGGAGTCATGTTTTGAATATACATTGTCGTGTTACATGCCTCTGCCCATAAAAACCTGGGCAAATCCTAGTCATATAACATAGCTGTCGATACCTACAGGAAGATGTCATGGTGAAAGATCATCACTAAGGTAACTTTTGATTTAAAAGTTCTTATGTATATATTTATTTGGATGAGTTTATGCAGGGCTGCCTATCATGTGGAAGGATGTAAGATCCTTGGGAGATGGTTCGAAGGAAAGCAGCATAGCATAATGGTGGACCAGATGAGAAAGAACGATGAATCATTTTCTGATGGTTGACATGACTCGTGGATGAAAGTGATGGATGATCTGTGCCCAATGAAGCCAAAAGTTGAAGATTCCTCAATATCGAAATCCATGAGATCGAGGGAGGAATTCTTCATGAGCAGTTGGGTGTCTCACCATTGCTACTACAGGTCCCTGGTTGAGAGGGAGCCTGGTGGTAAGTTTCTTACTTGGAAGAAACTTGGAGTATGACCTTCCTGAGTTAAGAGAGAGTGACGTATTTGATTCTCTAATTCATGTGTCATGCACTAGACTAGGACTAACAACCGTAAGTCTTAGTGAAGGCCATGAGGAGAAAATGGATAGACACATCATTATGGTCTTCACCTAGGAAGACAGAATGGAGGATTGGGTAATCATCTGGCATTCGATACTCTTTGAGAATGAGATAGGGCATTCAAGATAAGAGTAGTTGGGGACCGATATTCTTTGAGGGTTGGCTACCCAAGAGAAGAATAGTCCAAAAAGGTCATACTCTAGGAAAACCTGGGTGGAGTATGTACCTTGGAGATACAATGACTATGGTGTCTATAAGTCATGTGTTTTGCTAGCATTTTAGCCCATTGTCTCGTTGAGAGATCGGGTTGTTAGTCAAGGCCTTGAACTAGGGCAATATTGGTTGATATGATGCTATACAGATGTGATTACCAATCCGATTCTTATTATGAGATTTTTCAGATTGAAAGTGACCATGTCTCATTATGAATACCTCCCTAGTTAAGAGGGAGTGTTGGAAAGTGTACCTAAGTTCGGTCTTCATATTGACTATGTAATTATGTATTTATGTAATGAAGAAGACAAAGATAATAAAATGTATTTTTGTTATGCTCGCTTCATGGGTTTCATGAGCAAGGTTTTTATCATAGGTCAAAATACTTCTTCTTGATGTCTTTTAGGGATTTGTCATCTTGTCATAAATGTATTAATTAAGAGTCAAGTCAAAGAAGTATGCCTCAAGACCTTGTCATATAAGCCTTGAAGACATTGCTCAAGATCAACTTTGAAATGCGTCCTCAAGTCGGTCTAGAAGCATTGAACATGTCAGCCCTCAGTTTGTAAAGTCGGCCTAAATCACAGGAAGGAGTATACTATATAAGGTAAAGGTATGCGGCTCATTTGAGAACAGATCTGCGGATAAGTTTGAGTCAACTTCAGTCATATATCTCTGAATTAAGAGTGTGAACAGAACTACAATAAGTGCAAAAACAGGTCTGATTTTTCTGTGAAGGGCGGGCTGCATTTAGAGCGAAGAAGGGGCTGTGATAAGTGCGAAGTAGTAGCACTGTGATAAGTGTTAAGTTGCAGTACTATGTTAGTGCAGAATTACAGAACTAGTGCGAAGTAAATAATGATGATTCCAAAATGATAGATACTACAGCAAAGTAAGGAATCCCTCCTCGGATCTCCATCCCACAGCAAAGAGAAGCAAAATATCTCTGTTTTGGAATATAAAAGAGATATATCACAGATCGGAAAGACAGCAGTAGTAACATAGTATAAGAACAGCAAAAGTATATGAGGGAAATCTAGGAACCAAGGTTTCCTAGAGTCAAGAAGGAAGAAGGATCATTCACTTGATAAACTAAGTTATCTAGTTCTAGTGCAGAAAGGTGCGGGACAGTGCAGGACAGTGTAAAAGAGAAGGATCAACTTAAGGAGTCAAGAAGAAAGCAGTGACAAGGTCTTGGAGGCATACATGGGTCAAGGGTTTCAGTCATGATCATGGTACTTGTCAACTGAAAGTCTATAAGAAAAATTTCTTGTGGGTTTTCCTCTCCAAGAGGGAGAGGTTTTGGCCCTAGCTTGAAGAGCCTAAATCTGTGTCTCTTGTGTTTTGGCAATTGATTTGATGAAAGACATGTTGAAAATTGTAACTAGGCCGGTCTTCATGTTGACTATGTAATTATATATTTATGTAATGAAGAAGACAAACATAATAAAATATATTCTTGGTATGCTTGCTTCATGGGTTTCACAAGCAAAGCTTTATTCTAGGTCAAAGGACTTCTTCTTGATGTCCTTTAGGAATTTGTCTTCTAGTTATGAATATATTAAAGGATCATGTTTATGATAAGTCAAAGATACATCTGTATGCCTCCATACCTTGTCACATTATGGCTTAAGTTCAGCATTGAAGACAGTGAACTAGTCGGCTTAAATACTCCCACATAAGTCAGCTCAAAAGCATCCATTCATGTCGACTCCAATAAAGAGACCTGTTATGTATATATATAAAGTTAGACTGTGGCTCATTTGGATGAACGACTTCGGATCAATACGGAACAGAAATACGAAGACAAGTCTTAAACTGTTTCAGTGATATCAAGACTGCGTTTAAGGGTAAACAGAAATACGAAGACAAGTCTTAACTGTTTCGGTGATATCAAGACTGCGTGTAAGGGTAAACAGAAATGTGAAGAGAAGATTCTATTTGTAGTCGAGAACAAGTCTGAAGTTTTTAATAGTGTGGATTACACACTGTGTAAAACAGATTGGAAGAGACAGAGATATATACACATAGCGAAGGTACTACTTGAAGGAATGCGTTGAAGTCTGAAGATAAGGAATGTGTTGAAGTCTGAGGCTACATGCGAATGCGTAGAAGTCTGAAGTTAATATTGTAATAAGGAATGCATTGAAGTCTGAGGCTGCGTTTAAGTGCGTAGAAGGAATGCTTTGAAATGCGTAGAAGAGGCTGTGTTTAAGTGTGTAGAAGAGACTGGGTGAAGTTCTGAAATAGGACTTATCAAGTCTAAGAACAGGGCTGTGTTAATAACATATAATAAGGTGCTAACAGCCAGCAAGGATCTCACACAGCCCAGAAAAAGGAAGAGCACAAGCAGAGACCAAGATCTCTAGCCCTGGTGCAGGAAGGCGCAGGAAAGGAGGATCATTTTAAGAAGCCAATGAAGAAGCAGTGACAAGGTGTTGGAAGCATACAAAGGTCAAGGGTCTAAAGTCTTGGTCATGGTACTTGTCATCTGAAAGTCTATAAGAAGAATTTCTCGTGGGTTTTCCTCTCCAAGAGGGAGAAGTTTTTCCCTGGCTCGAAGAGCCTAAATTCGTATCTCTTGTATTTTGGTAATTGACTTGATGAAAGACTAAACAAGTTAAGAAAATAAGACATACGTAAATCAAGAAAGCTCACAAGTAATTATCAAGAAGAGAATTTGAATTAATCACCAGATAATCCAAATTCTCAACAAGACATAATAAGCTAAGAAGAGAATACATAAGTAGGAGAAGTAAGCTCACAAGTAATTATCAAGAAGAGAATTTGAATTAAACCTAGCCCTACCTAATTCTCAACAAGGAGATCCAGATCAAGGTTATTATTGCAGGAGAACAATTTGTTATTATTTCTACAATGGTTTATTATCTCTGCTTAAAGGAGGTTAAACAGTTTTATTGAAGAAAGCCAAGGAGAGAAGACCAAGTGTTAAGCCATTATGTCATAGCTTTACTTTTGGAAACGCCTCAGGAATCAACACAGTAGTACATCCACTGGTCCTCTACGCTGCATTACTTCAGTGGATCACAAATGGAAACCACTTACAGATCAGAAGCAAGAGCAGAACAATAGGCCTTTCCCTTAGAAGATCCATGTTGTCTCTCAACAATCAAAGGATATTCAAAAGGAAGATGTCAGAAGCAAGTGTCTCTTTGCACTTGGATTCTAGTTGTAATGTATGAAGTCAGGAGATGCCCTTCTTAAGTTGGAGGAATTAGACACATATCTATCCAAGGTGGGACAACCAGAATGGAAGAAACTCAGCAGGGTTCTCAAGCCATCCATGCTTGCACTAATACAACCCAGACTCTGGGAGCATTCTTGTGAAGAAGTCAGGCTCACAGTTGCTTCTTATCTCAGCAGGGTCATAGCCTTAACTTCATCGCTACTGCCTTACAATAATGATATCATGAGAGATATATTGCAGTTGATAGTAGAAATCCTTCAGGTGTTGAATAACATCATGCTTCCTAACTTTCAGAAGCGGTGCAGAATTTTAAAACTCATGGCAGAGTTCAGCTTTGGCACCTTTATGCTTAATTTGGAATGCGACGACTTAATCTTACAGTTACTACAAAACTTTTACACAAACATTACATAAGCTCATCCAGACTGTGTCAAAACAAGCATGCAAAAGATTGTGTCTTTATTCTTAGAAGGAGATGCTCACATTTGTAAGATACTAAGATCCAAATTGTTGACCATTTGGAGGAAGGAACCACAGGTATCACCAGTTGCCTATGATCTAGTCAAGAAATTAGTCAGACAAAACATAAAATTGCTCAGAAGGGTGTTGACGAGGGAGGAGTTGAGAAGGATTGATGGAGGAAGCAAGAACGAAATCTGCAGCAAGAATGAACTAAGGGAGAGAGGACTATATTTTATTTGCAAGAGATCTTGGGCCCTTAACCATTCATGTCCAGGTGATTAAGATCATGGAGATTCATCCATAGTTGGGTTCACCGGTTTTCAGAAGAGAACCTATGAAGGATCCAAGCAGTGAAGTACAGATGGTGGGCTACAACGCCATGTTTTTGAAAGAAACTTGCAAGACAACCCAATGATAATCAGTCAACTTGACAAAGTACATGGGGAAAGGAGGGAGGTAATTCCTCCTAACGATGTGGTAGACTCTTGCACAACTGAGTCCATAGATATCCATGAGAACATCCATAAAGAGTATGGCAAATCAGGTGTAGAGAACAGTCCACCAGTGCATACATGTTTGACAACCAGAGAGGGTGGACAACTTATCCCCACATTAGATATCATTTTTGGGATTCAACTGTGTTAAGTAAGTCATTCATCTATGACCATTTCCCCACACGTGGAGTAGGCCAAGAAGAAGGCATTCAAAGAGAATCAAATGAGGAGCCAATAGTAATAAACCGACATGATGAGCATGATCATGCGGGGAAACATGAAAATATAGTATGCAGGATGAGCCAATTCTGGAGGGTCAGTCAAAGGTTCAAGTTGAAGCCATGGTCAGGGGGCATCTGGTGCAGACAGATACAGAGACATTCAACATGGCACTAGAATTGCCAATAGAGGACTCTCGGGAAAGGATCATGCATTTCAAGTCAGATCTTATGATGTTGAAGAAAAGAATCTGGACAGTCCAAGACACCGTCTTACAGGAGAATAGAAAAATTGAGGAGCTCATAGGGGTATGTGCTGAATCAACGACCAAGTTGTCTAGTGTTCAGGAACGACTCAAGTCCCTCACAAGACAACAAGAGTACAGTTGGGAGTTCCAAAGCAGCCCTCTACAGGAGTACATAGATAAGGTTTGCAATACTACCAACCCCCCTTTATACATTGGGAAGAGAAGGGCATAGTTCTCCAAATGCATCATGTTGGGTGACCAAGTAGAGCAGCATGAGTTGAGCATCGATCAGCAACAACATAGTACATTTGCAGGTATTCATCCTTCCCAAGGCATTGTTGGCTTGAGGGGTCCTGACCCAGGTTCAGAGGTTAAGGTTTGCCAACAAACCCCTATACTACTGGCCCTTTCGGCAATGACCCACTTTCGCAGGCCAAGGTCTCACCCGAAGTAGTATGGGAGGGTGCTGGAACCAAGTTTCTGACCCTGGGAGAGAGTAGGTAATTTAAGGCAGATCTGTGTTGCAGCTTATTATGTTCGCACAAAATGAGTCTATTCGCAGCTCTTTTAACAGTATAATTAGCACATAACCATAACAAAGCTATTATCATTAACAGATATAATCAATACATTCGCATCCATGTGCGCATCAGCAAATACCATCACAGAACATTATAATCGCGGCCAATTCCAGATCACAGATACATTCGCAGCTTAAATAAATATCACAGATGCGCTTCAGCAGTAAACTCAATCAATCCAGATAGCACAAAGGTACTTCAAATATATTTCGCATTCATTAGCATCAAAGATCCACTTACAACCCAAACACAGGGCACAACCTAGCGGGGTCTACACACAGCAGGACTGAGGATCTCCGCGCACACAACCAGCAGGAATCCTTTCCTAAAACAACCCAAACGGATCCTAACAATTCGCACGTAGCTCAATCTTATGTCTTACTTGTCTACTAGACCCAACTATCTATCTATTTATAACATCGTAGCCTTTGCTATCCGATGGTCCACAAACTGTGGTTTGCGGACCCTAAAGCTACCCTTTAACCCATTACAAAACATTAGGGGCTTTGACCCACCCCAAAACCCCTACGCAAGACCGACTATTACAAAATTATATCAAAAACGCAGGTTAGGGAACCCCATTCCAGCAAGCCCCCAACACAATCTTGTGACTCGTCCCGAGTCACTTCGGCCGTGGGGTTTGCATCTTCGCCTGAAGCTGCTTGATCGCATCAACCAGTGGGGGCAGCACTTCTTCGCTCTGCGCAGCAGCGTTCTGAGCAATATCCACCAACTTCTGCGAAGTTGGACGTTTTGTAGCAGTAGTGACGCTTTCCAAGGTCTAGTTCAGTTGCTTAACTGCGATATCTACTTCCTGAGAGAGCTTGAGGGCTTCATCGGCCCAAGGCTTGAGGTGGTCGCTGAGAACATTCTTTTTGTGGCAGAGCTCTTCAATGTCATCTCTAAGTGTGTGGCTGGTACGCAGTCGTGCCAGGCACTGAGCTAGAATCAAAGTGGACATAGTAGCTTCGAACTATTCAAACTCTTTCTCCTTCTGGCGCAGCTCTTGAGTAAAATCGCGAAGGAGAAGGTCGCGCTGCACTTTAGACCATAGTTGCATAGCTGTCTCTAACAACTCTGCGCCCTGAGCAATCTCAACGGTAATAGTATTGGTGGCCTTTGTGACTAGCACGGCTCGCTGGGCTCTTACTTCAGGTGGAGTTTCTGGCTGCAATTTAGCCTTTAAGGCAGCAATCTGCTATTCCATTTCTGTCTTGACAGTCTGAATTTCGGTCCTCGAAGCCCTTAGTGCTGCAACAAGCCCCTCAATCTTTGCTTGGGGGGTAGCAAAAGCCAGGATATCCTCAGTTACATCTGCGCAGAGCCTACTGATTAGGCGTTCTAGCTCAGTCTGCTACGTGGCGGCGAGGGTGCATGCAGCTTGCACCTGGGACACCATAGCGATTTTCTCCACAATCGTCTACTCAGTTGTACTGAGCTGCTGGTGCACCCGGTGGTCTCTGTGTTGAATATCCTCAAAAAGGGATGCATGGAGGACTTGTAGTGGTTCATGCGGCAGTCGGGCTAAATCCAATTGTACCTCTGCGCAGGCTTGGACTTGTGCTCCTAAGGCAGGTGGGCTCAAGCCGAATGTTGCGCCTGGCAGGGGGTAGAGGCAGCTTTCCGTTGTGATGATCAATTCATTGTTGGTTGGTGGGGGCAGCCTGGTCTAAATCATGCTTGTCTGCAGGGTGTCGATTTTGAGCTACAGAGCTCAGAGCTCAGACTGGAGTGTAGCGACCGTGGCCTTCTGCTATTCTTCCAAAGCCAGCCATTTATCCTCTGAGGCGAGGGTGACTGCGTCTGTGATTTGCTCCAGGTCTTCCTCTATCAAAGTAACTTCAGTCTCCCGACCCGGCCTTGTAGCTCGTCGTTTCTTTCGTTGGCCTTTAATAGAGTCACCAGTCCGTTTCATACCACGAGGGGAGTCAGCACCCTCCACGTCCAGATCCTATTGCGAATCCTTCTGTGATTCCGGCTCTGCACCCTTCTCGGCGTTCTTGCCCTGTCCTTTTGTCTCTTTGGTGGTCTCAGGCGAGGTAGTCTTCTTGGTGCTCGTACCTGCAGTGTCGTGCGTACTTGATTTGAAGCCTAGTTTCCAGTGTGGAGGCCAAGTAGCAATAAGACGGTCAATCTCCTCGTCAGCAACCATATACGGCAGTGATACCCACGCTGGGTCCTTATGGCCCCAGATCTCCACATTGTGCATCGTAACCTAGAACGCTGTGATGCTCTTATACTTGTCATAGATTGCTGGTGACAAGCGCGGCCGAGAGTGGATTGGTGTTGCGAGCCCGCTCTGAAATAGGACCCAAAAGACCTTATTATCTTCAATGCACTGCTCATCCTTTGAATCCCACAGATTCGCATATCGCGCCCCTTCGCACATATCCGACTCGAGCTCAGGGAGGACCGAATCTTCTGGGGCTTCCCATGCGACCAACGCGATGAGGAGCAGCAACCACGAGTAGCAGAATGCCCTCCCATGATCCTGGGCCTCGCGCACATTCTCCAAAAATTCATTACACAGGAACTGGGACCAGTTGAAGCAGACACCTTTTTCGCAACGGCCAGACAACTAAATTACATACGCGGGGACCGTGGCAGCTTGGCATTTGTGCATCATTTTGCATGCTAACAACAAGGTGCCCATGCGCACCGGGGTCACTAATAGTGCTGATCAAGAACCCCCAATCTTCTAGGGCTTCCCATGCGACCAATGCGATGAGGAACAGCAACCATGAGTAGCAGAATGCCCTCCCATGATCCTGGGCCTCGCGCACGTTTTCCAGAAATTCATTACATAGGAACTAGGACCAGTTGAAGCAGACACCTTTTTTCGCAACGGCCAGACAACTGAATTACATACGCGAGGACCGTGGCAGCCTGGCATTTGCGCATCATTTTGCATGCTACCAACAAGGTGCCCATGCGCGCACCGGGGTCGCTAATAGTGCTGATCATGAACCCCCTAGTGTCTCGTTCAACGTGGTAATCATCGCGCACCTTATCAGTGATTTGTTGCTCATATTTCTTACTGACACGCTCCATGGGATTCGGCCCCTTCATGGGAAGACCAGTAATACGGTGAATGAGCGTTGCATCAATGGGAATGCGGTCCTGGATCCACAAGCAGATGTCATGGACCAGAGCTAGCAGTTGTCGAACAAGTCAATCGGTGACATTGTAGTGGCCAAAGTGAGGCATCCGCAGCAGATTTAATAACCCTAAACCAGCCAACCCACTTTCCCATGGCATGGGGACTACCTTCGGCACGTCATCCTCCAATACCCTTTCAAGATATAATTATGGTGCCAATTCGAGGAAGGCCTATAGGTTTGCTAGGTCATGATCGTCGAATTTGACGGTGTGGAGTTTGCCAAAGGATTCTCCAATGATGGGGACCTCGCCCGAAATCAGAGGCATCTGCAGATATGTGCGTATCCCATCGAGATTCTTAGGCGTGCGCACCGAGAGCCTGCGAGGCTGAACATAGGGTGGGAGCCAATTTATTGGTTCAGTGATCCAAGCCTCCTCCTAAGCAGACAGAGGTCTCTTTGATGGGTTAGGCGAACGTGCATGGGGCACCATTCGCGGGGATTTCACATTTCGAGGGGAGGTACTTGGCTTCACCCCAGCCCATTTCGCACTCCTCCCCGACCCTTGCTCCTGGCCTTTTCCCTTCCCCTTCTTTTCTTCCACCTGCTTTCCCTTGTTCGGTGTGGACACAACCTCCTCAACCTCAGGGGTGGCTTCCAGTGTTTCATCGGATTCTTTCTCCGTTGAGGCCACAGTCTGCGAAGATTTAGCGGGATTGGATGCAGTCATTCTTGCACGGAAGATGAACTCAAGGTTGGTAGTATCAGAGGGGGTAGCACACCCAAACATTAAGAAAGCGCCATAGTCACAAAATTTCGCAAAGCACAAACTGTTCAAGATGCACAGAACCCACCCCTGATCTACCCTTCTACTTTTATAGCCTTGGAGATCAACCAACGATTGGATGAGGCTTATCAGAAACTTACCATCAAGTAAACGGTAAAAAATCTTCGGAAATCGCCTCATTAATTGCTGGCCGCCCACTCCTTTCAACGGTAAAATTTGCTTTTTACCCAATTTTATTGTTCCAACAGCTAGTTTTCGCAGTTGTATCTTACCCCTGCGCTGCCAACGCACCCCCTACGCTCCCAGCGCACCTCTCCAGGCCTCCAGACCTACGATCGATCCCTACGCGTGCCACGGTCCTGCCTATGTTTGTCCCTCTGCCTGCGCGCATTCCTCCTCATACAGCTACTTCGGCCATATAGTCATTTGATTCGGTATGGTTTGAGTCGGCTTCCATTGACATATCCCGGTACCATATCACCGCGCAGTGTGGCTAACCGGACAGCGCCTCCATCAATAATTTCCTTTACCATATAGGGACCTAGCCAGTAATGACGGAACTTCCCCGGGTGCTTCGCAAACTGGCTATCGTATAGCAGGACCAATTCTCCCTCCACAAAGATCTTTTGCCGAATATGTCGATCATGCCATGCTTTTTCTCGGGCCTTCTGAACTTGCTGATGGAAGTTAGCAATGAAACGATCTTCCTCCAAGGCCATGAGCTGCGCTAACCACTCCTCCATGACATCAGGCTCCGCCATGTTCGTAAAGGCTGCGATGCGCAAGCTAGGAACAATATACTCCATGGGCATAATGGCCTCATTTCCATTAACTATCCAAAACGGTGTTTTCCCAGTCAGTTTCTTGCAGGTGGTTCGATAGGCCCAAAAGACTGACGGGATGTGCATGTCCCAGTCGCTACAATCAACATTACAGACCTTGGTCAGTGCATGTTCCAAGATTTTATTAAAAGCTTCTACAGCTCCATTTGCCTGTGGATGATACAAGGTACTTTACGCGTGGTGGATCCGAAATTCTTCAATCAAGGCCTGTATTGTTTCATTAACAAAATGCGTACCTCTATCGCTCATCAAGATTTTTGGACAGCCAAACCTGGTTATAATATGTTCAAAAATGAAGTGCGCAGCGGTATCTGCAGTGCAATCCTTCACAGCTTGCGCTTCGGCCCATCTAGTTATATAATCAGTCGCAGTGATGATGTAGCGTGCACCTGTCTTCTTTCCTAGCGGGTTGATGGGCCCAACGAAGTCTATGGCCCAATTGTCAAACGCTTGTAGGGCCATCTGCGGTTATAGGGGCATTTCATCTCTGCGCGACGGTCTTCCTGTCCTTTGGCATGTGTCGTAGGCTTTGCAATAATCGTGAGAGTCGCTATGCAATGTGGGCCGCCATAGCCCAGCTCTCAAGATCTTCTGCGTCGTTGCTTTCCCTACGTAGTGACCTCCTGCTACGCCCCCGTGGGCTTCTGCTAAGATGGTGTTCCTTTCATGCTCCAAAACGTATCTGCGCAGCACCTCATCAGCTCCCAGTTTATACAAATGGCCCGCTATGATGGTAAAATCCGCTGCGCGGGTTACCAGCTCCTCCTATTGTACCGAATACTCTGCAGGCGCCATCCCCGTAGTTAAGAAGTGAATGATGTCGGCAAAGTGCGCATCAACTACCTTGATAGAAAACAGTTGTGCATTAGGCAATCCTCCTTCTAGGTTGGTCGGATCTTCGCCACTTTCGATTCGGGATAAGTGGTCTGGCCCGACATTTAGTTTACCCAACTTCATGATGATCTCAAAGTCATATTCTTGAAATAGCAGCAGCCATCGGCAAATCTTCCCCCCCAACACAGGCTTATTCACTAGGTACTTCAAAGCCGAGTGATCTGTAAACATCTTGAAGTGCCCTCCTAAAAGATATTGCCAGTATTTTTTTAGGGAGTATACCATGGCCAACCCCTCACGCTCAGTAGTAGAGTAGTTGCACTCTGCCCTAGAGAGTTTTCTACTAGCAAATGCAACTGGATGGTTGATGTATCCTTCCCTAGGCTGCGTAAGGACAACTCCCAGGGAAATCCCTGAAGCATCTACATGTACATTGGAAACCTTTGCCCAGTCAGGAAATATGAGAATAGGTGCAGAGACCATCTTTTCCTTGAGTAACTCAAAGCTCTTCTGACACTCTGCATCCCAAAAAAGAGAAACATCCTTATTTAGTAACTTCTCCATGGGTGCTATGATTAGTGCGTACCCTTGAATGAACTTCCGGTAGTAGCCTGTATGTCCAAGGATAGAGCGCAGTTGTTTCTCAGTTGCAGGGACCACCATCAGTCCCTGTTGGTAGACTACGTGGCCTAGAAAGATCCCAAAAGGTACACAAAAGATGCACTTCTTAACATTCAGGGAAATATGGTGCTTCCTACAGGCATCTAACATCATGCGCAGGTTCGAGACATGATTCTTTACCAACCCAAGTACTGTCCAATCATCAAAATACACCTCCAAGAACTTGTGGATGAATTCCTTGAATACTGCAACCACCACCTACGAGAATATGGCAGGGGCATTCTTGAGCCCAAACGGCATGACAGTGTACTGGAAGGATCCCCATTCAGTGGCGAACGTAGTTTTGCTGCGATCTTCAGGTGCGATCCTGATTTGATGGTAGCCTGAGAACCCGTCAGTGAATGAGTACGCTTCCTGCCCTCCCACGCTATCAAGAATTTCATCAGAGAATGGCGTAGGGAAGGGATCGTGAATGCAATCATCGTTTAGTTTGCACAAGTCAACACAAATTCTTATTTCTCCTTTGGTATTTTTCTCTTGGATCACCATAGGACTTACCCAATTAGAATATTCTACCGGTTTGATGATACTTGCGGCTATCATTTTGTCAAGTTCTTCCATGACTTTCTGCTTATAATTGGGGTTCAATCGATAAGGGCGTTGCTTAACAGGGTGCACATCTAGTTCTAAAGTGATGCACATGACCCCTAGGTCCCCTATAACCCCTTTGAGTTCCGAGAATTTCGTAAGAAACAGGTCCTGGTATTCTGTGAGGAGTTCTGCGACTCTCCCAACAGTATCATCATCCCAAAAGTCCCCAATTTTATCTAACTTAGGTTTCTCTTCTGTTCCAATGTTGACTTCCCTTAGCTTAAGAGGCTTGGTCACATCAACAGTCTGCAACGAAGGTCCAACAACTGCGCATTCTCCCTCCAATTTCGGGATAGTGACATTTCGCGGATCTTCATCGCATTCCTGCATCGATAGATTGCGGCAATTGACAATATCTCACATCTGCGTATCCCAAGCTGGTGCCCCATATTCCACATGAGGGTGTGATTCATCAAATACTAAGGCATCTATATCCTGCAGGGCTTCATCGAGTGCCTTCGTTCCACCTATCAACCCGAACGTCCCTAAAAAATCGTCCTTTAGGGTTTCCTAGTGGCGGGTGCGCTGATGTAGTTCTACATCTAAATACCATGTAGTGGGGATTGGCCCTAAGGCATGAATGAACAGGTGGACCCATTCGTCCATAGTTATTTCACACCATTCCTCCATCCATGCAGACAAGTTCTTGCACGGGTCTCCTGGGCCAAGGAAAGTCTTCACGCGTAGGTGAGCCTGAGGTTCGAACCGTAGAATCATAATTTTGCAGCATTCCTCCCAATCTTGGAATGCTCCCTTATGAGTTTCCCACCACCTCACAGGGGTTGCGTGCATGGCTAGGTTAAGTGCCCACATCCTTCACTCTCTTGGGACTTCGGCTTCAAATGTTCGCAAAAAATCTCTAATACTACCAGAACCATCAAAGTAGGGAAGTTCTCTTACCTCTGAGGAGACACATCGGAAGCTTTTCGTGATCCTGAGACATCGTAGCGCAGATACGTCATGTAACCAATTCTGCCAATTTTATATCTCCCCCATGGGAGTCAGAGAGGCATTCATTGTCTTTATCCTAGAAAAGCACACCATTAGTTGTAGGATTAATCCAATCCTTGTCCCAGGTGGTAAGTTTATAAATGTGATCCACATCATCTTCTTCACGCATCAGTTCTGTATACCGCTTTCCTTCCGCAGGGTCTAGTGGGACTATCACCCTCATACCCTCATTTGCAAAAACCATGCTCCTTTTCTTTAAGTTGATATTGCCTCCCATGTCTATCGCCCAATCCAATCCTAGGAGCGCATGTTAAGGGTCCGCATCTTCCACAATCTAAATGACTTCAAAATTTGTGCGTACCTTAACTCCTGCAATATCTACCATAATCTTTGATAGCCTCCCTAATGGTGTGATTTTATGTTGGTTAGCCATGTGAAGCTGTATAGTTGACCATTCCAGCTTAGGTTCTCCCATCTGCTGCCATGTTTTCTTGGGCAGGACGTTCGCATCTGACCCCAGATCTAGGATGACTTGATCCATCTCATAATCGCCAATCTGTGCCATTAGCTGCATTTCCCAACTAGTGTGATTCTTATGCTTGTATAGTTTGTGAACATCCTTAACTTCCGTGGGAGGGTCAGTTCTTTCTGCGTAGCTGTTTATTAGTGCTTGAATATTTTCTACCACCTTCTAGTTGCATAACAGCTTCGTACATGCTTGTAGAAATGGTTTAACTTCGTCATCAGTTTTTAGGTTTTCTGGAGCCTTGGAAGTAGATGCCTCATCCTTAGTAAAGTCCCTGCGAGCTGCGACGAAGGTTACCTTCTCCTTCTATAGGTCCAAGCTTTCCTGTTTGACAGTTGCTTTTCGGATAAGAGGTTCAACCACGACTTTCTCCTCAGCTCCTCCAGTAGCCATGCCGCTGTGCGTTATGACATTAATATTTGGTCCTTCATCGCGTGGTTCCGCCTTAACCCTCTGCACATTCTGCGTTGGTGTCTACTATTTTTCTTACATTTTTGCTATCAATACTGGGAAATCTTCGATCACGAGATCCAATTGTCTACAATATCGACAAGATTTTCTTGAAGGGTTCAAACATTCTCTTGCCAAGTGCCCTATTTCTCCATAGTTGTAACATTTCAATTTCCCTCTTCCCCGACCTGTGCCTCCACCCCTTTCCCCTCCCCTGCCTCTTGTTGGGGAGCCTCCTCTGCCTAAGGGGGATAGTGGTGAAGAAGGGTTAGCCTGTACCCTGTATAGGTTCCCTTAGTTTATCATAAATTCATAGGTCTGACAGTTATGCTCGTCATGTCCTATAGAGGAACATAATCGAAACCATTGTTGCTTAAATTCTGGAACATAAGCACCAATACGGGGGCAATGGTTGGGATCATGTAGTCCAGCTATGCGAAAATCGACGCACCATAACGTCAAACCACTTGGTCCTATAGCGTCTTTAGGCCACAATGGGCTAGGCCCCCCAGCCTGCATGTAGTCCACTAGCAAAGGACACTAATCCTTGGTGTGGCCAGACACCCTGCATCTTATGCACCATACGTCTGGGCTAGCTTCTTTCCCTCGTTCTTTTCATAGATTCTGGGTTTCAAGGTGAATTTCCTCTAGTTGTCCCATGATTTGCTGCACTCCAAACTGGGAATCGTCTCTTGGCGCAACTTCTAGTTTCATAGAAATCTCCAAGGATTTCTCTTGTGTCTCAATCGCTTGCTGACCCATAGGTCCACGCAGGTGAGGAAATAGCATGGCGATGAACCATTCCTTTTGTTTCCTATCATCATATTGAAATTCCCCATCTCTAATAAACTTCTTTAACTGCTGATCAGCTTCCCATACAGACTTAGTGAGTCCCTGTGTAAAGTCTTTTAGGTCAGTTACTAGCTGCGAGTAGGACTTAGGCTTCCGGAATTTCTATTTTAAAGCTTTCTTAATCTACTGAATAGACAGATATGCATGCTGGCCTACGTACCCCATATACCAGTCTAAGGTACTTCCTTCAAAGGTGAGGGATAACTGTGCTCTTTTTACAACACTGGTAGCCACATTCTGCGCAGTCCATACTGATTCTGCTACAAACCAAAATTAGTCCATATCTTCATCTCCTACACCCTTGAAGATGGGTAGCTTCATGTGTGTGGCCATATCTTCTTCTGGTGGTGGTGGAGGTGTGGGGGAGTTCTTACCCTTATTTTGACTTGAAGGCGGTGTGGCTAGAGGACTATTTCCTACATGCGTAGTTGATTCTCTTAATGGTCTATAGATGGATCTATCCATTTCTCGATTGGTTCGGTAGTATTTCCCACTTCGTGTCGTACTTTCACTTTGATCAGAGGTCATTCATTCGGTGTGGTTGCACAGAATGCCCTTTTCGCACACTAATATTTTGATTAACAATGGCAAAGTTCTCAAGAACTTACCCCGGAACCCTTTGAAGAATCTCCGCTCTGCCTCAGAATAAGATACAAATTGATCGATTGCAAATTCTGTCATGAACCCTCCCAGCACGCCATCCACCCAGAATCTATCATACGAGTGATCGTATTTTCAATCCTCTCCAACTGTTGAATCAATTCTGTTCTCCACTGCGTAGCCTGATCATCCTTCCAGCACGTCTAGAATTATATGAGCCTTAATAACCACTCCTGAAGCTCGTGCGCAAAGGTTACAAAGAAAATTTCGTAGACTTCGGTGAAGATGTACTTGTTCTTCCATTTCTCAGCTGTTAGCTTCGTGTTGCGATTCTCCTTTACAAAAAAATCTTGAATCTGTCTTTCAAACCAATCTTCAATTTCCAACTTCTCATGTCTCCAACGACCTCATGGCATTGCCTGATCTCTCTCTCAAAATGCTCCTAGTCCTAGCAACAGAACCATTTGTTGGCTTGAGGGGTCTTGACCCAGGTTTGGAGGTTAAGTTTTGCCAGCAAACCCCTACACTAATGGTCCTTTCGGAAATGACCTACTTTCACAGGCCAAGGTCTCACCCGAAGTAGTATGGGAGGGTGCTGGAACCAGGTTTCCACACCCTGGGAGAGAGTAGGTAATTTAAGGCATATCTGTGTTGTAGCTTATTAGGTTTTCACAAAATGAGTCTATTCACAACTCTTTTAACAGTATAATCAACACATAACCATAATAAATCTATTATCATTAACAGAACTAATCAATACATTCGCATCCACATCCGCATCTGCAAATACCATCATAGATCATTATAATTGCAGCCAATTCCAGATCACAGATGCATTCACAACTTAAATAAATATCACAGATGCGCTTCATCAGTAAACAAAATCAATCCAGATAGCACAAAGGTACTTCAAATATATTCCACATTCATTAGCATCAAAGATCCACTTACAACCCAAACACAACATGCACACACAGCGTAGCGGGGCCCACACACAGCAGGACTGAGTATCTTCGCGCACACAGCTAGCAGGAGTCCTTCCCCAAAACAACCCAGATAGATCTTAACAATTCACAAGTAGCATCAATCTTATCTCTTACTTGCCTACTAGACCCAACTATCTATATATTTATAACATTGTAGCCTTTGCTATCCAATGGTCCGCAAACCGTGCGGACCCTAAAGCTACCCTTTAACCCATTACAAAACATTAGGGGCTTTGACCCACCCCAAAACCCCTACGCAAAACTGACTATTACAAAATTGTATCAAAAACGCAGGTTAGGGAACCCCGTTCCAATAGGCATGGATTAGCGAAAGATTATGAGTTGGTAATCTATTGATGGGTTAATTCCTAGGAGGATACTCACAGCCAAGGGCATATTGCAGCTTGGGCCCTTTAGCACGGACACTGATGGAGGGTTGAGATGGTACTATAACCCACAGGTCCCAAGACTTAGGTGGCATTGGGATCCAGGGGGATCCATTGGGGGCAGGATTGGCTAGAGGATTGTTTGGGATCCAGATGAATCTATCAAGGGAAGGATTGGTCAAAGGATTGTTTGGGATCCACATATGGAAGGATCCATCCAAGATCATTTAGCATGGAGGTATGGAATAGCGCACTGGGTTGTATGGGATTCTGGTAGCAATGCTTTTGTTGTGGATCGCAGTGAATTGCTTGAGGGCAAGCAATCTTTGAGCAGGAGGATTTGTAATATTCCGTTTTCTGGATATGGTCAAAATGGATGAAATCTACCCATGGTATTTACCGTGGTATTCACCAATGGTATCTGCCCACAGTATTCTCCTTTGTTTTTCGAGGGAAAATAATAAAATAAGGTTTCTAGAGGGTCCCTCAAGCCTATAAAAGGGGATAGGAGGTAGGCATTGAGATCATCCTGAATTATTTATCTATTTTGCCTTTGTTGAGAAACTGGCAAGGCCAGTTCTAGTTTGATCCCAAAGACAAAAACCACGTGGGCGAAATTTGTCTGGTGGATCCATCCAGGGTCTACGATTATGCTTCAGTGTTGTTATTTCTCATTTGATGAGTAGCATTGCATGCCATGGGTGAGGGTTTCTTGTGTTAATTATTCAGGCATGTATTATTTGCAGTAATTAATTAAATAAGTGGCTGCAGTTCCAGATCCCTTATGTGTTCTTGTTTTTTTTAAAGGCTTATGCTATTTAGAAGTTAGAACACTAAGATGTGCTAAATCTGTAGAAATGTTTAAGCTTTGGGATATTACAAAAACAAATCTGTTGTTAACCTTGGAAAAAAAGCTGCTGACCATTTGAATTTATTGGTTCTATTGCCAATATATAGAATGGGGAGTAGCGGACAAAACAGGAAGATAATTTGAGCAAACACTACAAGGAAAATAGATGGCAGAAGTGACCTGCACTTTTTTGACACAAAACAATCAAATTACATGACGTTAAGGAAATTAGAATGTGAAAGAAGTTGGTGTAAACACCAAAAGAAATGAAAAAATAACCGAGTTGCATCTTCTCATATAAATAGTTACATCAATCATATTAATGTGGAACAAAATCCTCAACAAGGATATGCCACTATAATTTATTGAGTTTGCATTTAAGAAATCGTAGCAAACACAACAACCACGACGACTTGGGTAAAAAATACAACTTGGTAAAAAGTAATACTGGATGATAACGGCTATAAAGATCTATTCCCTTTGAACCACAACTTGACCAATTTCCACAAGATTTTCTGTTCCTAGCCTTAATAACATAAGAATAATAAAAATATTCTTGAGAGAGAAAACCTCCACTCAATGTATGACTGATACAAGGTATCCATTCCTCTCCCTCCCTTGGGTGCTGCCACGCTGCCATAAGCTACAAAAAGGCACATTTTAAAAAATGTCAAGCAATGAACTAATTCCTCTAAGAACCTACTGTTCATCATTACAACATAATTTATATACTTTCGGGGTACTAATGAGAAGGTTATCTAGAAATATCCATTAAAAATAAGTTTGTTCCAAACATAACCTTAAATCACAATATATAGAAGAGAGCTCACCAAAAGGATGCAATGACGAGCTTTCAAGTAATAAAAGCATTCAAAATTATGGAGTATCTAGAAATATTCATTAAAAATAAGTTTGTTCCAAACACAACCATCAATCACAATATATACAAGAGAGCTCACCAATAGCATGCAATGATGAACTTTCAAGTAATCAAATTATAGAGTATCTAAACGTTTTTGCAGGTTGCTATTGCATTTTGACATCTGAAAAATGCAAACAATAAAAATGCATAACTAAATCTAAGTTAGACCTAGAAGCTGTTGAACAACACATTTGCATAAACCTAACTGCCCTATTAAAATTATTTTAAGTTTTAATATCCCTCATATTTTTTACTTTGAATATTTTATGATGTCATTGCAAGAGGTTCAAGGTATTCAACCTTCAGTAGCCAAGTTGTGAATTTTAGTGAAAAATACAAACAATAAAAATACGTAACTGTATATAAGTTAGACCAAGAAGTTGCTGAGCAATAATTTGTATAAAACTAACTGCCCTGTTAAGATCATTTTTAGTTTTAATATCCCTCATATTTTTACCATGAATATTTTATGATGTCATTGCAAGAGATTACGGATATTCAACCTTCAGTAGTCAAGTTGTGAATTTTAGTGAAAAATACAAACAATAAAAATATGTAACAGTATATAACTTTATAAGTTAGACCAATAAGTTGTTGAACAATACATTTGTATAAAACTAATTGCCCTGTTAAGATCAGTTTTAGTTTGAAATACGTGCTTTACCTAGGCTTTCTTTTGAGGCCCGTCAAGTTTCAATTGAATAAAAGAGGCTCAAGAGGCTGCCAATGTATCTGATAAAATTCACATCAAGTGGACATTAGATAAGATTGAGAAAGATTGGAGATGCCAATCTCCCAGCATCCAAGTCTGCACATCGTTCTCTAAGATCCCTTGTAGTTATTATTTTGCTCACTATTTGGATGCTTTAGTTTCTCTTACATTCCTAGATATATTTTCCTGTAGCTGAAGTAGAGATCTTCCTCCCCTAGGAATGCTCTCATGTTCCTTTCTAACCAAATGTCTGCAATACCTGACCAGATTACCCACATTCTGGCGCCTAGTTTCAGTTTAAAATTATCTTTAGGTCTCATAGGGAGGAAGATAGCTATATCTTCCTGATGAGGAATATTGCATCTCGTGTTTTGAGAATCCATACCCAGATTGAATGAGCAAAAAAGAAACTTATAACAAGATGGTCTAGGAATTCTAAGTTCCTTTCACACACTAGAATGGCCCCATGAAACCTCTTTTGACTTCCTTTTCAAAGCTAGCTGTTATAAATATCATAGTTAAAGTTTAAACGTCATGCCTGGATCCTTACCAAATATCATGGAAATGTTATGCTTAGATTCCCATTAAATATCATATGATTTAAAATTATAATGCATCATTTATGTGATTACAAGCATAGGAGATATATAAGTTTATAACTGGCATAGATTCATCTTAACCTTGAAAAGTTTAGAGGCTGAGAGAGATCAACAAAAGTTAAGACAATCTTTTGCATTCTCAAATATTATTTAATAAATAAATATTAAAGTTTTCACCTAATTTTGTTAATTTTTTCATAATTTCCTAGATTAAAAATTAAGATAAATCTATGCTAATTTATAGTAAAAATTAAAATAAAATGTCCAACTCTTTTTTAATTTTACTTTATTCATGTACATGAATACCATACAATATTTAGTTTCTCGCTTCAAAAAGGGAAAGATTGTAAGTTGAAAAGGAATGAAGCTTGTAAAGTCAACATGAATTTGTCCTTTCACTATATTGGAAAAAGCCATGTTCAGTTTTCAATGTTATCGCTGTTAAAAGTCAGTATGTGACAAAAACATACGTTAAAGTGGTGGGTCTATCTGATAATACGATAACAAGAAAATTATTTATTTATTTATTTATTTTTAAACATTCGTATTTCTAAACTCTCGGTTTCAGTATCTTCATTTCAAAACTCAGCTAATTTTACATTCAACGTGATGAGCTTTTGCCACATTTTGTTTCTAAATTCTAATAGAATAGAATCGAATGTTTCACTATAAAAACTTTTAAAAAAGAAAAGAATAGCATAGAATATTTACTATGCAGATTTGGAAAACAAAGAAGTTGTAGCGTGATTTAAAAGAAACTCCAGTGTATTTTGAATACGTGTTTAGCCTAGTCAACAAGAAGATCCGATATGTATGTAGAGTAAGCAGCAGCTCTTTATATGTTCTTTTTATGGTTATAATTATTAATTATTCATCCCTTTAGATTTCTTTCTGTCATCAACTCTCCACGTTACAAAATTATTGAAACAAGTTAGTAACTTCAATTCGTATCTCCTTCCCTATACAAGATTCATGCAGCGGATACTAAACCGCAAGGACAACATGTGGTGAAGGCAAATCTGACCAACCTGTGTAAGTATGGAGGTCATGGTAAAGGAATGCTAAACAAGCCAATTTGACAAAATCTACAGCTAAGCAAGTTTGTCAGCCCTACCCTGAATCTAAAGAAGTAAGCAGACGCACAAACATCACATTTGCAAAACCAGAAAATCCTTGTGCTGTGGAAGTAACTCTAAAGAAATAGATGGCCACACAATGTCTCTTAATAAGTTTATCTCATGCTAATATCCGTACCTCTGAGAGCAGCAGTAGTCTAAATGCAAACTGGCAATGGCAGTCATAGTTACATTTTCGGTAAAGATTTCCTGTCAAAATCGTAGAACATCTAGCCTTCTTGTCTGGAATGGAATGGAAAACTATTGAAGCTCGCGGTGCTTCGAATTAGTTCAGTGGAGTGCACAGCTAACCTTGTTGTACGTGGGTCTCCATAAGTTGAGGAATTAATTCAGGCAACATATAATTAAGGAAGAGGTGATTTGCCAAATTTGGGGCAGGGTAGTCATTCTTGCAAGCAGGTATAATCACAACTGCAAACAGTACACATGCATGAACTTTCTGTGCTCAGATGGCCAAGCTTATTGGATGGACGCCTTCCTTTTTATCATTTTCTTTTTCATTGGAGGATGCCCTATACCTGCAATCCAACTACCAAGGCTCCTTTTCGAATTATTGACAATTTCAACTATACTAGAATCCTGAGAAAAGTATGCTTCTTAATCATATAGAGTCTACACACACATCACTATTTCCACATTGTTGGACTGAGAATGCCGGGAAAACGTAATGGGAGAGAACCATTTCAAAGTTTTGCAGCTCTATAAGTACAGGAAATCCGTATTGATGATTCTAAGTCCCATTGAAGGGAAAAAAGCGAAAGCAAAACTCCCTTCAGACACGTTTTTGAACACAGGCCACAAAGTACAAGAAAACGTTATTTGCTACATTGCTGGTCATTAATATTCAAAAGAACCAATTAATATCCAAAACTCTGCCAAAAAACCTTACAAACTGCATTATCAGTCATATCCACTAAAGAAAACCAACGCCAGAGCCTTAGTTCCCGGGGTGTTGTTCGTGTAGAATCAATGTTGTCCATAATTACAGTAAATGGGAGTTTAAACAACACTGCTCATTTGACCTCGTGTCAGCTGAAGAGGGTTAAAGATGATGTGCTTATAATGAATGAAAAAAAAATCAAGGCCAAACTTCATCATTATTAAAATTTCAGAGTCTAAGATCACCCATGGTTTCGTATTTTGAACTTCAAATTCACTAAAAAGAAATGTTAGATTCAACTCCAGTCTCTCCCATTGGCAAGCCATAAGGAAGATAGGGGCACTGTAATGGATATGCTATAACAAGAAACGTTTAGGATCGCCTCTGGCTCAGACCAAATGATCTTTTGGAACTTCAAGATTCAATAACAGTGCAAGTTATTTGGCTCTGCGGTTTCTATAATCTACAATTTCCTTTCCCTAATCTTTTCTGTGTGTCTCAAAAACTCAGGGTCCCAACTCCACAAGTCATCCAAACACTGCAATGCTGGGCAGACGCATCCGACATATAAACATCAGAAAACTCAATAACTCCAATAGGTCCTCCACCTCATGCTGCCCACATGGTCGATAAACATATTAAAAATGTCCTCATCACAACTGAGATGGAAACTCTCGGCTCTTCCAATGTCAAACTCTTGGGTTTTTCTCGAAAACATGACTCTGATATCATGTTGTTAAAAGATAAAACAGAGATCTGCTAACCAAATTACATTAAATAATAAACCAGAGGCGAGAAAAAAAAGTCGAAAGGAACATGCATTACATTAGATAATGAACATAGATATGAGGAGAATAACAGAGACAAATTCTATCACAACAGAATTAATTCTCTCTGGCACCTGCTGCAGCAGCAGCTACAAGAAACTTTTCAACTTATTAATGGGCATTTACATAAAACTATTAAACTACAAGCGTTCTTAAAATCTATAACAGAAATTTGCCAACTTACCAGTGATATTACATACAACTATTCCTTAATAAGATTTCTAAAACATGTAACAGCGTCTCATTTAAAGCATATTTAATGACATTGCTAATTTTATCATCAAGTGTTTTGGCCTTTGTCCATATGAGATTTCTCGAGTCTACAATTTTCATTCAGTAAGAAGACACCCCAGCACTCGTTGATTATATGAAGATAGGAGTTTTCGTGGGGGCAATAATGAGATATGTTGTACTCCATAAATATTTCACATATCCAGAATAGTGAAGTGCACTAAACACAGAATGAAAAAGACCAGGAAAGGGACTGCATTTATGGAACAATGGACTGCTCCTGGGAATCGTGAAGCAGCCCAGCTCAGGCAAAAGAGTGAAGTGCCTAAAGACCATGTAGCTGTTCCGAGCATACATTTAAGAAATCGAGAGAATATTGAAGAATTCTATATGAAAGAAGTAAGAAGATGCTGAGATAAGCCAGATGCGTAAATCGTACAGACTAAGGGACAGTTTCCATGGATAGTAAAATTGAGATGAGTTCCTTATCGAATTCTGGCTATTTCGGACTGCTCTGTTGCTATTCTCTTTCATGCTATACTAAAAGTACCTCGGCAGGTTATTTCTGATTGATTTTAGATATACCAGTTAAAATTGGCCCTAAAACAGTCAACCGCTGGGAAAAAAAGCATTCAAAATATCCATATCCATAATCCTGTAAGATTCCATGAGCTATGATCCGTAAAAACAAATAATAGAGGATATGGAAACCAACCCCATCAGAAGAAGTGCCGTTGTCAGAGTTCATTCCAAGCCAGAGTCTTTTAAACAGTTGTGGGCTACGGTATACCAATCCGGGAGTGGGATGCATTGCCACTCCAGGCACCTCAAAAGACATGGTGCCCATGTAGAATAGCATGCCAGAGATGTATATGAGCGGAGCAAAAAGGAAGACTCCGTGGCGCTTCAGCAGCAGAGAAAGCAGCAGGCAGAGAAACTTGTGCATACATTTAGCAGGTGGCAATGGCAATGTGGCTTCTCCCCCCGCACCCTGCATACGGTTACTCTTGATACAAGTTTTGCTGCTGCTGCTGCTGTTGCTGCTCCGCCCATGTCTCGGTTTGGGCGATGGTCTTCTGGGGGAGGAGGGAGGTGAAGGGGAACTCCTAGGACTGCAACAGCTACTGCTGATACTGCTGCTGCTCGACACTCTGCTGTATGCACTACTTGTACGCATGCATTCCGCCTTCATTACCGGTTCCGCTTGACTGATTGATATATCGGTATTACCTCTTCTTCACGCCCATTCCGTCACAACTATCTTCCACTCACTACACTACCTACTCGACTCTTCTCAATGCATTCATTCATTCGCTTCGCTCCACATGCTATGCTATGCTTTGCTTTCCCAAAACCCAAAAAGACTCCAAAATACAATATAATACAAAGCCAGTACGACCTAGAAGGAGGAGGGTGGGTCGGTCAGTTGGTCAGACGGCTCATGCCATAATTTATTAAAATTAGAGCAATATGAGCAACATTATTTCTTTATTTTTGGGAAAGAGGCCCTCTTATCTGCATCTCTCGCTCGCTTGACACACAGAGAGAGAGGGAGAGGGGCAGAGGAGGGGGAACGTTTAGCGTCAACTGCCTTTCCTTTCCTCAAAGGCAAGGCACGGCAGCATCAGCAGTAAATGTTGGGAAAATGAGTGAAGAAGCCTTTAATCCCCTCCTCGCCCAAAAAACAAAAACCAAAAAAAAAAAGAGCCTCTGCTCTGTTATTCTGTACGTACGTCCTGTAGAAACTTTTCTGTTTCTTTTTAATTTGTTTTGCGTTGGGAGTGTGATTAACGGCAAAGCAGAGGAGCCCGTGATCTCGCAAGTGGCACCCACTCCGCGCTCTGAAATGGAAAAAGTGAAGAATCTAACTAGTGGAGTCGACGTGGCATTTTGCATCGACAATGGCTGCCACTATGCGAAAGTAGAGGTTCATTCTGCCACTATGCAAAAGCAGACCATTCATTCTTCATTCTGCCACTATGCAAAAGCAGACCATTCATTATCTTTTCTTTCCTCTCCCCACCTCACGAAGACTGCTACCACTCATTCTCTCTCCTCGCCTCGGAGCTAACATTAATTCTCTCCTCGCCACCCTCAACAAACCACAAGACTCATAGGGAGCTTACTAGCGCCTCGCCTCGCCTCACCTCACCTCTCCTCTCCTCTCCTCTCCTCTATAATCTAATAACTAAACAGAGTCTTTCTTTGCATTAAACTCCATACTCCTCAAATTGACATACACACACGCAAGCGTATATATGTATGTATAATGGGTGTCTCGTGTAACGTAGCAAAACATTTGTGTTACGTGACAAGACGAAGACGAAGACGGAGACGACCATAAATTGATATTTGTTTGAGATTGAGATTGAGAGAGGTCGAGTGTGAGACGACCATAAATTGATATTTGTTTGAGAGATATGAAGTAGACAATTGCCTGTGTTATTTATATATATATATATATGCCAGGCAATTGCATATATATATATATATATATATATATATAAGTGGAGTCCATGATTGGAGGTTAAAATAATGAAGTGAGGTAAAAAAGGTAAAAGTCAAATCCGTGTAGGCCCCCTGCATATGCCAGCATCATTTCTTTTTTCATAAACAGATTAATCGTGCAAACATACTATTTTATTATCATATTTATGTAAATAAACAAAGTAGTCGTGTTTTGAAGCATATCATGTTGTCACCCCATTTATATGTTAGAACCAACCCTGCTGCGTCTATTGTCTATAAATATATATATATAAAAGAAAGGATGATGATGATAATGGCATAACTTTGAATCAGGGAAGGAATGTTCAGCCGGCGGATATGTTTTAAGAGCAACTTAGATCAAATGAACGGAATGTCCAACAAGATATATAAGGTGCGCACATGTTATCACAGGTAAGTAATAATTTCATTGCTTTTACCTAATGAAATTATCTGGATTTTTGTTATTTCATTTTTTTCCAAGGTTTATATGTTTCATGGATATAGCCTTTTTTACAGGTTTTGTGCCTTGTCATCAATTCTAAAACAATATTAATATTGTGAGAAAAAATTTTCAGTAAAAATCACATCCAAATAAATTTAGTCGACGCATTTCGAACCAACCAATGTGGTTCATCATCGGGGCTAGATGAAGAAATCTGATCAGAAAACCCATTGTAAAATAACGACAAGTTTGACTAAATCTAGGTCATAAAATCATAAAATCAAAAAAAAATTGAAAAATATAAAAAATAATTTCTTTTATTAAATGATTAAAGTTAATAATTTGAATATTATTTATTTTTAATTTTTCAATATATTTTTGAAGAATAAATAAAAATTTATTATTATATATATTTATTTATATTTTTAGAATAATAATTAAATTATTTATTATGATTTATTTTTATTTAAAAATAAATAAATAAATATTTATAAAATGAATTTAATAAATCTATTTTAATTTAAAATAATAATAATAATAATAATAATAATAAATAAATAAATATAAAATATAAAAATAAAAAATAAAATAAAATAAATAAATAAATTGACAAATAAAATAAATATTTAAAAATAAATAAATATTAAAATTAAAATTAAAAAAATAAATAAAAATAAAAAAATATGAATGAAGAGTAGGAATCTAACATCTACTAACCATCCACCCATCGTCCCTGTTGAGGTTAACCGGCCTCTTTTCGATTTCCAAGGCTTCTATCAACTTGTGGTGGTGGAAATGGTCAATCTTGGCAATAACCTTAGCATCTTCAATGCAAATGTGATGATTAGTCTTCTCGGTATGCTCTGCTAGGGCCGAGGAGCGTGATCTATTATGTTTCAGGTCAACGACATGTTCATGAATTCTTTGATTAATTGACCGACCCGTTTCACCAATGTAAGGTGTCCCACACGAGCACGGAATCAAGTAAACACCCTTACCATCCTTAGGGCAAATCAGGTCTTTAACCGATATGAGTGAACTTCGAATGGTGCGGGAGGGTTTGAACGTAGAGGAAACATTAAATTTCTTTAGGATCTTGGCGATTTTATCCGTAGTACCTTGGATAAACGGAAGGTGAACCCCAGATAACCTCGACTTTCTTTAGTTTTGAGGGTGAATTCTTTGAACAGACTTGTGGTGTGGCCATGGGTTCCCCCCTTTCTCTTGTGGTAGCTAATATGTTCATGGAAGACTTCAAATCTAGAGCCCTTTCCTCTTCCCTTTTTCAACCTAATTTTTGGAAAAGGTTTGTTGATGACACCTGTGTTGTGTGGCCTCATGGTAAGGAGAAATTGGACCTTTTCTTCCAGCATCTTAATGATCAATCTAACTTTATTAAGTTCACCTGGAATTTGAAGATAATGGTAGCTTACCTTTTCTTGATGTCCTCCTTTCTAGGAATGAAGATGGTTCTTTCTCTCATCAAGTTTTTAGAAAGAAGATGCACACTGAGCAGTATTTACATGCTAGTTCTCACAATTTCCCTGCTCAGAAGCTTGGGGTCCTCAGCACCCTAGCTACCAGAGCCTTTAGAATCTCTTATGAACACCACTTTGAAGGTGAAAAGGCTCATCTCCTTAAAGTTTTTAATAAAAATGGTTATAGTATAATTCATTGTCTTAAAGCTTTTCAAAAAGCTGAAAAGGGTCCTAGGGGTAAGAAAGATCCTTGCGATCGGTTATCTGGGGTTCACCTTTCGTTTATCCAAGGTACTATGGATAAAATCGCCAGGATCCTAAAGAAATTTAATGTTTCCTCTACATTCAAACCCTCCTGCAGCATTCGAAGTTCACTCAAATTAGTTAAAGACCCGATTTGCCCTAAGGATGGTAAGGGTGTTTACCTGATTCCGTGCTCGTGTGGAACACCTTACATTGGTGAAACAAGTCGATCAATTAAGCAAAGAATTCATGAGCATGTCGTTGACCTTAAGCATAATAGATCATGCTCCTCGACCCTAGCAAAGCATGTCGAGAAGACTAATCATCACATTTGCATTGAAGATGCTAAGGTTATTGCGAAGATTGACCATTTCCACCACCGCAAGTTGAGAGAAGCCTTGGAAATCGAAAAGAGGTCGGTTAACCTCAACAGGGACGATGGGTGGATGGTTAGTAGATGTTGGATTCCTGCTCTTCATTCCTTCTTTTTCTTTTTTCTTTTTTTAATATTTATTTATTTTTAAATAATTTTATTTTTAAATATTTATTTTATTTGTCTATTTATTTATTTATTTATTTATTATTTATTTATCTATTTATTTTATTTTATTTTATTTTTTATTTTTTATTTTTTAAATTAAAATAGATTTATTAAATTCATTTTATAAATATTTATTTATTTATTTTTATTTTATTTTCTCTTTTTTTTAAAATAAAAATAAATCATAATAAATAATTTAATTATTATTCTAAAAATAGAAATAAATATATATAATAATAAATTTTTATTTATTCTTGAAGAATATATTGAAAAATTAAAAATAAATAATATTCAAATTATTAACTTTAATCATTTAATAAAAGAATTTTTTTTTTTATATTTTTCAAAAAAAGATTGATTTTATAATTTTATGACCTAGATTTAGTCAAACTAGCCGTTATTTTACAACGGCTAGTTGGAGCTCTTCGTATCTATTTAATTGGGTTTCCTGATCAGATTTCTTCATGTAGTCCTGATGATGAACCACACTGGCTGGTTCGAAACACGCCGACCAAATTTATTTGGATGTGATTTTTACCGAAAGATTTTTCTCACAATTTATGGATCACAGAAGCAATATACCTAAAATATCAAAGTTAGTTTATTTTTGTGTCATTCTTTAACCACTCAATAGAATTGTTGTCATCTTGTACATTGTATAGAAAACATTAGGATTACATGGTAATGCAAAATGTGAGACATATCAATGTTTCATTCATTTAAAGATTTAATGAAATTATAATATGCACAAGTGATAAGAAAAAATATTGGATAAAATTTAAAACATGTTAATGTTTTTTTACCTTGTTGTATGAAAATTAAATAAGAAAGAAAAATTATTTTAATGTCCACAATACTAAAGATAGCCTATGGGACAGATTGCTTCTCCATTCGATTCTTGTATTCAACCATTTTCCAGTGAAGCCTCATGAAAAAAATTCCTAGCTTCTCGACAAACCCCTCACTGAATAAATTATCCCAAGAGCTAGTTGCCAGAATATATGCATAACATTCATTGCTATCTTTGAAGGTCTCGCATTCTAAAATGAAATGTTTTTTTTATTTCAAATTTTCCAAAAGAGCAAAAAAGACATATTTTTTCTTCCCACACTTCTTTTGGCCTTTTCCAATGCCATGTTTCACAATGGAGTTGATGAGAATTAGTCCTTAACTAAGCAATAATAATTTTGTCTCTCCACAAAATATTGGCCCCTATGTACATTTTTTGTTGATGATTATGAGTGGGATTAAACTCTTCAATATAGTACTTTTTCTTTCTTCCTAGCTCCTTATCCCAAGTATGTTGTGGAACTTATCCATAACAAAAGCTTTTATCTATTTACTGTTCGTGGGACACATGTTCAAGAAAATACCCCATTTAGTAACCCATTTGTTATTTTGTCACACATCCAAGTCTTCTTTCTTTTGCACAATATGTCATTAAAGACAACCTTGGGCCATCTACCCTCTTCCATTTGCTCAATGTTTTTAAAATACCTTATGACTTGCACCATAGCAATTGCTTCAATAGGATCAGCCCATGCTTCACTTAACAAGATAACAGAAGGAACTGCTCTTTTAATTTTAAATTTTTTTGTAATCAAGTGCTTCTAAATTTCTCAATTTGTTTCCACTGCATGTTGGATGTATCGTTGGCCCCAAGTTCAGAACTGTAGAAAATCACTAAAATCCAAAAAAGAGTTTGAATGGTTTTCCAGTCCCATAACTCTACCTCCCTGCGCCTATTTTGAATAACATAAAATGCTTTACAACTTCCCAAAGTTCTTTTATTTGTACATTCATCCCAACTTAGATTTCTATTGAATTCAATTATGAGGTATTTGTAATCCGCAACTTCTTCCATATTGTTGCCTTCAAAGTAGAACGTATGTTGGTTATGTTTTCTTTTGTTAGAGAAAACCACTACTTTCATTTTGCTAATATTGATTTGCATCCCCACCCTTCTATAAAAAATCACAAGGGAAAGTAAGTGTTCTTGCAAATCAAAAGCAGATTTAGCAATCATAATAAGCTCATTTGCATAATGTTGCTAGCAAAATATGGATTGAAATCAATGATGCAATATGCAACAATCAAAACGATTCTTTAGATAAATATGAAGAACTTTATCAAGAAGAAATAGGAAGTGAACAAAAGAATGTTAGAGGAGAACATATGTTCTCCCTAACCTACTCACCTTACATTGCCTTGTGTACACAAATTTTTTCCTTGTGTTTTCTTTCTTCAAATGGTTGAAAGGGAGCAATGTATTTCACGTTTTAGGAAGGATTTTGTGAGCCACATGCATTCCGATATAACCCATGATCCTTGCACTTGCACTTAAACAAAGGATATACTCATATAACTACTTTTCTATGTCATCTATCCATTCTTCCAATGAAACAAGTACCCCTATTACTAAAATCACAAGCATGACATGAGTGAAGTAAACAAACAAGAATGCCTAGGAATTTGGATCTAGATTTAGAGCCACTCAAGAAGCTTCAGTGCAATCTTGTGAGGTGAAGTGAAGCACAGTGGGAATGGGAAGTCAAATACTTCATGTGAATATCTTTCCTAGCATTGGGATGGGACATCTTATCCCCTTCACTGAGTTCACAAAGTGCCTCCTAGTGAAACATGGATTCATTGTCACCTTCATTACATGCAAATGGATGTTCTTTGGTTCTCTCTTGCAAGAAGCTTACTCTCAACTCATGGGATCATTATGAGGTCAAGATGTCTATTTTATCCAACTTAATGTGGAAATCCATGAAGAAGAGGCATAACATGTGAATATAGAAACTCTTATGTCAAAGCTCTTAGAGAAATTGAAAGGATTCCTCATAGAGAGTGTTATCAAATCCCTATAGATTGATGACTATGCTACTAAGCTTCAGCTACCCACCTACATATTATTCCCATCAAGTGCTTTTGTGTATTCTATCATGTTTTGCCTTCCAAAACTAGTGCTTGAGATTCAAATTGTGCTTTATATATATATAATGTAAACAATAATAATAATAAATAATGATTAATTAACTAATAGTTAGTTAATGAAGAGGTATGTCCCTAAGGACATGAATATTTTTGAAGAGGTACCTGCCTAGGTATATAGCAGGGCATCATCCTCATTTGTAATCGCCATCTCACTTGTATTAAAATATTCTTATCTATAATTATTTATCCTACAATGGATGTGTTTGTCTTTGAAGTGTTCTGAAGATTATTGTGAAGTATGAACTGTGTTTGTTACATTGGTATCAGAGCATTCCTCTGAGTATACGAACCTCGTTCGTTACATTGGTATTAGAGTTGTTCGATCCTCTGGTCGCTCAACTGCTACAAAGAGACAGTCTGATCTAGTCTTTGGTCATAAAATTTGTCAACCTTGTTGTCGTTAAAGCGTTTCACTACAAGAGTTTTTAGTTTCTCCATTTTCCCCAATTGGCCTTTGGCTATAAAAAAATTTAAAAATAAAAAATAATATGTGTGTGTGTGTGTGTGCGTGTGTGTGACGGGGGAAAATGGCTCTGAATTTCTACAGTCGAATCAGTTTAGGGTTTGGTTAACGATGCATCTGCGGCAATCTTTTGCATAGTTTGAACGACGTTCCCACAGATATGTTAGTCATCGGCATATTCCCTTCATCATCAGTTTGAACCTCCATTCCTGGAACCTCCTCCATCTGTATCGATCCTGATATCTCCTAACCATTATGGAGGAGACCTTGTCGATTTTTCCTCTGACTAACTTAACTCTGGGTCTATATGGGCTATGGATACACATCAGCCTAGTATTCCTCCCTCACCAGATGACAACGCACCACTTGACCTACAGGTAACCACATTACCTATCGATATGGAGGTTAATGATGTTAATCCCACATGCTTAGGGTTTGATCAAAATTTCCTTGATCACATATCTTATGGCGGCCAATTTCTAGCCGAATATTCGGCACAACCATCATTCACTATATCCTCTCCCTCTGAGCTTCAAAATTGGAACCTATAACAAACCCTTACGACAGTCTCATGCATTGATTCAACGTTATTGGAACCGAATCACATAATTTATGATGCCAGCAATGTCATACCCTCAAACATTGGGGTTTCACTTCTACCATATATGGAAATACATATCCACAAACCTCAGCGTACTTCTGGTTGTTTCAATGGCGCCAATCAGAATATACCTTGTCAGGAAGACACAAGGAAATCAGACTCAGAGGATGCCTCTCCCAATGAATCTATAAGAACATCGGAAGCTATGCACAAAACATTGGGGAAAAATCCAAGTGCACCAAAGTCAGAGAGAGGGAAAGGAAGTTGGCTTTCGGGGAAGGCATATCTATGGGTCAGGTTGCTAACACAACATTATGTCCTGGTTGGCAGGGTCAGTGGCAGAACCTACTCATCCTCACGTTTGAAGAAATGGGTTCTGGAGATTTGGGGCAATTCGATGGAACATCTGCCTTTTGTGATCACTATGTCTCGGGGTTTGTTTTCCCTTATATTTCAACACCCGAACCAATCAAATTGGGCACTGTTAAAATTTTGGCATATTGAGTTAGCACTGGTTCACCTGAAGAGATGGTCTCCACTATTTGACCATGAAAAGGAAAATGTAGGAGAAAGACCTATCTGGGTGAGACTGCCTCGACTTCCCCTTCATTACTGGTCTAAAGATTTCTTCTGCACCATTGGAAATAATTTGGGCACATATCTGGATCGTGATCAATCCTATTTGGATTCTGACAATATGGTTATCGCCCGGATGCTTGTACACCTGGATACCAGGGATGGCTTGGTCGAAAGTATGGATCTACAATACCAGGCCCACTCAAAGCTACAGATCCTGGATTATGAAGGCATCCCCTTTCGGTGCAGATGATGTCATCAAGTAGGACACCTGTACAAGGAATTTCCGATGTTGGGCAAGGAGAACATGGAAACGACAGCTACAGTGACATCCAAAGGCACACAGACAACATACATAGGTTGTATAACTCCAACATCAGTTCCACATATTAGCTCTCGCACGGGACAAAGGAAGGATGGCGGCCACCATCTGGCAGCTGGATCACCTTCAGAAAGGGTCTCTAGATCAGACACATCCTGAGCTGATCCACTTATGGGTACATATCCCTCCTCCCCTCTATTATATTCATCGCTCATTACTATTCCATATTTTACATTTGCATCTATTTCATCCATGGGTTTACCTATTTCATCCTGTTGGCGAGAAGTCAGGTCTCGCGAACAAGACCCAGGTTCAAGAGTTGTGGCCAACAAAGGGGTCTGGTGTAGTCTAGGAACACGCCGGCATTTTCACCCTGCTCTAGGGAGCAGTGCGTCTCACCCGAGGCGTGCCGCAACCACATGCAGAAGGGGATGAGATCAATGGCAAGGAACAAACCCGCAACTAATGAAGGATAGTGCATCCATTACACATACAGAGTTATATACGTAAGATCACTTAATAAGCATTCATACATTTGCAAATAAAATTTTAAACCAGCATAAACACATTACAAGCACATAGACATCTTATTGAGACAGCAACCTTCCATTATATTAATCTCTTGGCAGAACACATGATTACATGGCATTCTCACTGATAGCTTACAAATCTGATACAGATGGATTTCGGAACAGAAAGGTAGAATAGAGAAGATGGAGAGCCATAGGAAGGACATGCATGATTCCTGTGCAGCTACTCTGTGCGTCTTTCCCTGTCTCGAGCCTCGCAACCTCTTCAGCATCCTCCTTGTTTCAGCTGGGTGACTGTTATTTATTCACCCGCTCGTGCGACTATCAGTTCCTCTGTGGCTCTACTTCGGCTTCTCCCGGCTTCTCTCCTGTTATCTACGTGTTCTACTTTCTGTCTTCTGCTGTGTGTTTCCCTCATCTGCACTTGTCCCTGTTCTATCTCCAGCTATCGCATGCTTCTGCGCCACCTTGATAGCTCCGCGACTCCTGGTAGTTGCGGCGCGGTCGCGGTTGCCATGTGTATTCATTCCGCAACTCAAAAAGGGTAAAAAATTCAAAATTTCTTAGCCAAGATTTAAAAACTAAACAAAAACAAGGGCCCCAACAGGCCCCGACCACAATTCCTTGACTCGTCCCCGAGTCAATCACAAATAACCGTCTCTACTTCCATTGCCCCGCTGGCTCCCATGCTCTGTTCTGTTGTGCCCTCGCCCTGCGCCCTTTCCTGTTGTGCTCCGCCGTGCGGTTGTTCAAACAAGGGCCCCAACTCCGGGACCCTGCGGAGCGCTGTATCTCTAAGCCCGGTGAAGTCCGCCACCGCTTGCTGCCATTCCTGCATAAGCAAGTCGGCTTCTTCAGAGATCCGGGTGACGGCGGCCTCGTCTAGAGTCGTCGAGGCAGCCCCGAACAGCGTGGCAAGCTGGGCTTCTGCCTTGGCATCCAGCTGTTGGATGGAGTCAGCATTGGCGCGAATGGGCGGACGAATCTCCCGGATGACCTGTTTAGCCGCTGCCGTGTCGGCCTCAGTCTGTTGCATTTGAATTTCCAGCTCGTCCGCCTGGGCATAGAGCTGATCTAACCGTGCTGGGTCCACGGTCTCCTGAATGTCACGGGAAATTTGTTGCAGCTGGGCAGAGATAGGCTGCGTCTTGACAGTTAGAGCGAGTGAGCACTCCTGCAGACTCTGCAAAAGGGCGGAAGCTGCGGCCGCAGTGGAATGGAGAGTTGCCTGCATACTAACTGCCTGAGTCTGCTTGGCAGTCACCTGTTCTGAATGGACAATCTGTGGGTCTGGAAGGGTAGGTCGTGCGGCTAACGCCGCTTGGAGTTCCTGGTTCTCCCTGCATAGATCAGTGAAAACAGCCTGGAGGTGGTGAGCCTGGATTGCTACATTGTCCTCCGCTATATTGGCAGGAAGTGGGGCATAATGAGCCCTTGCAGCGGGCCATAAGTCGGAGAACGCCTGAGCAACAATGGTGAACTGCTCCTGTAGGTAGGTTTTCTCCCTAGTCAGCTAATTGCGCTGTTCAATAAGCACCGTGATCTGATTAAGCTGCTCGGTACACCGCTGCTCCAGCTCTGTGTGAATTTGTTCGGCCTTGAGGGCCGCCCGCTAAATGAGTAGGTACAGCTGCGCTGTACTCCATGGTTCTGCATTGGTCATGCTGGGTGTGCCCTGCTCCAGCACCCACTCCTGCGAAGGTTGGCCACTGGCCAATGATCGGTTTGAGGTCTCTGGAGGCTGGACCGGCGTCTGCTGTTGCATCGAGGTGGCCATATCGGATTCCGGCCGGTCTTGCTGCGTGGTATGGTCTGGGGGAGGGTCAGCCGAATCAGCCCCACCATTTGTTAACCTGGTAGATATAGTAGAGGGAGGATCCTGGGGAGTGGCCACGGGGTCAACCGGCGGTACCACGGCTGTAGTACTGGAGG
Source organism: Pinus albicaulis (assembly GCA_034641835.2). NCBI lineage: Eukaryota > Viridiplantae > Streptophyta > Pinopsida > Pinales > Pinaceae > Pinus > Pinus albicaulis. Next base: position 561,592,769 of record CM076570.1, on the reverse strand, counting down.
TGACTTCCACCCCGTGGTCACCTCCGAAAATTTCTCAGATGAGAGGATCTGAGACAGTGGCCGATGAGTTGGATGGATTGGAGGAGGTGGCAGGTGGACGGCTGGTGGAGGGAGCGGTGGATGGGGTGAAAGGGGTATGAGGGAGGCGAATGTTGAGGAAATCTGACGGATCGATCAGAGGTTCCTCCGGAATCAACGCTCCTGGGAGTGTAGTGGCTGGTGGATCATCGTCGGTAAGATCCACCACGGGATCGGTGACAGCAATGCGGGCCCTCTTGGATGGAGGGGGGTCTGATGAATCGGGTTCTGGGCCCGTTTCGCCCATTGGTGTGATGATAGGGGTGGAAGAGGTGAACAGGTTGGTGGGAATGGGAGAAATGAGAGGGGTGGTATTGGAGGGAGCACGAGACCGACTGATCTGAAATTTAGCAAAGGAGGGAAATAAAGGAGCACCACTTGAAGCAACTTGGGTTACCATGTTAAGTCTTCGTACCTGGGCATTGAGGTGTTGTACAATGGGGACCAGCGATTCAGGCAGGTCCGGTGCAGTCTCAGCAGCATCCTGTGGAGGTTCCGCCGCAACCTGTGAGGACCTCGCTGCGCCGGTCGCGGCAGGCCACTATGCCGGCAGCATCCGCTCAAAGTTATAGCGGGTGATCCCGTCGCGGACGTGCTTGACAACCCCTGGCCACGCAGAGACCTCACGGTGAAAGATGTCATCATTAAAATGGAATCTGAGGGGTGCCATGTGGAAGGTGGTGTCTGACACGCAAGTTGGCTGGAGGAAGGTGTGCCTGTGGCTGACCCCAAACCACACCTGCTCACTATACTCATCCAACAGGTGCCTGGGCACCCGTTGCTGGTTGGTCACCACATCTGTCATCATCCCGTACCATGCCCGAAACGCCTCCGCGTTCACTTGTTTGGTGCTGGGGTCTGAAGACACCTGCCAGGGGGTGTATTTCATCGCGAGAGGCTGGCTCGCAGTGGTCTCCACCGGCATCCGGACGGGAGGAAGGTGCCATTTCCACATGGCGAAAGCTAAAATCAAGTAACCGTAAATAAAACTGGTGGTTCACTTGTAGTTCTCTTTGCAGGCCGCGAAGAGTTCTTTTAGCACAAAAGAGCACCAATTCAACCTGACGCCCTGGATACAGTGCTCCGCAATGGAGATTGTATCCAGTGTGCACTCTCCCTTCGTGTAGTGCCGCATCGTCTTGCTAGCGATAAGGTAGCAAGCGAACCGAATTTCTGGCTTATTGATCAAATCAATTTTGGCACCTTTTCCCCCCCGGCGAGTGCCATACTTGGTGTACAGGTCTGAGTCACCCGACTTCCGGGCGCGCTTGGAGGATGTCTGGCCGGCAGCGGAGACATCTGCACCATTTTGAGACAGCCCTGTAAGCCGATGAATGTCTTCGGCATGAATTGGAATTTCCTCATTGAGCCACAGGGACCCGTTCTGTATCCGACTGAGGAGGAACCGGGTGCATTGCAGGGCCGGTCCCATAGTTCCGAAAACTGGAAGAGTCCTCAAATGCATCAAGGACGACTGTTGTATGCCCCTGAATTCTGGTCGCATCCGACTGTTGGAGCTGCTGCCTGGCGTATAATGATGCTCCATGTAGGTCTGCCAATGGAGGTGGGGGAATTCAGCTGGGTCGGACAGGTTGGTGTCCATACATGCCGCATTGTCATACTTGCCAACTAGCGACTCTACGCGGTGAATCCGGCTGTCCAACACTGGTTCGGGGACGGATAAGAGAGCCCTCGGCATCTTGGCGCGGCGCTGGTAAACTTGGAGGATTCTTCTGGAGTTTCCTTCTGGGCGTGGTGCGCTTCGATGCTGCAAATTCTCTGGAGTCGCTGCAACTTCCAAATTGAACTGGTCCGTCATTCTCGTGCTGATAGCCTTCATGCAAGTTATGTCATCTATTGGCATGCGCGGAGTTGATGAGACTCCATAACGAAAATTAATTCTTGCTATCTTTCTTGCCTGCGATAATCGTGCGATCAATCGCATGCCTGTGTGTAGTCTGACAGTTGCTGACGGCGTCATGGGGAGATGGGCGGGCACGACGGCTGAGGGAACTGCGAGTGATGGCAAATGATTACGGTACGATTACTGTCTACTAATGGTAATTTATGACGCAGATCTGAGCTATCCTACGAACTGACAAAAGGACTGACGGAAATGACCTGGACTGACACTAGCACGGGGATGGATCCTACGCGAACGACACGCTGGACTGGTCCGCCCCGACCACAGTTGGTTGCGGTGAGGTACCCGCAACTTGACCAGTTATTTGACTGATTACCTATGAACAGAAAAGACTCCCTACGCTCATCCCAATTGCGGGAGAGTTATTCGACTAAGCTACTCTACGGGTTCTCTCGGTTGCGAGAGTTATTGATGAAAAGTGAAAGGTACCTACTCCTGGTAGGGTTTCAGGCGTGCGCCATTCACCCACCCAGGAAGAACTGTACCGTCCAGCTGTGCCAACCGAACGGCTCCTGAGTCGCGGATCTCGATGACAAAGTAGGGTCCCAACCAGTGCATCTGGAGCTTGCCTGGAAACTTCTGGAACCAGCTGTCATATAAGAGAACTTTGCCGCCAACTTGGAAGGCTTTGGTTTTGATGTGGCGGTCGTGCCACGCTTTCTGTCTGGCCTTCTGAACCTTCTGGTGGAATTCCGCTAGGAATCGGGCCTCATCCAGCTCCTGGAGGCGTTCCCGAAGTGACTCCTCGTCCGAGAATTGAAGGGACGTTGCGATCAAAAGACTGGGTACAGTGAACTCGGCGGGAATCACAGCTTCCCGGCCATACACCAACTGGAATGGCGTCTGGTTGGTCAAACGTTTCACTGTGGTCCGGTAGGCCCATAATGCCGCTGGGAGGCGCTCATCCCAATCGTCGCGCTGAGCATTGCAAATTTTAGTCAAGCCCTTTTCGAGAATCTTGTTGAATGCTTCCACAGTACCATTGGCCTGTGGGTGGTATGGGCTGCTTTTATGATGTTGAATCATAAATGTGTCCAGTAGTGACTTGACCGTGGCATTAATGAAATGTGTACCCTGATCGCTGGTCAAGCTCCGTGGGCAGCCAAAGCGGCTGATGATGTGTTCAAAAATGAACCGGGCAGCGGTCTCTGCCGAGCAGTCGCGTACCGCTGCTGCCTCAGCCCACCGTGTGAGGTAATCCGTGGTGGTGATGATGTACCAGGCCTTGGAATGTCAAGCGATTGGTGCGATGGGACCTACGAAATCAACAACCCACTTTTCAAATGGCCGCAACACATGCACTGGGTGTAGCGGGAGCTCGTCTCGGTGCGAAGGCCTTCCCGTCCGCTGGCAAACATCGCAACGCTTCACATAGGCCTTACAGTCAGTATGGACCGTCGGCCACCACAGGCCAGCTTGGAGCACCTTCCTTGTGGTGGGTTTCGCACCCACATGCCCTCCCGCAACACCACTGTGACATTCCCACATCACTGCTTCTCGTTCATGGTCGAGAACACACCTGCGCAACACCTCATCAAGGCCCAGTTTGTACAGCTGCCCCGCGATCAATTGGTAGTCGGCCGCCCGGACAACCAGGTGGCGTTTCTGAAGCAGGGTGTAATCCTGAGGGCACTGTCCCGTGGTCAGATAAGTGGAAATGTCAGCCAGATAATCTGGTACTGCTTCGACTCGGAAGAGGTCGGCATCCGGCAGCTGATCGTCCAACGAGCCTTCATTCTCTCCCGTCTCCAACCTGGATAAATGATCGGGACCAACATTCAACCTGCCAGGCTTCACAATTACTTCAAACGTGAATTCCTGGAAAATTAGTAGCCAACGACAGATTCTTCCTTCCAACACAGGCTTATTCACCAGATACTTCAATGCAGAGTGGTCCGTGAAGAATGTGAATTTTCCGCCCAGAAGATAGTGGTGGAACTTCTGGAGGGAGTACACCATCGCCAACGCCTCCCGCTCGGTCGTGGTGTAGTTCTTCTCTTCATTCGATAACCGACGGCTGGCAAAGTACACCGGGTGGTCAACTGTCGTCTCCCCGGGTTGCACCAATACAGCTCCAAGTGCAATACCGGACGCATCAATATGCACATGGAACTGCTTATCCCAGTCGGGGTGAACAAGTATGGGCGTCGTCGCCAACTTCTCCTTCAAGGTGTCAAGTGCCTTCCTGCACTCCGCCGTCCACTGAAACACCTCTGACTTCCGCAACAGTTTCTCCAGAGGGGCCGTAATCTTTGCGTAGTTGCGAATAAACCGCCTGTAATATCCTGTGTGCCCAAGCAGTGCTCGCAACTGCTTCACGGTCTCGGGGGCCTCCATATGGATGATGACCGTGACCTTGGCGGGGTCAACGCAGACCCCTTGCTTGCACACCACGTGGCCCAAGAGTGTGCCGAATGGAACTGCAAAAATACATTTCTTCAAGTTCAAGGAAATCTGCAGCTGACGACACCGGTCAAACATAACACGCAACAGAGAGGCGTGATTCTTCAACATGTTGTAGATGGTCCAGTCGTCCATGTAGACCTCCACGAACTTGTGAATGTACTCCCAGAAAGCAGCAATGACAATCCGGGAAAAAACAGCCGGTGCGTTCTTCAGACCAAACGGCATAACGTGGTATGCGAATGATCCCCACTCAGTGGTGAATGTCGTCTTTTCTTTGTCTTCCTCGGCAATGCGCACCTGATGGTAACCCGAAAACCCATCAGTGAATGAGTAAGCTTCGTTTCCCGCAACGTGATCTAGGACTTCATCGCTGAAGGGAGTGGGAAACGGATCGTGGATACAGGCATTGTTCAGGCTCCGGTAATCTACACAGACATGGATCTCCGCTTTGTCCTTCTTGTTCTGGATGACAATGGGACTCACCCACTCTGCTTCTTCTACTGGAAAGATGAGACCTGCAGCCAGCATCTTGTCAATCTCCATCTTGACCTTCTCTTTGATACGTGGGTTCAACCGGTAGGGTCGGTGCTTCACCGGCCTGGACCCTGGTTTCAACGTGATGCGCATCTCGCCCAGATCCCCCTTGATCCCCTTCAGGTCCGCAACCGATGACGGGAACAAATCTTCGTATTCCCGGAGGAGGCTGAAAATTTCTTTTATTGTCTCCTCGTCCCAGTAATCTCCCACCGTTGCGAGCTTGGGTCTCTCGTCTGTTCCAATGTTCAGCTTCTTTGTCTTTAGGGGCTGGAGATGGACTCCTTCAGTCGTCGGCTCTTCACTGATGCTCCGCTCGCCTTCCCTTTCGTCAAAATAGAGATGCCTGAGGTCCTCCAGACTATCGTCCTCCAGATCGCCGTCAGTCCGGTGGCAAACCAACTCGCGCCTGACCTCAGGTCGTGACACCACCGGGCCCCCATCAGGCTCGGGATGTCGGAAAAACAAAACCTCCTTGACTGCCTGTAGGGCCTGAGACTCCTGCACCGTCTCCCCTTCGAACAAGAAGCACCGCACAAACTTGTCTGCGACTGCCTGCCAAGAGCAAGTGCCCCGTTTTCGCTCTTCCTCCAGGTACCAGGCCTGGGGAATTGTACCCAGGGAGTGGATAAACCTGTGGACCCACAGCTCCTCGGGGTACCGGATGCTACGCCACTGTTCCTCGCAGGCCCGCAAATGGTGTCGCGGGTCGGAAGTTCCATAATACTTAAGCGTACTGCAGGGTCCTTCGTCCTCTTTAAAGTGTGCTCGTAGAGCATCCGCCACGCACTCCCATCGCAACAGAGTGTTGCGGTGATTTTTCCACCACCGTGCCGACGTTGACTGCAAGGCCACATCCAAAAGTGGCATTCGGCTTTCATCTGGGACCCGGTCTTCCACCTTGGCAATAAAAGTATTGACTGCTTGCATGTTCGACAATGTGGGATATCCGCGGATCTCAGTCCCTACCCACCGGACTTGGGCAATGGAGGCACATCTCCGCGTGGTGGTCTCATACCCCCCTTGCTGCCAGTCTTCCCAAGCGAGTTCGGATCCGAGCTCCGAGCTCTGCACACTCCGCCAACTGACAGAGCCAGTCGCGGTCGGGTTAATATAATCGTCCCGCTTTCCTGCAGTCATCTGATAGAGATGGTCCATCATTTGAGCATCCTCCCGATTGTCCACCGTTTCTGTATATCGCGGGCCCTGATACGGGTCGAGAGGCTGGGTGACCCGTACCTCCCCATCCTCAAAGATCATCAGCTCCTTCTTAAGGTCGATGATGGCGTAATTCTCAAAAGCCCAATCAATGCCGAGTAAGGCGGGATAGGGATCCTTGTCACCCATGATATCAATAACCTCAAAATCGGTGTATGTCTTCACCCCCGCAACGTCGACCTCGACACCCTCGAGCCGGCCGATTGGCAGAATGCAGTACTAGTTCGCCATCCTGAGTTGGATTGGTGAGTAGGCTAGCCGTGGCCTTCCAAGAGCCTCCCATGTCTTTCGTGGCAGAATGTTGACGTCGGACCCCAAGTCCAACATGGTGTCGCTGATTTGGAACCCTGCGACCTGCGTGTTAAGCCAGAATTCTTTGCCTGTTCGTTGCTTGTTTCGCTTGACACGCTGCACGTATTGAGGGCCAGCGTCCGCCGGATCTCTAAGTTCTGTGCGCCCCTGCAGTGCTCTGTCCAAAGCATGCTTGAGCTGCTGCCGCAACGCAGCGCTGTCAACAATCCTGAGGAATAGCCGGAGCCAATCCTCGACCACCGTACCTGCGACGTTCTGCGCACCAGATTCCAGCAGCACGGGCTCCTCCAAACCTCCCTCGTTCCGCAACTAGGCGAATGCCTCAACTGCCTCCTGGAAATACTTCTTCTGGACTTCGGGCCTGATCAACTTCTTCGGTGATGCCAGCCGAACCAATCGTGCTGGCTCCTTCCCGTGGGAATCCTCTCCAGTCTTCTTTCCGCCCCTCGTCATGATTGCGACGTTCTGCAAGTCTGGGGCGGCGGTCCCTCGCGGCTCTGAGTTTATCAGATTCGCTCCCCTCTGCCTTGCCCATTCTTCCCACTTCTTGATGAGCTCCGGACAGTCTTCTGTAGCGTGGGCGTTGACCCGGCACTGGGAACACCAGGGTCGTCGCGGAAGGGGACATTCTCGAGCCACATGACCCTCCTGGTCACAGTTGTAACATTTTACCGGACCGCGTCCGCCTGTTCGGCCTCCCCGCATGCCGCCACCTCTTCCCCTTGGAGCCTCGTTCACCCTGTACAAGGGACGATCCAATCGATCCGCAAGTGCGTCAAGCGCCCTGCACTGCTCAGTGTTGTGAGTCGTAGACACACAGAATTCACAGTATACATTATTCGGGACCGTGGAGTACTTCCGTAATATCGGGCACATCCGAGGAGGATGCCCCATCGTCCGGCAAATCTCACAGTACTCTGTGGTGGAGGACCCCGGTTGCGGTTGGAACCCCGCAAAGGTCTGTTGCGGCTGGTAGACTCCCTGCGGGTTCATCCCCGCACCACCCCCTGGTGGTGGACCTCCCTGGATAGCTGCGACCGAGGGTCCTGCTCCTGCGCCGCGCAACCGAGGACATTCGGTTGCTACGTGGCCCTCGACCAGACAATGTGTACACCAAACATTCGGTCGCGCTGGCCTCACTGGTTGAAGTTCCTTGAGCTTTTCGGTCAAGCTGGCGATCTGGTGTTGCAACCCTACCAAAGAAGGGTCTTGCGGGGCCACCACCCCCCGATATTCCTGGGGGTAGCCCGCCATGGCTTCAATCTTCATGGCTTGCTCCAAAGCGTCCTGTAGATTATCAATCTTCTGCTGAGTGAGAGGGGTTCGTGTCAAGGGAAGCAGAGCCTTGATGAACCAGTCCCTCTGGTGGTTTGGATCGATCGAGTAGCTGAGTTTCCCGATCGCGTCCTTGAATCGCCGCATCAACTCCCACGCGGTCTCACCTTCCTTCTGCTTAATTTTTCACAGCTCTGACAGGCCCTACTAGTCTTTCTAGGGAAGCTTGAATTCGCGGACAAAATCCCGCTTCACGTCCGCAATTACGGGGTTAGGATGAGCCTCGGACCACTTGATAAACCATCGCAGAGCCCTCTCTCTGAGCGTGGTTTGGAATTCTATTAACTTCCCAGCGTCTGGCGTCTGGCGAGCCCTCCAGATGGCTTCGCACAGGTACCAGTGCTGCTCTACATCATCATTGCCCCGGCCAGAAAACTCTGGATACCGGGTGAAAGATCCAGCCATGTGTACTTGCGGAGAATTGACCAGGATAAAGCCTCCAGGTCTTGGTTGCGTAACGGTCCCACTAGGAAAAATACCACTACTAATAACGCTGCTATTACCTGGCGTTACTGACACTGATGAACTATTGTATGACCGACTCAATGCTTGTAACTGAATAAAAATATTACTTAAAGGTTGATACAGTACCAGGGGAAGGTCGGGATCCTGGCCATGCAGAAAGTGAGAAGTAGGGCTGCCTGGAGGGGTGGGTGCCGTCTGATCTTGAAACATCCGCTGCATCACGCCGTGCCATTCATCATCATAACTCTCTTCGGGCTGCATCTTTCCATTATCTTCGCTAGTCACAATCTCTCTTTCTCGCGTCGCTGGGCTCCCATGTACCCACTGCACTTCCACTGCTGTCCCGTTTCCTTCCCGGGTATCCAAACCCATAATTCTCGTCCTCTGAGGCGCCTCCTTCTGATTTTTCCTCTCGATCTCTCTTCTCTTCAAATCCCTCATTACCCTTCTTCGCCACCTATCGGCGATCTGTGCCCGCCGATGCGCACGTCGCTCCCGCAACTTGCATGCGGCCTCAACATCCATTCCCCACCCCCACTTTCACATTCTACACAGCATCGGTTCCCTCAACCCTTCCCCCAGCACAGGAGGTTTACGCTTCCATACTCGTTTTGTGGAATTCAATCAACCCTTCGTCCACCATCAGAGCCTTGACCCACAACGGAATCTCTTTCAACAGCTTCCCTCTTAGCCCTGAGTGGAAAACGGCCTCGGCTTTAGAGAAGGATTGATAGCACTCAGCAGCAAACTCCACAGTGTATCCTTCCAACGTGGCCCTTACCCAGAAATCCACTGCGCGGGTTAGTTCAGTGTCTACCCGATGCAGTGCCACCAGATCTACGTGCGCCCACCTGCGGTTTATCTTCCGCAAGCCTTCTTGGGGCACCGTCGCTCGCAACCTCCGCAGCCAATTGTAAAGGTCCGTAGGGAACCTTCCCCAGAAAATTTCGTACGTATCACTGGCCGAGTCAGAGAAAAGAACAAGCTCCTTGATCGCCGCCTCCTTTTTCTTGGTCAGCTCTGCTTGCTGAACAATGAACTGGTCAAGATGATCATCCCACCATCGCCGTATCGCTCCTTCAAAAATCCTCGATACCATGATCTAGATCCCCTCAGAACATGCAGGTCCCGGCAACGGAACCATTTGTTGGCGAGAAGTCAGGTCTCGCGGACAAGACCCAGGTTCAAGAGTTGTGGCCAACAAAGGGGTCCGGTGTAGTCTAGGAACACACCGGCATTTTCACCCTGCTCTGGAGAGCAGTGCGTCTCACCCGAGGCGTGCCGCAACCACATGCAGAAGGGGATGAGATCAATGGCAAGGAACAAACCCGCAACTAATGAAGGATAGTGCATCCATTACATATACAGAGTTATATACGCAAGATCACTTAATAAGCATTCAGACATTTGCAAATAAAATTTTAAACCAGCATAAACACATTACAAGCACATAGACATCTTATTGAGACAGCAACCTTCCATTATATTAATCTCTTGGCAGAACACATGATTACATGGCATTCTCACTGATAGCTTACAAATCTGATACATATGGATTTCGGAACATAAAGGTAGAATAGAGAAGATGGAGAGCCATAGGAAGGACATGCATGATTCCTCTGCAGCTGCTCTGTGCGTCTTTCCCTGTCTCGAGCCTCGCAACCTCTTCAGCATCCTCCTTGTTTCAGCCGGGTGACTGTTATTTATTCACCCGCTCGTGCGACTATCAGTTCCTCTGTGGCTCTACTTCGGCTTCTCCCGACTTCTCTCCTGTTATCTACGTGTTCTACTTTCTGTCTTCTGCTGTGTGTTTCCCTCATCTACACTTGTCCTTGTTCTATCTCCAGCTATCGCATGCTTCCGCGCCACCTTGATAGCTCCGCGACTCCTGGTAGTTGCGGCGCGGTCGCGGTTGCCATGTGTATTCATTCCGCAACTCAAAAAGGGTCAAAAATTCAAAATGTCTTAGCCAAGATTTCAAAACTAAACAAAAACAAGGGCCCCAACACATCCTATAATATGCCATCCATCACCTGCTCCATTGCTCCTGCCCCGCCTGGCATCCTTGTCCCTATCATTACCACACACCCTGAATCTCACTTATCATTAACAGACGACACAACATCTGACTCCACCTCTCATCGATACAACTTGCGACCTAGGGACACTTCTAATAAAACCACAACCTCTGGTTTCAACATAGGTGAAGCATTCCCCCCCAAGGCCTCGTGTACCACCAGAGGCAAACACTCATACATATCCAAAGCTATTATACAAGCCAGACATGAAGTTGCATCTGGAAAGAAAATACCTATTGATAGGGATCTTAGAGCAAGAGAATACCCTGGCTCTATTTCCTCATGAAATGCCTATCATTCAACTGTAGGGGCTTGGCCAACCCGAACAAAAAATTGGCCCTTCGAAGATTGGTGCAATTCGAGAAGCTAGATGCAATATTCCTTCAAGAAACCATGGGATATGGAATACAGATTTGTAAAATCCTACAAACACTCCTTGTTGGATGGACATTTCATAGCTTGGATGCAAGATGCAAGTCCAGTGGATGTGCAGCTAGTTTTAACAACAAAACAATGCAGATTAACGATATTTGGGGCAGATAAGGGGTATTATCTTCATAAGTATATTCGGTACAACTCAATATGAATCTGATCCTGATCAATATATATGGCCTGTTGTATCTGAAGAGATAATCCCTCGGTTGTGAAAGGAATCAGTGCTTTAACATTTTAAAAGTGTCTCACAGAAATAATTTTATCATGAGGTCTCGATTCTATCCCACTGGAAACTAGTTTTCTAAAACCCTTAATGATCTAGAATAATAAATATTTCACAATGCCATTGACTATTGATATCTGAATGGAAAATAAGAACTACAAGGGAAACTCAAAGTAATATTTTGTAAACACAGAATCTATTACTTTTAAGTTTCGGAGGAAATTCATGGAGAGGGAGGAAACTCAAAATAATATGTTGTAAACACAAAATCTATTACTTTAAAGTTTCAAAGAGAGTTTGTGAAGAGAGGAGAAACTCAAAATAATATGTTGTAAACACAAAATCTATTACTTTTAAATTTTAGAGAGAATTTGTGAAGGGAGAAGAGATGGAGTGAAGGAGCGCTTATTAAGGCTATCTAACTCTTACTTACAAACGTAAATCAGAGGCCACCTGCTTCTTTACTTCACTTCATTTAAGGAAGAAACCACATAAAATGGCACAAGAAACATGAATCACCATCAACAGTTGCAGGAAACTTGCTGCTTATTTCATTCACCCATCAGAAAAAGAAGTACAAAATGTAGTCCCCAAGAAGTCCAAAACTCGAAACCATCCTCTATCTTTCTCTCTTCCTTAAATACAAACAAAAATAGTTTGTAACTTCTCGAGCTTCTTGAAACTCCTAGACTACCTAAACTGTTAAACTAATTATTACATTACAATCGAGGACATAATTGTAGCTTCACTCTTAATAAAGAAAACAAAATAAAACTTGAAATATAATCCTTTTGCTGAATCTGATTTGTTGCTGATGTGTCTCCTTCCGTTTCTGTTGTGATATCCTAACAGTCTGCATAAACGCATCTCTACCCAACTTTTTCCATGCTTTTGTGTTTCGAACACTGTCATCATGTCACCTACTACCCGACTCTACCTCTTCTGCTCGTGCCCGCAGCATTTAGTCTTTAATTAAAAAACTGCCGCAAATGCATATCGTTGTTTTTCACGTAGCATTGGGTTTTTTCTTACCCGAGTCTGCCCTGCGTTCAAAGTTTCCTTTGTAACTGCCGTAAGTCTATGGACTTTGAAATATATTCCATTACCTTTGAAAATTTGTGTCGCATCTGCTTCTCTGTCGCATTTCATTTTTCCAACGTTCTATGTTATAATCTTCTTTTTCCCTATGATGTGATTTTTACAAAGGAAAAACCCATGTACCCAGACTTAAAAACCTTTAGAATTTAGCGATAACTTCCATTGTGTCTTCTTCGTTATCACATTTTTCATTTTGGCATTCATAATAAATTCATAAGCGACATTCCTCCTGAGCTTGTGATGTGCGATGTGCAATAATGGTAGGGATGACGTGGCAAGTGGAGGTGGGGCCGATCGCAAATCGCAATAGGCGATATGAAACCTTGTCGCACTTCACATTTCATCATTTATATCATATTCCTTAGCACCATTCCTCCTGAGCTTGTGATGTGCGATGCGCGATGTGCGAGGAGGTCCCACGACCAAACTTTAAATACTTTAGAATCGAGCTTCGAACTATATCGCATTCGATCTTCGTATCGCATTTCGCATTTCGGCGGTTTTAACCTTGTTCTATTCCTCCTGAGCTCTGTGATTACGATTTGTGATATGCGATCAAGCCTTCCACATGCGATTGCGATTAAGCCTCTGAACACTATTTTCACGTATATTTTCACAACTTGACCCTGACCTGTGTGCAATGTTTTGAACGCATCAATTGGCCTGAATCCTGAACTGTTCTGCATGCGAATAAGCCCAACTTGACCCTTGTTGCACGCTTTTCTTCTTTGTTGATCCTCTGGCTTAGATTAAACCTCCAATGTTGTTGCTTCCCTGATTTTGGTTCCAGTGCACATGTGATGATGAATCCTCAACAACCTTGAATTGCTTAGAACCTCTCTTGAATTTTCGCTGAGTCAAATTATGCTACAACATCTGGCTCCAATTGGGGACAACACTTTGGTAGCAAAGTGTTGAGAACTTGTAGATCATTAGCCTTTATTGGGCATGGAGTCAAAGAGTACTTGTAGAACAATAGCCTTCATTGGGCATGGAGTCAAAGAGCACTTGTAGATCAGTAACATTTATTGGGCATGGAGTCAAAGAGCACTTTTAGATCAGTAGCCTTTATTAGGCAGGGAGTCAATCCAAAATGGGAGTTGATCCCGTATGAAATCCTCCCGAAACCTACCACACTTCAGACTTCTTCCTTTATTCTGAAACTGAAAATACCGATCTATAAATACTACAACTAAAAAAGCTCAACTTATGAGCTTATTTATGCACAACTCCTATAAATGTATTAATGTATGAACTTAATCAGCTGAAGTCAGCGTTCCAATGGCACCAATCCAACATCTGCATGTTAGACCTAATGCCTCCATACTATTGAACTTTGAAGATCACAATAGGGAGGTACCATGAAAGTTTTCCAGATACAAAGCTTTGCACATACCTTTGCATACATGCTTGTTGCTGACAAAAGAAAGTTTTCATATAGCCAACTACTGGATCATAGAACTGATGAGACCAATTTTTTGCTGCCTCCTTTTCTTGAACATCTTGCTAATGTAGACTTCTTTGAGCAGGGAAACTTCCTTCATTGTTTGACTCCTCAATTCGAGGTTGTATGTGATAATATTGATTGTTGTTTTCTACCGACAAATATTTACGCTGAAAAGAGAAATCTAAGGTTTTTTTTCCTCATAATGCTGATGTTCTTCGTATAATGTCAATTCTTGACAAAAATCTCCCCCTCCTGTAAATACACCTGAGGAGCTTCACTAGTTTCTCCTCTATTCACAAAATCATTAAAATTATGAAAAATGTAATGATCTTCCAGGCTTTCAACGTGTAGTTCAGATGTTGCAATGAATTTTTGACCAGAATCTTCAGAATGCTTAAATTCTTGTGTTTCAGCAATACAGGAATCCTCTGACACCTTTTTAAAATCCTTGCTCATCTTTGAATTTGCATTCTCTTATAAAGCAATTCAAATGTTTTCTTGACAAGCCCTCTTGTCTTCAACAAAACTTGTCCTTTCAACATGACAAGAAATATTTCTACAAGCCCACACATTATCTTCAATTTCATGTGCATAAAGAAACATCAACTCTAGACTGCAAGTCTTTCTCTCCTTGAGATAAAATTCCAAGACAATAGAAAGAGCCCTCAAATAGTAAACCATAGCTGCAACTTCAGGAGGTCGAATTTCTTTTGGCATGCTGAAATAATTTTTTTGAAACCTCCTATTAAACTCAGCAATTGATTCATTGATTTGCCTCTGGATAAAATATAATTCCAAAAGGTGTTTTTCATATAACTTATGCTCGCCCCAACATCTAAGAAATACATCTTGAAAACCTTGCCATGAACTAATTGAACTTTGTTCCAAACACTGTAACCATTGCTGAGCACCCTGCTTAAATGAATGACAAAACATCCTTAAAGCCACATCTTCATAAATAATTTGAAATTTGTGCAGAAAGTACTCAAATTCCAAGATATGTTGTTCAGTTGAAATATCCTCCGCCTCTCGAGAGAAACTTGGCAAAAATTTGAATCCTTTTGAAGGATACTGATGGAGAATTGTGGGCAGTTTTAGGGGTTTAAAGATTGCTTGTGAGACATAATATTATGACCCAGGGATGATGAATCATCAACTTTATCCCCGGACTGTGACTGATTATATTTAGAAATTGTAATGCAATAATCATCTCTCCTCTCATATTTAGGAGATAAAGTTGTGTCAAGATCAATAGTACAAGCTGAAGAAAAATATTCTTTTTCCAATAAAGAATGTATTTTTTTGGGCCTTATAATCTTGTAAGAATATAAAGCAGGAAACAATCTTATTGATATGTATCGGAAAAAAGACCACTAAACTGATAGTGAAAAATAAAACTTCCTTTAAAATATTCAAACTCTAATACTCGTTTTTTCCACGATGCTTTCTCATTTTCTTGCCAACAAAATTCCTTATCTAATGAAATATTCATCAGTGGAGTCACCAAGTGAATAATAAACAACCAATTTTTATATCTAAATCTTGTTCACCATCAAGGAATAGATCTCGATACCTAGGGAAAAATAACTTCGTGCCTTCATCCCCAGCAACGACACCAAAAAATGTTGTATCTTAAGAGACAATCCCTCGGTTGTGAAATGAATCAATGCTTAAGACATTTTAAAAGTGTGTCACAAAAATAATTTTATCATGAGGTCTCGATTTTATCCCACTGGAAACTAGATTTCTAAAACCATTAATGATCTGGAATAATAAAATATTTCACAATGCCATTGATTGTTAATATCTGAATGGAAAAGAAGAACTGCAGGGGAAACTCAAAATAATTCGTTGTAAACACAAAATCTATTACATTTAAGTTTCAGAGGAAATTCATGGAGAGAGAGGAAACTCAAAATAATATGTTGTAAACACACAATCTATTACTTTAAAGATTCAGAGAGAGTTTGTGAAGAGAGGAGAAACTCAAAATAATTTGTTGTAAACACAGAATCTATTACTTTTAAGTTTCAGAGAGAATTTTTGAAGGGAGAAGAGATGGAGTGAAGGAGCGCTTATATAGGCTATCTAAATCTTACTTAAAAACATAAATAAGAGACCAGTTGCTTCTTTACTTCACTTCATTCAAGGAAGAAACCACATAAAATGGCACAAGAAACATGAATCACCATCAACAGTTGCAGGAAACTTGTTGCTTATTTCATTCACCCATCAGAAAAAGAAGTACAAAATGTAGTCCCCAAGAGGTCCAAAACTCGGAACCATCCTCTCTCTTTCTCTCTTCCTTAAATACAAACAAAATCAGTTTGTAATTGCTCGAGCTTCTTGAAACTCCTAGACTGCCTAAACTATTAAACTACTCATTTCATTGCAATCGAGGACATCATTGTAGCTTCGATCTTAAAAAAGAAAACAAAATAAAATTTGAAATATAATCCTTTTTCTGAATATGATTTGTTGTTGATGTGTCTCCTTCCATTTCTGTTGTGATATCCTAACAGTTTGCATAAACGTATCTCTACCCAACTTTTCCCATGATTTTGAGTTTCGAACACTGTCATCATGTCACCTACTACCCGACTCTACCCATGATTTTGTGTTTCGAACAATGTCATCATGTCACCTACTACCTGACTCTACCTCTTTCGCTTGTGCCTGCAACATTTAGTCTTTGATTAATAAACTGCCGCAAACGCATACCGTTGTTCTACACGTAACGTGGAGTCTTTTCTTACCCGAGTCTACCATGCATTCAGACTTTCCTTTGTAACTGTCATAAGACTGGACTTTGAAAGATATTCCATTACCTTTGAAAAATTGTATTGCATCTGCTTCTCTGTCACATTTTATTTTTCCAACGTTCTATGTTATAATCCAATTTTGCGCTTCGATGTGATTTTTACAAAGGAAAAACCCATGTACCCAGACTTAAAAACCTTTAGACTTTAGCGATAACTTCCATCGCATCCACTTTGTTATCGCATTTCGCGTTTCGGCATTCATAACAGATTCATAAGAGCCATTCCTCCCGAGCTTGCGATGTACGATGTGCGATAACGGTAGGGATGTCGTGGCAAGTGGAGGCAGGGCCGATCACAAATCGCAATCGGCGATATGAAACCTTGTCGGACTTTGCATTTAGACATTTATATCACATTCCTTAGCGTCATTCCTCCTGAGCTTGCGATGTGCGATGTGCGAGAGGGTACCACAACAGGGCTTTAAATACTTTAGATTTGAGCTTCGAACTATATCACATCTAGTCTTCGTATCTCATTTCGCATTTTGATGGTTTTAACCTCGTTCTATTCCTCCTGAGCTTTGCGATTGCGATTAATCCTCTGAACACTGTTTTGCACGTATATTTTCATGACTCAAACCTGACCTGTGTGCAATGTTCTGAACGCATCAATTGACCCGACTCCTGAATTGTTCTGCACGCGAATAACCCCGACTTGACCCTTGCTGCACGCTTTTCTTCTTTTCTGCTCCTATGGCTTAGATTACACCTCCAATGTTGTTGCTTACCTGATTTTGGTTCCAGTGCACATGTGATGATGAATCCTCGTTGAGCTTGTGGTTATCCTTTTTAGCATGTTGCAGGTCTTCTTGAAATTATAACAACTATTCCTCAACAACCTTGAATTTCTCAGAACCTCTCTTGACTTTTAGCTTAGTCAAATTATGCTACAAAATGGCCCATGCCACAATAGAGAATTTTTATGGGAATCACTGTTAAGATTTTCTCCCATAACATCTGATAGTATCATATTGGGAAGCAACCTCAATTTATCCCTTGACCATGCAGAATCATGGGGGAACCATGGCCAGATCGACTCTCTCATAGTTTTTTTTGAACATATCTTGGATCAACATAATTATCTGAACATCGACATGGCAAGAATCCAACCCACCTAGAGGAACCGGCGCACTGGGGAAGCCATGCTGGCGAGGAGACTCGATCGATTCCTCATCAAGGCCCCTCTGGTGGAAAAATTTAATGATATTAGACAATGGGTTGGATATGGATACATATCAGATCACTCCCCCATATTTCTGGAGATCATTGACCGAACCCCCAAACTGAAGGCTCCTTTCAAATTTAACTCATCTTGCCTAAAGGAAGAAGAATTCCACCAAATGGTTAAAGAATCTTGGACAATTGTAGCCATGCCATGAAAAGGGAACCTGCAGAAGTTTTTGTTGATTAAAGCTTAAACAAAGAACTATTACATGGATCAAGGAGAAAAGAAAGAAGGATGAGAATATGTTGAGGTAACTTGAATCAGAAATTGTTGTTGTGATAGACTCCAATAACACGGAATTCCTTTCTACTGAGAACAAGCTCACTCTGACCCAACTAGAAGTTGAAAATATTAAAATACTTAATGTTATGTAGGTAAATCCTCTCTGCGGACAAAGATGATCCCTCGAGCATTAGAGTGGGTCTAGAAACAAAGGGACACGCTAAAGTGTTGCTTCCTATTTATTGAATGAACAAGATAAATGGTAAATCGACCTACCTGGAATCCAACGTTGTCGTTGTTGCTGTAGTAGTAGTGGCCTCTCGCTCCTGCCTTAACAAGTCACAATCCTTTCGCCATTATGCTTGGATACCTGCACATAGAACAAGAAACAAGAACAACATACAAGCTAACAACATTTCATTCATAACTATTAACCAGTCAAAGAGGGCTAAACATATTGTGTTAAACAAACATCATAACACAACAGTGGAACCAAACAGTGGTCATGTATATAAATGAATAGAAGGAAGAGTTACAACTGATGCTTTGACGTTGCAGTCTCCTCCAGCGGGGTTCAGGCGAAGCGCATCTCAGATGCTCGTCAGGGAATTTGGACGGGATGAAGGCATGGACTCAAGCTCTCTTAGAAGTCATGGACTCAAGCTTCCTCAACGTAATTCTTTCTTATTCTATCTTCTCTAGTCATTCAACTATAATATGTCTAATTCTCCAAGTTCAGCTAGCTTGTACTAAGAGAGATAGCTTCTTTTATAGAGGAAAAAGAGGAGGTTAGGATCCCTACAAAGGTGAGAGGGAGGCCTCTCCTTTAGGGAGTTCCCATAAGAGGTGGAAACCATAAACCTAAAGGAGGCAGTCCATGGTTTATCAGTTCAACCACTCCCAATGACTCATCCTCGAGGTGGTTGGAGTGGAATCTCCGCCTCTATTTTTAAAAAGCATTCCATAAACAGCTTGGCGTGGGTGGAAAATTAGGACAAAGTTCCAGCTGGCGGGAGCCCAATGTTAATTTTCCTCTTCGGCGCGAGGGCATAACTGATTACCCGTGCCAAGGCAAAAACAAGGGTTTTTGAGTCTCTGCTCAGGGAATTGTCAACAAGAGGAATGTTACTCTCATGTAAAGGGACACAATGATGGTGTTTGCAAGGCATGACATTGCTTATTGGTCACAGAAATTAACCTCCAATGGTTGAGATGGGGAGTGCATGGATAGTGACAAAATGTTGTGTAACAGATTCCCCCTAAAGCATGAGGTCCGAGGGAGAGGGACGGGCGAAATGCTTTATGAAAACATGTTCGAACCAAACACCGATGTCAAAAAACCTACAATTACAAATATAACTGATATCTCTGATACATGAACATTTGGTATGGGCGTAACCATCCATAATAGAGTATATATAAAAACTGAGATCTGAGGTATGGACGCAACCATCCAACAGTAAGGATCAACAAGTAGACTCAGGTATGGTCGCAACCATCCAATCAAAAGAGTCATGTAATAAGTCATAATAATCCACCAAAATTCGCAGCCTGGATTTGATCAGACAAAATCCAGGGTCTTGCTCTCCATCTCGACCTGAACAAGTACAAATTCAAGCATACAAATATATGAGCTGAAGTCAAACATGCAAGAAAATCACCTGATTACCAGCCAATGATGAAAGTTGTTAACATGCACGAGAGAAACCACCAATAATGACAATGGCTCTCAAGGTACAATCGGTACAATCCACGGGATGTGAATAGTGATCTGGCGTCGAACATCCATAGAATCACTCGATCAAAGGCCAATGATTTGGACCTTGCGTCGAATTGCGAAAAACCTACCATTAAGGCATGCAGGCTCCAAGGTACCAGAATAGAGTCTCTTGATCAAATTCATGGATAATGAGCTGAAGTCGACAGGAAGCGATCATCGAAGGAGGGTCATAATGAATCCCACATCATCGACAAGAAACAAAGAAGGTAATATGAGTGTGAATCAAGACTGAAACAGAGGATCAAGGAATGTACAAACTACAGAAGGATTTTCTCTTAAACATATCGGTGAAACGACTCTGGAATTTGGCAACATTTGACTCAAATAGGATCAGAGGTCATGTTGACAAAATTTGTAATCAAATGAGAGGCAAACAGATTTCCCAAACCCATGGAGGCAAAGTGACAGAATGAAGAAATCCCAACTCGACATGAACTGTAGATACGTGTCATGTTCAAGAGTGACATTCTGCCGACACAACTGATGAATAGCTTCAATTTCCCCCCACCATTTCTGGCGAGTACCTCTTTATTTTCACACAAGCTTGAAGATGATACCAATATGCTTGTCATATAAGTTTGTCCTTCGGACAAATCCATCCTAGTACATTTTACGAGCCCTAGGAAGGAGGAACTCGAGTAATGTCATGTCGACAAAATCTGATGTCATCAGGGTTTAACGAGTTTGACAAAGGGAGAACTCGACATATTTTCATGTTTAGAGAGTTTGAAAAGAAGGCAAAAAAGAAAACTCCATCATGGTCCTTTTCGTAAATAGTCTCTCAGATCCGAAAAGGAAGAAAACAATATCTAAAAGAACCTATTAGTCGTGATAAGCTAAGGTATTCCTTTTTCGTAAATAATCCATCCCAGCCCGAAAAGGGGGTAAACTTATACTGGGTAGATATCGTTTTGCAGCCATTTAACGAGTTCAAAATGACAAGAGTCTCGACAATCTTTTCATGTTTTGAGAGTAAGAAAAGAGCTAAAAGTTGACTCCTCCTGGAGGAACGAGTGGTATTAAGGGTAGCTACTGGTTCCGGTAATGGTGGAACTGCTCAGAACAAGTAAAGGTAAAGAGGCTAGCTAACAAGACCACTCATTGCAGAGGTTCCTCAGGAATGGGTAAAAAAATCAAGTGAAAGCGTATGATCAGCCAAGCAGACGGTGAAAATGGAATGAAAAAACCAAGGCTCATATGGAAAAACAGGTTGATAAAATGGCAATCACGAGAGGTAAAATGGGAATGGTTTCATTTTTACACAAGCTTGAAATCAGGAAACTCTGCTTGAAGTTGGTTTCATTTTTACACAAGCTTGAAACAAAGATAAACTATGCTTGAAACTGGTTTCATTTTTACACAAGCTTGAAACAGAAACAAACTATGCTTGAAATGTTTGCATGCCCCCAACATGGTGACTCAGTTCGAGGTACATGCCCCCAAAACTTTAGTGCACTCACCGTAGTAGACTGCTAGTTACTGACAGGTGGATGGAATGAAGGTTCAATTATGAGACCAAGAGAAAGACTCGGCTAGGATTTTACGAGATCTAATCAAAGACTCAAATTGAACGGAAACGTGTTTCATTGTTTTAACGAGGTTGACACATTAAAATAACTATCCTCGTGAGCTAATTCATTTTTTTTAACGAGGTTGACATAGAAGACGAACTATCCTCAAGACCTAATTCATTTTTTATCGAGGTTGACATAGAAGACGAAATATCCTCAGACGAGATTGTTTCATTTTTTAAGGAGTTTGACACAAGAAAACGAACTGTGCTCCGACAACCTTGTTTCATTTTTTAAGGAGCTTGACACAAGAAAACGAACTATGCTCCGACAACATTATTTCATTTTTTAAGGAGCTGGACACAAGAAAACGAACTATGCTCCGACGAGCTTTTACCATGACGAATAAGAGGTCATGAATTCCAAGAGGTTTACATCTGATGGGAGAACAACATCATGAAAAACAGGACCCAATGCCCCCAACACACGATGCACAATGGCACTATCACGGAATGCAGGCACGGGATAGGCAGCCACATAATTAACTTGCGGTGGGGAAGATAAAACGACAGATAAAGACTTGGAAGGGACGATGTTGGACCAGATGTCACGTCAGGACCAAATAATGAAAGCTAATCAATGGTCATGATCTGACCTTTATATGGAAAAAAAATCACACGAAAGAGGGAGTGACAAGCGCTCCCATGACATAAGTATAGTCACGACCTAGGAGTAAATTAAAATCCAAGGGGCCTGGAACAACCATCATGTCTATATAGATGGTTTTCCATCCCAAAGTAACAGGCAACTTCGGAAGGATCCCTAACGGTTGATTGGTTCCTTTATTAAATGCCAACAGATTTTGCGTAACAGGAACAAGCGGTGGAGAACCAAAATCTTTCCAAGTAGTGGAAGAGAGAATACTAACTAACGCGCCTTCATCTATAATGGTGTTGGGTACGACCACTTTTAAGGGCCCCTATATCGTGATCTCAAAAGGCACATAAGAAGGAAGGCGGTATCCTGCGAATCAAATCCAATCGAAGGAATTGACCAAACTACTTGTAGGGGGTACCATAGAAATGAGATGGTCAACCCTTGGTGTTATCAGAGCAAGAGGAGCATCCTCCTAGAACTCCATCATGGGAGCAGGAGGAGAAGCTTCTTGAGTCACAAGGACGGGAGAATATGTCTCCAAGTCTGAGGAATTTGAAGAAACAAGAAGAATGTGAGGGGGATGAGATCTACTCTCGATGGAAAAGACCTGATGAACAATAGGCAGGATCAGGTTGACCGATTCCTCGACCAATGGTTGGTTGGGAGCGGATTCGTGAATTTGAATTTTCAAGGGAACGAGATCGACCAAATATGACTCTTGACTGATCATTAAATCAACTAGCGGAGGACTCAAAGAAAGCTTCTAGTAACCAAACAGAAGGTAGATGGCAGAAACAGTAGAGTTGTCCAACAATTTCATGGCTTCATACATGTACAGAAAAATGTGAATAAGATGATGCCCTTCACACAACTTACATGTATTCATGATCTTACCCTGTTTCTTACGAGTCTTATTAGTACTAGTCGAAGATGTGTCACCAATATGACTTCCAGAAGCCAAAGGCAACGACGGATAGCCGTCAAACTGTGCTTCAAGTACATTGGGAATTTCAGGGCAGTCTCGAAGAAGGTGGTCACCTTTGCACAACATGCAAGGGAATTTGACTTTTCGAGGAAGGTTGGATAGTTTATTAAGGGAAGGTTTCTTAGGCGCAATAGCTGCAGAGTTGGCCTCTCTCTTATCTAACTTCTTCTTTTTCGTCTTCTTCTTCTTCTTAGCCACCTTGTTACTAGAATCTAGAATTTCACTAGGAGAAGTAGAAGAGGAGGATGAAGAAACAGGCGAAGAAGGGAAGAGGCCCACTTTAGAATCAACATGATGTTGTTCAGGTGGAGGAGATGGTTGTACAGAGGGCGGAATACTCGAGACCACAGAGGTGGAAAATAACCAAACAGGCAACCCAACAGTTAACCCAGGCAGGGAGAATGTTGCCATATAAGGAGCACCAACATTCCCAAAAGTAGGGAAAGGACCAGGATTCCCTTTGGAGGGGATTCCTTGGTTGGTAAACTCCAGGAAAGTTTCCATTGGAAACAACCATAAAACAAAAACTAAGGAAGATAAATTTAACCAGGAATATTTCGTAGACAGTTAATTTTTAAAGACACTGAAACAAAACTCTACCGTTTCATATTTTAAGAGTCGAGAAACAGGCAAAAGGTGACTCTATCACTTTCAGGTTGAAACGAGCGTGAAAGGACAAGCGCTCGATGATCTTTTCACTTTTATAAAGTCACGAAAAGACCAAAATGACTGCTCAGGTAATCTAAGCAAGAGGGTATACCAACTTTCCGTGAACTTCCATATACACCTTGGTGATCAAATGAAACAGAAATGACCAAGGACTTGACATACGTGCAGGTAGTCTCCTCAAATGTTGTGTTCAGTATATCACGGTTACTAGGCGGCAGACTCAACTTCCTATGGATAAAATGATTGCAACCTAGAGGGGTCTCCCTTTATATACTCGACGGTACAGGGAGCACAAGTCCGTACTAGCGCTGTTTAAATCCAGATGGTGAATGACAGCTACTACGTTTTAAGACGTCGAAACATGTCTCTAGCCTAGACCACTAAAAATGTTTTGTTAGGTTTCAATGCTTCCTTAGGTTAATTGAATTGATTTTATAGTTAATCTTGAATTATGTCTCGGTTTCAAGGGCCTACCACATGTCATCTGACAATCTCCTATATGCAGCTATATGGGGAAAGAAATATTTCAATTCGATGAATGCTATCTAGTTAAGGGAAGAGTCTCAAACAATGATGCAACATACAGTAATACTGCAAACGAAAAATTTTCCTAACTAGATGAATTTCACTATCCAAAAGTAATCTAAAACATTCAACGATGCGAATTATGCAATGTAATCTATGCAAAAGTATCTTTTTTGAAAACTATGCAATTGTAATCTATGCACAATTTCCTTTTTTGCTTGAAAGAATAAGAATGCACTCAATGCATTTTTTGATGAAATGAGAATCTACTTAATGCATGCTTTTAATGAAAGAGAATGCACTCAATGTGATTTTTAGCTTTTAATCATTAAACAATGTAATCTAAGTTCAATGATAAATATCAAAAAATACTTTTCAATGCAATGTGATCTAATGCATTTTAATGAAAAGAAAACTCTGAGACGAAAACTAAATGAATGCAAATTTCCTTAATGGAAGGATGAATGCAAAAGGGATGCAAACAAACACTAAGAATGCAATCGTTGTTTTAAACACTTTGTAACGGAATTCCTCAAAAGGCTACAAGACATATGAGGTCAAGAAAAAAAATGACTTCCAAAGCATGAGCTCAAAACAAGGCATTCATTCCCTTTTTCATCAAGCAATCATAGAAAGAAGATCTTTCAGTTGAACAATGAGAAATGTAATCTATGCTCACAAGCGAACAAGTGGACCAAATGAACTCGAAAGACACTTGAGACTTGAACACTCAATCAACCGAAAAGAAAAAGGAAATCAACTAGAGATGGCTCACCAAGAAAGGAGACTGACTCAATCAGCAGGGTGATGTCCCGCGAAGCATGCAAACAGGAAATTGATGCACAGTCCTAGAAAAAACTAGGATTTAAGGATGCATGTCCGAAACCAAAAAAAAAAACCAACCAACAAGCCAATCAAACCCACTCGAGTGAAGGGGAGAACATATAAATCATACAGAGAAAAATACTGGAAGGGAAAGACACACTGGTGGAGGAATTAGGTAAAAACCTCAATTTTTCACACACCCTGAAATTGGCATGACTTTTGTGGGTGAAACTAGCGCCAACTAGCGTGACTTGCTCACTATCAACTAGCGCCAATGGCCAATTGGCGCGGGTTGCTAACTGACAACTAGCGCCAATCAACGTGACTGTCAGAAAAATAAAAGCGACAATGCCTGAACAAGAAAAAACGAAGAATTCCTCCCAACCAAGACCAGACTCACCACTTCAAGAAAAAACTAAAAGATCATAATTGATGAAAAAAATAGGAACAAACAGGGAAATGGTCGTTTGACTAAATCCGTCGAATGACTAAGACCTCAAAGAGTGACAAACTCAAAGGAAACTCCCTAGTGGAGTTGCCAATTTGTTATGCAGGTAAATCTTCTCTGCGGACAGAGATGATCCCTTTGCCCTAGAGTGGGTCTAGAAACAAAGGGACACGCTAAAGTGTTGCTTCCTAATTATCTAATGAATAAGAGAAACAATAGATCGACCTACCTGGAATCCGACACTGTTGTTGTTGCTGTAGTAGTGGTGGCTTCTCGCTCCTGCCTCGACAAGTCACAATCCTTTTGCCATTACACTTGGATACTTGCACATAGAACAAGAAACAAGAACAACATACAAGCTAACAACATTTCATTCATAGCTATTAACCAGTCAAAGAGGGCTAAAAATATTGCGTTAAACAAACATCATAACACAATAGTGGAACCAAACAGTAGTCATGTATATAAATGAATAGAAGGAAGAGTTACAACCGATGCTTTGACGTTGCAGTCTCCTCCAGCGGGGTTCAGGCGAAGCGCGTCTCAGAAGCTCGTCAGGGAATTCAGACGGGATGAAGGCATGGACTCAAGCTCTCTCAGAAGTCATGGAATCAATCTTCCTCAATGTAATTTCTTCTTATTCTATCTTCTATAGTCATTCAGCTATAGTATGTCTAATTCTCCAAGTTCATCTAGCTTGTACTAAGAGAGATAGCTTCTTTTATAGAGGAAAAAGAGGAGGTTAGGATCCCTAAAAAGGTGGGTGGGAGGCCTATCCTTTAGGGAGTTCCCATAAGAGGTGGAAACCATAAACCTAAAGGAGGCAGTCTGTGGTTTATTAGTTCAAACACTCCCAATGACTCATCCTCGAGGTGGTTGGAGTGGAATCTTTGCCTCTATTTTTAAAAAAACATTCCATAAACAGCTTGGCACAGGTGGAAAACTAGGACAGAGCGCCAGCTGGCGTGAGCCTAGTGTTAATTTTCCTCTTCGGCGCAAGGGCATAACTGATTACTCGCGCCAAGGCAAAAACAAGGGTTTTTGAGTCTTTGCTTAGGGAATTGTCAACAAGAGGAATGTTACTCTCATGTAAAGGGACATAATGATGGTGTTTGCAAGGCATGACACTGCTTATTGGTCACAGAAATGAACCTCTAATGGGTGATATGGGGATTGTAGGGATAGTGAAAAAATGTTGTGTAACACTTAAATAAAAGGAAGAGGAATGGAGACTCGAGAGTAGAGCCATTTAGCTACAAGCTGGGGATGAAAACATGAAATTATTCTAAAAGTGCCCAAAAGGCCAAAAAATTATCAACGGTATCTGGTTACTTAAGGATAGTTCGGGTAGAGAGGGCACATATTTTCACCAGATTGCGGATATGGGGGTTCGACATTTCAGTAACCTCTTCACAACTCCTCGAGAAGCCACCATCGATCACATTCTCAACATGGCTAGATACTTCCCGGGATTTATTGATGAGGAGGACACTAATAGCTTAAAAAAACCTGTCACATTGGGGGAAATTGAAGCGATTATAAAATGGTTCTAGAAAGATAAAAACCCTGACCCAGATGGTTGTCCCATTGAATTTTATCTCACCTTTTTTTTGAATTAATTAGACAGGACATTCTGAGAGTGGTGGTGGAATGCAGAATAAATGGTCACATGTATGGACCCATAAACTCTGCATTCATTGCTCTTGTTCCTAAAACTGATAATCCCTGGGAATTTGATGAATTTAGACCTATATCCCTTTGCAACTATATATACAATATTATCTCCAAGATCACTGCAAATCGAATTAAACTTATTCTATCTCGCCATATATCCAAAGAACAATTTTCCTTTCTTTCTCATAGACAGATCCATGAGGCCATAGGTACCGCTTAGGAAGGACTCCACACCATTAAACTCAAGCATCTGCAAAGCATCATTCTCAATATTGATCTATCAAAGGCCTTTAACCGAACATGTTGGACATATCTCGGACTCTTTCTCACTCATATTGGCTTACCCCACTCATTCATCAACTGTATCATGTGTTGTGTTACATCAGTCTTATATAGTTTTCTCATTAATGGTGCGACCTCAAATTTCTTTTATGCTGGCAAAGGTCTGAGATAGGGTTGCCCAATATCTCTCCTACTATTCTTGCTCATCATGGAGGGAATGAGTAGACTTATTGCAAATGTGCGAAGATCCGAAGATAGATATGGGGTAAGAATATCTGATGCCACTATCATATCCCACCTGTTATTCATATATGATTTCTTAATTTTATTGGATGGTTCCATTAAAGATACAACAAGTTTTTTGCATATCTTAACAACTTTTTTGTAAAGGCACTGGGATGGTTCCAAATATGGAAAAATCAACTATCACGATTGTTAACTGCCCACGAAATGAACAAAGAATCACACAACAACATTTATTATACAGATAGATAGATATGGAGAATGGTATAATGTATCTGGGGTTTCATCTAAAACCCAAAAATTACCATATTGCGGATTGGACATGGCTCATAGAAAAAATAGAAGCAAGGATAAACATTTGGAAACAAAAATGGCTCTCTAGGGTTGGTAGATTGGTATTAATCAAATAAATGTTGGAAGCCACTCCAATTTGTTGGATGTCTCTTGCTTGGATATCAAAAGGTATCATTAATTGAATACAACAAATATGTTGTCGATTTCTCTGGAGGGGGAGCTATGAAGGGCAAATATTTGCATGGGTAAAATGGGAGCATATTACACAACCCTGGAAATGGGGAGGCTCGGGGATGAAGGATATCAACAAATTTTCAAAAGCACTCGCAACCAAATTAGGATGGAAGCTCCCCACATCTACAGGTTTCAGCCACAAAGTTGTATACCACAAATAAATTTACCCGTTCACATATTTGGAATGGTTGCGCAACAATATCATAATTGGGCCAAACATATCCAATATTTGGAGAGGTGTTATACATTCCATCAATATCATTAAACAAGGCTTGGCATGGCGCATTGGATCGGGTGAAAAAGTGTGTATTGGATATGATGCATGATCAGGATGTGGCGGTGACCATCTTTTATCTCAGGAGATGAACCACCAACTTGACACCTTGGGCATTAAGTATTGTCACAAATTGCTCATGAATTCAACTCATCACTTATGAGACAAGCCTGGAATCCTGCTACAACATTGGGGATTACTCAACAATACCATATGGAATGGACTGCATACACTAATGCCCTAGTCGAATCACACATAAGGATCACTGACCGAGAGGATGAATTGATCTGGGCCATTTCAAAACATGGGCATTACACACCCAAGGAAGGTTAAATTTACATTTGTGTGGAACAAGAACCAGTTAATAAATAATGGTGGTGGAAACTACAGTGGAAGCTCAAAGCTCCTCCAAAAGCCAAACTACTTCTGTGGTGCCTATTAAATAACAAATTCCCCACAGATGATAACGTTATGAAACAAACATTGCATGTTCCATCCAGATGCTGCATTTGCAAAAACATGTCTTAATCAATCTCTCATATTTTAATATCTTGTCCCATCACTCAACATGTATGGAAACAAATATACCATACGCTTAACATCTCACACACGTGGCATGGTGAGACATTTAGTGCTACCTTGTAGCAATGGTGGAAATCGACATAAAAGCATAAACATAGAAATCTCCCAGTGATCATTTGCTGGGGCATATGATTGCTTGGAACAAACAAATATTTCAATACTTAATCATTGATTGGCAGCTCTGTTGTGCACAAATACAAGGGATATACAGTTTGATTCTGGATGAGGAACCTTCCACCTGAGTGAGACACATCATACCTGAGAACATTAATAAAACACACCAATGGGCTTACTTTTATGGATTTGCACATGCAGATGGACGTGGAGGTGGGGCAATCCTGTATATCTCTTAGTCTCACTATTACAAACTCAAGATGGGTTTGGGTATGGGAACACAATTATGCTGAACTAAACTGTCTCTATTTGTTGATGATCTTTGCGCATGGGAAGAATTATAGATACCTTCAGATTTTTGGAGACACTAAGTTAGTTATAAACTAGTTCAATTTTATATCACAATGTCACGTGCACACAATCAGAGGCATTCTTGAGGAGACTCGTGCACTCAAACAACATTTTGACTACATTTCTTGCCCACACATTTACAGGGAAAGGAACCAAATTTTTGACAGACTTTCCAAAGAAGCCACGATCCTACAATTTGGGCAGTGGATGATTTAGGTTCAACAGGACAATGAATTCCATCAATACTATTAGAAGCCATTCATAGAGGAGCGGGAGGACATAGCATGATCCAAAATTCAACTATATACTTTGCATTTTTTTTTGATATAGATCGAGTAATTAGGATAGACACTGCACCATTATCTATACATGTATATTCTTAGACATATATCTATTATACTGGACATTTTATATGTACCAACTGGTTTTCCAGAAATGCCTATATGCAGCAGATACAAAATGTAATTTTCAATATTTATCAATGGAAAATATGATTTTTCCTTGGGGCAAAAAAAAATAAAAATAAAAAATAATATATATATATATATATATATATATATATATATATTTACAATATTATAGAAAAAAATTAATAAAAAAGGTTACAAAATTTATTAAATGTATACACACACACACACACATATATGAAGAGAAGGAAAAAAGATGACTTACCTGGTGGTCGTAGTCCATGCCATGACCGTCTGTCACAACGACCTTCGTACCTGGGCAACCCTGCAACATCACACAACTGTTGTTGACCAACTTCCCTCATCCACTATTGTTGTCTCACTTCGGCACCTTCCACTCATTTTTCGCTACAGGAAACCATATTGCGCCTTCCACTCAGTCGTCATCCTAGGCTACCACATCTCCGCATTGACGTCGCTATAAACTTTCACCACCATCTACATCGCCACTCTTTCCCCAACCACTCATCCCAGCCATGGTCATGGCTATCCTGACCAAGGTCGTTCAATATGATCTTATCTGCCCCTCTTCTCGTACCTAACATTCACTTCAGGATGTGCTTCAAACCTTTTGAGGCAACCATCAGACCCTCTGCAACAACACTTTGCAGTTCCATGACCAATCGAATTTTCCCCTGCCACATTCTTATCCTGTCATCCACTGTCGACAGTTGATCATTTCCACTGCGTCCTCCTGTCAATGCTCCCAGATAAACTACTCTATCGGTATGCAATAATACTAACACCCCTATCTCCCATGCACTCTGTCTTCTAACCGATCACATCCATCAAACAATCACGTCTCACCGTCAAATGTCATCATTCGTTAGGTCAATGCCTTTTGTTGTGACTCTTAGTTGGTGATATAGTTTTATATATAATCAAATTATAAGTTATATAATAAGATCATATAACATTCATATAATTTTATTATAATTATTTAATTAAAATATTATTATTATTATTATTTAATTAAAAAATAATTATTATCTAAAAAATGTTTTGCCAGGAAAAAAGAGTACTAAGGTTAAAGGTTACAAAAGAAGAAAATAATAATATTTATTATAGATATTAGGAAGGGGTTACCTTAAAAACCCTAAAGTTCATCCTAAAAAATAAAAATGGAGACCAGTAATGAAAGATTTCCTAAAACCTTTTGTAAATGTGTTAGTACACTCTCTAAAATCAAAGGATCACTCACATGAAGAGATATTATAATATCTATCAGTCCTACTGAAGATAGTAATTATTTTAGTAATAAATGTGCTAACAAATTAGTGATTCCTGAATCGAATATAAATGAAACGAATTTTGTTCACAAAGTGACAAACAATATGACATAAATAGTCTACAACTAAGTATTGGGGATTATACTTGTATCTTGCAGTTCACTGTGAAAACCTTATTTTTTGACGATAGTGACATTGTTTTGGGCTCACCCTGGATGGAAACTCTAGGGTCCTTTATCCTAAATACGAAAAAGAAATATTTGACATTTTCCCACAAAAAGAAAAAAAATAATGCTATAGGATATAACTTTGAAGCCAGATTGAGTGACGCCCATAAGACATACAAGAAATCTCAAAATTAATTATTCAAGAAAGTAAAAAAATGATACAAAATATGCAAAGGGAAGTTGACAAAAGCGCCACTGAAAAAAACCAATAAAGTACTCGTCTTAAGGACCATAGCGAGAAATTACTCACTCAAATTAAGAAACTTACAAATGATAAGCAATCATTGAAAAAAAAATTAGAAGAACTCATCACGAAGATGTATTGAAGTCGTCATATGTAACTATCCAAATTGAAGATAAGGGGACGAATATTGATCCAGTCAATATCACAACTCAAAAAGAGGACATACAATTTGAAGATGTTGCATTTCAAATTATGGAAATTCCAAGTGACGATTCAGTAACCAACTCAACATCGACACCTAGAGTAAATTAGGAAATTTTCAAACACTGATAAGAGAAAATAAAATCACCAGTACACCTTATCGACATCTCAACCACAAGAGTAGACATATCAATCAGTTTGCGTATCTGTATCACTCAAAACATTAAAAAAAAACTCATGCCTTGAATAATAATTATGTCAACACAATCCAGACTAATGATAACAAATTTCCCCAGCTATCAAGTAATTGCCAAGTTTCATGGAAGATTAATTTAGGATGGTTTGATCCCTTCTGAGTTCGACAATTTTATTTATCAATCAAAGGATCATATCGTCTTGTATCAACGAATATGATAATTCTGAGACCAGACGGCATTCAAAACATAAAAAGAGATCAAGCCTTTTCATCAGTAAACTTCGAGGACAAAACTTTTTGAAGAGGAAGGCAATGTTATGAATAAAATATAGACAAAATAATACAAATAATGTAAAAAACAATAATAATAAATAATTATTAATTAACTAGTAATGAGTTAATGAAGAGGTATGTCCCTAAGGCATGAGTGTTTGTGGAAGAGGTGCCTAGGTATATAAGCAATCCCTCACCCTTGTTTGTAATCATCATCTCACTTGTATTCAAATATTCTTATATATAATTACTTATCCTGCAATGGATGTATTTTTCTTTGAAGTATTCTAAATTTTATTCTGAAATATGAACTTTGTTCATTACATTGGTATCAGAGCATTCCTCTGAGTATACAAACCTTGTTCGTTACATTGATATCAATGCATTCCTCTGCTTATATGAACCATGTTCGCTACATTGGTATCAGAGCATTCTTCTGAGGACACAAACCTTGTTCATTACATTGGTATCAAAGCATTATTCCGAGTATACAAAACTTGTTTGTTACAGTTTTAAGGACGCAAGATTTAACACAAAGGTACCAAATATTTCATCAATTCTAACAAAGGATCTATTATCTCACAGAGGACAAGTCTAGTGATGAATTTTACTAGTTCATGACGCCATTCCTCGTGCCTACACAAAGTGATGGGTATTATTTTTTATGGTGATGGTGACGATGATGATGCTTAATGTCCACTGAGATCGAAATGGTCTATTATAACTCAATAAGGCAAGACATTACTCATAATTATTGGCATTTTATTTCTATCATCGAAAATCATTAAGACAAGCATTCCATGATCACCATATTTTTGTTGACTTAAAAGGTCAAGAAGGTTGGTAGCATGACAAATGGTTTGAAAACTATGTCAAATGTAATTATATGATGGAAAACCTAAGGGAAAATGATTTTCATCTTCAACCTTCTTAGTGTTGCAAAGGTGACAAATTCTTTCATCCCATGTTGTTTTCGAAATTGACCAATGCTCAGTTTCACTGTGAAGCTCATGAGAATTTGTTCTTATTTTAGTAATGTTCACTTTCTTCTCAAAGTTAATCAAGAAAGACATTTTTTTATTTTTCTTTCGAGATTGGGATTGATTACCACCTTATAATATCTTAGTTTCCTTTTCCCCTCTAACTCTTTATCACCCCATAAATTCTCCTTAAATTTTGAAGTAGCAGTATTTTTAACATTATCCTTATTTTGTAAAATTATCTCCTCCTCTATACCCCAATGGTCTAGCCAATATTAGGCATTTTTATGCCATCCCCACTTAAATTGAAGGTGGGGGTTTTTGTTGGGTGTGGAGCCTGATTATCTTGTTTACTTTGTATCACAGCATTGGACCCCTGTACCTTAAATGGGGCGGCAATGCCGCCTGTAAATTAATCCCTGCCGTGGGGGGTCCACGGGGGGGCAGCAGTGACTTTATGGAGCCCCCCCTGCCAGGGGGTTTCGGGGGCAGCGCCCCCGAAGCTAAAAACACATGTAAAATTGCCTTGTAAAAGTATAGTAATTTCTAGTCAATCTGGGCCATTCATTAGGTGGATGATCTGATGGTAGAAGTTATGTTTAGTTTAGGGTTTTTTGCCCTAGAAGGCAACCCCTCTCTTTGTATGAGGGTATTCTATTGCAGCTGTGTATTACATGTGTATTCTCTGAGCAGGAAACAGATTGGGAGACTGTGAGAGAGAACAGAGGATATTACAGTGGATATGTTGTAGGTTTTGTCTCTTCATTTTGCTGGATAATAGAAAGGAAGGACTGGCTGATCGGGGTGGACATAGCCCAAACTAGGCGAACCATGTATATATGTGTCTCTCTGGTCTTATGTATTTTGTGTGCTTGTATTTTCCGCATATTTTATGTGTTGCATTGCTCTGTAATATATAATTTTCTAACAACTGGTATCAGAGAAAAAGGTATATTTGGCTGATAAACTCGCAGGAAAGAAGGGTTCCTGGTTCGAGTGGGAGCAATGGCAGAAGATGGTGAGTTTAGGGTCGAGAAATTTAACGGCCAAAACTTCCCGCTGTGGAATATGAAGATGGAAGATTACCTGTATCAGAAAGATCTATACCTACCATTGAGCGGAAAAACAAAGAAGCTGGCGGCCATGACAGAAGGGGAATGGAATATTCTCGATAGAAAGGCACTCGGAACAATACGATTGTACCATGTGGCGTCAGCCGCCTTCAATATTTTGAAGGAAACAACAATAGAGGGTTTGATGCAAACGTTGGTGAAACTATATGAAAAACCCTCGGCCTCAAACAAGGTATTTCTTACGAAACGACTATTTAATATGAAGATGTCGGAAGGTGGATCTGTTGCAGACCATTTAAATGATTTTAAGACAGTTACCAGTCAGTTAAGTTCTATAGGGGTAAACTTTGATGATGAAGTTAGAGCTCTGTTATTCTTGTGCTCATTGCCAGAGAGTTGGAATGGTTTAGTAATGGCCATTAGTAACTCTGCCTCTGGATCTAGTACTTTAAAGTTTGATGATGTTGTCGATGCTATCCTTAGCGAGGAAATGCAACGGAAAAGCTCCAGTGAGACATCAGGTAATGCTTTGAGTGCAGAGTCTAGGGGAAGGAGAATGGAAAGAGGAAAGAGCTCATGATATCGCAGTAAATAAAGAAAAGGCAGATCCAAGTCCATATCGGGGATAGTGTGCTGGAAATGCGGAAAGAAAGGACACCTAAAGAAAGACTGTAGATCTCGGAAGGGAAAAGAAGGAGACACGCAACAAGAAAACAATCATAAAGCAAATGTGACAGGTGATGTGTTACAATATGCTTTCATTCTTTCTTTCGAAAATGTTACTGATTCCTGGGTAGTAGATTCAGGGGCCTCATTCCATGCCACACCTGATAAGAAATATTTTCATGACTATGTTCAAGGAGATTTTGGAGAAGTCCGTTTGGGTGATGATAAACCCTGTAAAATTGTTGGAGTGGGTAAGGTTCTTATAAAACAGCAGAATGGAAACCAATGCCTATTAAAGGAGGTAAGCCATGTTCCAAATCTAAAGAAAAATTTGATTTCAACAGGGCAGTTAGGCGGTGAAGGTTATGTGACAACTTTCACAGATAAAGCTTGGAAGGTCACCAAAGGAGCCCTGGTAATAACAAAAGGCGAAAAGGTTGGTACATTGTATTTATGTAATGGTATTTCTAACTCTGTTAATCCTTTAACTTCCAAAGCAGAAGATGCAGCATTATGGCATCATAGGCTCGGACACATGAGTGAGAAGGGGATGAAGATTCTTCACTCAATAAATTTGTTTCCAAGTTTGAAGAATGTTGATTTGGATTTCTGTGAAAATTGCATTTATGGAAAACAAAAGAGAGTCAGATTTCTCAGAGTTGGGAAAGAAAAGAAGAGCGAAAAATTGGAGCTTGTGCATACAGATGTATGGGGACCTACTCAGGTATCATCTCTCAGTGGCTCTCGCTATTATGTTACATTTATTGATGATGCAACTAGAAAAACTTGGATTTATTGTATTCAAAATAAATCTAATGTATTTGATACTTTCAAGAAATGGAAAGCTTTGGTTGAGATTGAGACAGGAAAGAAGTTGAAGTGTCTCAGATCAAACAATGGAGGTGAATATTGCAGCAAAGAGTTTGATAGGTACTGTTTAGAGCATGGAATTCGTAGAGAGAAGACAGTTCCAAGAACACCACAAGAAAATGGTGTGTCAGAAAGGATGAACAGAACAATCATGGAGCGTGCAAGGTGCATGAGATTGCATGCAAGATTGCCTTTACAATTTTGGGCAGATGTTGTAGATACTGTTGTTTATCTAATAAACAGAGGGCCCTCAAGTTCCTTGGATGGTGGTATTCCAGAGGAAGCATGGACAGGTAAAAAGGTAAACTACTCTTTTTTAAAGCCTTTTGGTTGTGAGGCCTTTGTCCATATTAATAAAGAAAACAGAACAAAGCTTGAGGCAAAATCAAAGAAATGTACCTCTATTGGATATGGTGCTAATGATTTTGGTTATCGCTTATATGATTATGAAAATCACAAAATCATTAGGAGCAGAGACGTAATATTCAATGAAAAGGTCTTGTATAAGAATCAGTTGCAGGAAAATAAACAGGAAAAAGAAAGCAAGGAGTACACGGTTCTTGATGAGATAACTGAAAAAGTAAAGGTGCCCGAAAATAATAATAATCAACAACCACAGCAGCAACAACCACCACAACAGCAACAGGCACCTCAAACACCTAAAAGTGGTGTTAGAAGATCTACCAGGATAAGTAGACCCCCTGAACGATACTCTCCTTCATTATATTATTTATTGTTGACTGATTCTGGTGAACCTGAATGTTATGAAGAATCAATGCAGGTTGAAAGCAGGAAGAAGTGGGAGCTAGCCATGGAAGAAGAGATGGACTCTTTAATGCATAACCAGACTTGGGACTTAGTCAGGTTGCCTGCAGGTAAAACTGCATTGCAGAATAAATGGGTTTACAGGCTGAAGGAAGAAGATGGAGGAAAACAAAGGTACAAAGCTAGACTTGTGGTGAAGGGTTTTGCACAGAAGAAAGGTATTGATTTTGATGAAATATTTTCTCCTGTTGTTAAGATGAATTCAATTAGAACTATCTTAAGTCTTGTAGCAGCGGAAGATTTACATCTTGAACAGTTAGATGTAAAGACAACATTTCTCCATGGAGATTTGGAGGAAGAGATATACATGTAGCAACCAGAAGGATATGAGGTAAAAGGGAAAGAAAAATTGGTGTGCAAGTTAAAGAAGAGCTTGTATGGCTTAAAACAGGCTCCAAGGCAGTGGTATCTAAAATTTGACAAGTTTATGTCTGAACAAGGTTATACTAGATGTCACTATGATCATTGTGTTTATCTAAAAAGGAAAAATGATGGCAACTATATTATATTGTTATTGTATGTAGATGACATGCTTGTTGTAGGGTCTAACATGCAGGAAATAAATGTGCTCAAACAAAAATTGGCAAATTCATTTGCAATGAAGGATTTGGGAGCTGCAAAACAGATCCTTGGTATGAGAATAACCAGAGATAGGAAAAATCGAAAATTAACACTGTCTCATAATGAGTACATACAAAAGGTGTTGAAAAGATTTAATATGCACAATGCAAAACCAGTTAGTACACCTTTTGCTAGCCATTTCAAACTTAGTAAGGAGATGTGCCCAAAGACCCAAGAAGACATGGATTATATGTCTAAAGTTCCATATGCATCTACAGTTGGAAGCTTAATGTATGCAATGGTCTGCACAAGGCTTGATATTGCACATGCAGTGGGAGTTGTAAGCAGGTACATGAATAATCCAAGAAAAGAACATTGGATGGCAGTAAAATGGATTCTCAGATATTTGAGAGGTACCACAAATCAAGCATTATGCTTTGGTGGTTCAAACATTGCTCTACATGGATATGTTGATGCAGATATGGCAGGTGACAGAGATAACAGGAGGAGCACTACAGGATATGTATTTACTGTAGGTGGAACAACTGTCAGTTGGGTTTCAAAAATCCGAAGTGTTGTTGCACTTTCAACAACAGAAGCAGAGTATGTTGCTGCTACAGAGGCTAGTAAAGAAATGATTTGGTTACAAGGTTTATGGATGAATTGGGTAAGAAGCATGATATGGGCACGCTATACAGTGATAGCCCAAGTGCCATTCATCTTGAAAAGAACTCAACATTTTATTCCAGGACTAAACACATGCATCTCAAGTACCATTTCATACGGTCAGTATTGGAAGATGGAGAGTTGAAGCTGGAAAAGATACACACTAGCCAGAATCCTGCAAATATGCTAACAAAAGTTGTAACTAGGGAGAAACTGAGAATGTGCTCAGTTTCAATTGGTCTTCAAGGATAACGATGAAGATGAGAAACAACCAAGTCCAAAGAGGAGTCATTGTCTAGCAAATTAAGTAGCGGTGGAGTTGCTACAATCAGTCTCCAAGTGGGAGATTGTTGGGTGTGGAGCTTGATTATCTTGTTTACTTTGTATTACAGCATTGGACCATTGTACCTTAAATGGGGCGGCAACACCACCCATAAATTAATATCTGCCATGGGGGGTCCCGGGGGCGGTAGCGACTTTATGGAGCCCCCCCTGGCGGGGGGTTTCGGGGGTAGCGCCCCCAAAGCTAAAAACAGATGTAAAATTGCCTTGTAAAAGTATAGTAATTTCTAGTCAATCTGGGTCGTTCATTAGGCGGATGATCTGACGGTAGAAGTTATGTTTAGTTTAGGTTTTTTTTCCCTAGAAGGCAACCCCTCTCTTTGTATGAGGTTATTCTATTGCGGTTGTGTATTACATGTGTATTCTCTGAGCGGGAAACAGATAGGGAGACTGTGAGAGAGAACAAAGGATATTACAGTGGATCTGCTGTAGGTTTTGTCTCTTCATTTTGCTGGATAATATAAAGGAATGACTAATTTTTCGGGGTGGACGTAGCCCAAACTGGGTGAACCACGTTGTTACATAGCAATTTGTCACCATCCCTGCAATTCCCCATCCCGCACATTGGAGGGCTTATTCCGTGACTTGTGAGTAGTGACATGATCTGAAAACACTTTCATGGCATTCCCCTGGACATGGACTTTCATTCCTCTGAAGACAAATCCTTGTGAAAAACCCTAAAAATAGCCTTTTTATCCTTGGCGCGACTGCTCAGTGTCATACCTGCGCCAATGGGGGAAATCCTCCAAAGAGGGCGCGCCAACTGGTGCACTGTCTCAGTGTTGTACCCGCGTCAGGCTTAATAAGGAGTGTTTTTAAAAAATAAATGGCAGAAGATTGATTCCAAAAAACTCCTGAACTGGTCTCTAAATCGAGTTGGGACGTTTGGCTCTGGTTCTCCATGTAGAGGAAGTAGTTTTCCACCTCTCATGGAAGCTTCCTTGAGGATAGGGCAAATCCCATGATTGTAGGGATCCCAACTCCCCTTCCACCATATATATAAGCTTGCCATTTCCCTTTGCAAGCTAATCTCCAAGAGCCTTCATAGCCTAAAGAATGCTGCAATAGTCCTCATAGAGCCAAATCAATAGCAAGGAGATTGACGATCGAAGAGAGAGGCTTGTCCTCATTCCCGAAAAGCTTTACAGAGACGTATTCTGCTGACGACCCGCCGAAGGAAGATTCAGCATCAGAGCCAGGTTGTATTTTCCTTTGTATGAATTAATGATAAGCGACTTTGGTTATGGTTCCACTCGTATTGTTCATTATTATCATGAGTTGTGTCTTCTCTGACTGATACATAATTGCATAGATCGGGTTTTACGCTTGTGTCTGTCGTGTTTCTTGCATGTGCAGATGTTCGATCGTGGCGAGTGAGAGATGTGATCTGTCGGAGCAAGGAGACGGGAGCGCCATCTTCCCTACAAACAACAGCGTTGGACTTGAGGTAGGCCTTCATCGCAAGTTGGTCTATTTCAATTAGGAACTTGCACCTTAGCGTGGTACGATTGTTGCTAGACCTGATCTGGGCTAGTAGGGATTGCCTCTGTCCGCAAAGGGGATTTACCTCTACAAAAAATTGGCAACTCCGCTGGGGAGTTAGCTTGTTGTTTGTTTTATAAACTACAAACGAACCCTGAAGTTAGCCAGATAGCCTTCGAAACGCTCTTGCTCTGCATTAGCGAAAGTAGATGAACGCTGCTTCAGTCAATCTCCGGTCTAGTTTATGAACTAAACACTTGGAGTATTGTCTTTTCTTTCGGTCGATTCTTGACTTTGCTTGCTTGATCAACTTTGTTGGCTGGCTCTTCTTGTGTGTTTGGATTTTGGTTTAAGCTTTACCATCACTAGTCTGTTCCTTGGATTGATCTTTTTTTTTTTCCATAGTAAACTTGACTAGCATGCTTATTAGCCTGACAGTCGCGCCAATTGGCGCTTGTTTCCAGTTTACTACTCGCACCAATCCTGTTGTGGCGCTAGTTTCTGCCTGACAGTCGCGCCAATCCTGAAGGTGCTAGGGTTTGCTCTGTTCTGAGCTTTCTAAGCTTGATCTGTGATTTTGGTTTCATTTCTTCGACTGCCTGAGTGTTCTGGAGCCTTGGTTGACTGACGGTGACCTTCATCCTTTGGTTGTTTTCCCGTTTCTATCGATTTTACATTCTAGCCCTAGGGCATCTAGGTGTTATTGTGCGTCGAGCCTCCCTTGGGAGTTTTTGGTTTCTATCTGTTCAAGTCAACTTTGTGATTGCTTCTCTGCATTCGTTTAGTGGTTGTTTATCGTTTCATTACGTTATTTGAGTGATTGGCTTCTTCTTCATTAGAATTTCGCCTTGTCTCGTTTTGGGCTTAGATTACATGGTTCATTTGAGTCTTTGAGTGTCTTTTGATTTGAGAGACTTTTTGTCAATTTGAGGTCTGATTGTGTGCTTGCATTGAGTGAAAATTGATTGTTTTTCTCTTTTGCTATCACTTCTCAAGTTTCTTCTTATTAGTTTTCATTTTGCTTAGTGCACTTTTCTCTTAAAAATTGAAAATACAAAAAAATTTCTTTTGCTTTGATCAGTTAATGAAAATCGAATCTTTTCTATGTCGTTAGTGATTTGTAACTTTGAAATAAAATCTTTTAGTTTCCATTAGCTGCATTAGATATGTTATTGGTTGTTGTCTGATCATTTTTTTATTGTGTGAAAATCTCTTAACTCTCTCGTAATTAGCTTTCATCGAATGAAATGATATACTGTGGCATGTAGTGTGCATTTAGGAGATTTTGAGAACATAACACTCGCTAGGACCTGAAAACTGAAACATAATTGAAGATAAACATTAAAATTTATTCAATTTACACTAAGGCAACATTGAAACATTAACAAAATATTTATAGGTCTAGGCTAGAGACGTGTTTCGATGTCTTTAAACCTAGTAGCTGTCATTCGCCTCTTGGATTTAGACAGCACTAGTACGGACTTGTGCTCCCTGTACCGTCACATATATAAAGGGAGACCCCACTAGGTTTCTATCCTTTATCCATAGGAAGCTGAGTTTGCCGCCCTATACCCGTGATACACTGGACATAGCATTCGGGGAGATTTCGTGCACGTACGTTAAGTCCTTGGTTGATTTCTCTTTCATTTTGAAACCAAGGTGTATATTGCAATTCACGGTTATTTGGTACACCCTTTGCCTAGCATTCCTGAGCAGTCATTTTGATCTTATCTGACTCCTTAAATTTGAAAAGATCACCAAGCGCTTGTCCTTTCACGCTTGCTTCAAAACTGAAAGAGATAGAGTCATCTTTCATCCGTTTCTCGACTCTTAAAACATGAAACGGTGAAGTTTCTAAGTTTCAATGTTGTAAAATAAATCACCCACGATCACATGCCCTGTTAGATCTTGCTTGTTGGCCGTTTTATTGTGTGCCTTGATTTGTTTTAGCCCGTGTGTTGTGTTTGATATTTTCCTTCTGTCATTATTGTCACAGTGGCAAAACCCTCAGTTTCATCTACTGGTAGTCCATATACAGACGATTCATCAGAGGTCTCGCTATCCTCTGCTGAAAATTAGCAGCCCATCATTTCCGAGTTTCCCGACGGGGGACCGATTCTGTCTGAGCTTCCCTTTGGAGGACCAGTTGAGTTCAATTGGCCCTTATCCAACCCTTGGTCTGGATTTGGAGTAGGGGAACATTTCCCTCCTCTTACATCAGGTTCACCTTTTCTAGCTGTTGTTATTCCTCCCAGTCCTCGCCGTCTATTACGAGATCTAGCGGCGGGTTCAGATATGGGTGCATCCAGCCATTCTCCTAGTGAGGAAAACCCCACGTCTGGTGAAGATTACCAGTTGTTCCCAGAAGACAACCCCGAATTATCTGTTATGTCTTCGCCCGGTCCTTTTCTACCAGCAGGGTATAGATCTTTGAGTCAGATTATGACCGTCGTCACCTCTATGGGGATATCAACTCCTTCTACGAGGCCGTTTATTCCTTCATTGGGGATGTCTCCTAGAATGCCCATTACGTCATCCCCTCAGGTCACTTATGTACTTGCCAGGTCCATTGTCTGTGTGGCTGCATCTACACCTGCTGTTACCACTCAGTCCGTAAGGACCACATCGCTTCCCGAAGATGTCTATATAGCATCTGCTATGCCGAAGAACATCTATCCTGAGGAGTATCGATTGTCCTTACAAAAATCGAACCTCGAGGTCAGAAAATCCTCTCAAGATCCCAACCGCCCGTATTTTTTGCATTATGCACAGGATGGTACACCCGTGTAAGTTTTTCCATATCAGTACGATGAGTACAGGAATCCTTTATGTTTACCCGCTCTTGAGGCTCACCTTCATGCTCAGGGTTTTCTGTCTAACTAGGCTGGGAAGTCTTATAACCCGCAAGGACAACCTTTTCAAGGCCAACCTTCAGGCCAGCCTGGCTATCCTTATGACCCGCAAGGACAACCCTTACAGGGCTACCCTTCGGGGCAGCAAGGGCCATTATACGGTCCGCAAGGACAGTATTACAACCCTTCAGGTCAACCTATGCAGCCTCTCCCTGGAGTCCAACCTGGGCAACCTCAAGGACTTACAGGCCAACCGGGGTACCAACCAAGGCCGGTATATGGTCCTGGGGGGCAAGTCCAACCTTCCCAACCCATGCAACCTCAGTATCCTATTGGTCCGAATGTTGCACATCAGCCAGGATCATCTTATGGTCCTGCAGCAGGTCAAACCGGTTACCAGCGACCACTTGGCTCCATTCCACCACTATGCCAACCGGCCCATCCAGTACAACCTGGTGCTCCACAACAGCTAGGTCAACCTGCACAACCAGCACAACCTGTTCACCCGGGGCAACTTGTTCAACCAGGTCAGCCCGTTCAGCCTGGCCAGCCTGTTCAACCAGGCCAGCCTGCACATCCTGTCAACCCTGCTCAACAGCCGATTTACTCGATGCCGCAACCGAATCTACTGGTGCATCCTAATTATCGCGCTCAGCAGGGTCCCACCTATCTGCAGCCCGCTCAACCTCAAGGCGGTTACTACCCTCACGGTCATTCTCGACCGACTTATAATCCGCCCCAAGGTTCCTATTATTACACTCAACAACTTGGCTACACCTATACTCGTTGTACAACACCTACGTACTCCTCAAACGGACCGATACATAATCGTGTCCACCGTTATCAACCCCCGTACACTGGTTACCAGCAACCGAATCAGACTGGTTATACACCCTATACCCCCTATGGTCAGAATCCTTCGGGACAAAACCCATGGGGGAAAAGGATACACTCAACTAGCGTGGAGTACAGGTACAGGTCCTTATCAAGGGCCTGGCATGCCATTCAATCTGTAATTGTCATTCCTGGCTACCTTGGAGTTACCGGATGTTTCTAAATTAACCAATGATCCGATTCTTCATAATCCTTATTGGCCTCTGGTTCTGACCAAGGTACCCGGTGACTGCCCTATGTTTGAAGGTAAAGTTGGTGAAGACCCCCAAGCTCATGTAATGACCTACCATTTGTGGTGTTCGTATAATTCTTGGGTCAATGATTCAATTCATCTACGTCTCTTCCAGCGCACTCTTACAGGTGCTGCTGCTAAGTGGTATATTGAACTACCCCATGGCATCTTTCAGGATTTCAATACTTTAGCAATGGCTTTTCTGACCCACTTTCAGTTGCCGGTTCGCTATGAAGTCGGGACGCATCTCCTAACTTTGTTAAAGCAGGATAAAGCCACCCACATGTCCGATCATATTCATGAGTGGCAACGTCGTCATAGGTTGATCAATTTTTATATACCTGATCAACTACTAACCCATCGGTTCACCACATCCTTCATTAACAAAATCACTCAAGATATTGATATGGGGGCATGTGTGACTAAAGAACAGGCCATTGCATGTGCCCAGTATCTTGATCTGGTATACTCTCAGTCCGTCACGCTTTATGATATTTTAACTGATGCTCCATGCCTGGGAACCTCTAAAGCTCCACCTACCCCAGCGGTGGATGGTGTTATTAGCTCTGTGTCTCAAAACTCTCAAAAGTCTTCGAATGGGAAGCAGAAGTCCAATTCTTCCAACAATTCTTCTCTCCCCGCTCCTCCAGATTCTGGAAAAACTGTGGAGGTCAATGCCATTCAGGCTAATCCTATGGAAAAATCATCCAAAGGAAAGAATAAGGGCAAAGGGAAATCCAAACCCAACGCCCCAAAACCAGAGTCTGCGAAACCTCGTAATGAGGAAGGTTCTCAACGTAAATTGAAGTACCCCTGCCTTATTTGTGAAGGAGATCATTATACCAAGGATTGTCCCCAACGATCTGAAATTAGTCAACTTATCAAAGGCTCCAAAGGGACTCCGGCAGTTCTTAAAGAACTGTTCCCGTCACAACAGACCTAGATGGTTGAACAACCTTCACCATCTGCACCATTTGGGATCAAGGTCCTTATGATGAATGGTGCTGCACCTATCTCAATTGCTACGCATTTGAAGGATTATGTTGGATCGCATCAGGCAGCTGGGAAGAAATTCGTGGATGGCCAACCTCCTCTTCCTGTCTTCGGTCCTTTGGAAATTGAGAAGCCTACTGCTGAACCTGTTGTGAGGCCACCTTCTAAAGGTGTTCTGCGAAGGTCTTCCTACAATCCAAATGCCCATGCCGCTCAACACTACAGTATTGTTGAGGATTTTTCACAAGCGCCTTCTGCTATGTCCACATTGGAATTCCTTCAAATTTTCCCTTCGCAATGGAAAGCTCTCTTATCTATGATCGGTGGAATCGATCCCACTGATTCTAGTCTTCTCACCTTCGACCTAGAAAACTTTACCCCCCAACTTCCGCATCAAATTTCTCTTGTGATACAAGTCGAGATCAACGGTCTTAACATCCATAGGGATGTTGTGGA
The DNA here is from genome assembly GCA_034641835.2 of Pinus albicaulis. Classification (NCBI taxonomy): domain Eukaryota; kingdom Viridiplantae; phylum Streptophyta; class Pinopsida; order Pinales; family Pinaceae; genus Pinus; species Pinus albicaulis. Next base: position 561,547,831 of record CM076570.1, on the reverse strand, counting down.
TGAAGGTGCTTCTACCTGTGTCATCTCCTCCGCCTGCTGGAAGGCCATTGGCTCTCCAGCGCTTTCATCATCTCCCAATGCCTTAGAGGCATTCGATGGCTGGGAATCAAAACCCTTTGGTGTTCTCGAGAGGTTTTCGATTACGTTACAAGGGAAGATAGTCAACGTAGAAGTAGAAGTGGTTGATGCCAATCTTAAATACAATCTGTTTCTCGGCCGCAGTTGGACCCACGCTATGTTATGCTTGCTGTCCACCCTCTTTCGACTTCTTAAATTCCCTCATGAGGGAAAAATCGTTACTATGGATCAATTGTCGTTCTTCACCTCCACCTCTAAGAACAACGTTCCTTACGTGGATCAGATCCCCAATCCCCCTAACAGTGTAGGACCCGATCTCTTCAAGGACCCCGTCCTCATGGGTATTTTTCTCGCGCCACCACCGCACACCGTTCAAGCTAATATGATCTCTAGGTCTGACAACCGATGGATCATCCCTTCGCCTAAACAGGTGATTGATTTTGGAGAATCGATGCCCTTAACTCCAGTAGAGATTAATTACTATGAAATCGTTGCCGCATCCGATCCTCCTCCCTCTCAACATGCTCCCTCGAGCATGGCTTTAGATATCTATTCTCAATCCTCCTGGCTCGGCGAGGCCAACTCGCCTAATCCTCTTAAAGAGACTTTCCCTTCTGACGAAGCCATTGTTGAAACAATGTCTCTCGAGGAGTTGCCTTGGAGTGATGGACATCATCATTCCTCCTTCATGCCCAGCCTGGGGGCAATGTCCGATTGTCTAGAATGTGATGTGTCTGATCATATCTCTCTCGACTCTCCTCCGTTGAGCTCACCGGAGCATAGTTTATCTTCTTGTGCCAAGCTCCTAAAACAATGAAACAATTTGCTACGAGGACAGTTCTTTTGAGTGTGTAAACCTCGTTAAAATAATGAAACACGAGCCTGTTCAATTCGAGTTTTGGTAGATTTAGTTCAAATCTATTATGTTTACAACCTTCACTCCATTTCCTATGGACTGAAGTTGGGGGGCATGTACCTCGAATTGAGACACCATGCTGGGGGCATGCCCGTCTTCCTCAAGCATAGTTTGTGTTTTAAGCTTGCATAAAAATAAATCTCATTTCCAAGCATAGTTTGCATGTGTGCTTTTAAGCTTGCATAAAAATAAAATGTGTGATTAGATACATTATGTGAACTTTTTCATTGGGTTGTTTGTTATGCAAATGATGCATTAAGATAACATTGTATTAGTCATTTACATAGCATATCAAAACATCATCACATGTAAAAAGATCCGTCCAGAAATAGATATATAAATATATGTGTCAAATAGTTTGCAACACATCACATAAAGTCCAAAAAATATACATGATTGTCTGATAATAACCGGAGACAACATGTCTCTCAAAAATATGTATATGAAAGCCCTAAATAAGCTAATCAGCATGGTGCTCGTGGTAGCATGCCACCGCGCACACCAATCGCCTCAACAGTCTGTGAAGGCGACTAGGCACCCCCACAGTGTGTCGCTGGTAAGCTAATGGGACGTCTGCCAGCCGTGCATAGTCCGGAATTCCCCAGGTAATGCCCTCTAGGTTTTGGATCAGCTCACTCCCTTCACCACCCTCAGCTTGAGTGTCATGTACAAGATGGGTCCTCTGCGCAATGGGTGACATGCCAGCGAGCCTCTCTGGGCCAACGTCTGCATTCACATGGAATTGTTGTTATAACGGACATGTATTACCAAAAAAACCATAAATACATAAAAATAAAAAATAGAATCATACCCAGCTCCTCATCCCAGTCCTCCCCCTCCGGGAGCGGAAGATCAGGATCTCCGGTGAAATTGGTCCCAGCATAAGGCCAATCTTCAGCCACGATCAGTTGACACTGTAACCACCCAAAGAACTTGGGTCTCCAAGACATCTGTTGACCTCCTCCTGACCTGGGCATAAGTGCTGCCCAGTGATCCATCCTTGGCTCCCTCGGTATCGGCTCGGCAACTATTGCCCCTTGGCCTTGGAAAATGGGTAGTCGTTCTAGGATGAACGACACCAGAATGGAACCGTAGCCAAACTACTTTAGTTTGGCTTGCTTGCATCTTGTAAGCTGCCTCTTGATATTGCTTGTTACTGCTGTAGCCCAATCGAATAGTGTAGGATTCATACACTCGGAGGCTAGTATGAGTTGGGCCTTGGTTGCCTCATGTGGAGCTTGCGATCCTGCAACTCGTGTAATGGTATGAAGCACTACCCTGAGTGCTAGGTCGTGGACAGTGTGGATGTCCACCTTCCCGCTTCTCGATCCTGTTCGTGCCCCTGGGCACACTCTTGCCATTACCATCTCCATTTTCTCTTTGGAAGGTCTACTGCCGATTATGATTGTCACTGGACCTCTGCGCGACAATCCGGTTATAAAGTAAACATCAGAGACCTCAAGAGCTAATACTTGGTCCCGAAGTTTGAATAATTCCTCATTTTCGTCCCATATGCTGACCAAGTACTGCAGCAGCTTAGGTTGAGCTTGTAAGCACGGCGCAAGGAAGAATTTTTTGAGTCTACAATTCTTGAGTGCATTCATACAGGCTTCGTTTTCCATAGCCATTTCATCTTCCTCCCCATGTTCCCTCTCCTTCCATTCGATAACCATTGTGCCCAAATACCTACATCAACATGATTAAAAATACCTTGTTAGATCTCTGTTGCATTCGAAAATCCACATGGATAACTCACATTTTGAAAACTTAAATCGGAAAATTGCGTTGCGCCATTGGCGCGACCCCTTTGTGAGGAAATGTCCATTGGCTCGGGTTTGTGCCTGATACCCGCGCCAATGGAGCGAGCCCTAAAATTTTAAAAGGTTCCCCCTAGAGGTCTAATGCGCAATAAAAACTCATAAAAAATGGATTAAAATGGAGCTTAAGGGAGCGCCTTTTACCTGGAACAGATGAGGATCTGAATGATGACCCGGATCAGTCACAATCACCACCGCAATTTTGCACACAAACATACCACTGTTACTCTCCAAGTGAGGTAAAATGTAAAAGTAAATTTTTTTTACCATTTGAAGCCTATTTATAACTTTTTAAGTCAAAAATTAGGTTTTAAATGTCATTTTTCTCAATATTTTAATATATTTTTGTCGAAAAATGGATTTTAGACTTGCTTTTCTGTGTAGCGACATGTTTCTTCGCAACTTCGACAGTGATACGAGTTGTATTTTATACTTTTTCGAACTTGGTAAAAACATGAAAAAGTCATTTTGGAGTCATCTTTCAGCTCTTTGCTGACTCTCTAAACATGAAAAGATTACCGAGTCCCTTGTTGTTTCGATCTCGTTAAAGTGGCCCCGAAACAACATCTACCCAGTATACATTTACCCCTTTTTCGGGCTGGGATGGATTACTTACAAAAAACGAATACCCTAGCCTATTGCGACTAGGATGTTTTCTCAGACATAGTTTTCTACCTTTTCGGGTCTGAGGAACTATTTACGAAAAGGGACCATTGGAGTTTACTTTTCTGCTATCTTTTCAAACTCTCTAAACATGAAAAGACTCCGAGTTCTTCCTTTGTCAGACTCGTTAAACCTTGATGACATCGGATCCAGTCGTAATGATGATATTCGAGTTTCTCCTTCCTAGGGCTCGTTAAATGTACTAGGATGGATTCGTCCGAAGGATAGACTTATATTACAAGCATATGCTATCCCCTTCAAGCTTGTTTTCAAAAATAATTGGGATACTCGCCAAAAATGGTTAGGAAAAAATGGAACCAGCATCATTGTCGTGTCAGCAGTATGTCGCTCTTGAACATGGCACTTGTCTGCATTCGTGTCGGGTTGGGGACATCTCATCTCGTTTTCCTGTGGGTTTTGGTGATCCCTTTTGACCTCTCATCTGCTCTTTTGCCTCGTCATCATGACCTTGGATCTTTTGATTTCAAATACTGCCAAATCCACTGTCGTGCCACCAATATGTTCAAGAGAAGTTGACCTCTGTAAATTTTAACCTTCCTCTGATTCTCATCTGATCCTGATTCTCAAAAGACATTATGTTCCTCTGTCTCATGTCGATGATGTGGAAAACACTATGGCCCACCTTCGTCTCGGTCATACGTCGACTTTCGTTTCATTATCCAGAAGGCCGATTTTAGGCACTCCTTTACGGTACCTTGGAGCACGCATGCCTCGGTAAAGCGGGGTTCCCGCGACCACTGTAATTTGTATCGTGTACCAAGAATCGAGTCGGATTAAGGTGTTCGATGCCAACTCAGCGGATTCACATACGTAGATTGTGCACCTATAGTACCTTGAGGACCATTGTCATTATTGGTGGTACCTCTCGCGTCTGTTAACAACTTTCATCATTGGCTGGTAATCAGGCGATGTTCTTGCATGTTCGACTTCAGCTCACTTATTCACATGCTTGAACTTGTACTTTGTTCGGGTCGAGATGGAACACAAGACCCTGGATTTTGTTTGTTAGAATCCAGGCTGCAATTTTGTGGATTATTCTGATTGGTTACATGACTCACTAATTGGATGGCTACGACCATACCTGAGTCTATTTATCGGTCCTTACTGGATGGTTGCGTCCATGCCTTGGATCTGGATTCTTGTATACTCTATTATGGATGGCTGCGCCCATACCACATATATACCATATATTTGAGATATCAGTTGTACTTCTCTACGCAGGTTTTCCGACGGCAGTGTTTTCAGTTTGACACGTTCTCGTAAAGAATTTCACCCCTCTCTCTCTTTCAGGCCTCATGTTGTAGGGGGCATCTGTTACACATCAATTTGTCACCGTCCCTGCAATTCCCCGTCCCGCACATTGGAGGGCTTATTCCATGACCTGTGAGCAGTGACATGATCTGAAAACACTTTCATGGCATTCCCCTAGACATGGACTTTCATTCCTCTGAAGAAAAATCCTCGTGAAAAACCCTAAAAATAGCCTTTTTATCCTTGGCGTGACTGCTCAGTGTCATACCCGCGCCAATGGGGGAAATCCTCCAAAGAGGGCGCACCAACTGGCGCACTGTCTCAGTGTTGTACCCGCACCAGGCTTAATAAGGAGTGTTTAAAAAAAATAAATGGCAGAAGATTGACTCCAAAAAACTCCTGAAATGGTCTCTAAATCGAGTTGGGACGTTTGGCTCCAGTTCTCCATGTAGAGGAAGTAGTTTTCCACCTCTCATGGAAGCTTCCTTGAGGATAGGGCCAATCCCATGATTGTAGGGATCCCAACTCCCCTTCCACCATCTATATAAGCTTGCCATTTCCCTTTGCAAGCTAATCTCCAAGAACCTTCATAGCCTAAACAATGTTGCAATAATCTTCATAGAGTCGAATCAATAACAAGGAGATTGACGATCGAAGAGAGAGGTTTGTCCTCATTCTCGACAAGCTTTACCAAGACGTATTCCGCTGATGACCCACCGAAGGAAGATTCAGCGTCAGAGCCAGGTTGTATTTTCCTTTGTATGAATTAATGATAAGCGACTTTGGTTATGGTTCCACTCATACTGTTCATTATGATCATGAGTTGTGTCTTCTCTGACTGATACATAATTGCATATATCGGTTTTTACGCTTGTGTCTGTCGTGTTTCTTGTGTGTGCAGGTGTTAGATCGCGGCGAGCGAGAGGATTGTGATATACCGGAGCAAGGAGACGGGAGCGCCATCTTCCCTACAAACAACAGCGTTGGACTTGAGGTAGGTCTTCATTGCAAGTTGGTCTATTGCAATTAGGAACTTGCACCTTAGCGTGGTACGATTGTTGCTAGACCCGATCTGGGCTAGTAGGGATCACCTCTGTCCGCAGAGGGGATTTACCTCTACAACACACGTATATCTGTGTCTCTCTGGTCTTATGTGTTTTGTGTGCTTGTATTTTCCACATATTTTATGTGTTGCATTGCTCTGTAATATATAATTTTCTAACAGTTTTGGCTAGAGTTAGAAGAAATTTTAGGAAACCTCTTAGCTTCCATGTTGTTCAAATTCTTATACATAAGATACCTAGTCATGCCATGCTTTCAAAAAGGGAAATTCTTGCTTCAACCAAAGGGGTAGGATAGGGAGTATTTCCTTTAATATTGAGATTCTATGTTATAAATTGATTTTATATATGTTCAATCTTCCTCCACAACTCTTTGGAGATACTGAAACCCCAAACCTCACATCCATACAAATAACAAGAGTCACAATAGTCTCAGAGGTTTTTTTTTTTTTTTAATCCCATATTCATAATGGGATAGAAAAATGGAAGATAATAGTAGATGTGTAAAACAAAGGTCCACTGTTAAGAGGAAGTGATGACACAAATGCTAGACATGAAATGTATAGTGAGAGAGAGATTTAAAAGACTTACAACGGTTTCACTCTACATTTAAAGGATCCCATAACATAGAATTCTTCCAACTAACATGACTAAATCAATCAGGAATGATTGAAACATTAATACTGACAAAAAAATATCACTCATGTATGCTATTTCAAAAGACTTACAAAAATATGAAACAAGATTCAATTCAACCTCAAGGAATGGTTATCAACTATCATCAGTTAATACTAAATCTGGAATGCTTGATAACAATACTTACAAAAACAAACTAATATTTCATGAAGGTTTACAATATTGATAGTAACATGAGGCAGGAATGTGTAAATCATAGTTTGAATAAAATAGTAAATGATGGAAACACATAAGAAGATGAATAATAAACACACTATACAAATTATGAGTCCTCATGAGTCCTTCTAGATATATTATATATTCAAAAAGGCACAACGCAGTATGCAATGAAAGGTACAACCAACAAACCTTTTCCTCCTTGCCTTACATAGTATATATACAAACAAGGAGTTCTGTAAAAAGCCTCCATAAAAATTGCAATTCTGTTTTTTGAGACTTTATTACAATCCTCTACACACAGTAGATCTTATCTTAAACATAAAAAGTAAACTGAAATAAAATTGAAGACAGAACATGGCAGCATGGAGCTTGAGGTGGCTGAGTTCTCCTAGTTTCTTGGAAAAACCACCTCCATAAAAAGTGCAATCTGTCAACTGAAAAGAACACCTGGACCCTTATCTGAAAAAATGTAGGAGTAGCTAACTGAAGGAGTAACCAACTAGAAGATACCTTGATTAGATGACACTTGGCAAAAGATCATGATCATTGAGGCTGCATTCACTTTATCATCTTTTAGTGTCATTATTTTGAGAACAAAACCAAAAAGCAACCTTTTCTCCTCCCTATACAAAATCCGGAAATAATAGCTACTTTTTTCCGAAAAGGGTAGCTATATTCGAAAATACTGTGCATAAGCCAAAAAATGAAATGTTTCTTCAAATTTTCAAGATTATGTATATTCAATCATCAGAGATTTAATATAGAAGCAAAGATCCTGATAGCTTCAGCCTTAGTTACCCTTTTGTTTGACCTTCTCTTCTGTGCTTTCTTTTTTTGTTGAATCTTTTTATTCCTTGATTCATTCTCTGGGCTTTCATCAATGTTTATTATTTTATCCCTGAGAGCAGGGTTGGCTATGAATTTACTTGTTAATATGAGCTTGTTCTTTAGCCTGGTGTGAAGCATTTGAATGTATTAGTTTGGAATATATAAAGGCCTCTTTCTCCCATGTATGAATCTGCTTGAATGTCCTTCTAAAAACTCAGACTCATTGAACTCTGTCTCACTACTATCATCCTCAAAATACGAATATGAATGAATTATAGTTTTCTTCTTCCCCTTCGCTGAAAAGCTAATAGATGAGTAAAGTTGAGCTATGGTAGGTTCTTTTACTATAATAGTCTCTGAAATTTTTCTTTCCCCTTTTTGAGTGAGGAAAGTACTTGTGCAAGTGTAGGTTCCTCTAGTGCTGAAGTGGAATTGGTTTCTTGATTCTCCTGTCTAGCCTCTAGAACAGGGCTTGATGTCAAGGTTTCAGGGCTGACTTCCACCGAAGGTCTCTCTGTCATAATGAGTTTTCTCCTGCATTTACTCTTTTAAGAGGAAGCTACATCTCCCTTGTTCTTCGACATAGTGTTTTTGTCAGGCAGGGTAGCTTTTGCATGAGTTTATTTCTATACTCCCAGGTGAAATACCTTGAGGTCTGTGGCTCCTTGGATGAACTTCTAGTGTAGACCTACTTGGATGGTTGTACTAAAGGAATGGGAGTAATGATTGGTGTAGAAGTAGTGGTTTGAACTTTAGCTTTTCCGGCTGAGTTCCTAGTCTGTCTACTAGATGATATTGAAGATGGACCAACTTGTGAAGGAATCAATGTAGGTGTAGGGCTTGAATTTTGTTCCTGAGTTTTTAGCTTTCTAGGCCTTCCTACTTTTCTCCTTGAATGAATACTGCTAAATCCCTCATCTGCTAAAAACTTCTCCCATGTGGTTATTTTATTTCTTAAATGATAAACTACTAGCATTTTAATCAAACCTCTGTGATAGAGATTATGAAGAGAATAGGCTGGGGTTTTATGTATCTTTCGAGACATTGATAATAGATATATATGGAGGAAAAATGGTAGATTCATAGGTTTTGAGCCAGAGATATGAGATATAAACCTCATTTGGTATTTATGGACAGTTGAAAACCTACCCTCATAGGTTATGTAATGTTGTACAATGGTAATGACATGCTGCCACTCAGGTCTAAAATATTAAATATGAATGGTAAGAGTCCAACCAATATGTTCATGTTCGGGCTTTAAATATATATTCAAATCAACTTTAAGAATATTTTTTCTATTTTTGTGCCAAGACTCACCTATAGCTGATGTTTGAGTTGCCCTTGTAATGATAGTTTCAGTGATCTTGAAGTTTTGAGACCCAGTCCTGACCTTTTCTCCATCAAATGTCTTATAAAATGTTTGAGCCAATGCTACATTTTCACCAGAAAACTTCCTTAAAAACTGATACTATCCTGTTTCTTTGAACTCAGACTTAGAATGATGGTCAACAAAACAGGTGTCAGCTGGCTCTGAACGGTTCACGTTACCTCCCTTTCCCATCTTGTTAACCGTTAACCTAACCACTAATGCACAATTGTAAAATTAGGAACATCTACCCTCCACGAAGCCCTAATTGTTGGCACTTGGTAAAATATTATTTTTCTAGAGGATGTAAATGTTTTTCTGTAGCTCTCTCAAGAGTGAATGGAGGCAGAGATTTGCATGTCCTAAAACTCGGTGAAAGGGAATGACACAAAAACAAAAATGATTTAAAACTGCTGCCAACTCATTTCACCGAATTCCATCACATTTTTTAATTATTGCTACTCGTACTTCACTTTAATACATTTACCCTTTAATGAGTAGCAATATATTTGCTTAACCTTAGCAAATAAATAACCAGCCTTTTCGATATATCCTCCAATGAGAAATAACCACATTTCAGGTGAGTAACACCTCTTGTTTTAGAAGACCTTCACTACTCAAAGAGCAGTGTTTGTTTCACCTGAGTAATGCTTCTTTTGTCTCCTTGTACCAATTTTGCAGGTAATAACTACTTTTTTGAAAAAGACAACTATTCTTGTGTTGCTTGTAAAACCAAAACTTCTAAAGAAAATAGTTGTTTCTCTAGGAAAGGGTAGCTATTCCCGTGTTATTGTTAACACAACTGATGACTTTGACATTTTGTCTTTAACCTTGGATAGAAAAATCACGGTGAATGAATAAGACTTCTCAAGTTAAAACCATGACCTTAAGTACTAAAAACAGTTAATAGACTTATTAAAAGAGACTTTACCCTAATGACAGTATGACACAAGCGAACTATTGGACTCATAATTTTTTTTGGATACATTTTAACCCTACAGGGCTCTCCACCATAGGTTAGGAGACAAGAGAGGATCAAAGACACAACTTACAATGATGACCAGACCTTGATTTTTTTTTTTTAAAATTGCAGTGCTAACAGAGTAGATGCGAAGCCATGGAAATTAGGGTACGAAGTCCTAAATCCATGAAATATAAAGACTTGGAGTCTTGGATATATTATAAAAGGATTAGGGCGCAGAGTCCTAAATCCATGAAAGATAAAGACATGGATTCTTGGATCTATAATGAAAATTTTAGGGTGAAAAGTCCTGAATATTTAAAAATATTAAGGTGTGGAATCTTGGATCTTTAGAGTAGATCAGGGCGTGAAGTCCTCAATCTACTAAGGCACGGAGGTGCATGCAATGGGGGTGCGGAATCCCTATTCTTCGGAAGAAAAATACCAATCATGGGAAGCTCAGGGATGAACTTCCTTAATAAAATCTCATTCCTGACAATTTCAGAGCGACTTTCTAAAAACAGAAAGTCATATCTAGCATCTCAAGTATGGATTTCCAAAAACAGTAAATCACCTCCAATCAATGGGTAATCAAGTTTACTTGAAGGAAAATCACTTAATTTTTCATGGATCAATCCTAATAGTTCAATCTCGACTTAATCCTCAATATTATTATTATCTTTTATGAGACTATGATATTATTAGTAAAATGAAATTATATCTCCTCAATCACTTGACACCTCTCTCCTTGATGATTCTCATGGCTCTATGTAACTCTCTCTCTCTCTATTTTAATAATATATTACACTCTTGTTTATGCACTCATCAAAGAATGACATATTCCTCTTACACTCATTAAAGACATGTCATAAAATATTCCTCGTACACTCTCTTTAATGCATATCTTACACTCTCCTTAACTAAGGCATGCATACCTCTCCTCAATGGCATGAGTTACACTCCTCTAAATGGAATAAAAGGAATGCATATTACTCCCATGTATTCTCACTTGAGAGGGGGGGGGGTGCATTGTGATACCAAAATATGGAGAGATTTATAAATTAAATAAAAAATATTGTGAGAGGGAGAGACTTGGAGGGTAGCAAAATGATAATCTAAATTTCTAAGTAGCTCAACCCAATGGAGTTGACCATGAGTGGTATTGAGAGGAAGTGAAACTTGTCTTTCTCAACTTGCCTTGTATATCTCTCTACTGCTATATTTTTGTACTGCTTGTGAGCTCTTACAACTCGGGGGTTCCAAGGGGAGAAGTTCTCCTTGGATATGGTTGGGTGTAAAACTAGATGGTTGAAATGAGTTGTTTAAGGGATCAAATATGGATCATATTCTCAGCGATTGGAGTTGAATACCTCTTCAGGTATAATTTTCATTATCCTAAAATTGTAGTATAGATTTAGCATAGAACAAAAAGTAGAAATTTAAATTGTTGTAAGCATCAAATTTTGGTTTAAGCTTATGTTATATGGAATCTTTTTGGCTAGTTGAAAATGAAGACTAAGAGTGGCCTATATGTATAGATGTTTAGATCTCAAGATGTTATGTAATTATTGTTTGTGTAGTTTATTGTACTAACCTTGGTATTGTAGCATTTGAGGAAGGAAAGCCAAATATTGATGAAAGTAATTAAGAAACTCCAAAGGAATTGGGTAAGAGTTTCATGAGTTATGATTTTGTTTCAGTTAATTAGAGGCATGCTTTAGAAAGGGTTTCAGAATATTTTGCAAAGTGTTTGACAAAATACCTGAATGGGAAATGCTATTATTTTTTTAATCATTATGCATGGATAAGTGTTAGCTTGTAGCCTACCATAGTAGGAAATGGATGCATAATCAAAATATACGTGGAGGATTCAATGGATCAACCTTTAAAATAAAAATGCAAAAAAAAAAGAGATTACGACCAAGAGTTTCAAAGAGAATCATTGAGGTAATTTTCAATCAATATGTATTACAATAATTCAAGATGCTTGCCATGTGTTTGGAAGAATGATTGAATGAAAATAATGCTGGATTAATCTCAAAGCCCTGCAATTCACTTGCAGTGGAAGAAATGGTTTCAAAAGAATTTAGATTATACATAAAGTAATTATAATTTAATGTTGCTATTTGTTTTTATATAGTTGTAGATTCAATATTTCATGTCATCTGTTTGACACGATTTGTAAATGAAATTCTTGGAGTCAAAATATTTGCTAGTTTAAAAAAGAAAACATCTAGGTGTGGTTTTGTATTGATTCAGGAAAACATCAGGGCGTATCCGTGTCTAATAGACATGTAACCCCTGATTTGATTCTAAAAAAAATACTTTTTAGAACCCAGATCATAAATCTGGGTGATTTTGTAGATTTTTGTTGTCAGTTATGTGCCCATGTTGTTGATTTTTTGATGAAAAACTAAGATTATTTAGTCCCTGTTTTAAGGTGCCAACATTTAAAGTTTCAATTTCTAAATTTTATGAGATGAATAGGTTGAAGAAGTATCTTAAATTCATTGTTGCCAAGTGTTTGAAAAAACGCCTCAGTGGATTTTGATTGCATGCTTTCAAAGTGTTTGTCATAAGGCTTCAATGACTATAGATTGCATATTTGCAAAGTGTTTTTCAAAAGTTCTGAATGGTTGTAGCTTTTGTGCATATAAATTGTTAGTGTAAAAGTCTTAGTTACTGTAGTTATTATGTACTAAAAATTATACGTAGGCTATTTAATGGGTGTAGCTTCCTATGTTTGCAAGTTTTTGGTATGAATGTGAAAATGAATTTAATAATTTGCTGAAGTGTGAACAAAGAATAAGATAATTGTTTCTTGTATTATCTAGAGCTTTCATAAAAAAAAAAAGGCTTGTTGTTGGAGACAATTTTACAGTGACTAATTCTATAGGATTTTGTGCAAATGAGAAGAATAAGTTTAGTATGAGCTAAATGTATGCATGAGTGCATTATTGTGCTTCAATGTCTGTAGAAAACAACTACTTGTGCCCAATTTATGCAGGTCCATTGTTTTACTTGGCACTTTTTGAATAATAATATTCTTTTGAATTAGTAACAATAGTTGCTCTTGTTGCAACATTCATTATGTAATTATCATGATTGAAGTATTGGCTTAATAATTGGGATTAAGAATTTTAATTGTGATGAATTTGGAAATTTTGTTGGGTCAATATATTTTGTGATTCCATTTCATAAACATATCATATTTATTAGATTTATTGATGAAGAGAGGCAAGCATTATAATTTTGTGGTTATGATATCAAGGGTCAATAAGTGGAGTTTATTTAGCCAAATATATGAAATCAAATAGGTTGACCTAGCTTAATGTCCGCACATGGAATTATGGTGGAATTTATTTCCAGTCTTACTTTGAGCTCATCTAGAAGTATGAGAAGAGCACATGCTATCATCTTTTAAAATTGAGAGGAAATGTGTTTTGGAATTGGTTTTAAAGGAAAGTTATCCCCGACTTCTTATGTGATATTCTTATATTTAAATATATGAAGGAACATGATTACATGATAACTCAGTTAGTAATGTTACAAAAAAAACAAATTGAGTATTAGTGATTAATGTGGCCTCTACTCCTATATATTATTGATGGTGGGTAAGGTGGGACTTAAAAATGGCTTACTCGCCTAAGATGCCTATTTTCATAGGATCATATGACCCTAGACAGTCCTGGTTTGTTGTAGAAGCGATATGGCGATAAAAAAACATCATTGATGAGAATATGAAGAAAGCACAGTTGGTCACAGTGCTTTAGGACAGAGCGTTTTCCCGGTATATGTTGGCTCAGACTAAGGTTGCACTGAATGATGAATTTAAGAAGCTGAAGTCGCAGTCCCAGTGTATTATGAAGATAAAAGATATCAAGGAATTAGCCACTGAAATAGTGTGGGAAGTCGATCAAAGGTTTAAGACATTAATAAATCAAGTTAGCTTTGAGATCCCTAATGAGAAACACAATTAATGGTTTATTGTTGTGTTGTCACCTCATATTAGATTGCCATTATCGCAGCAGAAGGTCGGAACCTAAGTTGAAGCACTGGAGATTGCGATGAAGTTAGAAGTTTTGTTGGTAGTAGATACTAACATAGGGGTTCAGCACATTCAAACCCAATTAGATAGCTTACATATGGAACTTCAAGATTTGAAGAAGTGAAAATAAGTTCGCACAGAAGTTTGGTGCATAAAGTGCAAAGCAGAGGGTCACCATAAGGATCAATGTCCTATTTTTAGAGATTAATTGGGCATTGGGATGCCAAGTCCATTGAGGCCTGGGCCAAAGACATGAAAGAATGTGGGACCAAATTTTTGGCGTAGGTTATGCAAAGTTGCAGGCCAACACTCCACAAACTACTCTCATCTGCTACGGAAGTACATCCAGTCGCCAAAGCAATTATTTTGTAATTTCTGTAGTTCCATGGGACATGATGACAAGCACTGTCAAAGTTACGATCTAATGATTCAGAGTCTTGGAGCATACCAAGTACAAGTCGAAGGTCGTGAATATCTAGGTTCACCAACAAAGCGCGGAGGTTTCCAAGGCCGAGGGCGTGGCAAAGGAGGAGGCGTTGGACGAGGTCACGGAAAAATCATATGCTATAATTGTGGTTAGCCTGGACATTTCGCTAGAGATTGTCAGAATCTCATTGCTATCACTTGTAGGTATTGTCACGCATTTGATCATGAAATATAGGATTGTCCTACATTATTGGATAAAATGTAGGAAAAGTGAAATCAAAATCCTGCCCAGAACATACAAATGATTAGAGATGAACCACTCGAATAATATCTAAGCATCAACATAGTGACACGAAGTGGTATAAATACGAGAGAAGATAGCATGGAAGGCAAGAAACATATGGAGGATACATGGATCCAGAAAGCTGGAGACAAGAATAATGGGTTTCATATACAACACGAAAGAGAAACCTTCATGGACGTGAAGAAGAATTTTATGAGCCCTGGAGCTTCGATATCAACAACACAGAGACAACTGCTTCCATTGAAGAATAAACCCAAGGAAATTATTGAATCCCAGGAAGTTGATCCATCCATTATGATATCTTTCTTGCAGAACTATTTGAATTTTCTCAGGGATCATAAAGCTGTGGATGGATTGTAGGAGTTGATTAACAAATGTGCTAGTAAAGAAGACCAAAAACCGGAACAACACGTAGTGCATAAGGTCTACAAACATAAGAAGAGAATTGGCAGAGAAATGTGGCTAACTGTGCAGATCAACGATTATGAAATGCACCAAGTAATGCTTGATCTTAGATCAGATGCCAGTGATTTGGAAAAATAGAAATGGGAACGGATGGGGAGACCTAAGCTGCAACGGTCTTTGATTCAGCTAAGGATGGAAAATTAGTAGAAAATCATTCTTATGGGTCGAATGCATGGCATATTCATATATATATTAATGGCGCAAGTGCATTGTATGATTTTGAAGTTATTGAGATTGTTGATGATAGAAAACTGTATCCTGGGTTTGATTGGGCTTATGACATGGATGTTATAATCAATTTGGAAAAAAAAAATTGTATATTTGAAAATAATGGTACTAGGGTCGTTGTGCCTTTGGACCCCTCTGAAGGTGCACGTTATACAGAACCTGTCCAGCATGAATATGGTGATGCTGATATTGATTAGATAGATAAGATCATTGCGCAGGATGAAGATTGGATTAATCCTACCGCTGTTGGAAAAATAAGTTGGTAGCGCGATAGTTCGTGTGATTCCAACTCCGATGAGGACGAGGAATTGGAACACTGGCATAACCACTTGCATGAAGTCTCTACTAAGTGGAGTAAAAAAGTTACCAAAGCACTGTGTTGTGTCACATTAGAGGTATGTGAATTGCCTTTTTATAATGAAACTAGGAATGCTATCTTATTTTTGGAAGAGTTTGAGCAGAAGGTACCTGAATAAAAATGATAACGATGCTTTGGAATTCATCTTGAGGTCCACTCCAACTCGATGGTGGGGTGCACAGAGAGAAATATTAGGAGGGTGGAAGGAATTTTTCATGTTGATAAGGCTTAGGTTTGGTCATGTAGACACTAGGATCGCAAATAAGTACAATGGTAAAGATGATCCTCGCTAGCATTTATCTTGTTGGACTGTCGCTTGGGGTGAAGAACCTCAACTTGAGTGGGTGCATATATTCTTTCATACCTTTGATACAATACCTCAGTAGTGGTATCTTGAAATGGAGCTACGCCATGACACCACAGATTGGTATGAGATGACATAAGGTTTCTTATTGACTTATAACTTTTCTGATGGATGGAATTGTATTAATGATGCTCTTCAAGAAGTCAAAGTAGGAGTATTCCAAATTACTGTTGAGCCAAGGGATTTGGTATAGCCTGATTGGGTTGCGTAGTTGGAACAAGCCCTAGAATGTTACAATATGACTGCGGAAAAAGGTGAGGAGGATCCGCGCAATGTAAATATTCTTGAATCAGAAGGACAGTGCAAGATTGCAGGTCTTGAAGTAGAGATTCCAAACATAGCACAACCTATCAAGACTGAACAATTCAACAGAGGCTTAGAAGCGGAGCCCAAGATCGCAAATATTTGGGACTATTGGGACAATGAAATGGTGAGAAAGGTCACTGAATTGTTGCATGAGTACTAGGATCTATTCCCGACGAAGTTCTCTGAGTTGAAATAAATTATAGGATATTTGGGATTTATGCACATCACTTTGAAGCCTGATGCGAAGCTGATCAAGCAACACCCATATTGGCTGAACCCAAAATATAAAGAAAAAGTGCGGGAGGGACTCGAAAAAATGCTTGTTGCTGACATTATTGAACGAATAGAAGAGTCTGAGTGGGTTAGCCCTATGGTGGTCCAAGAAATAAAACTAAGGGATAAATAAGGATTTGTGTAGATTTGAGAAAGTTGAACGATGTATAGATCATGTTCCGACACCATTCACTGACGAAGTTTTGGAGAACGTGGGAGGGCAGAAGGCATACTCCTTTACAGATGGGTTCTTGGGATACTAGCAGATCAAAATTGCAAAGGAAAATATGATCAAGACCACCTTCGGCATTGAATGGGGCTCATTTTAGTACACAATCATGCCATTTGGATTAAAGAACGCTCCAACTATCTTTTCCAGAGTCGTTGTTGCAACATTTAGAGAACATATCCACAAGTTTTTGGAGGTGTATTTTGATGATTGAATAGTATTTAGACTGTTAAAAAAGCATGTCTCTAGTCTACGTTTAATGTTGGATACCTGAAAGAAATATCTGATTTCCTTGAACTTGAAGAAGTGTTATTTCTACGTGTCATATGGTATATTATTGAGGCATATTGTCTACTAGCAGGGGTTAATGGTATACCCTACGAATATCGTTGTGATTATCATTTTGGAGCCACCAAAAAATGTGAAGCAACTACACATGACGCTTGGGCATACATGTTATTATAGGAAGTTTATCAAGGCCTATGCATAGATCACTACGCCAATGGAAAATTTATTGAAGAAAGATGTCAAGTTTTGTTGGGATGATAATTGTCAGAAGAGCCTTGATGTACTGAAAGAAAATATGGTAAATGCGCCTATTCTAGTCTTTCCAAACTGGAAGAAGGCATTTCATGTACATGTTGATGAGTCTTGCATAGCTTTGGGAGCTATCTTAGCACAACCAGGAGAAGACGATCTAGATCACCCTGTTGCTTTTGCAAGCAGG
The DNA here is from genome assembly GCA_034641835.2 of Pinus albicaulis. NCBI lineage: Eukaryota > Viridiplantae > Streptophyta > Pinopsida > Pinales > Pinaceae > Pinus > Pinus albicaulis. Next base: position 561,530,286 of record CM076570.1, on the reverse strand, counting down.
AAGTTGTCTAAGGTGGAGCGCAACTATTCCACCACAAAACGTGAAGGACTGGCCATGGTATATGCGCTGCTAAAATTCAGACACTATCTATTAGGAGTGCACTTCAAAATATTCATGGACCACTCTACTTTGAAATACTTGGTCAAATACCCTACGTTGGGGGGGAATATTTATCGATGGCTATTACTATTCCAAGAGTATGATTTTCAAGTAATTTTCAAGCCTAGACGTTTAAATGCTAGACCCAACCATTTGTCTAGGATCGAGACAGGAGAAGAGCCAAAAATTTTTGAGGAAGGTTTACTTGATGTGCAGTTGTTCGCTATTCGGGTTGCAGATGAAAATTTTCTAGGTATCATTAAGTTTCCGACTACGGGTGTTGCGCCTACGGAGTACACTACGCATCAGAAGAAATTTCCAGTAGTAAAGGCCACTGATTTTACTCTGATTGCAGAACATCTATACAATATGAGGGCTGACGAGATTTTGCGTAGATATTTTCCTGAGCATGAACGACCCAGTATTTTGGTTGAAGCACATAGTGGAGTTGTCGGAGGTCGGTCACTACGTAGGGAAGGCCAACGCGCAAAATATTCTACAAGCTTGACTTTGGTGGCCTACGGTGCATAAGGATTCGAAGGAATATTGTAGCGCTTGCAATGTTTGTAAGAGGACTAGTAGACCTTCACGAAGGGATGCAATGGCACTACACCCTCAAGTTACTTTGCAGACATTTGATAAATCAGAAATTAACTTCATGGGAGTGATTGATCCACCTGGGAAGAAATACAGTGCGCGGTACATTATTATTGCGGCCGATTACCTTACTAGATGGGTTGAGGCACAATTGGTGAAAAATTGAAGTGCATATATAATGACGAAGTTTATTTTTGAACATATTTTGTCACAGTTTTGGTGTCCGAAGATCTTTATGAGTGATAGGGGTACACATTTCTCGAATATCACTATTGAAGCATTGACCGCGGAGTTCATAATGCATCACTAGAAGAGCACACTATTTCACCCATTGGAAAATGGGACAGTTGAGGCCTTTAACAAAATTCCGGAAAACACTTTGACGAAGGTGTGCAATGTCAACATGGATGATTGGGATCTGTGCATTCCTGCAGTTTTATGGGCCTACAGGACTACCTGTAAGAACTTGATGGGATAGAATTCGATCATATTGGTATACAGACACAAAGTTGTGATGCCGATGGAATACATTATGCCTAGTATTCGCATTTCCACAGTTACAGATATGGAGGACTACGATATTATGGAGTAGAGATTGGAGAAACTACTTGCGCTGGAGGAAGATAGGTTCATCATTGGGTTTCACCAATAGGTATAGAAGGAGAGGGAAAAATCCTAGCATGACAAGCTGTTACACAGCAATTTGTCACCATCCCTACAATTCCCCATCTCGCACATTGGAGGGCTTATTCTGTGACCTGTGAGCAATGACATGATCTGAAAACACTTTTATGGCATTCCCCTGAACGTGGACTTTAATTCCTCTAAAGACAACTCCTTGTGAAAAACCCTAAAAATAGCCTTTTTATCCTTGGCGCGACTTCTCAGTGTCATACCCGCGTCAATGGGGGAAATTCTCCAAAGAGGGCACGCCAACTGGCGCACTGTCTCAGTGTTGTACCCGCGCCAGGCTTAATAAGGAGTGTTTTTTAAAAATAAATGGCGGAAGATTGACTCCAACAAATTCCTGAACTGGACTCTAAATCGAGTTGGGATGTTTGGCTTCGGTTCTCCATGTAGAGGAAGTAGTTTTCCACCTCTCATGGAAGCTTCCTTGAGGATAGGGCCAATCCCATGATTGTAGGGATCCCAACTCCCCTTCCACCATCTATATAAGCTTTCCATTTCTCTTTGCAAGCTAGTCTCCAAGAGCCTTCATAGCCTAAAAAATGCTGCAATAGTCCTCATAGTGTCAAATCAGTAGCAAGGAGATTGACGATCGAAGAGAGAGGCTTGTCTCCATTCCCGACAAGCTTTACCGAGATGTATTCTGCTGACAACCCGCAGAAGGAAGATTCAACGTCAGAGCCAGGTTGTATTTTTCTTTGTATGAATTAATAATAAGCGACTTTGGTTATGGTTCCACTCGTATTTTTCATTATGATCATGAGTTGTGTCTTCTCTGACTAATACATAATTGCATATATCGGGTTTTACGCTTGTGTTTGTCGTGTTTCTTTTGTGTGCAGGTGTTCGATCGTGGCGAGCGAGAGGATTGTGATCTGCTGGAGCAAGGAAACGAGAGCGCCATCTTCCCTACAAACAACAACATTGGAATTGAGGTAGGCCTTCATCGCAGTTGGTTTATTGCAATTAGGAACTTGCACCTTAGCGTGATACGATTGTTGCTAGACCCGATCTGGGCTAGTAGGGATCGCCTCTGTCCGCAGAGGGGATTTACCTCCACAAAAAATTGGCGACTCCGCTGGGGAGTTAGCTTGTTGTTTGCTTTATAAACTATAGACGGAGCCTGAAGTTAGCCAGATAGCCTTCGAAACGCTCTTGCTCTGCATTTGCGAAAGTAGATGAATGCTGCTTCAGTCAATCTCCGGTCTAGTTTATGAACTGAACACTTGGAGTATTGTCTTGTCTTTCGGTCAATTCTTGACTTTTCTTGCTTGATCAACTCTTTTGGCTGGCTCTTTTTGTGTCTTTGACTTTTGGTTTGAGCTTCAACATCACTGGTCTGCATCTTGGATTGCTCTTTTTTATTTTTTGCATAGCAAACTTGACTGGCGCACTTATTAGCCTGAAAGTCACGGCAATTGGCGCTAGTTTCTAGTTTACTACCCGCGCCAATCTTGTTATGGCACTAGTTTAAGCCTGAAAATCGCGCCAATGCTGTGAGGTGCTAGGGTTTGCTCTGTTCTGAGCTTTCTGAGCTTGATCTGTGATTTTGGTTTCATTTCTCCGACTGCCTGAGTGTTCTGGAGCCTTGTTTGACTGACTCTGACCTTCATCCTTTGGTTGTTTGCCCGTTTCTATCGATTTTACATTCTAGCCCTAGGGCATCTAGGTGCTATTTTGCGTCGAGCCTCCCTTGGGAGTTTGTGGTTTTTATCTGCTTAGTCAACTTTGTGATTGCTTCTCTGCATTCATTTGGTGGTTGTCTATCATTTTATTGTGTTATTTGGGTGCTTGGCTTCTTCTTCATTCAGATTTCGCTTTGTCTCATTTTGGACCTAGATTACATGGTTCATTTGAGTTTTTGGGTGTCTTTTGATTTGAGAGACTTTTTGTCAATTTGAGGTCTGATTGTGTTTCTTTGCTATCACTTCTCAAATTGCTTCTTATTAGTTTTCATTTTGTTTAGTGCATTTTGCTCTTAAACATTGAAAATACAAAAAATCTCTTTTGCTTTGGATTAGTTAGTGTGAATTAAATCTTTTCGGTGTTATTAGTGATTAGTAACTTTGAAGGAAAAGCTTTTAGTTTCCATTAGCTGCATTAGAGACATCACTGGTTGTTGTCTGGTCATTTTGTTATTGTGTGAATAGCTCTTAACTCTTTCGTAATTAGCTTTCATCTAATGAAATCATATACTATGGCATGTAGTGTGCATTTAGGAGATTTTGAGACATAAGACTCGCTAAGGCCTGAAAATTGAAACATAATTGAAGATAAACATTAAAATTTATTCAATTTACACTAAGGCAGCATTGAAACATTAACGAAATATTTAGAGGTCTAGGCTAGAGATGTGTTCCAGCGTCTTTAAACCTAGTAGCTGTCGTTCGCCTCTTGGCTTTAGACAACACTAGTACGGAATTGTGCTCCCCATACCGTCGCGTATATAAAGGGAGACCCCACTAGGTTTCTATCCTTTATCCATAGGAAGCTGAGTCTACCGCCCTATACCCGTGATACACTGGACACAGCATTCAGGGAGATTGCCTGCACGTACGTTAAGTCCTTGGTTGATTTCTCCTTCATTTTGAAACCAAGGTGTATATTGCAGTTCATGGTTATTTGGTACACCCTTTGCCTAGCATTCTTGAGCAGTCATTTTGATCTTATCTGACTCCTTAAATTTGAAAAGATCACCAAGCGCTTGTCCTTTCACGCTTGCTTCAAAACTGAAAGAGATAGAGTCATCTTTCATCCATTTCTCGACTCTTAAAACATGAAACGGTGAAGTTTCAATGTCGTAAAATAAATCACCCGCGATCACACGCCCTATTAGATTTTGCTTGTTGGGCATTTGATTATGTGCCTTGAGTATTTTTCAGCCCATGTGTTTTGTTTGATCTTTTCCTTTCGTCATTACTGTCACAATGGCGGAACCTTCAGTTTCATCTACTAGTAGTCCATATACGGACGATTCATCAGAGGTCTCGCAATCCTCTGCTGAACATCAGCAACCCATTGTTTTCAAGTTTCCCGATGAGGGACCGGTTCTGTCTGAGCTTCCCTTTGGAGGACCAGTTGAGTTCAATTGGCCCTTATCCGACCCTTGGTCTGGATTTGGAGTAGGGGAACATTTCCCTCCTCTTACATCAAGTTCGCCTTTTATAGCTGCTGTTATTCCTCCTAGTCCTCGCCGTCTATTACGAGATCTAGCGGCAGGTTCAGATATGGGTGCATCCAGCCATTCTCCTAGTGAGGAAATCCCCACGTCTGGTGAATATTACCAGTTGTTCCTAGAAGACAACCCCAAATTATCTGTCATGTCTTCGCCTGGTCCTTCACTACCACCAGGGTATAGATCTTTAGGTCAGATTATCACCGTCGTTGCCTCTATGGGGATATCAACTCCTTCTACGAGACCCGTTATTCCTTCATTGGGGATGTCTCCTAGGACACCCATCACGTCATCCCCTCAGGTCATTTCTGTACCCGTCAGGCCCACTGTTTGTGTGGCTGCATCTACACCTGTTGTTACCACTCAGTATGTAAGGACCACATCACTTCCCGAAGACGTCTATATAGCATCTGCTATGCCGGAGAACATCTCTCCTGAGGAGTATCAATTGTACTTACAACAATCGAACCCCGAGGTCGGACAATCCTGTCAAGATCCCAACCGCCCGTATTTTTCGCATTATGCACAGGATGGTACCCCTGTTTACGTTTTTCCATATCAGTATGATGAGTACGAGAATCCTTTACATTTACCCGCTCCAGAGGCTCACCTTCATGCTCAAGGTTTTCTATCTAACCAGGTTGGGCAGTCTTATAACCCGCAAGGACAACCTTTTCAAGGCCAACCTTCGGGCCAGCCTAGCTATCCTTATGACCCGCAAGGACAACCCTTACAGGGCTACCCTTCAGGCTAGCAAGGGTCATTATATGGTCCGCAAGGACAGTATTACAACCCTTCAGATCAACCTGTGTAGCCTCTCCCTGGAGTCCCACCTGGACAACCTCAAGGACTCACAGGACAACCGGGGTACCAACCAGGGCCGGTATATGGTCCCGGGGGGCAAGTACAACCTTCCCAACCCATGCAACCTCAGTATCCTATTGGTCTGAATGTTGCACATCATCCAAGAACATCTTATGGTCCTGCGGCAGGTCAAACCGGTTACCAGCCACCACCTGGCTCTATTCCACCACCAGGCCAACCGGCCCATCCAGTACAACCTGGTGTTCCACAACAGCCAGGTCAACTTGTGCAACCGGCACAACCTATTCACACGAGGAAACCTGTTCAACCAGGTCAGCTCGTTCAGCCTGGCCAGCATGTCCAACCAGGCCAGCCTACACATCCGGTCAACCCTGCTCAATAGCCGATTTACTCGATGCCGCAACCGAATCAACCGGTGCACCCTAATTATCGCGCTTAGTAGGGTCCCACTTATCAGCAGCCCGCTCAACCTCAAGGCGGTGACTACCCTCACGATCAATCACGACCGACTTATAATCTGCCCCAAGGTTCCCATTATTACACTCAACAACCTGGCTACACCTATACTCAGCAGCCAAATCCACAGACTGCTGAAACGAGACCAACATATAATTAGGGTCCATACTCTGGTTATCAACCCCTGTACACTGGTTACCAGCAACTGAATCAGACTGGTTATACGCCCTATACCCCCTATGGTTAGAATCCTTTGGGACAAAACCCATGGGTGCAAGGATACACTCAACCAGCGTGGAGTACAGGTACAGGTCCTTATCGAGGGCCTGTCATGCCTTTTAATCCGCAATTTCCATTCTTGGCTACCTTGGAGTTACCGGACGTTTCTAAATTAACCAATGATCCGATTCTTCACAATCCTTATTGGCTTTCGGTTCTGACCAAGGTACCCGGCGACTGCCCTTATTTTGAAGGTAAAGCTGGTGAAGACCCCCAAGCTCGTGTAATGACCTAACATTTGTGGTGTTCGTCTAATTCTTGGGTCAATGATTCAATTCGTCTACGTCTCTTCCAACGCACTCTTACCGATGTTGCTGCTAAGTGGTATATTGAACTACCCCGTGGCATCTTTCAAGATTATAGAGGAGAGGAATAACCTGTTTATGAGTTTTTATTAATCACCCAATGTTTCGGACTGTCTATGTGAGTCCATCATCAGGGGTAGACATCAAGGTTCATTGAAAAATTGAGAGGTTAGGGCAAAAGGATGTATGAATAAATAGAGGAAAAAGAGGATCTATATGAAAAAATTCATGAACGTCGGCTTTAAGATGGGAGAGAATTTTAATTTTTCAGATTTATGTATAATTAAATTTAAGTTGTAATATGGAATATTATTATAAATGGATGATATATTTTTTGAAATGAAATAAATTAGATAATGTATTAAAATAGTATATATAATTAGAATAACTTATTAAGTTAAAATGATTGTTAATGTAAAGTTGTTTCTTTGATTTTAGGAAGAAAAAAAAATATTTTATTTTATTTTATTTTATTTATTTATTTATTTATTATTATTATTATTATTTTTATTTTATTTTTTATTTTATTTTATTTTATTTATTTTATTTTTTATTTTAATAAAATGATGGCTTATGTAACTAAATGATTTAAAATATTATTTATTTAATTTATTAATTATTAAATTATAGTGATAACTAATAGGGTAGCTAAATCTATGATTTTAATTATTAATTTACTAGTTTATATACTTATGTTATTATTCTATTTATCTAATTATTTACCATTATGTACTTATTTTATTTTATTTTATGTATTTATTTAATTATATTTATTTATTTACTTTTTTTATATTTAAGGGTTATGATGTATCTATACAAATCTATAATAGTTTTTTAATGTCTAGATAGGTTTTGATGTATTAAGGGTTTCCATGTGTTACTGATAATGAGACCATCATCACGATTTAAGTTATTTCCTCTTTTCAAAATCTCTATAGCTTCTTTGATTTTCCTTTTTAGGTAATGGTCCTCTTTAGAGACAATTTTGGCTTCATCTATTTGTATGTAATGTGAGGTCGAGACAGCATGTTCTGCTAAGGCAGATTTATCTGTTCGGTTGTGAGCTAAGTCCGCAGCATGTTCTTTTAGTCTAATGTTAAGGGATCTCCCTGTTTCGCCAATGTATTCTTTGCCACAAGAGCAAGGTATGACATAAACTCCTTTATGAAGCCTAGGGTTTATAGGGTCTTTAGCAGAGTCTACCATATTTAAAATAGTATTAGGGGGAGTGAAGGCAATTTTAATGTTGTGTTTGTTGAGCATTCTGGAGATCTTATCAGTGGTTCCTCTTATGTAAGGTAACGAGATTTTAGGGATGTCAAAGGCTCTTTTTAGGTTATTTTTATTAAGGGTTTGGTGAATGGTTTTATTGATGACATGTTTATTATATCCATTCTGTTGAAAGACATGGCGAAGATGGTCTATCTCATGCTCTAGGTGGTAGGAGTCTGAGATTCTAGAAGCCCTTGTAGTTAGGGTCTTGATGATGCCAATCTTTTGGTTTGGGTGGTGATGAGAGTCAGTGTGGAGGTATCTATCTGTGTGAGTCTTTTTCCTATAAAACTCGGTGCTTAGTTTTCCATTTTTCTTGGTTAAGAGGATGTCCAGGAAGGGTAATTGGTTGTCCTTTTCAATTTCAATGGTAAACTTGATGTACTTTGAGAGACTATTAATGTGGGCTAAGAATTCATGTAACTTTAGTAATCCATGGGTCCATTTTGCAAAGATATCGTCTACATATCTTTTCCATTCTTCAGGGGTAAATGGAAAGGATTTGAGAGCCATTTGTTCAAAATGTTCCATGTATATGTTGGCAATGATAGGAGATAGAGGCAAGCCCATAGCGACCCCGTGAGTTTGTTCATAAATTATTCCATTGAAGCTGAAGAAAGATGATTTTATACATAACTTTAAGAGGTCTATAGTCTCATTATCAGTTATAGTTTTTAAAATGTCGATGGCCTCGTCTATAGGTATCATGGTGTTAAGAGAGATAATGTCAAAACTCACCATAAGATCATCGTTATGCATGTCTAGGTTTTTGGTCCATTGAACAAAGGATGCAGAGTCTTCAATATGTGATGAGGTGTTTCCTGCAAGGGGGCGAAGTTTTTTGGCTAGATGTTGAGCTAGGAGGTAAGTAGGTGAGCCAATGGTGTTGACTATGGGTCTTAGGGGAATGCCAGCTTTATGAATTTTAGGAGCGCCATATATTCTAGGAGTGATGGAGCTGGAAGGGGTGATTCTCTTTTTTATGATGTTATCAAGGGAAGAGTTTTTTATCTTATTCGTTACTTCTTTGAGAATTTTGGCACTAGGATCTTTATCTAAAATTCTGTAGCATCCTCTGTTGTTTAGGTGATCTTCCATTTTCTTAATATATTCAACCCTGTCCATTATTACAGTTGCATTGCTTTTATCTGCTTTTAAGATTATAATATCTTTATTATTTTTTAGGTTTTTTAGAGCATGTTTTTCTTCTTTGGTTAAGTTGCAAGGAGGAGGTTTGGCGTTTTTGAGAATTTTAACCGTTTCTTTCCTTATCTCTTCAGCTTTAATGAGGTCAAGATCTCTTATAGCAATCTCTATATTGCTAATTATACTGTCAACGGGAATAATAATAATAAATAAATAAATAAATAAAATAAATTAAAATAAATTAAAATAAATTAAAATAAAATAAATAAATAAATAAATAAAAGAAAATAAATTTTTTTTTCCTAAAATAAAAAAAACAACTTTACATTAAAAATCATTTTAACTTAATAAGTTATTCTAATTATATATACTATTTTAATACATTATCTAATTTATCTCATTTCAAAAAATATATCATCCATTTATAATAATATTCCATATTACAACTTAAATTTAACTATACATAAATCTGAAAAATTAAAATTCTCTCCCATCTTAAAGCCGACGTTCATGAATTTTTTCATATAGATCCTCTTTTTCCTCTATTTATTCATACATCCTTTTGCCCTAACCTCTCAATTTTTCAATGAACCTTGACGTCTACCCCTGATGATAGACTCACATAGACAGTCCGAAACGTTGGGTGATTAATAAAAAATCATAAACAGGTTATTGCTCTCCTCTATAATCTATTTTACCTGTATGGATTCTCTCTTTAAAATATTTCAAGATTTCAATACTTTAGCAATGGCTTTTCTGACCCACTTTCAGTTACCGGTTCGCTATGAAGCCGAGACGCATCTCCTGACTTCCTTGAAGCAGGATAAAGCCACCCACATATCCGATCATATTCACGAGTGGCGACGTCGTCGCAGGCTGATCAAGTTTGATATACCTGATCAACTACTAACTCATTGTTTCACCACATCCTTCGTTAACAAAATCGCTCAAGATATTGCTATGGGGGCATGTGTGACTGAGGAACAAGCCATTGCGCGTGCCCAGTATCTTGATTTAGTATACTCTCAGTCCAGCACGCTGTATGATATTTTGACTGATGCTCCACGCCCAGGAACCTCTAAAGCTCCACCTACCCCGGCAGTGGATGGTGTTATTGGTTATGTGTCTCAAAATTCTCGGAAATATTCGAATGGGAAGCAGAAGTCTAATTCTTCCAATAATTCTGCTCTCCCCGCTCCTCCAGATTCTGGCAAAACTGCAGAGGTCAACGCCATTCAGGCTAATCCTACAGAAAAAGCCTCGAAAAGAAAGAAGAAGGGCAAAGGAAAATCCAAACCCGACGCCCAAAAACCAGAGTCTTCCAAACCTCGTACTGAGGACGGTTCTCAACGTAAACCGAAGTACCCCTGCCTTATTTGTGAAGGAGATCACTATACCAAATATTGTCCCCGATGATCTAAGATTACTCAACTCCTGAAAGGCTCCAATGGGACTCCAGCAGTTCTTAAAGAACCGTTCCCGTCTCAGCAGACCCAGATGGTTGAGCAGCCCTCACCATCTGCACCATTTGGATCCCAGGTCTTTATGATGAATGGTGCAGCACCTGTCTCAATTGATACACGTTCGAAGGATTATGCTGGATCGCATCAGCTAGCTGGGAAGGAAGTTGTGGATGGCCCACCTCCTCCTCCTGTCTCCGGTCCTTTGGAAATTGAGAAGCCTACTGCTGAACCTGTTGTGAGGCCACCTTCTAAAGGTGTTCTGCGAAGGTCTTCCTACAATCCAAATGCCCGTGCCGCTCAGCACTACAGTATTGTTGAGGATTTGGCACAGGTGCCTTCTACCATGTTTGCATTGGAAGTTCTTCAAAGTTGCCCATCACAACGAAAAGCTTTGTTGTCTGCAATCGGTGGAATCGATCCCGCCGATTCTAGTCTTCTCACCTTCGACTTATAAAATTTTACCCCCCCGACTTCCACATCAAATCGCTCTTGTTATTCAAATCGGGATCAACGGTCTTAAAATTCATAGGGCCGTTGTGGATGAAGGTGCTTCTACCTGTGTCATGTCGTCCGCCTGCTGGAAGGCAATTGGCTCTCCAGCGCTTTCATCATCTCCTAATGCCTTAGAGGCATTCGATGGTCGGGAATCGAAACCCCTAGGTGTTCTCGAGAGTTTGCCGATTACGTTACGAGGAAAGACAGTAAACGTAGAATTAGAAGTGGTTGATGCCAAACTTAACTACAATCTGCTTCTCAGTCACAGTTGGACTCACGCCATGTTATGCGTGCCATCCACCCTCTTTCAACTTCTTAAGTTTCCTCATGAGGGAAAAATCATTACTGTGGATCAATTGTCTTTCTTCACCTCCACCTCTGAGAACAACGTTCCTTACGTGGATAAGATCCCCAATCCCCCTGACAGTGTAGGATCCGGTCTCTTCAGGGACCCCGTCCTCATGGGTATTTTTCCTGTGCCACCACCACACACCATTCAAGTTAATATGATCTCTAGGTTTGACGACCCATGGATCATCCCTTCGCCTGAACAGGTGACTGATTTTGGAGAATTGATGCCCTTAACTCCAGTAGAGATTAATTATTGTGAAATCTTCGCTGCATCCAATCCTCCTCCCTCTCAACATGCTCCCTCAAGCATGGCTTTAGATATCTATTCTCAATCCCCCTAGCTCGACGAGGCCGACTCGCCTGATCCTATAAAATAGATTTTACCTTCTGACAAAGCCATTGTTGAAACAATGTCTCTTGAGGAGCTGCCTTGGAGTGATGGACATCATCGTTCCTCCTTCATGAATAGCCTAGGGGCAATGTTAGATTTTCTAGAGCGTTTTTCATCTCAGGTTCCTACTCTGCCTCTCCAGACACCCATTTTGACTCATGAGGTCCTTTCGAAAGGAAACCTGAGAAACATTACTCAAACCATTCCGATCGACATCTCCGTCAAACTGGGGATATTTGAGAACATACATGTGGGAGTAACTTGTTCTCCTGATGAGATACGAGTTTATACTGATCTTTTCCGTGAATTCAAAGACGTGTTCGCTTGGTCATATGAGGAAATGCCTAGTATTGATCCCAGCATAGTAGTGCATGAGATTCCTACATATCCTGGTACGAAACCCGTGTGCCAATGCCTACGCCCAGTGCATCCTCACAAAGCCGCTGCCATTAAAGCAGAAGTTGAAAAAATTCTGAACGCGGGCTTCATTTACCCGATTCCCCTCACAGAATGGGTCTCAAACATTGTCCTTGTAGATAAGAAATAGGGAACTATAAGAGTCTGTGTTGATTACCGTGATATTAATCGAGCCTGTCCTAAGGAAAACTATCCCACTCCCTTCATAGATCAAATCATTGACGAATGTGCTGGGAGTGAGATTTATTCCTTGATGGAAAAGTTTTCCAGGTATAATCAGATAAATATTTTACTTGCCGATCAACACAAGACTGCATTCATCTGTCCGTGGGGTACCTTTGCTTATAAAAAGCTCCCGTTCGGCTTGAAGAACGCTGGGGCTACTTTCCAGCGTGATATGTCTTACGCATTCCATGACATATGTCATATCATTCAGCCTTATCTGAACGATCTGCCAGCTCACTCAGCTCGGCGAGAGGACCATCCCTAACACCTCCGCCAGATTTTTCTTCGCTGTCGACGCTATAATATCCAGCTTAACCCTCATAAATGCGTCTTTTGTGTGGATTCTGGCCGTCTTTTGGGGTTTATAGTCTCCAAGGGCGGGATTCGCCTCGACCCTCTAAAGGTCGAGGCTATTGTTAATCTCCCATCACCCTCCTCGTTACACCAATTGCAGAGTCTGCAGGGAAAATCTAATTTCTTTCGACGCTTCATCCCGAACTACGCGGAAGTGGCCAAAGGATTCACGTGTCTTTTAAAGCAACACATTCCCTTTCTCTGGGACGAGATTGCTCAGTGATCCTTTGAGAAGCTTAAGATGTTACTTGTTAATGCTCCATTGCTTCATCCTCCAAACTATCACCGTGATTTCACTCTATATTTGGTCGCCACGTTTAGCACCATAGCTATGGTTCTGGTGCAGGATGAAAATGATGGTAATTAACACGTTGTTTATTATCTATCACAGAATATTCTCGACACAGAAACACGTTACGCTCACATCAAGAAATTGGCATTAGCCACAGTACAAGCTGTGCAGCGTTTCCGCCACTACATCCTGCTGCGTACAGTAACCGTGGTTTCGGATTGCAACCCCATGAAGTACATTCTATCTCGACAATTACTGGGGGGAAAATAATCTAAATGGATCATTATCCTTCATGAGTTCGACTTAGATTTTACCACTGCTAAGTCGACCAAATCACTGGTTTTTGCGGAACTCATTTGCTCCCTCCCGACAGACTCCACTCCATCTCACTCTGAGGAACATATCTCAAATGAAACCCTCTTCCTTATCAGTACTCGCGATCCATGGTATGACGATATTATTGTGTATCTTCAAACATCAACGTTCCGGTCTGAGTTGACCAAGGATGCCTGACGTCGGATTCAGCATCAGTCTCAACCCTATCATATTATAGGAGATACGTTATACCGGGTTGGAGTAGATTCAGTGCTTCGCCGGTGCCTCACCCTGGAGGAGGCTAAAAGAGTCTTGATTGACTATCACAGTGGCGCCTGTGGCAGTCACATGTTTAGATATGCCACTGCCCAGAAGATTCTGCATGCGGGCTACTTCTGGCCGTCGATATTCAAAGACTGTATTGTTGCAGTCTGAAAATGTCATGCGTGCCAGGTTTTTTAGCGCAAGATGCGCGCGCCACCTCTCCCTCTGCATCCTGTCATTACTGTCAGCCCTTTTGAAAAATGGGGCGTAGATTTCATGACGTGTAACCCTCATTCAGCCGGGGGGCATGCATATATAATCGTCGATGTCGACTAATTTACTAAGTGGCCCGAAGAGATGCCTACGATAAGACAACTGCCTAGTTTATTTTCAACCACATTATCGCACGTTTCGGGGTCCCTCAGGCCGTTTTTACCGATCATGGTACTCATTTTCGAGATTACATGATGGCCGAGATGACATCAAGATTGGGCTTACGACATGATAGCTCAACGCCATATTACCCCCAGGAAAATGGCCAGGTTGAGGCTGTAAACAAAGTTTTGGTCACAATGATTCAACGGAAAATTGGTATTCATAAGTCCAATTGGCACCTCCAATTGTTCTTAGCTCTATGGGCCTACTGGATGTCAGCAAAGAGTGCGACCGGATTCACACCTTTCCAATTGGTGTATGGTCTAGAAGCAACTCTTTCGGTTGAGTGCGAAATTCCTTCTTTAAAGTTGGCTGTGGAACTTTTTCCCGACACCTCTCTTGAAGAAGAGCATCTCTTGTATTTGGAACGGCTGGATGAAACCCGCCGCTTGGCTGCTTTAGTCATTTAAGCATAGAAGAAGCGGGTCAAAGCCCACTTTGATCAGTCTGTATCTCCGCGTTCCTTTGTCGAAGGGGACCTCGTCCTCCTATATGACCAAGTGCACGACAAACTTGGAGCAGGCAAGTTCCAACCCATGTGGCATGGGCCTTACATAGTAAAACGAGAATTGAAAAATGGGGCTTATGAGCTCATTGATTACGAAGGAGTTCTGTTGGCGCAACCTAGAAATGGGCTGTACCTTAAAAAATACTACGCTTGAATTATTTTTTGGTGTGGTGTGTGTAGATAGGTGTGTATATTAATTTGTGTGCATGTTTGGTGTGGTGTGCCATGTAAGCATTTTTCTGCTGATCGGGTTTTCCTGATTGTGCAGATGTCTATTACTCTGTTTGTGGGTTTCGCTGATGGTGCCTCCCGCAGTACCAGGAATTTGTCCTTGGCAGCTTGGGTAATCTATGATCTTGCTGGTGAGTTGGTTAATTTGCAAGGTGTGTGTCTAGGGCCTACCACAAATAATGTTGCGGAATACAGTGCTGTTTTAGAATTATTAACCGAGGCTATTAACCTCGACATTCATGCATTACTTGTGTATCTGGACTCACAGCTTGTAGTATTACAACTTAACGGTCACTATTCAGTAAGAAACCCATCCATTTTACATCTGTAACTACGTATTCGTTTACTGGAAAGAAATTTTGATTATATCACATATCAACACATACCTAGGCATATGAATACATTAACAGATGCAATAGCTAATTTGGTTTTAGATAGACATTTGCGCAATTTATAAAAACATCATCACATGTAAAAAGATCCATCCAGAAATAGATATATAGATATATGTGTCGAATAATTTGCAGTACATCACATAAATTCAAAAAATATACATGTTTGTCTGATAATAGCCGGAGACAACATGTCTCTCAAAAAATATGCATATTAAAGCCCTAAATAAGCTAATTAGCATGGTGCTCATGGTAGCACGCCACCATGCGCACTAATTGCCTCAGCAGTCTGTGAAGGCGACTTGGCACCCCTACAGTGTGTCGCTGGTAAGCTAATGGGACGTCTGCCAGTCGTGCATAGTCCGGAATCCCCTGGGAAATGCCCTCCAGGTTCTAGATCAGCTCGCTCCCTTCACCACCCTCAGCTTGAGGGTCATGTACGAGATGGGTCCTCTGCGTAATGGGCGACATGCCCGCGGGCCTCTCTAGGCCAACGTCTGCATACACATAAAATTGTTGTTAGAACATACATGTATTACCAAAAAAATAATAAATACATGAAAATAAAAAAGAGAATCATACCTAGCTCCTCATCCCAGTCCTCCCCCTCCGGAAGCGGAAGATCGGGATCTCCGGTGAAATCGGTCCCAAAATAGGGCCAATCTTCAACTACGATCAGTTGACACCGTAACCACCCAAATAACTCGGGTCTCCAAGACATCTGTTGACCACCCCTTGACCTAGGCATGAGTGCTGCCCAACGAGCCATCCTTGGCTCCCTCGGTATCGGCTCGGCAACTATTGCCCCTTGGCCTTGGAAAATGGGTAGTCGTTCCAGGATGAACGACACCAAAATGGAACCGTAGCCAAACTGCTTTAGTTTGGCTTGCTTGCATCTATTAGCTGCCTCTTGATATTGCTCGTCACTGCGGTGGCCCAATCGAACAATGTGGGGTTCATACACTCGGAGGCTAGTATGAGTTGGGCCTTGGTTGCCTCATGTGGAGCTTGTGATCCTGTAGCTCGTGTAATGGTATGAAGCACTACCCTGAGTGCTAGGTCACGGACAGTGTGGATGTCCACCTTCCCGCTTCCCGATCCTGTTCGTGCCCCTGGGCACACTCTTGCCATTACCATCTCCATTTTCTCTCCAGAAGGTCTGATGCCAGTTATCATTGGCACTGGACCTCTGCGCGACAATCTGGTAATAAAATAAACATCAGAGACCTCAAGAGCTAATACTTGGTCCCCAAGTTTGAATACTTCCTCATTTTCGTCCCATATGCTGACCAAGTACTGCAGCAACTCAGGTTGAGCTCTTAAGCATGGCGTAAGGAAGAATTTTTTGAGTCCACAATTCTTGAGTGCATTCATATAGGCTTCGTTTTACATAGCCATTTCATCTTCCTCCCCATGTTCCCTCTCCTTCCATTTGATAACCATTGTGCCCGAATATCTGCATTAACATGAGTAAAAATGCATTGTTAGATCCCTGTTGCATTTGAAAATCCACATGGATGGCTCACAATTTTAAAACTTAAAGCGGAAAATTGTGTTGAGCCATTGGCACAACTGTTTTCCTAATAGTCGTGCCAGTTGGCGCAACCCCTTTGTGAGAAAATGTTCATTGGCGTGGGTCCGTGCCCGATACCCGCGCCAATGGAGGGAGCCTAAAATTTTAAAAGGTTCCCCCCAGAGGTCTAATGCATAATGGAAACTTATAAAAAATGGATTAAAATGGAGCTTAAGGGAATGCCTTTTACCTGGAACAAAAGAGGATCTGAATGATGTCTCGGATCGGTCGCAATCACCGCCACAAGTTTGCACACAAACAGACCACTGTTGCTCTCCAAGTGACGTAAAAAGTAAAAGTAAATTTGTTTTACCATTTAGAGCCTATTTATAATTTTTTAAGTCAAAAATTAGGTTTTAAATGTCATTTTTCTCAATATTTTAATATATTTTTTCAAAAAATGGATTTTACACTTGCCTTTATGTGTAGCGACAGGTTTTTACGTGACTTGAACGGTGATACGAGTTGTATTTTATACTTTTTTCGGACTCGTTAAAAACATGAAAAAGTCATTTTGGAGTCATCCTTCAGCTCTTTTTTGACTCTCTAAACATGAAAAAATTTCCGAGTCCCTTGTCGTTTCGATCTCGTTAAATTGGACACGAAACGACATATACCCAGTATACGTTTACCCCTTTTTCGGGCTGGGATGAATTACTTACGAAAAAGGAATACCCTGGCCTATCGTGACTAGGAGGTTTTGTCAGACATAGTTTTCTACCTTTTCGGGTCTGAGGAACTATTTACGAAAAGGGACCATTGGAGTTTACTTTTCTGCTGTCTTTTCAAACTCTCTAAACATGAAAAGGCGCCGAGTTCTTCCTTTGTCAGACTCGTTAAACCTTGATGACATCAGATTCAGTCGTAATGACAGTATTCGAGTTTCTCCTTCCTAGGGCTCGTTAAATGTACTAGGATGGATTCGTCCGAAGGACGAACTTATATGACAAGCATATGCTATTCCCTTCAAGCTTGTTTTCAAAAATAATTGGGGTACTCGCTAGAAATGGTGGGGAAAAATGGAATCAACATCATTGTCGTGTCGGCAGTATGTCGCTTTTGAACATGGCACTTGTCTACATTCGTGTCGGGTTGGGGACATCTCATCTCGTTTTCCACTTGCCTCCATGGGTTTGGGTGATCCGTTTTGACCTCTCATCTTCCCTTTGCCTCTTCATCATGACCATTGATCTTTTGATGTCAAATACTGCGCAATCCACTGTTGTGCCGCCGATATGTTCAAGAGAAGTTGACCTCTGCAAAAGTCTCAACCTTCCTCTGATTCTCGTCTGATCCTGATTCACAAAGACATTATGTTCCTCTGTCTCGCGTCGATGATGTGGGAAACACTATGGCCCACCTTCGATCAAGGTCACTTCCTGTCGACTTCAGCTCATTATCCGGCAAGCTGATCTAGAGACTCCCTTCTGGTACCTTGGAGCCTGCATGCCTCAATGGTAGGTTCTTCGCGTTCGACGTGAGGTTTTCATCACTGGCCTCTAATCGAGTGATTTTACGGGTGTTCGATGCCAGCTCATTGATTCACATGCCGTAGATTGTACCTATAGTACCTTGAGGACCATTGTCATTATTGGTGGTACCGCTCGCGTCTGTTAATAACTTTCATCATTGGCTGGTAATTAGGCGATGTTCTTGCATGTTCGACTCCAACTCACTTATTCACATGCTTGAACTTGTACTTTGTTCAGGTTGAGATGGAGCGCAAGACCCTGGATTTTGTCTGTTAGGATCCAGGCTGCGATTTTGTGGATTATTATGATTGGTTACATGACTCACTGAATGGATGGCTGCGACCATACCTGAGTCTCTTTTATCGATCCTTATTGGATGGCTGCGTCCATGCCTTGGATTTGGATTCTTGTATACTTTGTTATGGATGGTTGCGCCCATACCACATATATATCATGTATTTGAGATATCGGTTGTACTTCTCTACGTATGTTTTCCGATGACAATGTTTTCAGTTGGACACGTTCTCGTAAAGCATTTCACTCCTCTCTCTCTTTTGGGCCTCATGCTTTAGGGGGCATCTGTTACACATCAATTTGTCACCATCCCTGCAATTCTCCATCTCGCACATTGGAGGGCTTATTCCGTGACCTGTGAGCAGTGACATGATCTGAAAACACTTTCATGGCATTCCCCTGAACATGGACTTTCATTCCTCTGAAGACAAATAATTGTGAAAAAACCTAAAAATAGCCGTTTTATCCTTGGTGTGACTGCTCAGTGTCATACACGTGCCAATGGGGGAAATCCTCCAAATAGGGCGCACCAAATGGTGCACTGTCTCAGTGTTGTACCCGCGCCAGGCTTAACAAGGAGTGTTTTTTAAAAATAAATGGCGGAAGATTGACTCCAACAAATTCCTGAACTGGACTCTAGGTTGAGTTGGGACGTTTGGCTTCAGTTCTCCATGTAGAGGAAGTAGTTTTCCACCTCTCATGGAAGCTTCCTTGAGGATAGGGCCAATCCCATGATTGTAGGGATCCCAACTCCCCTTCCACCATCTATATAAGCTTGCCATTTCTATTTGCAAGCTAGTCTCCAAGAGCCTTCATAGCCTAAAGAATGCTGCAATAGTACTCATAGTGCCAAATCAGTAGCAAGGAGATTGACGATCGAAGAGAGAGGCTTGTCCCCATTCCCGACAAGCTTTACCGAGATGTATTCCGCTGACGACCCGCCGAAGGAAGATTCAGCGTCAGAGCCAGGTTGTATTTTCCTTTGTATGAATTAATAATAAGCGACTTTGGTTATGGTTCCACTCGTATTGTTCATTATGATCATGAGTTGTGTCTTCTCTAACTGATACATAATTGCATATATCAGGTTTTACGCTTGTGTTTGTCGTGTTTCTTGTGTGTGCAGGTGTTCGATCGCGGCGAGCGAGAGGATTGTGATCTGCTGCAGCAAGGAAACGAGGGCGCCATCTTCCCTCACAAACAACAACGTTGGACTTGAGGTATGCCTTCATCGCAGTTGGTTTATTGCAATTAAGAACTTGCACCTTAGCGTGATATGATTGTTGCTAGACCCGATCTGGGCTAGTAGGGATCGCCTCCATCCGCAGAGGGGATTTACCTCCACAACACAAGCATATTAGGAAAAAGACGTACAAATATGGGGACCTCGATGAGATAGGAGACACTGTTAAGAACGTCACTGAGAATATATGGGGTAACATTGAAGACGAGTACAAGAAGGTATTGGCGGAAGTCCATAAGGGCCTAAAAGATTTGCATGTGCATAAGAGCACAATAAAAGCGAGCGTGAGTCAATAAAGCGAGCTTCAATCAAGCGCGACTCAAGCGAGCGAGCTTCAATCGAGTGCGGCTCAAGCGAGTGAGGCCCTAACAAGTGCAAGCACGATAACACAGTAAATGGAAATTATAATGGATATTTTTGCAATGTCGATCCCTGTAGGCACATTATGTTTTGATACTACGGAGCAGTTGAAGTAGGCGATGCATTAGCATAACACTACTTAACCTTGATGTGCTACCTCTAGAGACATTGCATGAGTTCCACTAGAGTGTGAATGAAGAATTGAAGATCAGAGAGTAGCACACCCAATTGGTTATTCAATATATTAAGCATGAAAGACACTGGATGGCTGAGGAAAACCAGCTGGTTGTGTAGCAGTGCGATGGAGCGACGACGCAAAGACATAAGTTGGAGGAAGTCATATCCAAGGTTTGTAGTGACCTACCTTTGTTCGAGATTTAGGCTGCAACCATCCCATAGCAAAAAGTGGCAAAGCTCGCCATGGCAGTAAAAGATTTTAAGGCCGAAGTCTACACGGTGCGACTCAAAATGCAAATGAAGATAGTCAAGCTGCAAATGCAATTGCAGCCCTCCATTCCATTAGATTTCCGGGAGCAGCGTGTAGCCGAGATCAAGGCTGCCCATTTAAGATTTACTCAACAATACAAGAATTCATTCAAGTTTTTGAAGAAGTTATAAATGTTTGGGCCTCACTACAGGAGGACCCCCATGTGTAAATGAGTGAGAAGTTAGAACAGATGGACCATATTAAGGTCATAACAAATACTTTAGCACCAATACAACGGTATACGTGTCTTCAAGAAGGTAAATTTTTGCAGGGACAGACTGATGAGCTGCATAGAAAATAACAACTTATCATAGCTAGGACATAGCCATGGGAAGTCAAAGCCAATAAATTATCGTAAAATGTTGAGAAATAGATGAAGGGACTACGTGAGACACAAAAGGATATTTCAACCAAAATTATAGGGCGACCTACTGAGGCATTGTTGAGTGAAGTCCGAGAAGTAGAAAAACAATGCCCCAAAGTAGTTCCACCTCTAAAGGATGCCTTGAGAAGTATAAAAGCAAGGAATAAGGGCACACCAGTAGAGTGACTCGGGACGAGTCACAGTTTTGTGTTGGGGGCTTGTTGGATAGAGTACCCATTAAATGAAATATTTTGAGAAAGACTATGTAGATAGAAGAGTGTAGCGTGCAGTGCAAAGTTAATTTAGTGTCTTAGGGGATTTGGGGTGGGTCAAAGCCCCTTATTTTGTAAAATAATGAGAATATTTTGTATACGTTGAACTCCTCCTATGGTTTTAGGACCATGGTATTGTAAATGTAAATACTATATAAGGAGTTTAGGATAGTCTTGATAATATGTATATTCTTGATACTTGATATTTGATGATAGAATGCACTTGGATGTAAGATTATTTTGAGTCTGTGTTTTGTGGTTTGGGTTAGAGAAAAGGCTCCTATATCTAAGTGTGTGGGAACCTTAGGAAGTGTACAACTGAGTGAGCAGATCCCTGCAGCTGAGTGTGCAGGGCAAAACTGATTGTATTGAGAGGATCTGAGCATTAATGAAAGACTCTTGAAGACAAATTTGTGTTTGAGTTTATGTGTTTGTTTTACTTGAAATTTATGTTATTTGCATTGTTTTACTTATAATTGCATCACAAAGTCCTGGTTATGGTTATTTATGTTGTTTTATTCTTGTTAAATTAAGATCGCATAGTCTGCAAGTTAGTTCAACAAAAGTGTTGAACTATGATTGTATAATTAGTAGATATGTTCAGTTAAGCTTTGTCAAGTATTGAAAGGAAGATAATCCCTAAGCTACACTCCATTGTCTCGCTGGATGCATAAACCTAGTTCTAGGATCCCCCTATACTGCCTCGAGTGAGACTTTGGTCTGTGTAACAGATTGTTGTTGAAAGGGCCAGTAATAGTGAGTTTTGTTGGTTCGCGCAACCATATCTAAACCTCGGTCTAGGCTCCATCAAGCCAACATATTTCCCAAATCAAACTCTTGGATAATGAGTTGAAGGCAACAAGAGAATATTTGTCAAAGGAGGGCCTTAATGTATTCCCCATCAATCGACATATAATAGATCGAGAGATGATGTGAATGGATGGAGTCATGAGGTACAAATTACATTGAGATGGTCAATACAAAAAGGTCAACAAGGACTTCATATGGTTGACTGAGGCTAAGACTTCCCTTGAACATGTAACGACATGTTGACAGGTGGAAAATTTCCTCCTATAACGAGTGAGTATTGTGCCTGAACTCTATGGAAAAAAGGATCGATTTCCTATTCTATTATAGCCTAAGAAAATGATAAAAAAATAAACTAAATTAGGGAAAATATATGACATAATCAAATATTTACAAATATGTTATAAACAATTTTACAAATTGTTGTGTGTGTTTAAGTGATCTTTTAATAGTTTGAACAACAAGAGGAGAAGAAATCACCCAAATGCGGTACTTGAAAGGTGCTACAAATGTTTAAAATAATGATTTCGTTGACTGAAATGTGGGCTCAATCAACTAACATATTATTATTATTATTATTTTTTATTTTTTATTTTTTCAAATTTTTTTTGCATCCAATGGGCCAATCTATTTTACCCAAAAAAAAAATATAAAAAAAATACTTATCTCGAAAACAAGAGAAAACTACTTAAACTATATTTTTTTAATATCAGAAAATGAATGTTGGTTCACTTAAAATGAACTAAGAATCAATCTAAGTTAAATTAAATTATTTGACAGTACAATATACTTAATAGTTTCTTAAGAAACAAGAAAAGTGCATTCTAACACTCAATATTTATTGATATAAATGAAAACGATAGATATAAATACCATCAATGCCTTCAAAGAAATTAAAAGTCATGCAATATCGAAACTATAACATTCAAAAATACATCAACGTTTGAGTGGTCTTCAAAAGTTGAGTGGAATTTTCTTTATATAATTTATGAGTACATTAGTAAAATAACATAAACAAATTATATTTATAAACAATGTTATAAAATCATAATTATAACAAATTAATAGAGAAATACAATTAAATTATATTTGCAAACAATATTAGAAATTCATAAATATAATAAATAAATAAAAGTAAATAATGGTATAAACGAGAATTATATTTGTTTGAAACGTCAAAATATAAATCAACCTAGCCTCATGAATAAAATACAAACGACTATGTTGTCAACCTTGAGTGTAGGTGGCAGATGCTTGCTTCGAATAATCTACACCTTATCCCTTATCCCATTATTGATTTAACTGGGAGGCAAGGTGGTCATCGTTTGGGAGACATAAGGGAATTTAAATAAGACAAGGGAAGAAAATTGGGGAAAAGGGGGAGAAAGGACTGCAACAAAATTCTAGATCTCAGTAGAGAGCAAGGAAAGAAGATACGATTGTGGTGGTAGGAGGGCTATGTACTAAACTAAAGACTAAGAAGCTTGAGCATCTGTTCTTGGAGTTTTGGGTATGGGGTAAGAACACCTAAATTTCAAAGTCTTTTGGATTTGGGAACTAGATAGGTTGGGAGGAAAAGGTCAGTTTGGTAGCAGGAGCGAGAGCAACAACAATCTGGAATCACCTTCAAACGGAATTTCCAAGTAAGTACTTGTAATTAAATTGTTAAATTTAGGTTAAAATCTAAATGTCTAGTTAATTGTAAAAGAATGGGAATTAGATTAAGGGAACATCCATGTCTTTGATTGAATTCTGATTTACAGCCTAAGATAATTACTTGAATGGTAGGAAGATGAATTCCTTACCATGGGCCAGGAAGTATGGGGAATTCCCGATGCTTTCTTAAGAGTCACTCTTTCAACCCATAATGCATTGGGGAGTTTATTATGCCAATTTCTCTGACAGTTTTGAACAATTTTATTTAATATTTCGAATAGGTTATTGTTGGTTGATTCTTCTAACCCATTACCTCGAGGATAATAATTAGCAGAAAACATAATTTTAATGCCCTTATCCAAAAAATATTCAATCATTTTAAGAGAAGAAAAATAAGAAGTGTTATCAAATACAAAAGATGAAGGTATACCAAACCTAGATATTATAAAACATTCAAGAAAAGATATTGTGTGTTCATCATTGAACTTTTTTAATGGAATTGATTCAGTCCACCTAGTGAAGTATATAGTAGCAATGAGAATATATTTATGCAATTTTTAGGAATTTGGATTTGTCTCACCAATGATATCAAGACCCTAATGTTCAAAAGGGCCTTTTATTTCAACGGGTTGAAGAGGTAAAGCTGATTTTTTACTTTTCTTTAAGTTATTTGACATGTTTTACATTTTCTTGCATATGCATATGAATCTATGAAAAGAGTTGGCCAATAATAATTGGGCTGAAGAATTTTTTTTGCATTAGTTTCTTTGCCAAAATGTCCTCTTGTTGGTCCGTCATGAAGCCCAGCCATGGCTTTCTCTGCATCAAATTTCTCCAAAAATCTAAGCAAAAAATTGTGGTAATTTTTTCTAAAAGGCACTTCATCATTCATATTTAGCACACGTTAATCTGAAAATTGATTTATGTTTAGATGATAAATAATCAAATGCAATTCCATTTATTAAAAGGTACCTAATATCATAATACTAGGTGTCTATTGGTATAGGAATATAAAAAATTTCTCCTTGGCTTACCTCGAATTCATTGTACCAACCTTCTTCATGACAATATTGAGAACCTCCTAATTTGGATGATAACCTGCATAGCCCTTGTCCTCTAATGATAATTGATGGATTGATTTCAAGGTCGTACTCCTGGAGTGTTGCCATCCAATTTGATTTCTTTTCTCCTAGGTCCTTCTGCACTAGAAAATTAACTTTAGTGTGCGATTTAAAAAAAAAAAAAAAAAAAAAAAAAAAAAAAAAAAAAAAAAATGTTTGAGAGATTTGAAAACTTTCTCATCAATGTCAGGATAATTTAATTCCACCCCTTGAAACCCAAAACTCACAAATAAAATTGAGATTTGAATACCTTCAAAATTATTTTGTATAAGGACAGTTGCATAAGACACATCAAAGGCAAAGGTATATAAGATAAACTATTTTTCAAACTTTGGGCTAACTAGTGTTGGTGCACTAACAATAGGTTCATTCTTAATACATGTTTTTTTTAGTAACACCCCATTTAAAGATATGATATGTTTTAATCATGTCCTGCATAGGTTTGAAAATTTCCGCAAATCTATGGATGAATCTTCTAATAAAATTTATCTTCCCTAGAAAATATTGCATAGAATTTTTATTATGAGGAAAAGAAATTTGTAGAATGGATTTTATTCTATCTAGATCAATTATAATCTCGGTTTTGGATACTAGAAATCCAAGAAGTTTACCCTCACTAACAACAAGATATATTTTTTGTATTTAATGATATGCCATATTTATGACATCTATCAAATATTTTCCTTAAATGATCACCATGTTCCTCCCTTTTCTTAGAATAAACAATTATATCATCCAAATACACAACCATAAAACTATAGATCTCTTTGGTTTCCCCACTTACCCCGTGAATAGACAAAGTCCCCATCATCCCACTTCGGTTTAACTGAACAAAGTTTCAGATTGATCACAAAGTTTCAAATAGGGGGAGAGTAATGAAGCTCACGAGTTTAAGATTTTCAGAGTATAAGTTTTCATCTGTGGTGTTGCTTCGCTTCCAGTAGGCTTGGATAGTACCCCGAAAGATTCACTTTAGGAACACAAACATTGCTTAGCTGCCAGCGAGCCTGGACAATACCTCAACGGAGTTGCTTTCTTTACCTCTCTGTGTAGGAATCATTTCTCTTCTTTTGCCTTTTATTTTTAAAGAGGATTGTGCATTGGCACTTATTTATTTTGGGCGAAAGAGGGATGCTGAATTATTGAGAGCAAGAGAGGCTGTTCCTTCATAGAAGTATATATGTTCCTAAGAATAATTTTTGCTTTTTTAGATTTTCCCCTCCTCCCCTTTTACTAATTGGATAAGCGTAAAAACACCAACTAAAAAATAACCAAATATGGGCACAAGGTTTCCTGGATTCACATGAGTTCATGGTTTTCCCAAGGCTCTCCTTATGGACGGATCATATTTTCCGTCGGAAATTCATTTTCCAAAAGACATAACAAATACAAGGAAGGTAGACCAAAGGCTAACCAAATGTTGAGGTGTCACAAGGCTCCTTAGACTTCAGCCACACACACAATCTCATAAACCAACACAAGGACAACACTTTATTCCCAATACATATGAAAACATGAAACAAAGCAAGAAAAAAGAACAAAAACAAGCAAACAAAAGCATACAATGTACATAGTGTATGGCATAACCCCATATTTTCATTAAAAATAATGCTTGAGATCTTGGCCATGGACAAGGAGAGAGTCACTCTTCCCGTTAAGTGATTGAAGATGGTAGGTGTGTTGGCCAAGATTCTCATGCATAGTGAATGGTCCAATACACAAGGATTGAAACTTGGTTTGTTTTCCTTTGTCCTCATGGGGTTTATCCCATTTCAAGACTAAGTCACCCACACCAAATTAGTTCTTCCCCACATACTTCTTGTCAAACCACCTCTTGATACAATTTTTATGGAGAAGGAATTTATCCTTGGATTACAATATTTATCCCTGGGGCTTCTGAAGGGTGTCCATCCTTCATTGTACTAACAAACATAACTTCCCTTAGGATTCTTGGGAGAGTTGGAGAGCAGACAAGTAGATTTTTGGGGGAAGGGTGGCTTCTTTTCCGTATACTAGGAAGTGAGGGGAGGTGTTCAGGGAAGGCTTAAGTGTTACTCTGACAAACCATAAAGAATTTACCAAAGAAGAGTTCCAGCTCCTCTGCTCAGAGGATATGGTCTTCTTAATGATGCAAATCAAGTTCTTATTTGAGGATTCAATGAGATCATTCCACTTAGGGCATCAATTAGCAAAAAATTTCAATACTATTCCATTTTCCAATGCAAAATCATAAATATCTATTGATGAGAAATATACTACATTGTAAAAAACAAGTGACATAGGAACACCAAACCTAGAAATGATGTTCGATTGGAGAAGAGTGGTGACTTCTAGATCATTCACCTATTTGAGTGGAACTGCTTCTGTCCATCGCATAAAGTAATATGTAGCGATGATAATGTATCGATGTTTCTTTGATGAGTGTGGAAAAATTTCATGAATAATATCCAAGCCCCACTGTTGGAATGGTTCTTCCACTGCAGTGGGTTGGAGCGAGGCGACTGACTTCTTATTCATGTCGGCACACCTTTGACAGAACTAGCATTTTTAGATTAAGCATGAGCATCTCTGAATAATGTGGGATAATAGAGGCCAACCCACATGACTTTATGTGTCATTGAGTTGCCTGAAAAATGCCCTCTGGAAGGTCTGTCGTGGAGATCACATAAGACCTTCTCTGAATCATGTACGTCCAAGCATCTGAAAAATGCCCCGTTATGGTGCCTCTTGGAAAGCACTGTTTTCACCCACTGATTAGATAGAACTCTTAGCGCAACTTCCCTCTTTTGCCATGTGGAAAAAATGGGAGGGCATGGTGGCATGCTTAAGGAGTTGGCACACATCTGTGTACCAATAACTCATGTAGATAATGAGGAAGGTAAGTTTTAATCAATTAGGTTCCATAATCTGAACCTGGTTGTATCATGAATGTTGGGAAAGCAAAAAAGTATCTCGGACCTGGAGAATTTTTGCAAAACTTGTTCCTTGGATGGAAAAGGGTCATTGTGATTTTCTGAGGTGCGATTGAGATTTCGAAAATTGATACAAAGACTAACTCCCCCAGATTTCTTTCTGACTGGGACCGGATTTGAAAAATAAGTCAAGGGTTGTACCTGATAGATGATCCGAACATCCAACAACTTCCTTAATTCTTTTTAGATAAGGGGTTCAAGTGTGGGATGTACTTTCACCAATTTTTGCTTAAAAGGTTTGACCTCTTCCTTTATTGGTGTAACTTGCTGGATGATTTACATGTTATAAGATTTTAGCTCTTCACATGTCCATGTGGATACATCTCGGTACTACTTGAATATGCGGGTGAAGGCATATCGCTTTTGTGGTGTACATCAAGTATTGAGATTCAAACATTTATATCCTTTCCTGTTCCCAAGTTGATCTCTTTATGTGACATCGTGGAACTATGAGTTTTGGTGTTGGAAGGTCCCCATAAACTATTTTGTAGTTCGTATAGCTCTTCCAAAGATACCACATTCTTGGGGATGAGATTTGGTTTACCCTTGATGGTTGCATCCTACAGTGCTCCTTTGTGCTTGTCCTTGCTGATCACTGCATCTTTGAGTATATCAACGTTCACCATGAAATGAAATATCTCTGGGTCATCATTGCAAATATGTAAATTAGAGGATTGTCAAGAACTGATGGTTTATAAAAAATCTCAACAGAAGAACCATCCCTATATGGTGATAACCTAACAACAGTATTGGATAATGTATCTGCAGTTGCGTTATGGACTCTTGGAACAAAAAAAATATTGAAAACTTGAAAATACGGAATTAAATGCCATACCTCTTGTTTATAACTCTTTAGATGATGTGAAACACGATGAATGGTATTACATACCTGTTGTACCAATATTTTTGAATCACCTACTGCTTTTAAGGAGGTGTCATTAAGGTTAATGTCTCTTTGTAAGCCCAAAACTAGTGCGTCATACTCAACTCTGTTGTTTATGCACTCGAATTCTAAATGACCCGAGATCAAGTATTTTCCTCACAATGAGTTAACCAAAGTGCAATTGGCTCTGGTGCCTTCCCGAGTTTTTTAACCATAAAAGTAGAAAGTTCGCAAATCATATGTACAAGGGTCGTGAACTACACTAATACTAGTACTACTAACTGTACATAATTTATTTGCACCAGTTGGACTAGGAAAGAGATCCAATTGTGTTTTTGATGGTACTGGGGATGGCTATGCAAGATAACACCCCAGTTTTGTCTCCAGGAAGCAATTGGCCAAGACAAGTTCTATGAATGCAATCGGTTCATTATGTATGTTCAAGGGAGTCACGTTGTGTTTCATGTATCTTTCTGAGTCTACTCGAATTTGGTTGTTTCTTCCCTTATATGGAAGCCATAAGTGAGACCAGTTTGTAGCAAAGTATCCTTGCAGTTTACTTGACCAATATCTACTTAACAATAGTCCACATGCTTCCGGTATGTCCACAATCACCATGTTTATGCATTGGTGAACTCATTCGTCGAATGATAAGAAAATGATCACATCTAAGAGTTCACCGATCACATGGATAAGAGTTTTGTCCAGCTGAATAATTTGTGCATAATTTTTTCTCCATGTTGTGTTTATTTTCTTTGTTATAGACTATGGAATTACATGTATCGATGCACCATAATCAACCAATAAATTATGTACATTGAAGTTAAATATTTTGAAGGTTAAAAGAAAGGGTGGACAGAGTGTGTTTACTTCCAATGTTAAAGCATGAAGTACTGATTGGAGAGAAACAGGAGACATACCTGATCCCTTGTCTGAAGGGGGAAGATCAATTGCGGAGGATTGCCCAAGTACACATAAAATAATGTCCCACTAGTTCATGATCTTCGTTAGCTCAAAAAATGAAATGTTCGCAAAAACCTTCTTCATCTCTTCCACTATGTTATAGTCCACAGTGGGAAAGGAAGCCATAGTGTATGGGGGAGAAACTTGATTTGTAACTTCCGGGGAAATAGTCTCATCTTTATTGTTTGCGGAATTAGGTTTTGTTGAGGCTGCTTTCCTACAGTT
This sequence comes from Pinus albicaulis, assembly GCA_034641835.2. Classification (NCBI taxonomy): domain Eukaryota; kingdom Viridiplantae; phylum Streptophyta; class Pinopsida; order Pinales; family Pinaceae; genus Pinus; species Pinus albicaulis. The sequence goes on along the minus strand of CM076570.1, from coordinate 561,500,620 downwards.
TTTATGAGTGTTTCACATTGAGTTGATTGGCAGACTAATTTTCCTTAACAAAGCCTCTTTGAATTTCTGCTTTGTCAAATGCATTGTAGTGGCCAACCCTTGGCTCCTTAAATTGTATCTAATAGTTTGTGGCTGGGTCAGGGGGTCACTCAGAGGTTGTTTCTCGGCTGTGTTCTTTTGGGATGCAATTACACAGTTGAACATGTTTATTGCATGCCCAACACTTGAATTCTTATGAAGTGTAGCATCTTGTTCCTTTTATTCTTTTGGCTTCATCTGATCATTATTAAGTACCGTGTCGCAGAAGTACGTAGCAATAGAGCTCATGGCGTGATTCCATTGCGGGAATTTTTCTCGGAATGGTAATCTTGATGATATGAACAATATTCAGTCATTCCCAACTTATAATGATTCAATACTATGTTTGAACGTTGCGTAGATTTTTGCGGTTGACTAGTATTGCTACCCAAATTCATAGTTCTTTTGAACAGGTTGAATCACGGAGGCTTGCTGCTAATAGTGGTATCACCTAAACTTTGTTTAAATTCTTCCAACTTATTTGACATATTCTTCACCATGCATGTTAAGTTCTCAAGATTGAACGATTCCTTTTCTTTGGCCTTGCTCACTGAGGCCTGAGAACTTTTACTTGTATGTTTTGAGTCCTTTGTTGGTTCATTGTCTATGATGACTCAAATTGCGCGCAATTATTTCTCAACCACGATTGCTTCTTCAAAATTTTCTAAAAGTGATGTTTTCGTAGTTTGCTTCACGAACTGCACAATGCTTGATGGCAAGGCAAAATAATAGTAGTCATTTGTAATGGACTCATGATGTTTTTTGTATTCCGGAAATATATTCAAGACACGATTGAACCGTAGATTAAAATCTTTAACCTTTTATTTTGGCTCCATTTTTAGGCTACCTAATTCTTTCAACAACATGGTAGGGGTCTTATCACCAACAATTTTTTCAAGCAAATTGTTCTCAAAGCCCTTCCACTTCTAGATGGAGTTTGGGGGAAGATTGTGGTACCATAAAATTTTTCTACCATCCAAGGTACATGGAAAAACTCTGCATGAAACATCATGACAACGTACATCAAGCTTTTTCAGATGTAGGTAAAAGTCCTCCAAGTGATCTTCCACTTTAACCATTATGTCACGGTCATACTTTGTTAAAAGCTTTTCCGGGTGCCTTGGAATTTTATGAAACACACCCAAAAGTGAGAGTGGGCCTTGAGACATCCAATCCAGCTCTTGGTCTGTCATGTATTCATCTTCGTCTTCCTCCTCTTCTTTGCCATAATTTGATAACTTTGTTTCTTATTCGTAACCGCCTAACCTGTTGAAGGTTATGCCTGAGAGTAGTGGGTTATCTTTGTTTGTGTCAATTTTTGCATCCTTCCACCAATTATCAACTAAACTCTTTTCATGTCATGTTAGGGTCCCATTTTGAAATTTTTGTCATTCCATTAGGTCATCATGCAAAAATTTGGTCACTTGGTACAGATTTAGGTATGATCTCGCTCATTTCAAAATTTTATAACTTGTTGGCTCATTTCACCACTTTGCTGAGTGTACCATCAGTCATGAGTTGTCATCATAATTTCAGTCATTTTAATCATGGTTTCATTTAGTCAGAGTCTCCATTAGGTCTTAGGTTTTCCAAGGTCATCAAATCACCATTGCATGCATAAAAGCCCAACAAATGAAGGAGTGCCAATAATGAAATTTCATTAGTAAGTTTGATTTGTAAATTTGATTTTAGAGAAAAATGTAATTTTATTTTTCATGCTGTGTCATAAGTCAATTTCATGAAAATTGACTAGAATTTTTTGCATTTGGTGATATCTACTATAAGTCTAAAACCCATTCCAAACCATATCATATCATGTCAAATAAACATAATCTCATCTAGTTGTCATTCTCATGCATTTTTACCACAAATAATTCCACTAGTCAGTTTTTCACAGTTTCGTAGCGAATTACATGGTAAATCAACACTTTTTGCTACGAAACCGCCTAAAACGATTTTCGCTACAAAACTGGATTTTCCCTACAAAGAGTGTCAGAATGGTGTGAGGTGTAAAATTTTGATGGATGAAGACAAAGGTGAGGTCAGCTAAGTTATTTTTCATAATTCCCAAGCATGAAATAACATATTTTGTCTCATCATTTTTTTTGTGGTCACATGTGTCACCATGCTCCCTCAAAATGTTAAATTACTTTTTAAACAAATCACCCAAGCTCCTCCCTGTCATTATCCCTTCAGCATTTTCATGTATCAGCGATTTGTCACCTTAGAAGAGTCCAGCCCATTGCAAAATAGCTCTCTGTCAATTTGTTTCTTTAAGAAGGGAGCTTGGTTATAAAGGAAGATGGCCATGAAGGAGAAATCATAAAAAGGAGGCTCTGTGCTTAGATAGAATCTCATGTAACTTAAGCTATTCATGGAGGAACCTAGCTTTGCTGAAGCATTCACAAATTCAAGTTGCTTGAATTTCTTTTGGAGCTACAAGGGAATTTGCTTTGTCTTTGGACTATGTGAGAAATAAATTTGGACATAATATTATGGATGAAAAAAGATGAATTCAAAAATAATGAGAGAGGTTATTGTCAAGCACAGAAAAAGGAAAAATAAAATCCTTCACTTTTCTCACAGGTGCTACCAGTTTTGAGATTCGAAGGTATCTTTGGGACCTATTTTCAGAAACCAAAATATTCCTGTTTTAGAGATGTTTTTATAATGCAGATCCTGGACAGCTGGAGATGTGTTTCAAGAAACCAAGAGAGGTTTTTCTTCAGAAAATTCTGATTTACAAAAACCTCCTCTATTTTTGTAACATATACCAAGGATAGGTAGATATGATCTCATCTATGAACCCTATTTTTTCTGAAAAAACAGAGTCATTGTATTGGTAAATTAACTTGCTAAAGGTGAAAATAATGATTTTTGAAGAGGGTAAGAGGCATTTTGAACCAAGTGTGCCTTATCATATTTCATCATATCATATTGCAGACCTACAGGCTAAATTTTGAATAAAAAGGAAGATTTTGTAATTTTCAGCCATATCAGGCAGTTTCGTAGCGTGCTCCAGGCTTGAAGGCCAAAAAATGCTACAAAATTTATGAAGATGTTATTTTTCCTTTAAAATCAATTTTATGAATAATTGAGGGAGGTTGACTGTATTTAGATGTTTTGACTTAACAATTATTTTTGACCAGCAGAGGTGGTAGAAGGAAGGGTGAAAAAACAGAAATCAACTTGCTATTAAACTATGCTACGAAATTTCTTAAGATGCTCTTTTGCCTATAAAAAATGTTTTTTTGAAGGTACAAGGAGGGAGGTTGACGATATTTACTCATTTTGACCTGAAAAACATTGTTTGACTAGAAGAGGTGGCAGAAGGATGGGTGAAAGGACAAGATCAGTTCGCTATGAAACTACGCTACGAAACTGCCTAAACAGCTTTGTTTTGTAGCGAAAGGGTTTTAAAGGATTTTTGGAGTTTTAGATAGCACATGGAAGATCAATTAGACACTTGGAGACATCCAAAATAACAGTGGGACATCCAATCATAGTCTCAATACTCGACATGAGTGTCACTCATCTAGCTCAGCATGAAGACCAAAATTAAAAGTGGAGTTTATCTTTTCCTGAAAAGTAGGATTGCATTTCCTAAATCTAGGGGGTACTTTAAATGTTTTAGTGACAGTGAATGTTTCTCAAGCATGTGATAATAATCATGTAACTGTCTCACTGTTTAAAAACTAAATGTAATAAATAAGAAGTAGAGTCCTATTAGGAATGTGAGTCTTTAAAGGTTAGCTGTCTTTTTCTGTTCCAAGAAAGTACTTTTCAGCTATGTTAGGTGTCAAAGTTATAGCTCAAGGATCTAGCCAGCTGGGAAGATCATTTGAAAAGAAGTATATTTATAGACAGAATGTCGAATATCAAAAGGTGGGGGAAATGTGATTTCAGAAGACTAATTTGTAAAGCTTTGGAGTTTCAGCAATATACAGTGACAATACAACTTTTCTTCACTTGACATTCTTATTATGTTTCAATGAGTTGTTGTTCTATCTTTCTTAATGTTTTTCCTCCAATTTCTTAATTCTTTATTACTCAGAACTTTTGTTTCTCATGCTCTAACTTCCTTTAAGAATTAAGCTATGTTATATCTCTCCTAATATTTTTCTTTCAATATCTTGATGTCTCATTACTCAGAATTCGTGTTTCTCATGCTCTGACTTCCTTTGAACATGAAGTTAGTGAATATTTTTTGTGTGTGTTGTCCTTTCATTGAAACATATACAAGCCTCATCTTCCACAAGGAAATACATTGTCAATAAATTCTCTTGCACTGAATCCATAAGCCCAATGGTAGGAATTCCTTTACATTTTCAACCTGCAATCAATCACAATCAAGTTACAATTATAGAGTTAGCCATCTAGTAGAGTTTTCATTGCAAATCCTTTGATAAGTTGATAGATCCCTCTCAATATGAAGAGGATAATCTTCAGTCAAAATATGGTTTGAAATAGTTACTCCAAGTTGACCATTGCAGCAGCCCAACAAGACTCAATTTGGTGATAACATTTTGGCGCCGTTGCCGGGGACAAAGGTGTAAATTTTCTTTGGGCAGAATGACAAGGTTAAAATTTGACTTCTAATGGTGAATAGAAGCGAAACACACGAAGGTTGTACCATTCACCTGGCGACTCCATTGTTCAAGATCTTGAGCTTTAAAGTTTAGGGGGACTTCACTGGGAAGAATCCAGATTTTAGAACATTCATGGTGATCCAAGATGACAAGGTATGTGGAAAACCCTTTATATGATGAAATGTTACAAAGTGTAAGGCATGAGTTAGTAGAATTTCAGATAGATGAAAATTTCTCCACAATAGTATTTTTTTGTTTGAAATCTAGTCGACTCACACCTGAAAATATATATATATTTTCTTGGTTTAGCTTCTGAAAGATTAGAGAATGAAATTGAACTATTGGATGTTAAAATTGGATTATATGATTTCCAAGATCCTAAACAGTTCTTGGAAGGTCTTCCTCCTCCAAAAAAGGAGGGAATTGTTATACCATTTGACTTGCAGATAGAGGAAGAATATGGTTATGAGCTTGATATTGTAGAGTTGGAATCAAGGTTCAGCCTTGATGAAGAAAATGAAAAGGATATCCATGATCAATTTATCATTGAGATCTTAAAAGGGAGATCAATAAATTATGTCTTATTTGATCCCATAGTTGATTACATGGAAGAGTTCTATAGTCCAAATTTTCAATTGTTTTTTCACTATGAAAAACATACCTATCTTCTCTTACCTTTGTCATTTCAAAAATACAGTTTTCTTTTGTTTCAAGTGCAGTTAAGGGGTTCAAGTATCAGATCAACTCATTGACTGGCTTTATTGGAGGTTTCATGTTGCTTGAATAAAACATGAAAATTGCAGCAGTTAGGGTAGGTAGGAGTGTGTGTGAATAAGCTCAAGTAGTCCGAGCATATTTTCAGCATGTACATATTTTGTTTTTTAGCAGTAATCATCAAGCTTGAGCCCGAGGAGAAGGCTATAAGAGTTTGAAGAAGGCTTTGTGAATTTTAGAAGTTTTGTTTTCAACAAGGATGGCACTGGAACTACGAGTTCTTTGCTATATCACAGGGGTATATCATCCCTAGTGGAGCCATTGTTATCACTCATTAATTTAAACAATTCCATTGATAGGGTTCATGCTGTTTCATAAGTCATTTTCATGAAAATTGACTGATTTTTTTGCATTTGGTGATATCCACTATAAGTCTAAAACCCATCCCAAACCATGTCATATCATGTCAAATCAACATAATGTCATCCAGTTTTCATTCTCATGCCTTTTTACCACAAAATATTCCACTAATCAGTTTTTCACAGTTTCGTAGTGAATTACATGGTAAATCAACAATTTTCGCTACGAAACTGCCTAAAACGATTTTCGCTACGAAACTGGATTTTTCCTGCAAAGAGTGTTAGAACGGTGTGAGATGTCATATTTTGATGGATGAAGACAAATGTGAGGTCAGCTAAGTCAGTTTTCATAATTCCCAAACATGCAAGATCATATTTTGTCTCATCATTGTTTTTGTGGTCACATGTGTCATCATCCTCCCTCAAATTATTAAATTACTTTTTAAACAAATAACCCAAGCTCCTCTCTGTCATTAAACCTTCAACCTTTGCATGTATCAGTTATTTGTCACCTTGGAAGAGTCCAACCCATTATAAAACAACTCTCTGTGAATTTGTTTCTTTACCGGTGTCACATGTTTAAGAAGGCAACTTGGTTATAAAGGAAGATGGAAATGAAGGAGAAAGCATACAAAGAAGGCTCTGTGCTTAGATATAATCTCATGGAAATTAAGATATTCATGGAGGAACTTAGCTTTGCTGAAGCATTGACAAATTCAGGTTGCTTGAATTTATGTTGGAGTTACAAGGGAATTTGCTTTGTCTTTAGATTGTGTGAGCAGTAAATTTGAACATAAGATTATGGATGAACATAGATGAATTAAGAAACAATGAGAGAGGTTATCGTCAAGAAAACAACAAGGAAAAATAAACTCCTTCACTTTTCTCACAGGTGCTACCAGTTTGGAGATTCAAAGATATCTCTAGGAGCTATTTTTAGAAACCAAAATTTTCCTATTTTAGACATGTTTTTATAATGCATATTCTGGATCGATGGAGATGGTTTTCAAGAAACCAAGAGAAGTTTTTCTTTAAAAAATTCTGATTTACAAAAACCTCTCCAGGTTTGCAACAAATATCAAGGATAGGGAGATGGGATCTCATCTCCGAACCCTATTTTTTTTCAGAAAAAATAGAGACATTGTATTGGTAAATTAACTTGCTAAAGGTGAAAATAATGTTTTTTGAATAGAGTAAGAGGAATTTTGAACCAAGTGTGCCTTATCATATTTCATCATATCATCTTGCAGACCTACATGCTAAATTTTGAAGAAAAAAGGAAGATTTTGTAATTTTCAACCATATCAGGCAGTTTCGTAGTGTGCTCCAGGCTTGAAGGCCAAAAAATGCTATGAAATTTCTGAAGATGCTATTTTGCGTTTAAAATAAATTTTATGAAGAATTAAGGAGGGAGGTTGACTGTAATTAGATTTTTTGACTAGCAGAGGTGGTAGAAGGAAGAGTGAAAAGACATAAATCAACTCGCTACTAAACTACACTATGAAATTTCTGAAGATGCTCTTTTTCCTATAAAAAATAGTTTTTTTGAAGGTCCAAGGAGGGAGGTTGATGGTATTTATTCATTTTTACCTAATTTTTTTTTTTGACCAGTAGAGGTGGAAGAAGGATGGGTGAAAGGACAAAATCAGTGTGCTATGAAACTACACTACGAAACTGCCTAAACTGCTCTGTTGTGTAGCGAAAGGTTTTTAAAGGATTTTTGGAAGTTTAGACAACACATGGAAGATCAGTCAGACACTTGGATACATCCAACATAACTGTGGGCCATCCCAGCATAGTCTCAATACTCAACATGAGTGTCACTCATCCAACTCAACATGAATACCAAGATTAAAAGTGGAGTTTATATTTACCTAAAAAGTAGGTCTGTGTTTCAGGGGGTACTTTAAATGTTTTAGTGATGGTGAATGTTTCTCGAGCATGTGATCCTAATCATGTAACTGTCTCACTGTTGAAAAACTGAATGTAATAAATAATAAGTGGAGTCCTACTAGGAATGTGAGTCTTTTAAGTTTAGCTATATTTTTCTATTCCAAGAAAGTACTTTTTAGTTTTGTTAGGTGTCAAAGCTATAGCTCAAGGATCTAGCCAGCTGGGCAGATCATTTGAAATGGAAAGAAGTCTTTTTATAGACAAAACATCGAATATCAAAAGGTGGGGGAAATGTGATTTCAGAAGACTAATTTGTAAAGCTTTGGAGTTTCAGCAATATACAGTGGCAATACAACTTTTCTTCACCTAAGATTCTTATGATGTTTCAATGAGTTGTTGTTCTATCTTTCTTAATGTTTTTCCTCCAATGTATTAATGCTTGATTACTCAGAACTCATGTTTCTCATGCTCTGAATTCCTTTAAGCATTAAGCTATGGTATATCTCTCCTAATATTTTGCTTTCAATATCTTGATGTCTCATTACTTAGACTTTGTGTATCTCATGCTCTGAATTCCTTTGAACATGAAGTTATTGAATATTTTTTGTGTGTGTTGTCCTTTCATTGAAGCATCTACAAGCCTCAGCTTCCACAAGGAAAGCCATTGTCAATAAATTCTCTAACACTGTCTCCATAAGCCTAATGGTAGCAATTCCTTTACATTTTCAACCTGCAATCAATCACAGTCAAGTTACGGTCATCGAGTTAGCCATCTAGTAGAGTTCTCATTGAAAATCATTTGATAAGTTGAGAGAGCCCTCTCAGGTTGAAGAGGATAATATTCAGTCAAACGTTGGTTTGAAATATTTACTCCAAGTTGACCATTTCTGCAGCCCAACAAGACTCAATTTGGTGATAACATTCCTAAAGCCGCAATTGGGAGTTCCATAGCTACAAGGTTCCAAAAGCAAAGTGAAAATCATGAGGTGGGCCACCCGACCTCTTTGAATTTGTAAGTCAAATAAAACCTTCTCATAGTCATTTTCCCTTTCCCCACATCCACATACACTCCCTGAAGCCCTCACTTTCACTCCCTAATCTACATCCAAACCATAGACCCTACACCACACCACTATCCCTATACTGCATTTTTGGCAGCCTCCTAAACCTAAACCTATAATAAAATTCCCTAAGTCTAATCCTACCCTAATTAACTTCAATTCCACTTCCTAAATCTTCCTAACACCCTTCCCTACTTCCATAATTTTTTCCATCCCCATTTCCCTCTCCTAACCCCTCCATCCTACTCCATTTCTCCATTCCCCTATTTTTTCACTACTAGGGTTTTCCCCTTGCAAACTACATATGGAAGGAGATAAGATGCCTTACAACAAGGGAGGCCAAATGTAAAGATATGAACCACTCAAAACACAAAATATGATGTCCTCTCCACTATCCAAGCAGTGCCAAATTCCAAGAAATCAACCTTTCCAAGTTATGGGCTGCCTAGGGTTTACAATGCACACATGAAATTTTTGATTAAAAGTGTGTTTTTGACCAAATGGAGATGAATTTTACAAAATTGAAAGAGGTTTTTCTCAATAATATAACAAGGAAAAAAAAATCCTTCAGTTTATACACAGGTGTTATGATTTGGGAGAAATGTCCAAAATATAGTTGTTATAGGAGAGTTATTGTACTTTTGGAGTACTCTTGGGAAAATGAATTTTTATCTGTCATGGAGTTTCCCAATGACTTTCGTAATGAGTGAAATGATAACTAGACATAAAAATATTTCCAATGGGCTATCATGAGCTTAATTTGGAGTTTGGGAAGGCTCCAAAAGTGACTTGAAATGTCGTGATGCGCTTTTCCTAGGAACATGCTGCTCTTTTTGACAATTTTGGGAGAATTGATTTTTGAGGGGCTATGATTGATCGTTTTAAGTGCTTGAGGGGTCCATTGTGTAGTATACAGAGAGATATTTCCAACAAGCTATCATGAGCTCAATTTTGAGTTCAGGAAGGCCTCCAAATGTGGTATGTAATCTCACGCTATGATTTTGCAGGAGGACACACTGCGCTTTTTCCCAAGCACGCTGCACTTTTTGTAGTCTTCTGTTTTCTCTAGAATTTTTAAATTTCTTAGTTGATGGATGGATTCAATGAAATTTTACTGATGTAGTGGTGAAATGTAAATTTAATTATGCTATAAATAGTTACTAGGGGTAGATACATCGGTTAAATATGTAATTTTGGTCAAAGTGAACCAGTTTCAAGAATGATAGGATTGAGTTGGCTAACCTCCCTAATCACTAGGATTCCAGTTGAGAACTTTGGGGATCAGCTCCATAAGTCGGGGATTCAACCCTTGAGAGTGGGAGAAGTAGGTTTTGGTCTATATCTTTCATTTCCTTTCTCATTGCAATGGTTGGATGCTGTAGAATTTGATCACTAAACACTATTGTAATCAGAATTTTGGCAAGAAATAACAGACTGAGTTGCAACTATTTTTAGGGGATGCCTATGGTAATGTCATTTGAAATTGTTTATTCTTATGTATTGAAGACGTGTGAATGTATTGTGATTTAATATTCATGCCATCTCTGTATGTAATTTATTCCTAACTTAGAAAGACAAAATTCCTTAGCTTATGCTTTGTTTTGGAGGAATAGTTACAGTTTTGTTTCGCCTATCTTCTAATTGAAAAGAATTCATGTTGCCATGCTCTTTTCTGAAACTATAGAATTCTATACCATTCCATATTGATACCTTAATGTGTTAAGATACTTACCTACCTTGCCCCATCAGATCTCTGCAATTCTGATCCTTGTTTTCCTTGACCTAGTTCTTCTATGACCTATTCACCATCCAACATCTCAAATTAAATCAACCAAAACCATAGCGCTACTATGCCTAGCCTAAAATATCATTGATCCAGTCATATTGACTGTGATCCCTTCGAAAGAGTCCTCTCCTACCTAGTAGGGCTAGGTACTTGGAAAAATATTAGTCTGTGGTTACCTTTGCTGGTGTCTTTCAGCCTCAGAGATCCAGTGGAGTGATAATAGGAAGGATAGAATGATGTCTTGAAATGATTTATGATCCTTTATAATTCAAAAAATCGATTTTAGCTTGATGAAAACATGACATAAAGTGTATTTTTGAGAAAACGACTATTGACTTATTTAACATGCAACACTATTTATTCAAAAGGAAATGTTACCTTGATTCTTTTTGTTCCCTAATGTCTAACTCCCATGATGATGACCAAAATAGATGACATGACTCCCTTGTTTTATTTTGATGACTGATATGATGATGACCATCAAACGTGAATCCTAGACCATATCCTAGATGCTGACCCATTGACTCTTTTGATGACTTAGGACAGGGGAAAAATTCCATGACCATGATGGATGATGGTGACCTTGAACAAGTGGAGGGAGTAGCAATGATCTAGACAATAACCAATGACCATATGAAAACAAAGAGATGTAAAATTTTATTTGAAAATATAAAATTTTTACCGTAAGACCTTATCAATTGTTGGAATCACGATTGCCATTAGACCAAAACCTACAGGAATTAGTCTCCGCTACAATCGCCAGAGTTAGGATCCATGAGAGGCGGTTAGTCCATGTCGCAAAACACACGGGGAGCGTTGAACCCAATGTCCAAAAATCTCCCCCCAATGCGAGCCGGGTGAGTTTTGAACTTGAGACCTGTCACTCTGATACCACTTTTTGGAATCACGATTGTCGTTAGACCAAAACCTGCAGGCATTAGTCTCCGCTACAATCGCCAGAGTTAGGATCCATGAGAGGTGGTTAGTCCATGTCGCAAAACACACAGGGAGCGTTGAATTCAATTTCCAACATCAATCACATGGAAAGAGTACATTTGATCACTGGTGACTCATAGACACTAACAGTTTCCATCGATTCCACTTCCTTAAGGTCACCTAAGAGTTTGAATCAGATCATAGTATCCTATCATCACATGTTTACCTCGGTTGGTTGATTAGTTGGGTAGATGTGGGAGGAGGGTGTTAAATATCTCATGAATTCCTTGATACCAATATTATATTGATCAAGCCATTAAGTCAAGTTGATATCATATCATCCTTGGCATGATCTTCATCATCAATCACATTTTCCTCGTAGGGTAGATAGAATAGACGAGTCATCATAAATTCTGGCTCCCTATGTATTATAAGACATTTTGTCACATATATTCAACAAGCCTCCTAATGGGATAAATAACCATCCTATTAGTCTTTGTCATCATCATTGCACAAAGCCCTAAGCATGCATCTGCTTTCATTCCCCGAAGTTTCTGCCTGAAACTGCATCACCTGAGCCATTTTTAGGACCAACATTTCCTAGCCTCTTGTTTGACAACGTTCACCTACATTTTTTTCCATTGTGGCATTGATCACCTATAGCTTGCTTCCCTTTGCACCTGCGTTGGTTCTCAAAATTCAGGAAAAAGAGAGAAATTTCTGAAGCTTCCTCTTCCAGAAGTTTCCAGAATTTGCTACAACCATTTAACTCAGATAAAACATTTGGATCCTATCCTATCCTACTTTAGATTTTCCATCCATTATACTTTGATCCCATCCTCCCATAAAAGGTGGATATAAAACCTTAGATTGGTAATTGGATAAGAACTCCCAACTTACCACACTCCTCTATATAATTATAGCCTTCCATATGCAAGAGGTTTGATTTTGGAGAGTGATTCTACCCTCATGTTGTTGTTGTGAGAGGTTTCATTTCATGCATTTAGGGTGATTGGAGGTGCAAATTGTGACAAGGAAAGGAAAAGTCATCTTGGCGGATCTCTTCTACAAGATCAACACCTATTTATGGTTGTAACTCCTTTCATTTATATTAATGCAAAGAATTGTTTGTTTTCCTATATGTGATATTTTTATTTCATGTATTTCAATACCATGTTAATATATTGAATATATTACTTAGATGATACTGCATAGATCATGTAGTTTCTTGGATTGTGTTATTTTTCTATTCAGGTTATAATTTTGGAAATCAGAACTGGAATTGGAGCATTCAAGCTAAAGAAGGAGCGAGGCATGTGACAGATTCCAGGTAGGCTTCATTCCATCATCTATTTACTTTTAAGAAAAGCATTGGGTTCCTTGTATCTCTGTTTTTCTAGGTTAGCCACCAAACCTATGGGATATACTTTTGTCCGCAATTGTAAGTCTCACATAACAAATTGGCAACTTTGCTGGGGAACGATGAATCCCCTTGGCGGTTTCTTTGTCCATTGTGTTTACCGCTTTGATAGACCTTTTTTGTGTTGATCAGCCAAGAACAAACCTAGGAATTGTTTTCATTGATTCTAATTTGAAATTTTTGTGTTGCAATCCTCTATCGTTGGACCAACGCTCCCCTAGTGCCTTTGACAGAGCATTGCACGTCACCTAGGCCCACTCTGTACCAATGTTGCAAAGCACTGATGCCCCTTCTACACCAGCATTGGCCCCTATTTTTGCACAAATTTTGCCTTTGTTTCTGAGTGTCTCTTTGATCAACCTACTTCCAGTTGACCTTCCCTAAGTATTGAGTGCCTTTTGGTCTCTCTTAAGCCTCCATTTGGTTTTCATTTGTGTCTGATTGCCTTTGGTAAAAAATGGTTTTGATTTTTATTTTTTCCTATCATTAGGTTGCTTGCAAACTGATTTCGCTTGGTCAATGATCGCTTGGATGAATTGTCATTCTAGTCGTCATTATGAAAGGTGCATTTGAATCAGTGATTAAACCTTTGCATCTTAGTTTTCCTCATTTTGAAAATTAAGTGTCTTGAAAAGAAAAAGAAAAATTGCATTAGCATTTAGGGTTTTGTATGTGCATCGATATAAGAACAGTTACATTGAAAGGGAAATTGCATCTTGCATCTTGTTTGTTGCATACTGAATGTTTCTTACCTTCCTTAGCTATATTTTCATTGAAAGAGAAATATTTCCATTTTCTCATGCTATATTTTCATTTTAGGATATTCAAGTGACATTCGTGGTGAGACCAAAACTGAAACTTAATCCAATATAAATAGTAAAATTCATTGAATCAACATAAGGATCATTTGTAACATTAACATAAACACATAGATGTCTAGGCTAGAAACATGTGCCAGTGTCGTTAAACATAGGAGTTGTCGTTGTTTGCTAGTGTTTCATCTCGGGGGTGATATCCCTTTCCACGTATGTGAGTGTATATTACCTTTATCCACATACCGTTGGGTATATTGGATGATGCTCCATCCACATAAAGTATGAGAACACTCTGATCAAACGATTACACATTAGACAACACTACTACATATAACACTCCCATGTATCGTTAAGTATATTTTGGGAGTCCCCTATAGGTTTTTATCCATCCATAGGTAATTGAGTCTGTCGCCTTTTATACTGTAATACACTGAACACAAAATTCAGGGAGATTGGTTGTCATACGTTAAGTCCTTGGTTCACCAAGGTGTATATTGCAGTTCACGATTGCTTGGTAATCTTTTATGCTGAGATTACCCTCTTTTTTTTTTTTTTTTTTTAACAAAAAATATTGTCCAAGGTGGAAGAACAAAACCCCCCACCACGTCATTTGCATAGAATGCAAAATAAGTCTCCTCTTCCACTAGAGGCTACTCCCGGTCTTCGTCAGAAGCATAAGAAGATGCAAATTACCAAATCGAGAACTTTGGGAACTACTTCTGGTCCTCTTCTTGATATTGATCCTCCAGAATCATTTTCCCCTTTGAGTTGTGAGCACGATATTGCATCTACTCTTGATAGTGACACTGACACAATTGAAACATAAGTACTTCAAACCTTGTTTCCTGAGGTTATTTAACCTGACTTTCTCGAGTCAGAACCTTTGATTCCTAAGGTTGTCAAACTTGAGGAGCCTCAGCAATAGTCACATGATACTTCAGGACCTTAGTCTTCTCTTCCTTTGTCTCAGACAAAACCTATATATCTTTGACCCGATGGTGAACCTCTTCCATACAGACTTGTGAGTATTGAAGAGATCCCACAAGAAGAGTCTCATCCTTCTGCTCATGTTCATTGGGAAGGACTCTATTTTTATCATACTAATCCTCTTCCTCCTCTTCAAACTCTGACACAAACTCCTTTACTTGATTCTTTGGACTTATCTGTGAATCTCTCATGGAAATATTCCTCGAGATTGTTAACCATGACTAGAAATGATCCAACCTCTCATCCTGTGTCCACCATTATGGTTGAGACATCGAATGTCACTTCCTCATCTATGTTTACAACATCACAATAAACACATATGTATGGTGGCCCATCCGTCCCACCTGGTTATCAGTCTTTATCTGGTACCTATTTGGTGCAGATTCCATTCCTTAGACCTCTCCCATGTCATCTAATTTGGGAATTGTTGTCCTTTGAGGTAATTGGGGTCAATAATTATGGCAGAGCATCTATAATGTTTTGTTTTGCTTTTTTTTTTTAAAGTTTGGAATTTTGGATGACCAATGCATAAAACAATATGAAGCAATTGTGTCTAACCCTTTAGATAGTATTAATTAATAAGACAAAGGGCCGTTGCTTTATTCCACATAGTGATTTAGATTTTGCAGGTGATTAAGCAGAATATGTAAGAAGATATGATTATTTAATTATTCAAATAGAATGTTTTAAATGATCATAAGTGTGAAAAATTTCAAAAAATGTATAAAAGTTTGATAAAGTATATTTAACATTATGAAGATGCTAATAATTTATTGATGAGAGGGAATTACATAAACAGACAGTTCAATAAATCGTTCTCTGATATAGATAATAACTTCACGAAGAATCTATGACAACTAAAACTCACTTAATCTCACCTAGTTATCTTCATAAAAATTAAATACATGAAGAAAACAACATGTAATAATAAACAATAAAAATCACAAGGGGACAAAGTTGTATGAAAAAGATCTAGAATCCTTCCTTTATTATTAATGATCAAAAGCTTGTACACTACTGCTTACAAAAATGCTCATCCAAGGGTGAAACCCTTAATAACTCGTGATGATATTTATTTATACTAGTTCTAAGACTAAGAAAATATCTAAAACTAATTACAAAAATAGTATCAAATAATAGGAAGAAGGAAACTGCTGGATGATGTGTCTCTGCTTTGAAGGAGGCTGTTGATGAGTTGGCCCTTGAAATGTTGTTGTGATGTCATGCTGTTATGATCAAAATTACTCAATAGTATCATACAAATTATCTCGTCTTTCTTCCCTTGGGAATTTCAAATTTACCATCTTTCTAAATACTTCACCCACTTCTGTGTATCTCTCGAAAGTGGGTTTGTTGAGAAACATATGCCTAATCTCGTGCTTGATGGTCAAGTTGAACTCTAAGGCTTCTAGAAAAGCCTTCCCTGCAATCTGTCCTTTGATCCCTGCAAATTTAGCTCTGTCTATTGGAATAGTATACAATTTCTTACAATAATCTTCTAATTTGATCAACTTATCATTTAAGGCTACCAATCCTGGTAGCCCTTTTTGATTTAAAACATAAAACTTGGAATGAAACCATTGGAAAAGAATGTCAAAAGTTTGCCACTTTATCTCTAGTTTGTTGATCAAATTCTTCTTTTATAGGACCTTCTTTATCTCTAGGATGGTAGCTATTTTGTCGGGAATATTTATTTCCTCCAACTCTTTTTTTTTTTTTGAATTTAACACTTTAATCACATCTGTGGCTTTTGATGGCCTGGTCTTCAAGGCTGATTTCTGTACTTCAATTTCTTCTTTGCATCTAGTCATGAGTTCTTGCTATTCAAAGATTATTTGCATGGATGGCCATACTTCTGTCATGGATTGGCTGATGTCTGTCCAGATATTTTCCTTGGCTCAGGCCAAGGTATCAGCCATTAAGGACTCACTTTCCAAAGTTTCAATCTTGAGTTCCAATCTGTGGGACCTTTTCATCTCTTCCATATACAAAGTGTCATTCTTGATCCTTTGTAACTCTAAATTCTGGAACTTCTCTAACAGTTTGTCATTTCGCTGCTTCTGTAAAGCTAATCCATGTGATAATTTAACTAGATCAGTTGATGTTGATATTGATTCAATTTCTGGTGATGATGATGAAGGTTATGTACCTGCAACTGCTATGGGAACTGTTGTCACTGGAACCATAACTGTCTGTGCTGCTTCCTTCTCCTTTAGTAGTCCTTCAAATTGTTCTTCCATTTTCTTTATATGTATGTTTTAGTCAATAATAAGTTTGGGCATATCTTCCATATTCTGTTCACTCTCCTCAATCTCTTTGGTTTGTGGATCTTCAGTGGAAGGAAGCTTCAACTGCTTTCACAAAGCTGCAATATCTGCATTCTTCTTCTTGAGAATCTCTTCTATTGCCTTGTAGTCCTTTGGATCACATCCAATCTTGAATACAAGATATTCTAAGGATTTGAGCTTGTTGTATTTAGCTAATGAAGATTTCTTTTAAATCTTGAGTTGAGATTGAACATTGGTTAGTGCATTCCTAAGCTTGGAAAGGGATATTGCCTTAGTGGCCATGGTGGAAAACAACATTTCACCAGACTGTCTGTGCATATCCATTTGATCAATGGTGTTACACAGTAATTTTTCACCGTCCCTGCAATTCCCTGTCCTGCACATTGGAGGGCCTTTCCCGTGACTTGTGAGCAGTGACATGACGTGAAATCACTTTCATGGCATCCCCCTTGACAAGGAAAATCATTCCTTTGAAGAAAGTTTCCTTTGGAAAACCCTAAAAACTGATCTTTTGGCCTTGGCGCAACTAGCCAGTTTAGCCCTTGCGCCAATGGGGAAAATCCACCAAATAGGGCGCGCCAACTGGCGCTCTGTCCTAGTGTCTTGCTCGCGCAAAGCTTAATAAGGATTGTTTTTTAAAAATAAATGGCAGAAGTTTGAATCCAACAAACTCTTGAACGAGTCTCTAAAATGAGTTGGGAGGTTTGGCTCCGGATCTCCATGTAGGAGAAGTGGTTTTCCACCTATCATGGAAGCTTCCTTGAGGATAGGGCCAATCCCACAATTGTAGGGATCTCAACTCCCCTTCCACCATCTATATAAGCTTGCTATTTTCCCTTAGCAAGCTAGTAGTCCTAATAGCACTAGAGAAGAGCTGGACTTATAGCAAGGAGACTATCGCCAGACAACCTTTTGAGAGCCAAGCCGAAGAGAGAGAGCTTTGTCCCATTCCCGACGAGCTTCATTGAGACGTGCTCCACTGTCGAGCTCGCCGAAGGAAGATCGCGTTAGAGCTTTGGGTTGTATCTTTACTTTGTTATTATTAATGATAAGCGACTTTGATTATGGTTTCATTAATGTGTCTTTGTCTTTGATGCAATGAATTACATCCTCTCTGACTGATGTATGGTTACAAGATTTAGATTCTATGCTGTGTATCGTTGTGTTTCTTCACATGTGTGCAGGTGTTCGGACGTGTTAAGCGGAAGGATCGTGATCTGCCAAAGCGGAGGATGGGAAGCGTCATCCTTTCTTCGACAAACATTGCGTAGGACCTGAGGTAGGCAACTCGTTGTGTTTTGTCATTTTTGTAACTAGAGATACATACATACTGTCTTGACAATTGCTGGGGGGCAAGTACTCCAAATGGATTGTCATCCTTCAGGACTCCGATTTGGAGTTCACCACCGCCAAATCGACGAAATCATTGGTTTTTTCCGATCTTATTTTCTCTCTCCCAACAGACTCCGTTCCATCCCAATTTGAGGATCACATCCCGGATGAAACACTCTTTCTTATCAGCATTCATGATCCAAGATACAGTGACATCATCTTGTACCTTCAGACATCCACTTTCCGGTCTGAGTTGACAAAGGATGCTCGATGTCGTGTTTGGAATCAATCTCAACCATATCGCATTGTCGGAGATACCTTGTATCGTGTCGGACTTGATTCTGTGCTCCGCTGATGCTTGACCCTGGAAGAGGCTGAGAAATTCTTGAATGACTGTCATAGTGGCGCCTGTGGCGGTCACATGTCCGAATATGCTACCGCCCAGAAGATTCAGCGTGCGAGTTGCTTCTGGTTGTCTATATTCAAGGAATGTATTGTTGCAATTCAAAAATGTCATGCGTGCCAGGTCTTTCAGTGCAAGGTGTGTGCGCCACCCCTACTTTTGCATCCTGGCATTACCGTAGGCCCTTTTTCCAAATGGGGCATAGATTTTATGACATGTAACCCTCACTCGGCCGGGGGGCATGCTTATATAATCATTGCCGTGGACTACTTCACTAAGTGGGCCGAGGCGATGCCTACATTAGCTGCCGACGGTAAGACATCCGCTCAATTCATTTTAAACCATGTAATTATGCGTTTCAGAGTTCCTCAAGCCATTTTCACCGATCATGGCACTCATTTTCAGGATTACATGATGGCAGAGCTGACATCAAAGTTGGGCTTGCGTCATGACAGCTCAACGCCATAATACCGTCAAGCAAATGGCCAGGTTGAGGACGTGAACAAGGTACTGGTCACGATGCTTCAACGAACGATTGGTATTCACAAATCCAATTGGAATCTCCAATTGTTCTCAGCTCTCTGGGCCTATCGAACGTCTGTAAAGAGCGCAACCGGATTCACACCTTTCTAGCTGGTGTATGGTCTGGAAGCGACTCTCCTAGTTGAATGTGAGATCCCTTCGCTGAAGTTGGCTGTGGAATTACTGCCCAACACTTCTCCGGAGGAAGAACGTCTCCTGTATCTGGAACGACTGGACGAAACCCACCGCTTGGTTGCTTTGGTTATTGAGGCACAGAAAAAGCAGGTTAAAGCCCATTTTGATAAATCGGTTTCTCCACGTTCTTTCATTGAAGGAGACTTCGTACTCTTATATGACCAAGCACATGATAAACTTGGAGCGGGAAAATTCCAACCCATGTGGCATGGGCCTTATATCGTCAAACGAATATTAAAAAATGGGGCCTACGAGCTAATTGACTATGAAGGTATTCCTCTGGCGCAACCTAGAAATGGGTTGTACCTCAAGAAGTACTACGCTTTAATTATTCTGGTGTGGTGTGTGTACATAAGTGAGTGATTTCATTTTTGTGCATATGTGGTGTGGTGTGCTTTGTAAGCATCTTTCTGCTGATTGGGTCTTCCTGATTGTGTAGATGTTTAGTACTCCTTTTGTCAGTTTCGCGAATGGTGCCTCCCGCAGTACCAGGAATCTGTCCTCGGTAGCCTTGGTAATCTACGATCCTGCTGGCGAGTTAGTCAATTTACAAGGTGTTTGTCTAGGGCCTACCACAAATAATGTCGCGGAATATAGTGCCATTTTGGAATTGTTAAACAAGGCTTTTAACCTCAGTATTCGTGCATTACTTGTATATCTGGACTCACAGCTTGTAGTGTTACAACTCAATGTTCATTATTCAGTTAGAAACCCATCCATTTTACGACTGTATCTACGTATTCGTTTACTGGAAAGAAATTTTGATTACATTACATATCAACATATACCTAGACACATGAATGTGTTAACAGATGCAGTAGCTAACATGGTTTTAGATAGACATTTACGCAACCTGTAAAAACATCATCATATGTGAAAAAGATCCATCCAGAAATATATATATATATATATATATATATATATATATATATATATATATGTCGAAATGTTTGCAGTTTGTGTGCATCACATAAAATTCAAAAATATACATGTTTGTTTTAATAATAGTTGGAGACAACATGTCTCTCAAAAATGTGCAAATGAAAAGCCTAGATGACTAATTAGCGTGGTGCTCATGGTAGTATGTCACTGCTCGCACCATTCGCCTCAATAAACGATGAAGGTGACTAGGCACCCCCACAGTGTGCCTCTGATAAGCCAATGGGACATATGCTAGGTGAGCATAATCTGGGATCCCACGGGCGATTCCCTCCAAGTTCTGAACTAGCTCACTCCCCTCGCCACCCTCGCCTTAGGGTCATAGGCAAGCGGGGTCCTCCGTGCGATCGGCGAAATCCCGGCGGGCCTCTCTGGGCCAACATCTGAATACACATAGGATTGTTTGTGAGAACGTGCATGTATACCAAAAAATCATAAAGTACATAAAATAAAAAAGAGTCTTACCCAACTCCTCATCCTAGTCTTCTCCCTCTGGGAGTGGAAGATCTGGGTCTCCCGTGAAGTCAGTATCGGCATACAGCTAATCCTCTACGATGATCAACTGTTGCCGAAGCCATACGAAGAACTCGGGCCTCCATTACATTTGCTGGCCCCCTCCTGATATGGGCATGAGTGCTACCCATTGAGCCATCCTTGTCTCTCTCAACGGTGACTCGGCGACTATCGCCCCCTGGCCCTAGAAGATTGGTAACTGTTTGAGGATGAATGATACCAAGATAGATCCGTACCCAAACTGCTTCAGTTTGGTCTTTTTACACTTCGTTAGCTGCCATTTTATGTTCATCGTTACGGAAGTGGCCCAATCGAATAGTGTCCGGTTCATGCATTCTGATGCTAGGAGGAGTTGTGTTTTAGTAGCCTCATAAGGCGCCTGCGACCCCGCAACCTACGTAATGGTATGGAGCACTACCCTGAGTGCTAGATCAGGAACCGTTTGGATGTCGACCTTCCTACTACTTGATCCGGTTTGTGCCCCTGGGCACGCTCTTTCCATCACCATTGACATTTTTTCATTAGATGGCCTAGTTCCTGTCAAGATCGGGACTAGAACTCTACGAGACAATTCAGTTATGAAGTAAACATCGGTCCAACACTTGGTCTCAAAGCCTAAACTTCTCTTCGTTCTCGTCCCAGATACTGATTAAGTACTGTAGCAATTCAGGTTGTGCCCTGAGACATGGTGTTAAGAAGAACTTTTTTAAGCCGCAATCTCGGAGAGCGTTCATACATGCCTCGTTCTCCATAGCCATTTCATCTTCTTCACTATGCTCCTTTTCTTTCCATTCGATCACCATTGTGGCTGTGTATCTGCACCAAAATGGTCACAAACACTTTATTAGATCCCTTGAACTCTCAAAAATCCTGTTGATTGGTTCATTTTTTGTAAAAATTGAGCGGAAATTTAGGTTGCGCCATTGGTGCCACTGTTTTTCTGACAGTCGCGCCAACTGGTGAGACCCCTTTGCAAAAAGGAGCCAATTGGCATGGGTCCGTGCCCAATACCCGCACCAATTGGGTGAGCCCTAAATTTGCAAATATCCTCTTAGGGATCTAAAATCACAGTGGAATTCTATAAAAAATGGATTAAAACATGGCTAAGGGAAGCGCCTCTTACCTGAAAAAATGAGAACTGAAATGATGCATTGGATCGTCCACAATCGTCGCCGCAAGTTCGCACAGGAAAAACTCACTGTTGCTCTCCACAAGAGATAAAAAGTAAAAGTAAATATGTTTTTACTATTTTTGGCATATTTATAACTTTTCAAGATCAAATTATGTTTTGAAGCTTATTTTTCCAATATTTTATTATATTTTGTCGAAAAATGGGTTTTACACTTGCTTTCTTGTGTAGCAACAGGTTTTCACATGACTAGGATGATGATACGAGTTGTATTTTATGCTTTTTCGGACTCGGTAAAAACACGAAAAAGTCACCACTAGAGTCATCTTTCAAGCTCTTTTATGACTCTCTAAAAATGAAAAGATCGCTAAGTCTCTTGTCATTTTGATCTCGTTAAATTGGCTACAAAACGACATCTACCTAGTATACGTTTACCCCTTTTTCGGGCTGGGATAGATTATTTATGAAAAATGAATACCCTAGCCTATCGCGACAAGGAGGTTTTCTCAGACATAGTTTTCTACCTTTTCGGATATGAGGAACTATCTACGAAAAGGGACTGTTGGAGTTTACTTTTTCACTGTCTTTTCAAACTCTCTAAACATGAAAAGATGCTGAGTTCTTCCTTTTTCAGACTCGTTAAAACCTGATAACATCAGATTCCATCGTAATGACGATACTCAAGTTCCTCCTTCCTAGGGCTCGTTAAATGTACTAGGTTGGATTTGTCCGAAGGATGAACTTATATCGCAAGCATATGCTATCCCCTTCAAGCTTGTTTTCAAAAATAATTGGGGTACTCGCCAGAAATGGTGGGGAAAAAATGAAACCAGTATCATCGCCGTGTCGACAATATGTCACTGTTGAACATGGCACTTGTCTGCATTCGTGTTGGGTTGGGGACATCTCATCTCATTTTCTGCTTGCCTCCATGGGTTTGGGTTATCCTTTTTGACCTCTAATATGCTCTTTGCCTCATCGTCATGACCTCAAAACCTTTGATGTCAAATACTGCCAAATCCAGTTTCGTGCCGTTGATATGTTCAAGAGAAGTTGACCTCTGTAGTTTTCAACCCTCCTCTGATTCTCTCATGATCCTGATTTACAAACATTATGTTCCTCTGTCTCGCATCGATGATGTGGGAAACACTATGGCCCACCTTCGATCAAGGTCACTTCCTGTCGACTTCAACTCATTATCCAGGAAGCTAATCTAGAGACTCCCTTCAGGTACCTTGGAGCCTGCATGCCTCAATGGCAGGTTCTTCGCATTCAACGCAAGGTTTTCATCATTGGCCTTCAATCGAATGATTCTATGGGTGTTCAACACCAGCTCACTGTTTGCATTCCGTGGATTGTACCTATAGTACCTTGAGGGCCATTGTCATTATTGGTGGTTCCTCTTGCGTCTGTTAACGACTTTCATCATTGGCTGGTAATCAGATGATGTTCTTGCATGTTCGACTTCAGCTCACTTATTCACATGCTAGGACTTGTACTCTGTGCGGGTCAAGATGGAGTGCAAGACCCTGGGTTTTGTCTGATGGAATCCAGGTTGTGGATTTTGTGGATTATCATGATTGGTTACATGACTCATTGATTAGATGGCTGCGACCATACCTGAGTCTATTTATTGATCCTTCCTGGATGGCTGCGTCCATACCTTGGATCCTGATTATTGTATACTCTATTATGGATGGCTACGCGCATACCACATATCGTGTATTTGAGATATCAGTTATATTTGTCTATGGAGGTTTCCGACGACAGTGTTTTCAGTTGGGCACGCTCTCATAAAGAATTTCACCCCTCTCTCTCTCTCTCGGGCCTCATGCTTTAAGGGGAATCTGTTACACAGTAATTTGTCACCGTCCCTGCAATTCCCTGTCCCTCACATTGGAGGGCCTTTCTCGTGACCTGTGAGCAGTGAAATGACCTGAAATCACTTTCATGGCATCCCCCTTGACAAGGAAAATCATTCCTCTGAAGAAAGTTTCCTTTGAAAAACCCTAAAAACTGATCTTTTGGGCTTGGCGCGACTAGCCAGTTTAGCCCTCGTGCCAATGGGGAAAATCCACCAAAGAGGGCATGCCAACTGGCGGTCTATCCCAGTGTCTTGGTCACGCCAAGCTTAATAAGGATTGTTTTTAAAAAATAAATGGCGGAAGTTTGATTCCAACAAACTCCTGAACGAGTCTCTAAAATGAGTTGGGAGGTTTGGCTTTGGATCTCCATGTAGGGGAAGTGGTTTTCCACCTATCATGGAAGCTTCCTTGAGGATAGGGCCAATCCCACAATTTTAGGGATCTCAACTTCCCTTCCACCATCTATATAAGCTTGCTATTTTCCCTTAGCAAGCTAGTAGTCCTAATAGCACTAGAGAAGAGCTGAACTTATAGCAAGGAGACTATCGCCAGACAACCTTTGAGAGCCAAGATGAAGAGAGAGAGCTTTGTCCCATTCCTAACGAGCTTCATTGAGACGTGCTCCGCTGTCGACCCTGCCGAAGGAAGATCCAGTGTCAGAGCTTTGGGTTGTATCTTTCCTTTGTTATTATTAATGATAAGCAAGTTTGATTATGGTTTCTTTCATGTGTATTTGTCTTTGATGCAATGAATTACATCCTCTCTGACTGATGTATGGTTACAAGATTTATATTCTATGCTATGTATCGTTGTGTTTCTTTTCATGTGTGCAGGTGTTCAGACGTGTTAACCGGAAGGATCGTGATTTGCCAAAGCGGAGGATGGGAAGTGTCATCCTTTCTTCGATGACCATTGCGTAGGACCTGAGGTAGGCAAATCATTGTGTTTTGTAATTTTTGTAGCTAGAGACCTGCATCACTGTGTGACTGATTGTTGCTAGACCTGATCTGGGCTAGTAGGGATCGCCTGTGTCCGCAGAGGGGATTTACCTCTCCAACAAATGGGATGTGTCCGACTGGTGTCAAATGAAAATAAAATATTTTTATAGTCTGATGGAGACTTAGGAAATGGAATCCGAGCTTGCAAAAAGGCCATCTGGATTATCCCATTTTCACTATCAAAAGTTGAAAGTATTCTATGTGGGGAGGATGAAGTTTGTTTCCAAAACTGGCCGTATACACTAGACTTGGGAGTCTCATTCTTTTTGTTTTAATTTCAAGGAACTTGGAAAAAATGTTTTGATCATATGTGGAAGTGGTTCCTGTAGACTGAATTATTTCCAGAGGTTCCCTGGAAGGAGAAACTCTGGGAGGAGTATTTGGAACACTAGTTCTAGCTGATGTAGAAAATTCTTCTCCAAGATCAATTACCTTTGTTCATCTTTCTTCTGTAGACATTGTTAATCCAATTTTAGCCTTTTTTTGCTATAAAATATATTCTTTTGTAATCTCAACAATAGATGAAGTCTGATCTCTTCCCCTTTCTATTGCATGTTCTGAAAAACTGGAGTCTGAACATTTGATGTGGGTAGAACATGTTTTTCTGCCTCCTGGAGAGTCCCATCAACCCATTGTTCTTGATTCATAAATTTCTCTATCTCTGGTCGTGGAGTGTGATTATAAGGTGTTGTTTTCAATTCAAATCTTAGAGTAGAGATAATACCAAAAGGGTCATAAGACCAGGTGAAAGAAGGTTGGAAGTTCATGCTTTTTAACAATGTGTTTGCCTCCACATCAACTGATCTGGTGTTGTAAATGAATGTTCCAACCTTGAATTTATCTTAAATTGTGATTTCCTCTTACCTAACACAAAGTGCTGGTCATCCATGTTCATCATTTGCCTAATGTATTCGAGAGAAAAGATTCTCATGGGAACATATTTAGGAAACTTGTATGGTGCAAGATCACAACCATACACCCTTATCTCTTTGTAGTTCTGGTATAAATACCAATCACCAGTTTTAGTTTTCTCACTTAAATGCATTAATTATCTTTAATTAATCTCCAATCCTTGGCTCTGTCTGACTGTTTAGAAGTTGTACTACTGGATGTATGAATGGGTCTATAAAATCTGTGTATGAATTTTTGGCTGAACTGGTTCTAACTATTTCTATCCATTGGATCATTAATGATCCACTCCTTGATCATCTTGCTTGCTGAGTTGAATTGGAAATTGATCTCCTTTCTAAAAAAGAAATGAATGAATAAGTACGGAACTGTACTTAAACATTCCATGTATATTAATATTTATGAATTGATCATGTATATTATCATCCAAGAATTGGCTATAATTATAAATGAATGCTGGCTGATGATCTTTATTGAAGATGCAAGGAAATAAAAAGATAGGTTCATCCACAGTCTTGTCATCTAGATATCCTAGCAGGTAAGAAAGAAGAAAAATGCGATGTTTGGAGGCTTCAAGAAATATGGAAGATGGGTAAGGTGGATTATTTTTAGGTAATTCAACTTCCTCAAGCAAGAAAATCTCAAATATTTGAGCTCTCTGTGGAAAAGTTAGCTTATGGTACAAATCCATAAATGCAACTCGTGAAAAATGGATGTGGGAGTCTGTTGAAGGGATTACGAGCATCTGGTTAATGGTTTCAGTAGAGATTGTGATCATAATTTATCCATTATGAGGCACCACTACTATTTTCACATGGTCATATTTAGCTTGACACCAGATAACCAAGTCAGGGAATTCATGTGTTTTTGGGAAGTTGTAGAAAGGAAGAAATGACTCCCAGAATCTGATGGGATTCTGTTTGTCAATGTATTTTTGCTTTAGCCAAGAATGTAGTTCGTGAAAGTCGAACACACAATTAGCATCTGCAATTTTGAACAGGAAATTAGCGATGGGGACATGGTCAAGATCGACCGAGACTGTGGCAGCAAGGGTTTCTTCTAGGTTTGTCTTTTTGGATTTCCCTTTTGGGGCCATATTGACAGACGAAAAAGAATAAAAGAGGACAACGAAATAACTGACTGGGTAACAGAGAGAAGTTTGGGTGTTTTATATGACAAATCAACAATATTCAGTGTAGAATACTGTGTGCGAATTTTTAACCTGCAAGAAAGAATAACAACTTAGGTAAACGTGACAAAGATAATGGCTCGGGTTTATTTATAATGTGCAGGATATGGCTAATGGTTTTCTGGTGATCGTAGCGGCTTTAATGTTGTTTGGAGCGGAGCTATGACGTGGAGACTAACGGTCTGGGATCAGAGGCTTAATGGTAGAATAGGAGGCAAGGGACATGACATGTTGGCAACGGCTATGATGATTTGTCAACGAGTATGGCAGGTGGCGTTGTGATATTGGAAGGAGGATAAACAGTCAAGGCACGGGGATGAATGACCGATTAACGAATAGAAATGAAACCATAGCGATTTTTAGAAGGTGTCAGGAATGGTTTCCAGTTTCGAGCGGGGGGCGGGGCGTGCAAAGTGATAGGAATGTGCCATGTATGCCTTTAGGGCTCACCATTAAAACTGCTTTTCGGACACCCCCCCCCCACCCCCCCCGCTGCATTAACGGGAAATGACCGAGGGGGGTGCGAACTCTCCCTCCGTCGTTGATCTGAGCGGGGGGCATATCAACTATAGATAAGTGTGCACCTTTTATCAAATCCAACAAGACATTTTTGTCTTTTAGTGACTTAGAATATAATTGTATGCCCTGAAAGTTTCATTTGATATTTAACTAATAAAAAACTTAGGATTAACGCTTTTTAAAGCTTAGTTGACCATAACCAAATGAAAATTAAACATTTTAATGGCGCATTTAAACAAGCTGCCTTAATTTTTTGATTTTTCTAACTAAAGCACATTTTTTATTTAGCTTTCCTAACATTTTTTGTGCCTTCATTATTTAGGGAAATCAACCAATATCATTTTATTTGATATGGATTTATAAAATAATCATAGTCCTAACATTTTTTCTTTTCTTTTTCTTTTCAATCCATATCCTAGCTTAACATTTTAATTTTAATTTTTTTTACTAATATACTAACTTATCAAAACCAAATAATGTTACAACATCGACTCCAATTGGTGATCAGGAGTTCATAAAATTTTCTCAAAATTCAAATTTACAGGATTGGGTTGAAACCAAGATGGTTGCGTAGATCTCATCTTCCTGATTTCGGCACCGTGAACAGTTCAAAAAACCAATGTCGTATAAGGGAGATATTGCGTTCTGATCTAATTTCCATACAAGTAAATTTTGCGACAATTTGACCAGGTTTGATTGGGATGCACAGTCAACAAGGTGGAGGTATAGTCAGCAAAAAAAAATATTCTAAGGAATATTCTTTCCTCAGAATCAATCATGGGATGACAAGTGTCATTGTTTAATTTGTTGAAAGAGTTTGGTACGTTTTTGGAGGGCCAATCACAGGGTGCCACGTGGCCAACCCTGAGGCCGCCACGTGTCCTTGTAATGGAGTGATAAAATTATGGAGGGTTCACAGGAATCGAACCCCAGACCACCAGTAGGGCACGCGCATGGCTTACCACCCGCGCTACACATTATAACTTAACATTCTATAGTCACGGTTTATATTTATGTTGTACAAGATTCATGTTTGGGGGTTGGGGACCGCCGACGAACCCAACCTACCAACGGTCCCCACAACGATGTTCACATGGCGCATATAATTGTAACCAAACTTCACGGTTAGCTAACCTCCAACCCGTAGATTTCCAACATTCTCCACAATAGTTGTCACATTGGAACGTTTTAAAATGTTATCTCCAGTAACCTCCAGTGTTAAACGCTCCATTCAACCAGAGTTTAAATGCAACCAAACCATGGTTTATAACTTGGTTTCCGCCCTATCCAACCGTTAGTGTAACCCACAAATTTAGGGTTGGCATGTGGCCACCCCAACCACTAACACTAAATGAAAATAGTTTAAAACAATGGGATATTTGGAGCACATCTAAAAATTGGTGGAATCTACTATTTTAACTCCAGTTAAGTGGAGTTCTCCACTTTTAGTGGAGTTTTTCTAGTTGTAATTGGGAAAAAGAGTAGGAGACTCAATTTTCGCCCATTCTGAGTAAATGAAGAGTCATGTTTGACTATTTGGAGCATTCTAGAGCCATTGGTGCAGATAAAACAACCATTAGAGCACTGTAACTACATGTATTTGCAAAATTTTGAGCATAATGAAAGATGGACATGCTATTGGAAGATGGACCAGCAGATGTAGCCCAGAAGGGGTGAACTGCTTCATCATGCTTGCTGTGTAAATTTCATGTGGTGACTTATTTCTTCATTTTACACTATTGTTCAATGTTATTTAAGCTTGTTTTATGCGTCTAATTCACCTAAAATAATATACAATTCATGGTTTAAATCCTCAATCCTTATGAAAACTAATGAGACAAATATGCACATGTTTATAAAATGAAAAGAAACTTAGCACAACAAAACGAATACAATCATTTCAGATCAGAATTGTATTAGAGCTAGAGTTTATTCTCTAGTGTTGTTTAGTGAAAAGAGTTGTTTAACTGTTTGCAATTTTTTAGATGCTTACTAGGCTCAAGCTCAAAAGAGGAGAAGGAAAATTGGTGGAAGCATAAGGGTCTCAAGAGGAGCCAAAGAAAAGGAGAGCAAGATTGCCATAATCTCCACCACCTATTTCACCTCCTAAAGAAGTAGAATCTACATTAAGTATGTCTTTTATAGAAGGAGAAACCCATGAAGAATTTGATCCCAAAGAGGAAGAAAGAGTGTTCAGGAAAGAATTTATTGACATGAATGATACGGTTAGAATCCTTTATGAAGAAAGGAATGAGAGTCTGGAAGAAGAAGGATCCAAAGTTCACAAGGAAGGACAAGGGTCTTCAGGAGGTCACAATGATGAAGATGATTCAATGAAGGGAAATGGAGAAAATGGAGGAAATGGAGAGCCATCATCCTCACCCTCATCATCATCATCCTCTATTTCTTCATCAGTATATCAACCACACAATTCAAAGAACACTGGTAAAAGTCCTTTTTTAAATCTTGATGTTAAGTTTGAATTGCCAATGTTTAATGGCGAAGTCAATGCAGAAAATATTGATAATTGGATTAGGCAATTGGAGGTCTATACCGAAATCCAATTAGCTTCATTGAGAATGGAAGGTGCAACACTTGTTTGGTGGGAAGCCAAGACAAAGGAGGAGATCAAAAAACATGGTAAAATCTATCATGGTCAGGTTTCATTACTGCTATAAAAGAACAATTTTATCCATTAGCTCATATGCAGAAATGAAAAACTTTATGTAATTGAAGGGACAAAATGTGCAAGAATACACCCAAGAATTTAGGAGAAGAGCTCTCTTATTAGGGGTAGATTTGCAGAGCCAAGATACTTTGCTCAAGCACATAGGAGTCTTACATAGCTACATAAAACATACTATTCTCATGTTTAACCCCACTAGTATAGATGAAGTATGTGTTCAGGCCAGACAACTAGAAGCTAGAGGGAAGAACATTTCTGAAGAGGGTAGGAAGAAACGTTTTAAGGGTAAAGCCAAAGAAAATACCTCAAAAGGTAAAAACAAAAAGAATGCATCTGTTAAGAAAGAGGGATAAAAAGTGTTTTGTAAACGTTGTTCAAAACAAGGACATGATGAAACTCATTGTCGGAAATTACATCCTGAAATGAGGCCAAAGAAACCCAATAACAAAGGGAAACAGAAAACTTCTGCTACAACTCAACATGATTTAGGATATGATTCAGGTGATGAATCTAAGATTACAACCATGGGATTGAAGAACATGAAGGGAAAATAAATTTAAACTAAACCCAGTACTAGTACATCAAACTGTCACATACATACTCCAACTGAAGAAGAAAGGTTATAAATTTTTCATGTGATGGTCATATCCAAGCATACCAAGATTGTCACATTGTTTGACAGTGGGTCACAAGAAAACTGTATCTCTGAAAACTTGGTCAAGAATCTTAATATCGAGACCATACCACATCCAAAACCATATCCATTAGGTTGGATTTGTAAGGATGCAAATCTACAGGTTTCAAAGAAATGTATATTGCGGTTTGCAATCATTGCAGCTTTTGTTGACACAGTTGAATTAGATGTGGTTCTGCTAGACATAACAGGTATTGTGTTGGGGAGTCCTTACTTGTATGACAGGAAAGAAATATTCCATCACCACGAGAAAAAGTATCATTTATTCAATTATGGAAAGGAGGTCATTGTTAGAGCACATTGCAAGAAGACAAACATTGCTATGGTAAATGCTGGATAGGTAAAGAGGCTGGTAAATACAAGTAAGAATTTCGTTCTTCTTATGATTAAGCCTAAAGCTCATGTTAATCATGAATCATTTGAGAGATGTGATCCTAAGTTAATCAGATTTATATGATGTAGTTAATGCACATCATGAGATTTTTCAGGAGCCAACAGGATTGTCTCCAAAAAGAGAGATTCAACATGAGATTCAGTTGCAGCAAGATTGTCCTCTTCCAAACATCGGTATGTATCACATGTCGATAATGGATAATGATGAAATAAAGAGGCAAATCAAAGAGATGTTGGACAAAGGAATCATAAGGCCAAGCATGTTATGAAACCAACTCTAAAAAAAAAGAAGAAAAGAGAGATGAATGCCTTACAAATAAGCCACTTCGAGGGGGAAACCTCCAATACATTACATAAATGAACAATTCTCGGATGATACAAATGAAAAAACCTCCTTTCTATATATAGGAGTCCATGGGGCCACAATGTAATCCTAGCCAACCTAACAATAATAATGTAAGGGCACAATAATAACAATATGGGGTGTACAGAGATACAAAAATAACAATAAGGGGGTTACACTAACAACAATAAGGGACTATACTTGTAATATAGGGACCTAACATGCTCCTCTCCTTCAAAAAAGTGTTTTCCTCAATGCCTGAGTAGCTCCAGGTGCTTATGTATAAAATTCTCATGCTTCCATGTAGAATATTCAGTAGGTAAGTTCTTCCATTTGATGAGATACTCTGAAATTGATCGATTTCGTAGCTGTCAAGTTCTTGTTTCCGTGACTGCTTCAGGTTCCAATATGGTTTTTCCTTCCTCATCACGTTCTAGCAATATCTTTTGAACTGGAAGTTTGTCCCCTATAACCTTCTTTAAGCATGAAACATGGAAAACTGGATGCACTCGCGGAGAAGCAGGAAGCTCCAATTTGTATGCCATAGTACCAATCTTTTGCAACAACTTGTAAGGACCATAGTACTCCAGTGATAATTCATTATCCTTCTTAGCTTTCTTGAGGGACATTTGTTTGTATGGTTGTAGCCGTAAAAATATCCAGTCTCCTACATCAAAAATTCTCTCAGTGTGATGTTGATATGCCTGTTGTTTCATTTGATTTTGTGCCAAATTTAGGTTATCTTTTAAGAGTTGGAGAACTTCTTGTTGATGCTCGATGTGATCTTCCATTGCTTTAACCCTAGAATTTCCCCTTAAAGAAGATGTGATGGACGGTGTATGATATCCATAAAGTGCCATAAATGGGGTCATTTTTGCTACAATAGGGAAGGAAGTGTTATACCACCATTCAACAATAGGTAACCACTTGACCCATTGTGCTTGCTTATCAGATACAGAACAACGAAGATATCCTTCCAAACACTTATTCACTATCTTTGTTTGACCATCGGATTGGGGATGATATGATGAGCTATGAGCTAATTGAGTACCCAAACAAGAAAATAATTCCGTCCAAAAATTTCTCGTAAAAATGGGATCTCGGTCACTTACAATAATCTTCGGGTTTCCATGTACCTTTTGAATTGTTTCCATAAATTCAGTAGCAACTGTACTTTATTTAAATGGATGAAATAATGCACAAAAGTGTGGATACTTGGTAAGTCTATCAACTACCACCATGATGAAACTCCTTCCTTCGGACTTAGGTAAACCTGTGATAAAATCCATTGAAATATCCTTCCAACGTTGACTTGGAATGGATAAAGGTTGTAGAAGACCCGGGGTCTTAATTGTCTCAACTTTATTTTGCTGGCAAACCAAACATTCCGCCACAAACTTTTGAATATCAGATTTAAGGGCATCTTGAAAAAATTCTTTCTTCACCTTGTGGTAATTTAAAAAAAATCTCGAGTGTCCTCCTAAAGGAGAAGTGTGCAATTCCAAAAGAATCTTTTGTTTTAGTTGGGAATTCCTAAAAATATATAAGCGATCTTTGTACCATAAGGAATCATTTTTCCAACTAAATGTATCATATGTACTAGGATCTTTTTGCAAATTTTGAATGAGTGTCCACACTTCTTCGTCCTTCTTCCATTCATCCCTTGCTTCAGTTATCCAATCTTGTTGGATAATAGAAATGGCACAAAGCAATGATTCCACCTCTTCATCGTTTCTTGAGAGTGCATCTGCAACAACATTTAGCTTCCTTTTTTTGTAGATGATTTCAAAGTCATAATCCAACATCTTTGTGTCCCATTTTTTCTGCTCTTCTGAAGATAGTCTTTGTTCCATAAAGTGTTTAAGACTATCATGATCAGTTTTTACCTTGAAGTGTCTTCCCATTAGGTAAGGTCTCGATTTCTTTAGTGCATGTAGTATTGCCAACATTTCGTTATCATAAATAGCCTTTTGTAAATACTTTCCTTTGATTGGAACACTTTCAAAAGCAATGGGTCTTCCTTCTTACATTAAAACAACACCAATTCCATTTCCTGAGGCATCACATTCCACAATAAAGGTTTTTGTGAAGTCTGGCATAGCTAAGACCAGTGCTAGGCACATTGCCTCTTTAAGATGTTCAAAGGCCTTAGTTGCTTCAGGAGTCCATGAAAATGCATCTTTCTTCAATAATATTGTTAGAGGTGCTACTATTCTCCCATAATTATTAACAAACTTGCGATAATACCCTGTTAACCCGAGAAATCCTCGCAACTTCTTTATGGTTGTGGGGACTTTCCATTCCTTAATGGCTTTAATTTTGTTAGGGTCTACTTTAACACCCTCGTGAGATACAATATGATCCAGATATTCCACCTCTTGTACTCCAAAGAAACATTTGGATTTTTTTGCATATAATTGTTTCTCCTGCAATAGTTTGAGCACCCTGTCAACATGTTCAACATGATCCTTCCAAGACCTGCTGTAGATTAGTATATCATCAAAAAAATACTAGCACAAATTTTCTAAGGAAGGGTTTGAAAATGGAATTCATCAACCCTTGAAATGTAGAAGGTGCATTGGTAAGGCCAAAAGGCATGACCAAAAATTCATAATGACCCTCATGAGTTCGAAATGTTGTTTTTGGAATATCTTCAGTCTTCATTCTAATTTGATGATATCCTGAACGAAGATTCAACTTGGTAAAATAAATTGCTCCATGTAATTCATCCAATAATTCATCAATCACAGGAATGGGAAATTTATCTTTAATGGTGAGCTTATTGAGCTTCCTATAATCCGGACACATTCGCCATGATCCATCCTTCTTGTGTACCAATACTATAGGAGCAGAGAAAGAACTTTGACTAGGTTGAATTATACCCGCCTCTAACATTTCTGCAATCATACGTTCAATTTCGCTCTTTTAGACATAAGGATATCTATAAGGCCTGATGTTTGGAGGAACACTTCCTGGAATCAAATGAATAGCATGATCATGATCACGAATAGGTGGGAGTCCTTTGGGAGTATCAAACACCTTGGAATGATTGTCCAAGACTCTTTGGAGATCTGGAGAAATAGATGATTTTGATGTTGGAACTTCTATTGAGCATAATTGTGCAATTACGCCTCGTTTTTCTTTCTTCAGAAGCTTTGTCATGACATTAGAGCTTATTATATTTCCTGGCTTCCCTGTGATACCCCGTAATTCGATTTCCTTTCCTTCTGAAAATTTTTTCAAGAAAAGTTCTTGAAAATTAAAAGCTACCGTCCCCAAAGATTGTAACCATTGTACTCCTAGTACAACATCAACACCTACCATAGGAATGGAAAGCATTGGACTTGTCAACACATATTCCCCCATGGTTAGCTTGATATTATGGCATTTTCCAGAGCAATTTATAGTTCCTCCATTTGCAACCATCACTTGACATTCTGGTGCTGGGTATAGGAAACAATTTAATTCCTTGGCTACCTTACAACGAATAAAATTATGGGTGCTACCTGAATCAATCAACACTATTACCTTTCTCTTCTTGATTTGTCCTTTTATCTTGAGAGTTTGAGGAGTGGTAATTACTGCCAGTGCATTACACGATATGGTTGGATTCATTTCTTCCTCTTCTGGGGCTGGTTCCTGGTGTATATCCTCTTCTTGTTCATTTTCTTCTTCCTCTTCACAATCTATGTAAAATAATTTCTTCTAAGCACACTTATGACCTTTAGTGTATTTGCTATCACAACTGTAGCAAAGCCCTTTTGCTCTTTTTTCTTCCAATTGTTGTGGTGTCAACCTTGTAGGTTGTGGAAATCTAGGCGTAGCAACACTTCCTTCTTTATAGAATTGAGTGGTAGGCTTCCTTGTCGCCATAATTTTACATTCAACTTTTCTTGCCAACCTTAATGCCTTCTCTAATGAATCAGGTTCCAACACACGAACTTCATGTTGGATGTTATCCTTTAGAGTGCCTATGAAGAGATAAATCCTGTGTTCCTCTGGAATATCAGTTACCCTTATATTCAATTTTTGGAAGTCCTCAATGTGCTGCCCCACTAAACCCTTTTGTTTGAGATTTATCAATTGGCTAAAGAAGGTGTTGCTCTTTGTATCATCATAATGTGCTATCATTTCCTCCATAAAAATTGACCAAGTGACAATTTTTTTACGGGAGCAAAGCCATCGATACCATACAAATGTATTTTGTTCTAAATGTAAAGTTGCAATGCATACCTTTTGTGTGTTTTGCACATTATTGAGATCAAAATATTGCTCCATCTGTAGTATCCATGTTACGATATCCTTGCCATCAAACTTCCTCATATCCATATTTGGAATATGGTGGTTCTTCAATCCAACATTAGATTTTATAAAATCATGATTAGCATTTATTTTGTACTCATCATGAGTTTCCTCTACTATCTTTTCGCAATTAGGAATAATTTCTTGTATCAGCTTTGACAAACCTTCCTTCAAACCTTGCATGTATTCTTTCAAACCTTCCATTTTTTCTTCCATACCATCCATTTTTTATTCCATACCATTCTTCAAACCATCCATCGTAGCTTCCACACCTTTTTTCAAAACATCCATATTAACTTCCATGCTCTTCTTCAAAACATCCATTTTATTTTTTGTTTCTCTTTGCGAGAGAAAAATTTGGTGCACTTGCTCTTGTAATTTGGATATTTCATGTTGCATTTCTTCATCTTCATGAGCCATAGTAGAGACTTATGAAGGCTTAATGGGTGTTGAATTATTTTTATGAGGCATTTTATAACCTAATACTAATATCTATTCTACAATATGCGCTTGGAATCAATTCAAATTGATTCTTCAAACAAGACTTATGCAATTCGGAAAAAAATACACAACTTTTTCTTGCTTTTGAGGAGCTTGATATTGGAATTGAATTATTTCTGTGATTTTGGATCTTCAATATCTTAAATTAGGCCTTGTAGTAGCACTCTAAATCTTCTTTCGAATGCCACAAGTCTGACCTGATTTGGATTCTTCAAGGCAAAATTATCCCCAATCTCCCACAATGACCTAATTATGGGCTAGTTCAGTAGAGCGAAATTGTACGACGTGCCACGTGTCATTGTATCCTCCTTCAGCTCTGAAATTGATATACAAGAAATTAAATTCCATGTACTTGCGGCCACTTTTTACATAATTGCAGTCTGACGCTCAGAGAGAGAGTTATGACGATTTTCCCACGGTCACCTCTTTGAGATGAAATTTGGGAGCCTAAAAAAAATCCTAACTTCCACAGATCATATCTCCAAACATATTGCGAACCAAGATCTGAAATTTGTACAGGAAGTTTCACAGGATTTTGGCTTCTCTCTATAAAAATTTCAGCTTCTGAACCTTCGTAGAAAAAAATTTATAGCACAAATTCCATGATGACCTGTTTTAGGTGAAATTCGGGAGCTTAAAAAAAACCTAACTTCCACAAATTATATCTCCAAAAATGTTGCGAACCAAGATCTGAAATTTTTACAGGACGTTCCTTATTATTTCAGCTTCTCTCTAAAAACATTTCAGCATATGAACCTTCATAGAAAATTTTTTATAGAGAAAATTCCACTATGACCTATTTGGAGCAGCGGAACCCTAGAATCCAAAGCTCTGATACCAAATGTTATGAAACCAGCTCCAAAAATAGAAGAAAAGAGAGATCAACGCCTTAGAAATAATACACTTTGAGGGGGAAATCTCCAATACATTACATAAAAGAACAATTCTTGGATGATACAAATGACGAAAGCTCCTTTCTATATATAGGAGTCCATGGGGCCACAATGTAATCCTAGCCGACGTAACAATAATAATGTAAGGGCACAATAATAACAATATGGGGGTTACAGGGGTATAAAAATATCAATAAGGGGGTTACACTAACAACAATAAGGGACTATACTAGTAATATAGGGACCTAAAAAATCTCCTCGCCATGCAGTTCACCCATAGTCTTGATACCAAAGAAAGACGGGACTTGGTGCATGTGTGTAGATTTTGGAGCTTTGAACAAGATTACTGTAAAAATTCGCTACCCACTCCCAAGGATAGATGATTTGCTTGATAAGCTGAAAGAAGAAATTTTTTTCACTAATTTATATTTACGAAGTGGATATAATCAAGTAAGAATTGCAGAAAGTGATATATGTAAAACTGCATTCAAAACAAAATAAGGACTCTTTGAGTGGGCTAGTTATGCCATTTGGTTTGTGTAATGCACCAAGAACTTTCATGTGTGTTATGGATAGTTTTTTTTTTCCATTCCTTGATGACTTTGTGATTGTGTACTTAGATGACATATTTATTTTCAACAAAACAAGAGAAGATCATATCTTGCATGTGAATAGAGTGCTTGACATTTTGAAGAAAGAGAAATTGTTTCTTAAGATGTCAAAGTGTGAGTTTGGAAAGACTTATTTGGTCTATTTGGGAAATATTGTAAGAGGAGGAGAGTTGATAATTGATCCTCCTAAAGTGGAAGCCATTTTGAATTGGCCCACACCCAAAACATTAACCGAGGTAAGAAATTTCTTAGGTGGAGCTTAGTATTGGAGAAAGTTTATTGCTAACTTTTCTTCCATCGCAGCTCCTATGCATGCAATGACAAGTGTGAAGAAAGGCTTCCAATGGGGAGGAAAACAACAACAAGCTTTCGATTATTTAAAAGACAAGATCAATTCAGCTCCAGTCCTTGCATTACCGAATTTGAGACAACCATTCGAGATACAAAATAATGCTAGTGATTATGCCATGGGCACAATACTTTTGCAACATGGTAAGCCTATCTATTTTCATTCTGAAACACTTAATGGTGCCGTGACTAATTATCCTACATATGAAAAAGAAATATATGCATTGGTACAAAGATTCAAGAAGTGGAAACACTACTTGATGGGAAAAGAGACTATTTTGCATACCGATCACCAACCATTACAGTACTTGCAAGCACAAACAAAATTGCAACAATCAAGATATTTCAGGTGGATGGGATTTCTTCAATAGTTTCACTTGGTTATAAGGTACAAGAAAGGTATTTTCAATAAAGTTCATGATATGCTTTCAATACCAATCATTAGTGCATCTAATTTACTAAAAAATGATTCTATTGTACATGAGAGTTACATAGAACAATATGCACATGACATTGATTTTCATGATGTGTATGCTAGTTTGAGTGAAGGGAATCAAGTTGAAGAAAAATACTATCACATGCATAACAATTTACTGTTTCATTTGGGAAAGTTGTGTATACCACAAGGAGAGAGGCTAAGTGTCATGAGAGAAGCTCATTCATCTCTTATTGATAGACGCTTTGGGGTAAGCAAAACAGTGGCACATCTACAGAGGTATTTCTATTGGCCTCGCATGATAGATAGTGAGTCATGTTTTATAAGAGGTTGTTCTATGTATGCAACAAGTAAACCTAGTAATAGGAAGCTTGGGTTGTACACACCACTACTGGTACCATCAAGGCCATGGGAGAGTGTCTCCATGGACTTTGTTGGAGGTCTACCTATGTTAAGAAAAAAACACGATTATCTTTATGTAGTTGTGGATAGATTCAATAAAATGTGTATACTTATGCCATTTAAGAAAATCATTACTACTGAACAAAATGTTGAACTTTATTTTCAACATGTTTGGGTTCATTTTGGATTGCCAACTTCTATTGTTAGTGACAAGGATTCTAGATTCATTTTGAATTTTTGGTCAAATCTACGGAGAATGATGGACACAATGTTGAAAAAGAGTACCGCTTTTCATCCACAAACATATGGACAAACCGAGGTGGTGAACAAAATAGTTGTACATTTATTGAGAGGATATTGCAGCAAAAATCTGAATTTATGGGATGAACAACTGCATTACATTCAACACGCTTACAACTGGGCAAAGCACTCTTCAACACAAACATCACCTTTTAAAGTATGCTTTGGGTATTTTTCAAAATCACCATTAGACTTCATATTTGGGAAGGATGTTGCAATTGATGGCCATAGTGACATTGATAAGGCTCGAAATTTCACTGAGAAAATTCAGATTATACATCAACAAGTTCAAGAACAGCTAGAAAAAGTCAAAGAAAATACAAAGAGAGGCATGTCAAACATAGATTTGATCACAAGTTTCAAGAGGGAGATGAGGTATGGTTGCACATTAGCAAAGAAAGGATGCAAGGGGAAGGCAAAAATCTCAAACACATTCACTATGGTCCATTCAAGATCATAAAGCAAGTTGGTAATAATGCATTTCAACTTGACTTTCCTTCTTATATGCAAATATATTCAGTTGTTAATGTTGAAAACTTACGTTTGTATGTGCCACCTTTGATCGATGATCAAGGAAGTGATGTCCAACTACATTCTATTGAAGATATCTCACAAAAATTTCTGGATGAGCTCAAAGAAGATATAATTCTTGACAGGAGGACAAGAGCATCCAAGAGGGGAAGTGTTGACTACCTTCGAGTTGGGCTCAAAGGCACTACACCAAGCAAGGAGAAATGGATGAAGGTTGGAAAGGTGAGGGAGTTGTACCCTCATCTACTAAATAGGTAATCAAGTCTTTTGGGGTCCAAAATCTTCCCAATGGGGAGGAGTGATCAGGAGTTCATAAATTTTGCTCAAAATTCAATGTTATAGGTTTGGGTTGAAACTAGGATGGTTGCGTAGATCTCATCTTCCTGATTCTGGCACTGTGAATGGTTCGAAAAACTGATGTCGTATGAGGGAGATATCACGTTTTTATTGAATTGGCAAACATGTAAATTTTGCGACAGCTTGACCAGGGTTGACTGGGATGCACAGTCAGCAAGGTGGAGGTACAATCAGCAAAAAAAAGAATATTATAAGGAATATTCTTTCCTCAGAACCAATCATGGGATGACAAGTGTCATTGTTTAATTTTTTGAATGAGTTTGGTACGCTTTTGGACAGCCAATCATAGGGTGCCACGTGGCCAACCTTGAGGCCACCACTTGTCCCTGTAATGGAGTGATAAAATTACTGAGGGTCTACAGGAATCAAACCTTGGGCCACTAGCAGAGCATGCACGTGGTTTACGACCTACGCTACGCATTAGAACTTAACATTCTATAGTCTCAGTTTATATTTATGCTATACAAGATTCATGTTTGGGGGTTGGGGACCGCCGATGATCCCAACCCACCAGTGGTCCTTGTAACGATGTTCACATGGCGCATATAAATGTAACCAAACTCCATGGTCAGCTAACCTCCAACCTGCAGACTGTGAGCATTCTCTGCAACAGTTGTCACATTGCAACATTTTAAAACATTATCTTTGCTAACCTCCAACATTAAACACACCATTCAATCAGAGTTCAAATGCAACCAAACCATGGTTTATAACTTGGGTTCCACCCTATCCAACCGTTAGTGTAACCTGCAGGTTTGGGGTTGGCATGTGGCCACCCCAACCACTAACACTAAATGCAAACAGTTTAAAATGACGAGATATTTGGAGCGTGCCTAAAAATTGGCGGAATCTACTATTTTAACTCCAGTTAGGTGGAGTTCTCCACTTTTAGTGGAGTTTTTCTAGGTGTAACTGGGCAAAAGAGTAGGAGACTCAATTTTTGCCCATTATGAGTGAATGAAGAGTCATTTTTGACTAATTGTAGCATTCTAGAGCCATTGGTGCAGAGAAAACAACCATTAGAGCACTGTGACTACATGTATTTGCAAAATTTCGAGCATAATGAAAGATGGGCATGCTATTGGAAGCTGGACCAACATATGTAGCCCAGGAGGGGTGAACTGCTTCATCATGCCTACTGTGTAAATTTCATGTGGTGACTTATTTCTCTATTTTACACTACTTTTTAATGTTATTTAAGCTTTTTTTACGCTTCTAATTCACCTAAAATCATCTACAATTCATGGTTTAAATCCTCAATCCTTATGCAAACTATTGAGACAAATATGCATATGCTTATAAACTGAAAAGACACTTAGCACAACAAAACTAATACAATCATTTCAGATCAACTAGGGACTGCTTCTCCCTATGGGATGCATAGAACAAGAAGATTCAAGTGCCTTCTCCTCGGGGTATGAGGTCTTTGATGTAAAAAATAACACAAACTTGAATTTTTTTAAAAGGAAATAGTAATGTACAATGATGATCTTCTTCAAAATCTTCAGTATTGAATGCAATGTTTTAGAAATCTGCCACTGACAGGTAATGTAGAAAAATGTCCCTCCAAATTTTGTAGAATGAATGTATTTTTGCGTTTGATTTCAACAATACTGAAAGGTCCAAACCACAGATTATAAAATTTACCATGTTTTCCTTTGTCCTCCCTCCTGGCATCCCATATCAATACTAGATCTCCTTCCCTAAAATCTCTTTCCCTCTCCTTTATGTCAAGAAGACTCTTCATTTTATTGTGATATTTTCTTAATTTGTATTGAATCTCATCTTTGTTTCCATTCAATTCAATAATTTGATTTATGCTTTTAGAGAAATCATCAGGTTCATCAGTAGCCTCTTGTAAAAATTTAAGAATAGGAAAATCCAAGTTGGTTGTAAAAATGGCCTCTTTATCATAGACGAGTTGGAATGGAGATTTACCTGTTGATCTTTTGGGAGAAATTCTGTTTGCCCAAATTGCATAGATAATATGACTATCCCAATTCTTCTTGTGGTTTTCTAGAATATTTTTGATTGCCTTTACCAGGCTCTTGTTGGATGATTATGCAAGACCATTTCCTTGACGATAATAAGGAGTTGAGTGATGTAATAAAATTTGATATTTCTGGTAGGATTCTATCATTTATATGCTACTGAATTCTGTGGCATTGTCAATTACTATTTTTTGAGGGCAACCAAATCTAAAGAGAATGTTTTCTTCAATAAATTTAATTGCTACTGTATCTGTAGCATTTCCGACTAGAATAGCTTCCACCCACTTGGTGAAATAGTCTGCGGCAGTCAAAATAAATTTGTGCTGATTACTTGAAGTTGGGTGAATTTCTCCTATAAAATCTAGTCCCCATTGAAGAAATGGTGTTGAAAGAACTATTGGAACTAAAGGAAGAGATGCTAGTTTTTGGTTACAAATAAACATATGAGATGGAATGAAACTTGTAACCTTTGATCCTACTTGTAAAAACAAATTAGGCCAATAGAAACCTGCCCTTAGTATCTTGTATACTGTGGCTCTCCAAGCATAATGTCCTCCACATATCCCTGCATGAAATTGCTCAATGATTCCTTCAGTTTCAGTTTTTGTTAAACAAAGTAACATAATGTTGAGAGGATCTTTCCAATACAAGTTTGCATTGATAATACACTATTTGATAGATTTAAACCTAAGTGTTTTGCACTAACTTCTTGAAAATTGAGTAGGACACTCAAAATTTATTAGAAAATGTACAATATATGCATACCAATATGATAGTAAAAACTCTTCATCAATGTGAACAGAAACTGTTTTAGTTGAAGGATAAGGTTCTTGTGGGTTCTTTCCTTGAGAATATTGGGAAGGTTCTTATGTATTCTCCCCTTGAGAATCTTGGGAAGGTTCTTCTGGATTCTCCCCTTCTGCATTTGAGGAAGGTTCTTGTGGATTCTCCCTATCTAAATTTGAAGAACGTTCTTGTGTATGCTTCTCAGAGATTTAAAAAACAAAATTTATGCCTAATACTATGCAATTGGATTCAGCTAAAAATTTAGCTAAACCTTGTCCCTCCCCTAAATTAGTGGTTTTAATACTGAGGTCAAACTCAAGGATTTGGGTGATCCACCTTCATCTTATTCCATCAGTGTCTGGTTGGATAAGAATAATTTTTACAACACTGTTAGGGACATAAGCAGTAATGGTTGAGTGAAGGACATCCATTCTGAAATATTTTAAGGCTTGAACTAGTGCATAGGCCTATTTTTCAATAATATCATACTTGAGTTCAGCATCTCACATAACCTTACTGAAAAATTCTATGGGTTGATCATTAGAATCCTCATTTTTTTGTAAAAGGATAACAACAAGAGTGGTTTTATAAGCAAAGGAAAATATACTGAAAGGTAAGGAATAATTGGGGCTGGACAAGGTAGGATCTTAAGAAATGGCATTGTTAATTTGATCAAAAGAATATCTTGCAGGAATAGTCCATTTAAATTCATGATTCTTTTTAAGAATATCAGTTATGTCCTTAACTATTTCAAGATAGTTATGGATAAATCTTCTCAAGAAGTTAATTTTTCCTATAAAGGCTTGGATCTCTTTCTTATTTCTCGGCAGCGATAATGATTGAATAGGAGATACTCTTTTAGATCTATGAAGACTCCTTCCTTTGAAATGATGTGTCCAAGAAAATTTCCTTCTTTGATGGAAAACATAGACTTCTTAGGGTTGAGAGATATTCCAAACTTTCTACACCTATCAAAAACCTTCATCAAGTGTTTTAAATGCTTCTAATCTGAATTAGAGAAACAGTGAGATCATCAAGATAAATAACAAAAAATTTATTCACCTTACCAACAAAATCTAAGTCCATAGCTCTTTGGAATGTTGGTCCTGCATTTGATAACCCAAAAGGAATTCTGACATACATGAATGTACCCCATGGTGCGGTGAAGGCAATATTTTCTATGTCTTCTAGATTTACCATTATCTGGTTATAACCAGAAAATCCATCAAGCATTGAAAGCCTATTAGCACCAAATTTTTTTTGGAGTAATTTATCCATCTTTGGTAGTGGATAGTTATCCTTTAGATATGATTTGTTAAGGTTTCTGAAGTCCACACAAAGTCTAATTTATCCATTTTTCTTTCTAACAGGAACTAAATTGGCTACCCAATCAAAGTATCTTAAGGGAACAATTATTTGGGCATCTAAAAGCTTCTTAAGTTCTTTTTCTATGGTAGGAAGAAAAACTGGATTAATTCTTCTTAGTTTTTTCTTGTAAGGCTTTTCTTCAGGTTTTAGTGGAATTTTATGCTCTATAAGAGATGCGTCATAAGTTTTCAAATCAACATAAGAACAAGAAAAAACATCGTTGTAATTTTTAAGAAGTTTAATGTATTCATTTTTAACTTCAGGAGTTAAGATGCACAATTTTAATGTTCTTAATCTCTTCATCAGTTCCAATGTTAGTATCTTCAATATCATCTTTTGGAGAAATAGACAGTGGATTTCTAGGGACATCATTTTGATCAAAC
This sequence comes from Pinus albicaulis, assembly GCA_034641835.2. Lineage (NCBI taxonomy): Eukaryota > Viridiplantae > Streptophyta > Pinopsida > Pinales > Pinaceae > Pinus > Pinus albicaulis. Next base: position 561,455,856 of record CM076570.1, on the reverse strand, counting down.
AGATTTTCTAAAGGAACAAGGCCTTTAGGAATGAAATTGTTTGACAGTTGTATAATGCCATGATTAATTACTTTTGTATTTAGATCTGAATTTTCTTTTGCTTTAGCAACTTCATTCATATATGATTTATCTTCTTCAATTTGTAAGATAGAAAATTCATCAATAACTGGAAGAAAGGATTTCAGTTGTTCATCATCTTCAAATATTTTCCAATAATTTATATTATCTGGAATAGATGGCCTATATTTGACTTCAATTTTATATTGTACCTACGTCTGGTTTGGTATTTTAAAGGAATTGGCAGAAACAACTAAGGAGTCTGCATGAATGTTTTCATTTCTAGGAATGAATGTTATATTAAAAGCATTAAAGGAGTTTTCAACTGTATCCCAAACTTCATTTATGTAAGACCTGAGCCTAGGATGCTTAGTTTGACAAATATTCCTAACCTGTCTTACTATAAGTTCATAATCACTAAAAACACTTAAATTTTGAACCTTTAAGCTTCCAAAAAACTCTAAGTCTAAGAGGAAAGCTTCATATTCTGCAACGTTATTTGAAACCTCAAAATCTAACTTGCATGATTGAGTTATGTTCTCTTTCTCATGTGAAATTAAAACTATACCAACTCTAGTTCCATCTTTGGTAGAAGATCCATCAAAGAAAAGTTTCCAAATATCAGTTTGAGTAGACTTAGGAGTTTCAACTATATCCTCAATCTTGAGTTGGGAATTCTGTGAAGTGTTTGAAAATAGTTGGAAGCAACAAAAATCTTGTTCAACTGCATAAATGGGATGATTTATGGCTTGGTATTCTTTACACACAGTATGTATAAATATAACCTCTCTGTATAACCAAATATTTTCTCCTCCATACACAGGAATTCTGGGAAAAGACACATCCATCTGAAGGCTTCCTCCTAGTTTGGCACAACATGATCTCAAAAGAAGCATTCCAAACTTGGGAGGAATATCAGTTACAACAATGTCTACAACTATACTTTTCAATGGTATTTGAGCTAGAGTAACCACTAAATCTTTTATAAATCCTAAGCAAGGAACTCTTTTGGAATCAAAGGTGTATAAATCATGATAAGATATAGTGATTTGAAGGTTTAATTGATCCATGATAACCTTAAGCATAAGGTTATGAGAGGCTCCAGAATCTAACATACAATTATATAAAAGTGAATCATGATATTTCAAAGTTACATAAAATGGAGGTACAATTTCATCTATCATATCAGAACTTGGACCAAAAATTATTGATGGTTTCTCATCTTGAAGGCTAACGACATCTTCTTCAGCATCTACACTAGAGTTTTGGAACCATTTTGAGACTTGACTCTTATATCCAGGATTTTTAGAAAGTTCTGAAAGTGGAATAGGAATTTTTACTCTTTCTAATTCATTTTCAACATTAAAAGCAGTTAAAACTATTTTATCAATTGGTGTAGTATCAATTGGCTAATTTAAAGGTTTAATAGAAGTAGTTTGAGTTTTAGAAGATTTCACTTGAGGCTCAATTATGACAGTTTCTTTAGGAGGTCTACCAGGACGTACTCTAGGTTTTAAATCATACCTTCTACCAAGTTTTGCAATTAAAAATTCAGATAAGGCTTGATATTTAGAGACCTGAGAACTCTCTTGATATTCTTGAGATATTTGACTCTGAGTGATAGGGACAATATTAGTCTGAATATATGTGTTGTCTATGTTTTTAATATCTTCAATGATTGACAAAGTATTATCATCAGGTTGTTGATCATCAATCAACAAAGGTGTAGGAACTTGTTGATCTTTGTTTGTTCTCTGAATAATTTGCAATTGAGGGGCCTTTTTGAACTGACCTTGGGTTTGTGTTTGGGGTCTAGCAATAGTTTGTTGTACTGTTCTAGGTTGTGTTTCAATCTTAGAAATTCTATTTGAAAGGTTTCTAAGAAGTGATGTTATTTCATCTAATTTTGAGTCTTCACTTTTAGATTTAGAGGAAGAAGAAGTTTCCTGATTTGATTTTAATTTTCTTTGGGCTTTTTCAGCTTTGGCCTTTAGATTTGTTGAGGCAGACCTATTTTCTTCAACCTCTATAGCATTTGTTTGCATGTCTTCTAAGGTACTAGTTGTTCTCTCTCTTAACATGAAAACAAAATCATCCTCAAAGGCTTTGGAGAATCTAACCTTTGTTGCTGCTACAGGTGGTTTACAACCATAAGGCATCTTGTGATAAATTTTATTAAATATTTTTATGAAATCAACTACTGGTTCACCATAATTTCTTTTAAGCTCTTCAAATTCTATTAATAAATACATAAGATACTTTTTCAGACCCCATTGATTTTTAAATATTGTTGAAAATTCCTCCGAAGATCTAATAGAACGTGCTTGTAACTGTATAAACAAAATTCTAACATTGCATTTTAAATATTGCACAAACAATATCATATAAACATTTTCATGTTCTATGTTCATGTTATCAACAAAATCTAGAAATGCTACTAGATGATCTTCAGTTGACAAACCGATTTCTCCATTAAATTTGGGGAGATGTTTTAGTTACCTAGCAGGAAAATCATTAAGTTGGTGTGGGAGTAATAGGGCAACATATATTACTTGAACAATTGGTCTAAAACCAACCATAATTGAAGATGTAGATGTAGAATATTCAGTAGTGGTGGTTGTAGCAGAAGAAGTAGAAATAGAATATGAAGATGGGGAAGAAGGAGGTGAATATGGAGGAGTTAATGAAGGTAGAGGATGAAGTGGAGTTGAAGATATTTTTATGGATCTTAAAGGTGTTCGAATGACCCACTTTTGAACCTCTTATTCTCCTTCTTTGTATTCAAATAAAGGATTATAATAGAGAGAAAAGAGGTCTCCTGGTTGTGCAGAAGTAGATGGAGTAGAGTATGTGATAGGAGATATGAAATCAATAGGTTTGAATCCAAGTAAATGTAGATAGAAGTCTTGTTCTAATGTAGGAAATTCACAAAGTGCCTCAGGTGATTTATAGGACTCCAAAGAATGAACTAACAAAGCACATTGAAAATCCACTCCTTTTGATACTAATTCTTTCACTCAAGGAGGTATGTCTTCTGATTTTAGGGGAATAGGTCAAGATCTGAAAGGATTAGGAATTGTTGTGGTTTGCTGTTGAGGAACATAAGAAGGGGTTTGATTTCTTCTTCTGGAAGGAGCTTGTATTACCAGTCTCTCTGGATCTGATAAGGGTAAGACAATTTCAGAGTCAGAATGAGACCTGGTATGCTTTGAAGGAGCCAGCTTGGTTTTAGTGAAGTCACCAGGTGAATTTTTTTGACCTAAATAGACCTTTAATCACCCTTAAAGGAATAGGATTTATCATTGTCCCAAGGAAAAAAAAAAAATTATGTTCCCCGACAACGACGCCAGTTTGATGTTGTCCTCTGAGATAATTGGGGTCAATACTTATGCCAGAGCGTCTATAAGGTTTTGTTTTTTTTTTAAAGTTTGGAATTTTGGATGATCAATGCATAAAAAAATTTGCAGCAATTGTGTCTAAACGTTTAGATAATATTAATTAATAAGACAAATGGCTGTTGCTTTATTCCACACAATGATTTATATTTTGCAGGGGATTAAGAAAAATATGTAAGAAGATATGATTATTTAATTATTCAAATATAATGTTTTAAATGATCATAAGTGTGAAAAATTTCAAACAATGTCTAAAATTTTAACAAAGTATATTTAAAATTATGAAGATGTTGATAATTTATTGATAAGAGGGAATTACATAAAAAGACAGTTCAATAAATCATTCTCTGATATAGATAATAACTTCAAGAAGAATCTAAGACAACTAAAACTCAGTTAATCTCACCTAGTTATCTTAATAAAAATTAAATACATGAAGAAAAAAACATGTAATAATAAACAAGAAAAATCACAAGGGGACAAAGATGTATGAATAAAATCCAGAATCCTTCCTTTATTATTAATGATCAAAAACTTGTACACTGCTGCTTACAAAAATGCTCATCCAATGTTGCAACCCTTCATAACTCGTGATGAGAGTTATTTATACTAGTTCTAAGACTAAGAAAATATCTAAAACTGATTACAAAAATAGTATCAAATAATAGGAAGAAGGAAACTGCTAGATGATGTGTTTCTGCTTTGAAGGAGGCTGTTGATGACTTGGCCCATGAAATGCTACTATGCTGCCATGATGTTAGGATAAAAATTACTCAATACTATCACACAACTTATCCCATCTTTCTTCACTTGGGATTTGCAAATTTACTATCTTTCTAAATACTTCATCCACTTATGTGTATCTCTTGAAAGTGGAATTTTTGAGAAACAGATACCTAATCTCATGCTTGATGGTCAAGTTAAACTCTAAGGCTTCTAGAAAAGCCTTCCCTATAATCCGTCCTTTGATCCCTGCAAATTTAGCTCCGTCTGTTGCAATAAGATACAATTTCTTACAATAATCTTCTAATTTTATCAACTTATCATTTAAGGCTACCAATCCTGGTAGTCCTTTTTTATTTAAAACATAAAACTTGGAACAAAACCTTTGGACAACAATGTCCAAGTTTTGACAATTTGTCTCTAGTTGGTTGATCAAATTCTTCTTTTGTAAGACCTTCTTTATCTTTAGGATGGTAGATGTTCTGTCAAGAATATTTATTTCATCTAGATCTTCTTTGTTATTTTAATTTAAAAATTTAATCATATCTATGGCTTCTGCTGGCTTGATCTTCAAGCCTACTTTCTATACTTCAATTTTTTCTCTGCATCTAGTTATGAGTTCTCGCTGTTCAAAGATTATTTGTAAGGATGGCCATACTTCTGTCATGGATTGGCTGATGTCTATCTAGATATTTTCCTTGGCTTGGGAAATCTTGAGTCCCAATTTGTGGGAATTTTGCATCTCTTCCATATACAAAGTGTCATTCTTGATCTTCTGTAACTCTAAATTATGGAACTTCTCTAACAGTTTGTCATTTTGTTGCTTCTGTAAAGACAATTGTTTTGCTAATTTAACTGTATCAACTGTTATTGATGTTTATTCAATTGTTGTTGATGATGATTAAGGTTCTGTACCTACAACTTCTATGGGAGTACTGTGACTTGAACCATAGCTGTCTTTGCTTCTTCCTTCTCCTTTAGTAGTCCTTCAATTTTTTCTTCCATTTTCTTTATTTGTATGTTTTGATCAATAATAAGTTTGAGGATCTCTTCCCTATTCTGATCACTCTCCTCAATTTCTTTGGTTTGCGGATCTTTAGTAGAAGGAAGCTTCAATTTCTTTCGCAGAGTTGCAATATCTGCATTCTTCTTCTTGAGAATCTCTTCTAACGCTTCCCCTTGTAGTCTTTTGGATCGTATCCAATCTTGAACACAAGATCTTCTAAGGATTTCATCTTGTCACGTTTAGCTAATGAAGATATCGTTTCAATCTTGAGCTGAGATTGAACATTGGATAGTGCAATCCTAAGCTTGGAAAGGGACATTGCTGTAGTGGTCATGGTGGAAAAAAACATTTCACCAGACTATCTGTGCATATCCATTTGATCAATTGGATGTGTATCACTGGTGTCAAATGAAAATACAATCTTTTTATAGTATTAAGGAGACTAACGAAATGGAACTTGAGCTTGAAAAAAGGCCATATGCATTCTCCCTTTTTCATTTTCAAAAGATGAAAGTAGTCTATGTTGGGAGGTTGAAGTTTCTTTTCAAAACTGGATGTATACACTGGACTTGAGAGTCTAATTCTTTTATTTAATTTCAAGGAAATTGGAAAAAATGTTCTGATCATCTATAGAAGTGGTTCCTGTAGACTGAATTATTTCCAGAGGTTCCCTGGAAGGAGAAACAGTGGGAGGAGTATTTGGAACACTAGCTCCAGCTGATGTAGAAAATTATTCTCCAAGATCAATTACCTCTATTCTTCTTTCTTCTGTAGACATTGTTAAACCAATTTTTGGATTTTTCTATTGTAAAATATATTCTTTCATAATCTTAATAGAAGATGAAGTCTACTCTCTTCCTCTTTTATATTTCTCGCTCCGAGCAACTGGAGTCTAAAAATTTGATGTGGGTAAAACCCGTTATTCCGCCTCCTGGAGTGTCCCATCAATTTTGATATTAAATAATAATACTATTATGTTATAGTTTCACTTTGTTGTCAAGGTCACATTGCAATTTTTGTTGTAAAATATTTCCACTACATAACAATCTACCCTTTGATTTTTTTATTAACCATAGAGGAAGATGGAGTAAAGCTTTTGCACAACCCTTTGAGTTTCTGATTAACCATAGAGTAAGATGGAGTAAATATTTTTCACAAATTTGAGTTTCTGATTAACTATAGAGGAAGATGAAGTAAAGCTTTTGCACAAAGTAAAACACTATATAAAAAATTATTCAAAATTTCACTAAGTTTCAAAAATGAATTTATTTCATTGTATATATTAGTATCTAATGATATCTTATTGATTGTACTAAATGCGTTGATTTCGTGCAGATGTTAATATCTAAAACTATCTAATTGATTGCACTAAAAGGATTCATTTTAGTGTAGATGTCAATTTATAATGTTATTTTATTAACTACACTGAATGCATTGCTTTTGGTGTGATGTTGATTTCTAATTATTTTAGATTGGTTTCTTTAGATTTATTGGTTTCCATGTATATGTTATGTCCTAATATGATGTAACTAGATGTATAATGTGTGTTTCTTTAAAAGTAAGTTGATTATTAGAGAGCATTGATTTCATTGGATGTAAAAAATGAAATTATTAGTGACATGAATTTATTTGTTATAGTTATTCACGCTATCACGACCTCTGGTAATAATGATATGGATAATGTGTATGTTAAGGATCTAAAAATAAAAACACATGAATATGTTAGGAAATAATAAGAATAAGAAATGTGTGACAAGAAAAAATAAGATCAAAGAAAGAAGAAAAGTGAAGAACAAAGAGAATATCATAGATAATATCAAAGAACATATCGACAAAGAAAAAAATAAAATGATAGCTGAAGACCATGAAGAATAGGGGATAAAGGGAAATGAACGAGATAAATTCGACACAGAAAAGAACTATAAATGACAACTGAAGAGCATGAAGAATAGATGATAAAGAAAAATGAACAAGCAAGAGCATGTCGATAGAGAAAGTCACTAGAAATGACAACTACACAACAACAAGAAGAGATAAGAGAATGCCAAAAATAATATCAAAGAGCATATAAAAAAAAAATGCACAACAAAGAGGAAATCAATAAGGAAAGCTGAAAGAAATAACAACTAAAGAGCATGAAGAATAGAGGAAATGAAAAAAAGAGAGAACATTGAGAAAGAAAATAATATCTAAGCAACTCAAACATGGTACAAGGTTCAAAAGAAAATTCTATGAAAAAATATGTGTAAAATATATATATGCCCAATCTCAACCTAAAAATCTCACTGATATGAGTATTACACATCTAAAATTCTATGATAAGATTGGTTGATTGGTTGAATTTCAATTGTGTCCTATGTGTGGAGAGTCATATGATAAAATTCAAGTACTTAAGACAAATACAGGTCAAATGTGAATGATATGTAAAATAAAAGGAAGTGATAATAGATTTATAGCTAATAACTGTTGAGATTCAACAAGAAAATTCCAGCACCCACACCTAGTGCATTAAGCACCTACACTAGGGTGGGGCCCACACTGTTATTTTGGGTGCATGTCTATTTTAGTTATCCCTTAGTTAAGATGGAAAAGAAACTATAATCTATTATCAATGATGACTTGAAATAGCTAACTAAGGATGATAAACTCAGTTAACTAGTGGATTTCGAGTTAGATAGAGTTGGTGAGGCATGGCAGAGTAATTCTAGTTTTAACAGAGTTCAAAGTGTAGTGGTGCATTATTTAATGCAGTTTGTAATTAGTTTAACTCAGTTAAGTAAGTTAAATTTAGTTGTGCTAGTTGTAACTAAAGATACACTAGTGAGAGATTAAGTGAAATAAATATTAATTAATTCACAATCAGTGATCTCACATTGTTACACAACAATTTGTCACCATCCCTGCAATTCCCCATCCCAGACATTGGAGGGCTCATTCCGTGACCTGTGAGCAGTGACATAACCTGAAAACACTTTCATGGCATTCCCCTAGACAGGGAATTTCATTTCCCTCAAGACATCTCCTTGTGAAAAACCCTAAAAATAGCCTTTTCATCCTTGGCGTGACTAGCCAGTGTTATACCGGCGCCAATGGGGGAAATACTCCAAAGAGGGCACGCCAATTGGTGCTCTGTCTCAGAGTCGCACTCGCGCCAGGCTTAATAAAGGGTGTTTAAAAAAAATAAATGGCGGAAGATTGACTCCAACCAACTCCTGAACTGGTCTCTTAATTGAGTTGGGACGTTTGGCCCCGGATTTCCATGTAGAGGAAGTAGTTTTCCACCTCCCATGGAAGCTTCCTTGAGGATAGGGCCAATCCCATGATTATAGGGATCCAAACTCCTCTTCCACCAATCTATATAAGCTTTCCATTTCTCCTTGCAAGCTAATCTCCAAGAGTCTCCAAGAGCCTTCAGAATGTTGCAAGAGCTTTGATATTATTCATAGTGCCAAATCCATAGCGAGGAGATTGACGATCGAAGAGAGAGGCTTGTCCCCATTCCTGACAAGCTTTACTGAGACGTATTCCGCTGACGACCCGCTGAAGGAAGGTTCAGCGTCAGAGCCTGTTTGTATTTTCCTTTGATGAATTAATGATAAGCGACTATTGGTTATGGTTCCACTCGTATTGTTCATTATGATCATGAGTTGTGTCTTCTCTGACTGATACATAATTGCATATATCGGGTTTTACGCTTGTGTTTGTTGTGTTTCTTGCATGTGCAGGTGTTCGATCGTGGCAAGCGAAAGGATTGTGATCTGTTGGAGCAAGGGAACGGGAACATCATCTTCTCTACGAACAATAGCGTTGGACTTGAGGTAGGCCTTCTTCGCAAGTTGGTTTATTGTAATTAGCAACCTGCACCTTAGCGTGATACGATTGTTGCTAGACCCGATCTGGGCTAGTAGGGATCGCCTCTATCCGCAGAGGGGATTTACCTCTAAAACACACAAGAAAATGAGGATTTACTATTATTAGCTACATGCATGTTAGATCCAGTGGAGACCCAGTTGAGTTCTAGGTGAAAGGAAAGTTGACTATCGGTTGTAGGATTATTGGGTTTCACACATGCAAAAAACACTCATTGGAGTGCCCATGATACTTGCGTAGTAAAGGAAGGCAAGAATTCATATCTTTTACGGATTTCATTCATCAGGGATTGTGCAAGCAATGCAGGCTATCTAGGGGCTAAGAATTGGCTATGTGTTGGTCAGATTTGTTCATGACAGTGTGAGACAATTAGCTGAGTACTGGAGGGCTCTTGTGAGAAGAGTTTTTTATGTAATTGTTTCATGATCCATGCTAAATATATAATAGAAGATAGTGGGGTTTTTGGTTGTAAGCTTTCCCAGGGAAATTATCTGTGTTGTGTGTGATTTGATTCTTCTTTACTTCATGTGATTGGTGACTGTGTTTTTAATTCCGCAAAATATTTGTAGAAGCAATTCAGTAGTTAACTTTAGTACATTGTTAGATCGGGTGAATCCAAGATATACATGCATGTTGTATAATTTATACATGGTATCATAGCACAGAAAATTGCGGAAGTGAAGCAGGAGCCGAGTTTGTGATTGGATAGAATTAGAATTTGCAGAAATACTTTCTTGGTGCTACAACTGGTTCAAGATCGAAATGGATTTCAATGGCTCGAGGTTGGAGTATGCACTTGAGGGCATCTCAAACTATATTTCTTTGAAGGACAGGATGGAGGAAGTACTCGAAGAAAATAGCTTGAAGGAATTCATTGACAATGATGTTCCTAAACCTGTTGTGACATATGCTACAAATATTGATGCATGGAAAAAAAAAGTGACAAAGGCGAGGAGGATCCTATTACAGGGAGTATGAGACCAAATTGTCTCAAGCCTCCATGGGAAATCCACTCCATATGAAATGTTTAAGGCTTTGATGGATCTATTCTAGAGTAGCATCGACCATACGAAATTGGTGCTCAAAGATAAACCCAGAAAGATGAAGATGGAAAAGGGTGACACTATTCCAAAATATCCAACAAAGTTTGTCCAATGTCGGGATTAATTGGGGGGAATTGGAATAATAGTTTCTGATGATGATTTTGTGAGCTTGGATCTCCTAGGACTTCCCAAGAGTTGGGATGGTTATCAAGACTCTGTCAATGGAAGGGAAAAATTTCCAAATTTGGAATTATTGTGGTTGGATTTGGTGCAGGAGGAGTTTAGATGGAACACTAGAGATGGATCTTCATCTAAGAATGAAGATGAAGAGGATTGTGCTTTGGCTGCTAAGGAGAGGAAGGGGAATAAATTCCATTTTAAATATGAGTCCAAGAATGGAAAGAAGCAGGACATGTCTAAGGTGAAGTGTTTTCACTATCACGAGCATGGGCATTTTGCTACTAACTATCCAAAAAAGAAGAATAACAAGAAGGTTGGAGGATCTACAGCTGGTGAGGCCCTTTCCTCGTAATTTGAGCTTGAATTCTCATTTATCGCATGCATGGTGTCCAGTTCATTAGGATCTGTGTGGTATTTGGATAGTGGTGCTTCCTTTCACATGAGAGGAGACAAGGAACTTTTCAGTGACTTGGAAGAGAAGGATCTATAGATGCATATTGAAATGAGTGACGACAGGCGATACAGTGCTACCGGTATTGGTACCATTACCTTTGACAGGCATTCAAGTAAAAAATTTCAATTAAAATATGTAATGCATGTACCAGGTTTGAAGAAAAATTTACTCTCAATCGCAATGTTGGAGGACAGAGGTTATGATGTTTTTTTTAGTGAAGGAAAATATTTCTTGTGACATAAAAAAACAAGACAAGCCAAGAGGATAGGGATTAGAGTTAAGAATATCTAAAAGCTGGAGGTAGATGGATGCACAACAATTATGGGCAAGGAAGATCAACTGGTGAGCTGGGATGAGGGCGAATTATATCACAGGAGATTGGGCCATCTTCACCATGGAGCCTTGAAAGTCATGCAGTGGATTTCTACTCGTCTTCCCAGGGGTACACTTGTGTAGTCAGACACATGCAAAGGATGTAATATGGGAAATTATGTAAAGCCCACCTTTCATGAGAAGGAGAATCGAGCTTCGGGGATCCTTGAGAGAGTTCACAAAGATGTGTGTGGACCATTCTCTATTGCTTCGACAACAGAACATAAGTATTATGTAATATTTTCTGATTATTTTTCTCATAAGTGTTGGATCTTCTTCATGCAGAAGAAATATCAGACATTCTCTAAGTTCTTGGAGTTTAACACATTTATGGATAAAGAGTCAGGGAAGCAAGTGAAGGCTCTTAGGAGTGATAATGGAAGAGAATACATCTCTAATGAATTCAAGAACTTATGCAGCAAAGAAGGAATTGGAAGAGAACTCATAGTTCCTCATAACCCAGAGCATAATGGGGTCACGGAGAGAAAGAATAGAATGATCATGGGTGTAGCCAGAGCGATGTTTCATGATCAATGCTTACTGATGCATCTATGGACGGAAGCATGAAAGACTGCGGTATTTGTGCAAAACCATTGTCCTCATAGGATACTTGGCATGAGTACACCTAAAGAGGCTTTCACTGGTAAGAAACTTGATGTTTCACACCTTAATATTTTTGGCTCATATGTTTATGTGCATGTGACCAAGGACATCAGGAAGAAGCTGGAACGGACAACTGAGATCGAGATTTTTGTGGTCTACAATGAAACACCCCATAATTATCATGTGTATTTTCCAAACAACAAAATGATTGTTGTGTGATGTGATATAAAATTTGATGAGGATAAAGCCATGTGATTGTCCCTTGAGAGGGAGTTGGACTAGCATGCAGAGCCTGAGGAAATTTTGGTTCCCAAGGATGAGTCTCAAGATGTGGATCAGGCACACGAAGAGGTTCATGGAGTGGAGGAAAACACTCATGCAGAACCATCCATCAGAAATGGCAGAAGCCGCACCACAGAAGCTAATAGATTGAGAGTTGATGGTGCAGAGAATGTAGGATCCCCTACTTCACAATGCAAAAAAAGACAGTCTCATCACCGATTTACTGGATACATGGCTCTTATGAGAAAATGTATTATGACTGAACCATCTTCATTTTAGGAAGCAGTGCAGCAACCAACTTGGGTTGATGCAATGGTGGAGGAGTATGACTCCATTGTCAAGAACAGTGCATGGGAGATAGTTACGATCGACAAATCAGTGGGTTGATCGAGATGGATCTACAAGGTAAAACAAGCTGCTGGTGGGAGTGTGGAGAAATATAAGGCCAGATTTGTGCCATGGGGATTATCAGAGATCGAGGGGATAGATTATTATGAGAATTTTGCACCTATTGAAAGGTACTCTTCCATAAGATCCATCCTTTCACTCTCAGCGTAGATGGGTTGGAACATTCATCAGATGGATGTGAAAACTTTGTTTCTCAATGGGATAATTGAGGAAGAGGTGTACATAGAGCAGCCTGAAGGTTTCGAAATCTTCAATAGTGAGTAGCATGTGTTATAACTCAAAAGAGAACTATATAGGCTAAAGCAAGCACCTCGTGCTTGGTACACCCAAATAGATAGTTATTTCATCAGACTGGGCTTCACCAAAAGTGAATCAGATGAACACATGTACTAGATTGTGGTTGAGGGTAAGCTATTGATTATTTTTCTTTATGTTGATGATATAATTTTGACTGGTGATGAGCAGTTGATATACTCATGCAAGGAGGATCTTGCAAGGGAGTTCAAAATGAAGGACATGGGACTGCTTAATTATTTCCTTGGATTGGAAATATGGAAGTGGTATGGTGAAATTTTTGTGTCTGGAGGGAATTATGCAAAGGAGATACTGCGTAAGTTTCACATGGATAGTTTCAAACCCATGGATACTCCTCTTCCAGGAAATTGGAGGAAAGAGGATGCTACTTCTAGAGAGGTAGTGGATGATACTGTCTACAGGCAGTTAATTGTTTCCCCGATGTATCTAGAAAACACCAGACTAGACATTTGCTACGCAGATAACCAGCTGAGTCAAGCTATGGTTAAGCCTACCAAGCTCTTTTGGAAGGCGATCAATCATGTCTTGAGATACCTGAGGGGCACATCAAAGTATGGTCTATGGTACAAAGGGATAGAGGGAGTGAATATTCAAGGCTTCATGGATGCATATTGGGCCGACAGTCCATCAGACATAAAGAGCACATCAGGATGGATATTTAGCATAGGATCGACAATAGTTTCTTGGTACAACAGGAAGCAACGATTTGTGGCACTCTGTTCAATGGAAGCGGAATAAGCTATCTAGAGGAGAAATATCTTGGTTGGTTTATTTGGTTCTCAGATGGATCTAATAGTGATTCATTGTGATAATCAGAGTTGCATTAAAATCTCGATTAATATTTTGTTTCATGATAGTTCCAAGCACATAGATATTTGGTACCATCATCTCAGAGATTGTGTGCAGAGAAGAACAATGTTTCTTTAGTACATTCTCACAAAAGATCAAGATTTAGATATTTTGAAGAAGATGCTCACGAAGAGAGAATTCGAATACCATAGTGACAAGATCGGTGTGAAGGATAATCTCTTTCTTATTGAGAGGGATTGTTGAGATTCAACAAGAAAAATTCAGCACCCATGCCTAGTTCATTAAGCACCTACACTAGGGTGGGGCGCACAGTACTATTTTTGGGTACATGTTTATTTTAGTTATCCCTTAAATAAAATGGACAATAAACTGTAATATATTCTCAATAATGACTTGAAAAAGTTAACTGAGAGCAATAAACTCAGTTAGCTAGTGGATTTCGAGTTATTGGTAGTTGGTGAGGCATGCAGAGAAATTCTAGTTGTAACATAGTTCGAAGTGTAGCGGTGCATTAGTTAATACAGGTTGTAATCAGTTTAAATTAGTTAACTAAGTTAAACTCAATTGTGCTATTTGTAACTAAAGATAGACTAGTGAGAGATTAAGTGAGGTAAATATTAATTAATTAAAAATCAATGATCTCACATGCAATTGAAGATTTACTATTATTAGTTTCATGCATGTCACATCCAATGGAGACCCAATTCGGTTCTAGGTGAAAGGTAAGTTGACTATGAGTTGTAGGATTATTGGGTTGCACACATGAAACAAACACCCATTGGAGTGCCCATGATACTTGGGTAGTCAAGGAAGGAAATAATTCCTATCTTTTAGGGATTTCATTCATTAGGGATTATGCAAGCAAGGCAGACTATCTAGAGGCTGAGAATTGGCTATGTGTTGGTCAAATTTGTTCATGAACGTGTGAGACAATTAGATGAGTACTGGAAGTCTCTTGTGAGAAGAGTTTTGTATGTAATTGTTTCATGATCCATGTTGAATATACAATAGAAGATAGTGGGGATTTTAGCTGTAAGCTTTCCCCGGGAAATTATCTATGTTGTGTGTGATTTGATTCTTCTTTACTTCATATGATTGGTGATTGTGTTTTTAATTCCGAAAAATATTTGTAGAAGTGATTCAGTATTTAACTTTAGTTCATTGGTAGATCAGGTGAATCCAAGATATACATGCATGTTGTATAATTTCTACAATAACAATATGAATCCATGATAACAACCTAAAGTTCTTGCAATGCTCACACAAGTTGAAGAGATGTTGATAGCATGTGCAACTCCAATTTTTCAAGTTGTGTACTCAATAGGTGGAAAATACAAATAAATACAAATATAGGGAACACATCATTAGTTTTCCAAAAGAGTTTACCAATCTTCCAAGAAATCAGCTTTACGTATTAAATACATGGATTTGATAATTTTTGTTTGGAAAAAAAGTGCAAAAGGATCAAGCTATGATTTTACTGTTAGGAAATATATTGTATTGCATGCATTATGCTATAATATTGAGAATGATGCATATTATCATGGAGGTAAAGTTGATAATGATTCACTTCAAGAATTATCTAAAATTGCAATAGATGTACCACATATGATTAATGTTTTTACTTTTCCATAGATAGATAATGGCATTGAATTTACAATGTTGGAAGCGATTCCAAGGATTGATGATGCATTAGATGGCTTACAAACATCTGTTGCATCAAAATTTCCAAATTCTTGATGAGAGATTGATATTATTAGAGGTTGGTTAAGTATCTCTAATGTAAAGGAACAAACTCCTTTAGAAGAAGTGCTTATTTGGATTCACATAGGCTCATCTCCAATCAATGAATATAACAATGTGGGATTATTCGATATGGAATTTCCATCATTGCTCCCAAAAGGTGAAGCATATTGGTTACAAGCATGAGAGAGATATGTCCATTTTTGTGAGTATGCAAAACATATTCTCTGATATAATGATAACATGATTGGAAGACACCCAAAATTTAGATAATTTTTACTCAATATAATCACAGGACATCGTCCTCAAGGTTCCTCTGAAGTATTTGTAAAGAATAATATGACAGATCTACCAAAAACAATGGACTTGTTACTAGAATATTTGCAACTTCTAGATTCATGACTTGGATAAATATTAGCGTGAATTGGAATTGTAATAAGAGGCATGCATGCATATTGGAATAAGTGCAGTGTTGAGTTTTATGAATTGGTTCAAAAGATTAGGTGTCCTACAATATTCTTTACATTAGCAAACATGCAATGGCTATATTTACATTCATTAATGATAGACACATGTCCTTCAGATCTAGGGAAAGCAAGGAAATGGAGACATCAAGATGTAATTTTTGAATGTTTTCATCAAGCTATATATTATTCGTGTTTGTATGAGTGGAAAAATCAGGTATTTCAACATGTGCATGGATTTCTATGGCTAAAAATTTCTCCTAACATGGACACATTGAATTGGGATGATCCTACATAATTTATATTTGCAAAAGAATATTTCGATGGATGTGTACATGCAATTAATCTACCTGATCAACATGAAAAAAATAATTAGGTTAGCATCAATATTGTGATCATCTTTGATTAAAGGACACACAAAAAATATTTGAATTTGATCCTATGATTGTTAATGAATAAATTCTTAATTATGTTTATAATCAAATCACTTGTAATGAGAGATCATGCCTTCAGAAGAAGGCAAGAAGATCAGTATGTCAATATAAGGCACCATGAGATATATCTGATGAGTCTAAACTTTATGTTGATGATAATGGAGAAAATAAGTTTTAACCAAGATGAAGTGATTATATATTGAACACGCGCAATCGTGAAATATTGATGATGTGAAGAGCTAATATAAATTGGTAACATGTTCTTTCAAAGCATCGTCATTAATTACATATCAAAATATGCAACAAAAAATGAAAAAAGGATTTGAAAAATTCCATGATATTTTGATGTGTGTGCTTCTATTCAATTTCCAAATGAATCAACAACACGTGCATACCATATTTTTCTTTGTGAAACCATTGTTGACATGGATATAGATGCACAATTGACATATCATTTTCTTCCAAAGTTCCATCTTTATGAATGCATCCATGAATTTGTGGTTCTGAATGTTGGTAAGAAAATTTTCAAACAAGTATACTTTGAAACATGCAATGTCAAAAATAATAATTCCCTTATTGTAGTATATACCAAGAAACCTACCCATACTGAGAAGCTTGCATTTATAAATATAGAAAAATCACGGTCATATGACAAAGGCCGACGTGGGGAGAACTAGTTAGAACAAAATAACACAACTATTGTATGATTTTTTCCTTGATTTTAACTCAGTTCCTAATTGAGAAGATGACAATTTCATAGATTCTTTTTTGTTTGAGTTGCTATTATACAAGTTGTTTCATGATTTCCATAGAGATATAAGCTGAGAAGATGATGAGATGGTGCATAATTGGGAATTTTTTTTTATACAAGCCATGGCATGTTGATCCAAATCCATTTCCTTCAATTAATTCAGTTGAATCTCATGGAGAAGAAGAAGTTCATAATCCACCTCCACATTATAGGGAGAATGAGTGGGAGATACT
This sequence comes from Pinus albicaulis, assembly GCA_034641835.2. Classification (NCBI taxonomy): domain Eukaryota; kingdom Viridiplantae; phylum Streptophyta; class Pinopsida; order Pinales; family Pinaceae; genus Pinus; species Pinus albicaulis. Next base: position 561,438,713 of record CM076570.1, on the reverse strand, counting down.
TTCTGAATTATATTAGAATAAATATATAAATTAGAATAAGTTTTAGATGTCGGGACATAGATATCATGATTGTGTGCATAATTGGAACACAAATTTTGTTGATGAAGTCACTTCTAATCGTGTTATTAATTTGATATATGAAAAGCGAAAATTGAATTCCATTTGTACTAACCAACATGCAAAGTATTATTACTTTGAAACTCTCGTGGGTAAGAAATGAATATTAGTTGATATTATCCTTAGCCATTATATATCATGGGTTTATTTTATTCATATGATAATCCAAGGAACTACAAATATTGGAAATTATTATTTGATTGGAGCTATTAAAAACTCCCTTGAAACCGAGTCCTTTCCTAAGAAGAGTCCATTACTTATTTTAGCTCCTACAGGAGTTGCAACTTTCAACATATTTGCAAGGAAAAATATTTTTTCACTTCAACTTCTAATAAAAGACATATCACCTATGAAAGGACAATATTTAATTACCTTAGAGGAAGAGATGAAGGATGTGAAGTATATCTTTATAGATGAAAATAGTTTCATTAGAAGAAATATTTAAAAAAAATCGATTTGAGACTTCGAAAGGCTTTCCGAGAAAATTTTGAAATTCTTTTTGGTAGAAGGTCGATTATATTAGTTGGTGATTTGGGACAATTGCCTCTTGTTCTAGATAAACATATATATTCATGCGAAGTTCCTACAAAATAATTATGAAACTCATTCACAACAGTTGTGACCCTTGATACCATGCTTTGACAAGATGGAAAACCAATCAAAAAACATATTTTTGTCATTTTTTAATGAATGTAAGGGATGCAATACTAACTATGGAATACTGAAAGGCACTTATGACTCATACAAATATATGCTTGGATCTTTCCAAAAAAAAGGCATTTGTTAAGGAAATACATTTGTTTGCCACAAATTACGACGTAAAAAATCATAATAAGCTTTATTTAAGAAGCTTAAATTGTCCCATTGTGACCAATGTTGCTAAAAAGTAAAAGGAAACTACAAGGAAATAGATGAGGAAGAAATGAAACTTGAGTTACTTGTTGTAGTTGGAGGTCGAGTGATTCTTACATGAAAAATATGGAGTGATGAAGGACTCATAAATGGTCAGTCTTCATGATTTATATTTTATCCCTCCAAATATATGTAACACATGTTCTTCATGTCAGAAAAAAGAGGGAATTTTGAATTTTCAAATATTGAAATTTTGCCTCCATATGTAAGGTCCTGTAGTAGAAGCTAGAACCACACTCCAAAATTTTTCCATTGCTTAATTTTGAGCCTAATATCCCTTCACATGACCCTAAATTACACTGCATACATATGCTTTGACTGATGTTTATCTTTCAATTCTACTTGTGCTCACTTGTTTTTCCACTTAGAAAATGTTTCTAAGACATAATTCGACCTCCTGTCTAAGTGTTGCACAACAACTCTAGGCTTGGCCCTAGGAACTGCACAATTCATGAAGCCAATCTTTTCCTTGATGATTAAAATTGCACAATCATGATTGGAAACCCATATTTGAGCTTGGGAACTGCACAGTAATGAGACACAGCCCAACACTGAGCCCGGAAATTGTGCAATCACTCACTGAGCTCAAAAACTATGAAGTGCAATGAGCCAAGAGCTTCCAGTTCCCTATAAATGGATAATATTTCCCGGTGAGGTTCATGGTAAGTTTTCCCAGAAAATAACATAAAATAATAAAAGAAAAAAATGATCCCTAAAATTTATGGATCTATTTCTAGTAACCCAAAGGAAGCACATTTGTTATTTTTGGAAATTGTCGCCAAGTGTTGCTTTTTCCATGATTTGTGGCACACATGTAATAAAATCTAATCTCTAAAATCTATTTAATCGATGCACCTATATCTCATTCTTACATTCGATCTTGGAGCTCTGGAATTCCCGAGGAGATCAAGGAACCTTCAGTGCAATCGCCATCGCTTTTCCGAGTGTGTTTTGAATTTATCACTTTTAGTTCCTTTTTCTATCGATTTTTTCCATTTGGATTGCATGAGTGTTGTTTTATTTTTTTCTTTGCATGAATGTTGATGTTTTAACTTGATTTAGCTTGTATAAGCGTTGTTTCAAGCTTTTGGTTTCCTTTCACAAGTGTCGCATCAATTTCTACATTTTTTTCACAAATGGTCGTTGTTCAAATGAATCTCCTCACTGAACTCGTTCTCTTCTTGTTTGTTCAATTTCTGTACCTGATTTATTTTTTCTCATAAAAATTTAGTTAGATATGCACTCATGCCTTCACCATCTCTCAAATATGCTCATTTTTCACACTTCCCTTGGGAAGTTCTGCCTTTCCCTTGGCCGAAACTCACTTTGCTCAGTTGGCCTCTAGAACTGCAAAATTCATGGTACAGGTTGGCCTCACTATGCATTGAGCAGTGCCAGACCTCAGCTAGCATCTTTGGCCACTGAGATTGTGCAATGCGCAGTTTCTCTCGGCTCACTACCCAGGCTGAATTGCGCATTAATTAGTATCAGGCCACAAGCTTCGACACTGACTACTAGGAATGTGAAGTGCTCAATGTCCCTAGATAGTCAAACCCTCTTCCCATCAAGAATTTTTCAATCCTTCTAGTCAATTTCTCGGTGTGATACATGAAAATTCCTTGAAAGTAGTTTTTCTTATAAATTATATTTCCTTGTCGTCGGTGTTAATTTTTTCCCAGGGGTACAACAGTTGTTTATCATATATCCAAGCAGTCAATTTCACAATGAACCGAAGTGAGTTACCTTAAAGGAAACCGTTGAAATCAGTACTGGGGAAGTAGTTGAGAAATTTTTGGTTAACTTGCTAGTTTACTCAAACACTCAGTTTACTCAGATCGACAGGTGTATCTCAACATCATGTAGTCAGGTATTTAAAAGTTTTCATGTAGGTATCCAACCTTCCCATGTGTCGATGTGATCAATTACATTGTATCAAACACTGATGTGGAAACCGTGACATTGAGAAACACTAGTGGGAAGAATATTGCTACATTCCTAGAAGCATATTTGAAGTAGATGTATCATCTTCCAGGGCCAGTGAAGAACATGGAATCATTGTTCTATGCCACTCATAGCTACATGAATACAAGATATATAATCAATAGATAGGTGAAGGAGCCAAAAATGTTCAGGGGGACAACCACCCACATGTACAAGATAAAATCACTCAAGATATCCTATCAGTTTTTGTTCATTTTACCTTGCAAGATCTATGGCCAACCAGACATGGAAACATTTCCTGAGGGGTGGGCTATCTTGTTGAACTAGGTAGTGAATGAGGGGAAGTCGTTAAACTAGTTAGACCTATTGGATCATTAGCAAATATTCCATGTGACAAATTCTCGGAACACACACAAGGGCAAGCAAACACACTTCTACATGTATGCATACTTATTGGATGCAATTTGTGCATAGAATCAGTTCCCTATCATGAAATGGACATGGACACCGATAGACACTGTTGTACATATCTATTACAATCCAGTCTCATATTGCATTCATAGTGGATTCATGGAGAATCTTATTCATCACTTCATCATCCTGATTTATAGGCCCATCTTTGAGGAGGACCCACCTTACATGTCACGAGAAGCTATGGAGCTGATATCAGATATTTATGATTGGTTTGCCTTACCAGATGGCACATTGATCAGAGTATTCGGTGGGCATAAGCCACCACAAATTTTTCCAAGATATGCCACCAAAACGCTTGTCATGCAAGAGGTATATTATCATATCTCCACATGGTTGTCAGTACCATTGCATAGGATGAATAAGGCACTATGGAAATCTCTTCCTTTGTAATTTGGATGATATGAGATTAATAATCTCAAGATTTTAGATACATAAGGGAAAGCCATCGTTATGTTCTAGTTTTTCACAAATAGTGAAAACTCGTATGATCCAAGGAGAATTTGGAAAGAACATTGTTCTAGAGTATACTTCAACTAGGTCAATGGGATACATCAGTTGCCATAGGAGGAACCATGGAAGAATTTTTATAACTCCTCCCGACATCAAGAGCTGATCAGTATGGTTGGGAATTCTCAAGTTGTTTCATAGGTGACAACAGTTATAGAAGCAGAAACAACAAAAAGCATTGGTCTGGTGTGTGACAAAGGAAAGAGGAAGGAAGCTGACAATAAAGAAGAGGAAAAAATATGGAAAATGGAAGAATATACTGTTACTAAGAAAGTAGCTTTGTAAATAGAAGTGAAGAGGGGACAAATGCATAATAGAGAATAGTAGAGAAAGAGAGAGAATCAATCCTTAAAAGAAGTAGTGAAGAGAGCACAGAGAGTAGAATAAGAGTTGAAGGAACAACATAAGCTTAGAAGAAGAGAACCAGGGGAGAGAAAAAATAAATAAGAGTAAGAAATTCAAGGTTCCATGGAAGAGGAGATTACACCTACAAAGATTGAACAATAGGTGCAAGATTAGCCAACAGTAGACGTAATGAATGAACAGATCAAGAATAGGATTTTGCTCAAGAGATTGAAAATTTGGGTGAAATCACAGACATGGAAGTGGGACCGGAGCCACAAGATGAAGATGTGGAACTGATTCCCAACACACCTCAGGCCACCATTCAGACTCCACCTACAACCACAGAGAAATCCTTGAGTGAGGAAGGGGAAGTAGTTACCCTTGATGATGATTCTATCATGGCCGTGTATAATATATCATTTGATGAAATATAGAAAAATATTGTACAAACACAAAGAAATCTCTTCTCAGATGATCATGCATCACCTGAATTCATGAGATAAAGGGTGATTGTAATAGGCACTAGCAGGAATCCAAATTCCATTTCCAATGCCAATTGGACTTCATGGAGCAGCCATGTCTAACACCAAGATTTTACTGGCCGAGAACAAGCCATTGGCGCAGAACATACTGACACTTCGGAAAGAGAATGAAAAACTTCATGAAACAATGAAGAGTGCACCTTCCACACAAGATTACCATAAGGAAATAAGATCAATAATACTTGATGATGTATCCTCACTTAGAGACACTATGTGGGATATTTATGAGGAGTTGGTAATCGTACATAAGGAATTTGACCACCTGAATGACGTGCTATGCAGAGAAAAGAGTTTTTCAGTTTGGATATACAAGAGTTTTGATTTCATGGTGATAACCCACCATATCCCATCAGTTGGTACACTCACTGAGACTAAACGAAACCAATAAGTCCCACAGGAGATCGATCGGTAGCTGAAGCAACTAGTGCAAATGGCTACCCAAGAGGACATGGAGATCAACAAACATAATTTGCAGACCTACATCGATGGCTTGTTTCAGATCAAAACAATGTTGCACCTGATTGAAGAAGAATCCTAAGACTGGTTCCAAGAGATTGTGTCCAGATGCATTGGAGGCAAGGGTATAATTATAGCCTAACACTATCTCACAGTTTGGGGAGACCATCAAAAAATACCAAGCTTGGTATGAGTATGTGACTGAGAGACACCAAGTCCAAGATGCCCGACTTGAGTTCACCCCAACTCCAACATCATATTGTTTTGTCTTATTAGGCTATTAGGTTGTCTCTACCCTATTTTTTCTTATATGGGTACGAGTGGAAATTGTAATATTATTTTTAATTATTGTATTAGAGAAATTCCATGTGTCCATGATTGAATGTGAAGAGTCATATGTAATGTGAAGATTCATGAGGGGAGTCCAAGAGTCACAAAGGGGGCATGCCAAGAGTCACCCCCTTTTTTTATAAATAAATCCTCATAGATCTTGTAAAGGGATTTTGGGAGCCAAGATTTTGGCTAGGCTTAGGCTTTGGAAAGGCTTGGGAGTTTTGTGTTAGCCTTGGATTCTTTGTAGCATAGGGGGAGTATACTTCTTTGGGAGGAGCTGCTGATGTTGAATTCACATTCCAATATTGGGGCAAGTGGTTCGTCATGTTGTATGTATGAATGGAACTTTCACTTATAATAAAATCAAAGCCGACACGTCTTCATGCATATATTGTCAATGTAGTTGGACTATTCTGGTTATGTTTGTGATGTATGTTTTTTAACTTACACACGTGCTTATGAACTATTTCGTTTGAACTTGTACGGATGTTTTTGAATGTGTGCTCATGTTTTAATCCATCACCTTTAGATTGTGGACTATTCCACTTGTTAGTTTGTGTGATGAATTTTTAGCTCATTTTTTCCTTTCAAGCTACATATTACTACAGGCCTCCAAGGAGCACCCTTCCTTTCCCCTTTGTTGTTAGAATTTCTCATGCATAATATTGACTTTTTGCAAGGTCACACACTTTACTTAACCAAAGACACTGTGCACCACTCTATTTGTTTTCCCATCTAAGGGATATCATTAAGCACCTCACTGTTGGGACTCCTACTCCAAACAATGTGAGGTATAGTTGGGACATCATGTTGGGGAGATCCATGAATGTTGGTGGGTCCAACACCATCAACATTTCTGGTGCTAGAAGGAGGGCCATATGAGAAGTTTAGCCATTGAAATATGTTTTGAATTTTCGCACTCATTTTATGACTTCTTCCAAAATCATACTCCCGACATATTTTTATAAAGATATAAAATTACAAGTGTTAGTGTTTATCACTGATGACTTGTCATATCTTAAATTTAACGGTGAGGGTGAAAAAACCTTGCTTGAGCATACCGATCATTTTCTTCAATTTTTCATAGAGCGCAACATCCCCCTTGAAAATGTTGGTTGTTGGTTGTACATTCTCACATTCGAAGGGCATGTAAGGAAATGGTGTCACACAATGACCGATGCCTGCATTCACTCTTCCAAACACTTTGTCACATAATTGTTCCATTTTTTTGACTGATATGATCACATATATTTTTTCGAGGAGATTTTAGATTTGTGAAAATCACCCGATGAATCGCTGCATCATTTTCACAATCATTTTGTATATATTTTTTGTGAATTTCCAGAAAATGAATTCGATTGGGATATATTGACCGAAACATTTATACATATTTTTCTCATTTCACTAACTCCGTAAGACTTACAATTTTTCAAATCACTCTTAGATTATCATGAGGCTAGAGCTTCCAAATATGCGAAGGAAAAGATTGTTGTTCCAAGTAACCCTCCGTCCTCTTCTCACCAAACAACTCTAGTTCCATGGGTTGAGGTAGGAAAAATTCAAAATTTGTCACCATATCTTCTTGCCTTACATAATCCGAACCCCTATGCAGTTTTGAAATGTAATCCTAATGAGTGTTAGGAAGATTTTTCTCTGCATCCTCCATCCTTTGGTCCCTATGATCCTATGAATTATGAGTTTATGTGTTCATATATTTCAAATATCTCCTTTTATGTTCATGAGGATCATGATTCAGATGGAGTTGTTGTTAAGAAGCCATCCTTAGATGTCATTTATGATGAGTATGTGTGGGAGTCAAGATTCTAAGAAGAATTTGCAATGAAGGATGACTCTCTTCCTTCTGCAACTCTTCCACATTATCCTGACACTTTCCACGATTCTTTCATTCTGGTTGAATCATGTGAAAATTTAGCTTCTGATATTATTAATACTTCCAATCATTCATAGAATTCGTGGAATGTCATTTTTTCATTTAAATGTGGGGAGGATGAATCTCCTACCATTGATCTTCCCAACCTCTCATCATACCTTTCTGGAAACATAGAGGGTGAAATTTCTCATTTTCCATATTCCCCTCTATATGATTCCTTAGATCGCGAGGATACATTTGTTTTCTTTATTGTGGTTGTCATGACCTTTTTATTTATTCATCTGGTCACAATTCTGATTTTCCTGTTATTTATTTTACCAAGCCACCGATATTTGATGATATATCTTCTGACGAGTTGGATCCTCCTCAAGTTTTCGAGGCACTTCAACAAAAGATGATGGTTATGTAAGGTTCTCGTAGCCTTGAGGCTAGTTACAACCCCAATTATAAAAGTGTTGAATATTTTGAGGATCCTCATCGCTCTATTGTGCATATTGAAAACTATTATGTTTTACAATTTTCGCATCCTTCATCTATTTTTATCGATCCTATCGTTCAATCGTTGGAGGAGTCATACTTGGCGAGCACTTTGGAAAAATGAAAATTTCTTTCATTCTTTATGTTTGCGCGGTTTCATGGTTCGAAAGTTTGTGTTTGCAAGTCTTCAACTCGCGATGTGTCATCAAAATGTTTTTCATGTTCTTTTCGCCATTTCCTATCTGCATATGAATTAAAACTTCAAAAGTTTTGGTTTGAAATGTTTTATATTTCTTGTGTATTGTTATGCATGTATATATTTCTGAACTTGCATTCCTTCACCTATGTAGGCCAACCAATGCGCTAGTGGCTACATTGGAAATATAGCTTCACATGAGTTGGCCTACTTTCTTCCTAGGTTAGGAGTAGGAGTAGTGTTTTGCTTTTATGTGTTGTTTCCCTTTGAATTTATTTACGTTCCTTTATTTTATTATTTTTCTTTCCTTTTCTTTGTTTTTAGTTTTAGTTTAGTTTCTTCATGAGATAGTGTTTGGCTTCTAAAGCATGCATGCATAAATCTAAGAGGGAGTTGTTCTTTTATCAACACTTGGTTTTACGTTTATTCCCTCTCTTTGCATGAATCTTGCATTCTTTTGGTTGATAACACTCTGATGGAAATTATGTTCCTTATCATAGAGATTCATGGTGAAATCATGATGCTGGGTTTTGACAGGTTCCACCTACTCTAATAATTTTTTATGTATTCGGTTAATCCTTGTCGCTCTAGTCAAGTAGAGTAAGGAGGTGAAGAAAACCTTAACAAGTATGTCATAGGTGTACGTAAACAAAATTCTCTGAAGGAACAACCACATTTTCTCTCAATAAGTCGAGATACCTATTTTTCCCCATGAAATAAATAAGTGCCTAAGCACAGTTCTTTGAACAAATGAAAAAATGAAATAAAGGGCGAAAGAAGAGAAAGGATTCATATGCAAAGAGGTGAAGCAAGAAACTCCACCAGGGTACTTTACAGGCTCACTAGAAATGGAGCAATGCTTGTGTTTATGAAGTGACTTTGTGAGGGTACTGTCTAGGCCTGTTGGCAATGGAGCAACACTAGACATCAAAATAAATACTTTCACTTTTTTCTTTTACTTGTGCATCTAAAAACTCCTAACCCTAAACCAAGACAAATTAGCTTGACTTGGCTTGGTTAGTTTTCCACCAATGAAGATGATAGAAGGAGATATGTCTTTAGCTCATACTAAGTGAGGGAAGCTGTGGTAATCAATGAATTTAAATATACTTCCAAAAGGGCGAGGCTCAGTTTTACATTAACACAAGAATCATTCAGCGAGTTGGAGTTATACCAGTGTGTCACTAATGTTGTAGCAGCTGCAACCACCCTCCAAAATTTTACCATTTCTTCGATTTTGGAGCTTGGCCTCTCTTCAAATGAGCTTACCTTTCACTTATATCAGCTATCTATGCTTTGAATGATATTTATCTTTCATTTTTTCTTATTCTCAATTGATTTCCCACTTATTAAACCTTTCTAAGTCACAAAATGACCTCCTATCTAAGTCTTGAACAAAAGTTGTAGGCTTGCCCTCAGGAACTGTGCAATTCATGAGCTATTATTGTAGTTGATGATCTAAATTGCATAGTCATGACTGAAAACCAAATTTTCAGCTTGGGAACTGTGCACCCATGATAGGCATAAAAAAAAAATACACAATCACTCACTAAGCTTAGAAACTGTGAAGTGCATTGTGTCGGAACCTACTAGTTCCATGAAACTTCGCAATCTTTCCTAGTGAGGTGCATGGCAAGTTTTCCCAGAAAAATAAGAAAATTAAACAAGAGAAAAAGCTTCCCTAATAGTTAGTGATCTATTTTTAGTAACTCGAAGGAATCACACACTATTTTTGGAAACTAACACCAATTGTTTATTTTTCCTTTATTTGTGGCATGCATGTCATAAAGCCTAATTTATCAAATATATTTAATCGACACCCCTAGAGATCATTATCACATTTGACCTTGGAGCTATATCATTCTGAAGGAGATCAAGGAACCTTTAGTACGATTATTGTCGTTTTTTTGGGTGAGTTTTGCATTTATTGTTGTTAGTCACTTTTTCTATCACTTTTTTTTCATTTGGCTTGCATGAATGTTGCTTTTCTTATTTATTTGCATGCATGCTAGCATTTTAAATTGATTTAGCTTATAAAAGTGTTGTTTCAAGTTTTTTTTTTCTTTCACAAGTGTCACATCAGATTCTATATTTTTGCACTAATGGTCGCCATTGCAAAGACTCTCCTCACTAATCTCGTTCAATTCTCATTTTTTCAATTTCTTCACTTGATTTTTTTTTGTCTCATCAACACTTAGCTAGATATGCACTTAACATTCACCATATCTCAGATCTTCTCATTTTTCACCCTTCCCTTTGTAAGGTTTTCCTTTCCCTTGGCCGGAATTCACTTTTCCCACTATGCCATTGTGCAATCTGGAAGCTCAAGCTTCAATATTGGTCTCTAGAATTGCATAATGCATAGTACTGGTTGGCCTCACTATGCATTGTACAGTTCCAGGCCTTAGCCAACATCCTTGGCCATTGAGACCTCACAATGCACAATATATCCCATCTCATTTCCCAAGCTGATATGTGCATTGTGCAGTCTCAATCGAAAAGCTTCAACACTGACTATTGGGATGACACGATGCATAGTTTCCCCATCCAGAAAACCTCTTCCCATAAATAATTACTCAATCCTTCCATTCAGTTGCCTAGTGTGTTGCATGAACATGTCTTGAAAGTATTTTTTCCTGTAGCTGATATTTTCTTGTTGTAATTGTGTTTTATGTACAACATCTATAACAGTTGTTAAGCATATCTCCAAGTAGTCACTTTCATAATGGCATCCAAGAAAGTTGCCTTAAAGGAAATATTTGAAAGTATTATTGGGGAAGTAGTTGAGAGAGTTTCGGCTAACTTGATAGTTTACTTAGACACTCATTTTTTCATAGAGAAGGGATAAAAACTAACATGGAAACCAGTCAAAGATTATTTCACAAAATACTTTCAAGTAGTATTAGAGGATCGACATGTGTATCTCAGTATTATGCAATAATATCTTTACAAGGTTTCATATATGTATCCAACCTTCCCATTTGTGGATGTGATCAAATGGGTTTTCTCAAAAAATAATGTGGAAACCATGAAATTGAGCAACACTAGTGAGAAGAAGCTTCCTACATTCTTGGCCACAGATTTCAAGGAAATGTATCATCTTTCAGGGCCAGTGAAGAGCATGGAATCATTATTCTATGCCACTCACATGTACTATCATCAAGAGATGGGTGAAGGAACCAATAATGTTTATGAATACACCCAACCACATGTATAAGACAAAACCACTTAGGAAAGCCTATGAACTTCTAGTCATACTAGCTTGCAAGATCTATGTCCAACCAAACACAAAAAAAATTTCCTAAGTGGTGGAATATCTTCTTGAACTGGTCAGTGATGAGGGGAAGTCATTCAATTGGTAAGACCTATTGGCTCATCAGCTGAGATTCCATGTAAAAAAATCTCACAACCTACATGTTTGCATACTTACTACATGAAATCTGCGCATAGAATCAGCTACCTTGCATGAACTAGACATGGAAACCAAGAGACATCGTCATACATATCTATTTCAAGCTAATATTAGATTGCAGTCATCGAGAAGTCATTAAGAATCTTACTGATCACTTCATGTAATATTCCTATTTAGGAAAATCAACAATATAGGCACCAAAAACGTAGTTTTCAGAAAATTACGCTATAATAATGAATAAAAGGACTTGGATCCATTATTTTATGTATTATAGCACTAAAATATATAATTTTATCAGAAAAAAATCAGTTTATCTTAGTTAAAAGATCTCCCAAACCCAATATAGCCTAAAAACATCAAAACCCATGACTACTGCAACACAGAATTTTTGAAGCATGTGACAGTGCAGTTTAACGAGGGTTTTTGCTACAGAAAGATAGAAATAGATATATCTAATGATATATTACTCAAAGAGCTGAGAAAATGGAGATCTAGTCTCTTTCACACAATCTTAAGATAACCCAGCAAGGGTTTCTTGAAAAACATGAGGTAAAAAAAGTAGATCTATAGATCTATGGCTGAATCATGCTGTATGACTGAAGCTCTACATAAATATGGCTGGAAAATAAAAATAAATGGATGAAACTTCTCCTTACTAGCTTTCCAGGAGAAAGGTTGATCCTTTCCCTAGGAAACTAGCTCACAAATAGGGGTTTTAACCCTTCCATTGCAACATCATGAAAAATAACGCAGTTTTTCCAAGAGACTGCACTGTAGCTGTAGATGACTGCTTGACCCAATGTTTTATGGTGGAAATTAATCCTAGAATTCTCTTCTCAGATCTCTTCACCAATTTCTTCAAGGAAGAGTGTGGAATTCACGCATGATAATACCCTTTCACTAAACAGTGCAACAAACCTAGCTAAACAACTGAAGCATGCAATAATTCATTAGAATAAAACATAAAAAATATTCTAAATAATGCATATGGTTTCCATTCCCTCCATTATATACTAGATGAGCTTCCTCACCATGGGTCCCATCCATTTATGAGGTTACTTCCATGCAAAAACTCCTTCAAAATTAAGTTGTCTCCACTAGCTCTATTCTCTCATTTACAATGTTGTTTGATTTGGTCAACCTTGACTTAGTCTCCATCCATGGTTTCCTTTCACACTCAAGGTGGCTTTATTTTGACTATCTAAACTGATTCACATTCAAACTGGGCTATCTCTATTGATAATTCACTCCTTCCATACCAACACTATTGACTTGGTTAAACTTAACCTTGCCCACATGCAATAGCCCCTATTCACACATGGGGGTGCTTTATCTAGCTATGAATATTATCCCTTTTCACATTAAGAGGTATTTTATGCCTACTTAAGGGATTTATGGGCCTCCCTACCCATTTATTCATCTAACTAAATGTCAAGAGAAAAATTAATATTCCAATTAGCTGCATGCTAATTTAGGAATACTATAGTCCTCCCCTCCCAAATGTTGCTTGTCCTCAAGCTACTGCAAGGATATAACTGAAGAGCCCCCTCTCCTCCTCCTTTAGCATACTCATATGATAAAATCCTCCAAGGAACAAGATTTTGTCTTATTAATTAGTCTCCAAGTTTCCCCTCCCAAGTAAGTAAGTTAGCTTTTGGTAACCATCCCAAATAGCTATCATCATGTAGATGTGAATCACCCATGGAGGAAACAATGTGTTGTCTAGAGGCCTTCTTGAGGCATGGAGTCTGAAATGTGTTGGGAACCCTCATTCCTATGTGAATCTCCCATCCCCAAGCTATCATCCATACAAAATGAGTCACCCTCCAAAATGGAAACTCATAGAAAAACTCCTCCACCTTAGGCACCTAAAATGTAGGTGGGCTCAATAGCTAAAATTGATAGACCAAATTTTCTATCTCATGCTATCTCTCTCTCCACTTATGATAAGTGTAAAGTGGCTACTGATGTTGGGCTGCAATAATGTTGCCTACAAGAGGCAAGAAGAAAATTGGATCCTCAAATATTCCCTCTCTATTTTCATGAATCATGTGTGCCCAAACCATCCTATATATTATGGATAGGACATAATCACCATATGGCATCCAAATGAGAAATATACTGAAGGTTTCATGTAGTGTTGGAAGGTACCAATAGTTTCCCAAGTGGTCACAGTGTAGTTTTTCTAACTACTGTTTCAAAACATAATATGGCAAGTTGTCTTCCAACCATTTGCTAGTTGTGCATGTCATCTCGTCTACTAGAAAATAGTAAATGGCATTGTGTATCAACTGAGCATAAAAATAATAGCATAACACTTTCCCAAAGCCATACAAGAAGTGGCTATCTCCATCATTGATGTTGGTCTTGCAAAGACCATGAAGCCCAAATAGAATATTTCCCTCTTGTGGGGCTGCACTGTATATAAATGGCAAGAGAATGAAAATATTGTGTTAGATGATCAATAAGTGCAAAAGCACAACAGTTACCATGTACTGAGAGTAGGCTGATAATGAGATCCATGGATGATCTCTCTATAGTTTTCTGATATGTCTCCATGAGACCCTTGTGAATGGAAAGGAATGAACCATGTTCTGCATGCAAAGTCTCCTTCTTATGCTTGGAAATACAAGTGAAGAAGATCATATTATGGTAATAGATGTCTCCATCTACTACTCCATCACTCTCATCTCTTACTTGCCCATAAAGTGCATCATATGTGAAGTGATCCTAGGAACACTCCATCAACAAATCCAAGCTCCCAAGTGACAACACTGTTGGCCTTTGTGATAAGTCTCCTGTCATCTTATGACTCCATTCTTTGACATGCCAAATTCTAAAGTCATCTACCATAGTGCTGCTATATATGGGAGATTCCTTCCAAAGTGGAAGTACCTCCTGATCCTCCAAAGCTAAGGAGTAGACCCTTTGCACCATGATTGTGCCAACATCTACTCCTGAAACATCATGCAAAGTATGGGATAAAATCAACTCATACTCTCCTAAGAGTATCCAAAGCAACAACAACTCTTGTTTCCTCCTCATCTCCTCATCATACAAGTCATGGAGTAACATCATGATGATTGACTTGTAGAATTCCCCATACAACCAAATTTTTTGTTGCCATAACATATGGGAGCCATGCAAGGACCCAAAACACAACACAACCTTTGGAAAAGGATATGTCACACGATGGAAAAACTCTTTCAAGAGTAGCCAAAGCAGCCATGCATCCTGCTGCCCTGTGTCATAGATATGAAGGTGACTCACTGACCTCTTGCTTACCATCCTCACCCATCCATCCAATTGTGGGTGTCTCCTTCCATGCTCAAAATTGGTATCTCTCCAATGGAGAATACCATCCTCCCAAATCAGAATACTACATTTTCACTTCATGGGATGTTGAAGTAAAACCTCCTAGAGATCTCCAAATGAAGACCACTCATTAATGACCAAGTTTACCTCATAAGGATCCAAATATTTTGTAGGAAAAAAATTCTCATTGAGTTGTGAAATTATCATTAAGAAGGATACATAATAATAATGAGAGATATCATCCATCATAAGATTTATTCCATCAATCATTTGCCTATCCAATGTCACATAAGTATAATGGTCATCAGAATGTCCCAGTAATGGTTGGGCACCCAACTCATCACTGGTGCTCCATGATAGCGTTTATTATCTCCATAATGGTGTGTTTGATGTCTCATGCTCATGCCTAAGCCTGAACATGTAGTTTTGCATTGGGTTTTTTAGGGAAATGCTCATCCTATCCTCCAAGAATCCACACTCCCACCCCAGGAGTCGTGTGCATCTCAATAATCAATAACTAGGATGATTTTTTATCCCCTCCTTTAACAACTCAGGGCTGCTTAGCGTAGTGATAGTTTGCTACTCCAAATCAGCAATATACTTTGACCCTTGGTCATGCAATGCCATATTTCCATAACCATTCATAATATGTGCTAAAGTAATAGAAAGTGGAAATATCTGCATACCTAGGTAAAGCTTGGGAACATCTTGTATTGCTACAAGGGTTCCTTCCTCCAATGTGATGAATTCCCCAACTACTCATGATGATGGCTGCTCCTCTATAGATGTATCAGTGTTGGTACAAGTCTCCCCCTCCTCATGCATCTCCAAAATAATGCATGGGGCTCTAAATGTCAAGATATCAAGACCACTTTGCAAAGGTGCAAGTATTATTTCTCCTGATGCAAGTGCTCCTACAGAAAGTGGTGGTGAAGGCCTCTTCTCCTCATATTTCTTCTTATCAAAGCTATTGATCAACCTTTGAGTAAAATCTGCAAATGCAGTCACTCTTACATGACTCAAATGGCTGAACCACCAAATGTTTCCTTCACCCTCAAGGTGTAGTGCTGCAATTTCAACAACCTATTTTTCCATCATTGGATGTAGTTGGAAGAATGCATCTAGCTTCAGTCCCCAAGCCCTTTATGTACATGTGGATGGCCCATCAAAAGTAGACAATAGAAATCTATTGCCCTTTAGTTTCCTGTAGCTATAAGGTCTCCTTTCTTCTTCTAGATGAATGAACTATGGGAGAGTTAGAGTCTCATTGAAAGCTATAGGTTGAGACTTATATTCTGCCAGGTATTCACTTAGAATTTCATGCTCCAAGTGCCCTCCCTCTCCATGCCTCTTGTCTCCTTGCTCAAAAGAGGAGGGTATAGTGTATTGCTTTGAAGTTCCATGAAACACTGGTTTTTTCTTCTGATGATAGGAAGTACATGGACCTTCCTCTTCTTGGAACCATTTAAAGGTTTCACTGTATCTCTCCTCTTTCATCTGCTTGACCTCCTTGGAGAGGTTCTTCATGGATCTGAAAAATGATGAGACAATTCTCATTCCTTCCCTCATTCTAGATCTCATATTATACTCTTATTATTCTTATAGCATATTGGCTTGAAACTTACAGGCTGAGCCAAGATTATGCTTCGATAGCACTGTAATATTACTATTTAGGAAAATCAACAATATATGCACCAAAAATGCAGTTTCCAGAAAATTATGCTATAATAATGAAGAAAAACACTTGAATCCATTATTTTATGTATTATATAGCACTAAAATATAGAAGGGGATCAGAAGCAAATCATTCTATATTAGTTAAACAAATCTCCCAAACCCAATATATCCTAAAATATCAAAACCCATGACTACTGGAACATAGAATTTCTGAAGCATGTGACAACACATTTTAATGAGGGTTTCTGCTACAACAAGATAGAAACAGATAGATATGATGATATATTACTCAAAGAGCTGAGAAAATGGAGATCTAGTCTCTTTTACACAATCTTAAGATAACCCGGCAAGGGTTCCTTGAGAAGCATGAGGTACAAAAATTATATCTGTAGATCTATGGCTGAATCAAGCTATATGACTGAATCTCTACATACATATGGATAGAAATTACAAAGAAATGGCTAAAAATTCTCCTTATTAGCTTTCTGGGAGAAAGGCTGATCCTTTCCCTAGGAGACTAGCTCACAAACAGGGGTTTTAACCCTTCCACTGCAACATCATGAAAAATAGCATAGTTTCTCCAAGGGACTGTATTGTAGATGTAGATGACTACTTGACCCAATGTATGATGGTGGAAATGAAGCCTAGAATTCTCCTCTCAGATCCCTTCACCAATTTCTCCAAGGAAGAGTGTGGAATTCGCGCATGAGAATACCCTTGCACTAAATAGTGCAGCAAACCTAGCTAAACAACTGAAGCATGCAATAAGTCATAAGAAAAAAACATAAAAAAATATTATAAATAATGCATATGGTCACCATTACCTCCATTATATACTATATGAGCTTCCTCACCATGGGTCCCATCAATTTATGAGGTTACTTCCATGAAATTACTCCTCCTTCAAAATTATGTTGTCTCCACTAGCTCCACTCTCTCATTTATAGCGTTGTTTGATTTGGCCAACCTTGACTTAGTCTCCATGCATGGTTTCCTTTCACACCCAAGGTGGCTTTATTATGACTATCTAAACTGATCCACATTCACACTGGGTTCTCACTATTGATAATTCACTCCTTCCATACTAGCATTGTTGACTTGGTCAAACTTACCCTTGTCTACATGCATTATCCCTTGTTCACACATGAGGGTGCTTTATCCAACTATGAAGATGATCCATTTTCACATTAAGAGGGATTTTATG
The DNA here is from genome assembly GCA_034641835.2 of Pinus albicaulis. Classification (NCBI taxonomy): domain Eukaryota; kingdom Viridiplantae; phylum Streptophyta; class Pinopsida; order Pinales; family Pinaceae; genus Pinus; species Pinus albicaulis. The sequence goes on along the minus strand of CM076570.1, from coordinate 561,420,914 downwards.
CCTACTTAAGGGATTTATGGGCCTCCCGACCCATTTATTCATCTAACTAAATGTCAAGAGAAAAATTAATATTCCAATTAGCTTCATGCTAATTTAGGAATATTACACTTCATCGTCCTGCTTTACAGGATTTTCTTTCAGGAGGACCCACCTTGCATGTCATGAGAAAATATGGAAGTGATATCATAGATTGATCATTGTTTTTCCTTACCAGACGGCACATTGATCAGAGTATTCGGCGGGCAGAAGCTGCCACATATTTTTCTAAGATATGCCACCGATAAACTTGTCATGCAAGAGGTATCTTATCATATTTCCATAGGGTTGTCAAGAGCACTGCATAGGATGAAGAAGGCATCATGGAAAACTATTCCTTTTCATATCAGATTATACGAGATCAAAAAAATCAAGATTTCATAAACCAAAGGGAAATCCATCCTCATATTTGAGTTTGACACAAAGAGTTACAATTTATATGATCCGAGGGGAATTTTCAAAGAACATTGTGCGAGATTATAAATCAATTGCGTCAGCAGGATATATTAGTAGTCAGAGGAGGAACCATGGAAGAACTATTTTAACTCATCCTAACCTCATGAGTTTATTAGTATGACTGGGACTTCTCATGTTTTTCCACAGGTGGTAGCAGTTCCAGAAGTAGCAGCAGTAATAGGAAATGGTCCAGTGTGCGACAAAGGAAAGAGGAAGGCAGCTGACAATAAAGAAAAGGAACAAAGCTATAAAATGAAAGAATATCCTCTCACTGAGAAAGTAGCTTTTATAAATCGAAGCAAAGAGGGGACAAAGGTAGCAAAGAGAAAAGAGGAGAAAGAGAGAGAGTCAATCCTTAGAAGAAGCAGTTCATAGAGCGTAGAGAGCAGAACAAGAGTTGAAGGAAGAGCGATAACTTAGAAGAAGAGAAAAAGAGGAGAGACATAAGCAAGAAGAGGAAGAAAGGAAAGGTTACATGGTAGAGGATATGACACCTCCATAGGTTGGAGAACAAGTACAATATCAATCGACAGTAGAAGGAAACATAGGGTGAAATTTCTCATTTTCCATTTTCCCCTCTATACAATTCATCAGGTCACGAGGATACCACAGTTTGCAATATGGAACTTTATGATAATGTTTGTCGTGACCTTTTCATTGATTTAGTAGGTCACGATTCTGATTTTTCTATTATTTATTTTTCCAAGCCACCGATCTTTGATGATCTATCTTTCGATAAGTTGGATCCTCCACACAATGTCAAGGCACTTCGGCCGAAGATGATGGTTATGTTAGGTTCTCGTAACCTAAATTCTAGTTCCAACCCTAATCAGAAGAGTGTTTAAGCATTTGAGGATCCTCATTACTCTATTGTTTGTACTGAAAACCCTTATGTTTTAAATTTTTTTCATCCTCCATATATTTTTCATGATCTTATCGCTTAATCATTGGCGGAGTCGTACTTGGCGAGCATCATGAAGAAATGAAAATTTATTTCTTTCTTTATGTTTTCTCACTTTCATGGTTTGAAATTTTGTGTTTTCAAGTCTTCAACTCACGATGCGTCGCAAGACCACAATACTTCTGCAGAATGTTTTCCATGTGCTCTTCATCATTTCATTTCTACGTGCGCATTCAAACTTCGATCGATTTGGTTTGCAATGTTTTATCTTTATTGTGTATTTTTATGCATGTATATATTTCTAGACTTCCATTCCCTCACCTATGTAGGCCAGCCAATGCACCAGTGGCTGCATTGGAAATATCATTTCACGTGAGTTGGCCTACTTTCTGCTTAGGTTGGGAGTAGGAGTAGTGTTTTGTTTTTCTTTGTTGTTTTGATTTTATTTTATTTACATTCATTTGTTTTATTATGATTCTTTCCTTTTCTTTGTTTTAAATTTTAGGTTAGTTTTTGCATGAGACTATGTTTGGCTTATGAAATAGCCATAGTGAAATCCAAGAGGTAGTTGTTCTTCTATCAACACTAGGTATTATATTTATTCCCTCTCTTTACACGAATCTTCATTATTTTGGTTGATAATACTTTGATGGAAAATATGTTCCTTATTAGAGAGAGTCATGGTGAAATCATGATGTTTGGTTTTACTGGTTCCACCTACTCTAATCAGTTTTAAATATTTGGTTAATCCTTGCCGCTCTTTTCAAGTAGAGTAAGGAGGGGAGGAAAACCTTAAAAATTATGTTAGATGTGTACATAAACATAATTCTCTAAAGGAACAACCTCTTTGTTGGCAATATGGTGCAGAGTGTTGTCCTTGATGGCAACCCACTGAATAAAGATGAAGACATGCGACTGTTGACTTGTGTTGTCCTTGATGGCAATCCACCTGATGAAGCTATTCTTGATGTAATGGACTTGGTAAATGATGTTTGTTGATGAGTGTTGTCCTTGAAAGGCAACCCTCTTGATGAAGATAATGGCAACTTACTGGATGAAGTTGTGCTTGATAGAATATGTCTTGATGAACTAAAACTGAGGTATCTACAGTGAGTATAGAAGGCAATGAAGAAAGGAATTCAGCATGTGCTAAATATATGATGAAAATAGTATGTTTCAAGGAATACGCGGATCTGTCTAGGGGAAATCGCGTATGCACGCGGAAAATAACGTTCAAAGTCGCGTATGGGTAAAAGCGCCCAAAAAGTGCAAAACCAGGGGTAACCACCATGGTATTGACCCATTGTATTGGGTAATGTTTCGCCTAAATGACCTCGTCCAGGAATACCATCGGAAGTAATGTAGTTTTGGGCTCATGGTATTGAAAAAGGGGCTCATAGTATTGAAAAAGAGTAAACCTATATAAGGAGAAGAAATTCATTGTGCAAATGAGAAATGGGGGTGCAAGATGTCTGAGCTTGAATGAATACTTCTCTCTGGAGTATATCTGAATGAAAAGGGTTACAATTGAATGAAAGATCTGAATGTATGATGCACCAATGAAGGAGTGATGAAGAAGGGGATCTAGATCTGTATTGTACTTGTATCTGCTAGATCTATTCATAGAAGGCCTAGATCTGAGATGAGGCGAACATCTGTCTGAAGCAAAAAGGGTAAATCTAAACTGAATATCTGATCTGAAGAAGTATGCTGCTCTATAATAGTTGAAGATCTATACACTACTTTGCCGCAGAAGAAGCGCGTATATACGCGGCTTCTCTGAAGAAAAAGCGCGTATGCGCAATAAAATTTGTCTTATAATATGTACTGAATTATACGCTGGTTTATGTGAATGGTAGCATGTATATACGCGACATTAGTAAAGGGAAAGCGCGTATGCAAACTAGGGTTTGCTGAAGTCTGTGGTAAGAAATGTCTGATCTGTTCTGGTGGTTTACTGATATCTGTCAGTGAGTTATATGTATCTGTTTCCGCGGTCGATCGTGGCTAGTGCGATGGAAAGGGTCCAACTTTGGATATATGAGAAATGTGGTCATAGTGGTGTGTCCTAAAGGGTGCTTTGGGATCCTGAAGTAGAAAATTGATGAAACGTGGTCCATAGAGGTTGAGGGTTGTAGCCTTCGTCAGTGGGGTTGTAGCCCCTTTCCGTGTGAGATCGTAACGCAGATCAGTCGCAGGCTCCCTTCCAAAGAGAGGCTTCAGTAAACGAGTCGGGGTTGGAGCTCCTCTTCCAGGAGAGGTCAAAAGGTAAATCCAGCCAGGTGCCTACGTGTCGGGTAGAGTTCCATCAACACATATGTTGTAAGATGTCTTCTCTATAATAAAATATTGAAGGCTGAGCAACTGCAGCGGTGGTTTTCTCCCGACTTGGGTTTCCACCTAAAAATCCTGGTGTTCATGTGTGATGCTTTGTGTGATGGTTTATTCTGTTCTTACTGCACATGTTTACTGTTTATTAAACATCCGATGAATGAATGATGGAATGATATAAGTGAAGAATTAATGACATAATTAGATCTCTGTGTATACGCGAGTTTCATAAAGGGTATCCGCGTATATACGTGAGTCTGTATCAGGAAAGTAGCGATGGGTTTTTTTAGAAGAGAAAAGTGGGGGGTGCAGCAAAGAAGATAAGAACACCGACCACCCTCTCAACATTTTCTCCCAACAATTGGTGGTATCAAAGCAGTCCTTCTCGCGTGCTTGACGTTTGAAGGAGATCCGCGTCATTACGTAATGGGAAGTCAAGAAGGAGTAATGTCTATAAAGCCACCTCTATTCAATGGAAGCAATCTGATATTCTGGAAGGTACGAACAAAAGCATATCTGCAAAGTCTTGGTGCAGATGTTTGGGCAATCGTGGAAGAAGGTTATCAATACTCGGCAAGTATTTTTACTGATGCTGCTGAAAGAAAGAAGTATGAAATCAATGCCAAAGAAGTGAATTTCTTATTAGGAAGCATGTCTGAATCAGAATTTGCTAAAGTGATGCAGCTACATTCAGCAAAAGAGATATGGGACAAAATCATTCTGAGCTATGAAGGAGATACAAAGGTAAAATATGCAAAACTTCAAACTCTTAGAATCGAATATGAAAATTTGAAGATGCATAGTGATGAGAGTGTTTCCAGTTTCTTTCTTCATCTAGATGATATTGTGAATCGGATGAGAAATTTGGGTGAAACCATAACCGATACTACTCTGGTGGAAAAAGTCTTAAGATCCTTGACTTCAAAATTTGACTCTAAAGTTTCAGTTATTGAAGAAAGGCAAGATCTGCAAACTCTTACTATTGTTCAATTACATGGTATTCTGACTGCTTTTGAAATGAGACAAGGAGGTCCTTCTCAAATCAAAGAAGTTGTTTTTAAGGCATCTGCAAAAGGAAAAGAAAAGGAAGTTGTCAAAGAATCCAACTATATATCTGAAGAAGAAGAAGAAGCAAATTTTGTGAGAAGACTTCAACTAGGTACCGGAAAGTTCAAAGGTAAGCTTCCTTTCAAATGTTTCAATTGTGGAAAAGTTGGTCATTATGCTGCAAAGTGTCCTTATAAAGAAACATCGGCTAAAGGAAAAGAAGTAGCAAGAAGGAATAAGAATCGATCTAGCACAAGAAAAAGTTATTATACTAATGAAGACATTGATGGATCATCTAATAGTGAGGAAGAATGTGAAGAAGACTTTAGACTTCTCATGGCTTTTGAACAAAGAGAAGAAAATGATACTTTTGTGGATGCTCTAGAGGACAATGATTTTCTTGAAGAAAATAATCAACTCAAAGTAAGCCTAGAAGAAAAGAACATAATCATAGAGACTGTTAGAGTCAGCCTTGTAGCCCTCCGTCAGTGATCATTTCGTCTTTTGCATATTCATTATTAGGTGTCTCGCTTGTTCCAATTCGTTGCATTTCACTAGGAGCATGCCATGCACTGACGAAGGGGTCTGTCGTCTTATGTTTCCTCATATTTACACCTGCAGTGCTATTTTAAAAATTTTCTCAAAAAATCATTCATAGTCATTGTCATTACATATATGGTCATTAAAAATGTCAATAAGTGTCCTAGGTCTTGGTGTCTAGGGTTTTTGAGTCATTTATATACTAGTCATAAAGCCTGCAAAGTGAGGAAAGTTCTGTATTTGTGATTTTTATTTTATTATCATCAGCATTTTAAAAAAAAAAATATTTCTAGTCCAAAACTCTGTTTTGGAACTAGAAATTTGTCATTATCATTTTGTAATAAAATTGTAATTATTCCGCCATGAAGACATTGTCAAAAGCAGACCCCTGGTCTCTTTCTTAGCCAAGATAGCCATATCCCTGCAAGAAGACAACAAAATCATTAGTATCGACCTCAAAAAGCCAAAGGAAGTTTGTATTTGAAAAACCAAAAGTGAAATTACAAAAACATTTGTAATATGGGTTTGCAATTAGATTTGAAACAAAATCTGATTGTGAAGATATTTGTATCAAGTATAAAAGCCAAACAAGTTTCATTTTCACAAATCCATAGCACCCAAATCGTGTTTTTCAAATTGGAGGGCCGATTTCAGAGTTTTAAGTTGCGTGGGCAGTGTTATTGGGCCGAGCGACCCACGCAGAGGCCGAGCGACCCACCTGGGCAGAGCGACCCACGCAGGTCAGTTCAGCAGTGTAAATTTGCAAGGGGCGCGACCCACCTGGGCAGAGCGACCCACGCAGAGGGTGAGCGACCCACGCAGACACAGAGTTTCAAAATTCATTCTGAGCGCCCAGTCTTGCTTGGAATCGATGCAACTGGCCTTCAAACAGGTTTCTATCAATTGCTTGATGTTTTTGAATGCATTGGTGGCATCATTGGTGGTTTCAAATGTTCAAATGGAGGATTTAAAACCCCACAGTCATAGCATTATTGTTTTCAGGGTTTTAAAATGAAAATGAATGGTTGAAAGAGTTTGTTTGCTATCTTATGGTAGTGATACATCCAGCTTTGCATATAATATCAAAACCATATTGCTCTCATGCCCATTTTGCCATTTTGACCATTGCTATTATTATACCATGTTAAAACCCTTTGTTCCATGGTGACTGTGGTTGTAATGAGTCTCACTGCCCAATGCAAAAACATTCTCATGACTTTGTTTCAAACTGCCCATTGAGACCTTTGTGGTTATTACTCATAAACAAACACATTCTATTGATGCCATGCCCTCCCTTTGACTAGACTTGTTCAATATTTTGAAGATTGCCTGCTCTCTTTTGGTCAAAATTTCACTTGCATTCAAAACAGAGATTGTGCCTTTTCCAATCCATTTAAAGCTGAGATTTTATCCATGATTTGATTCCTTGATGGTGCTTTGACGGTGGGAATATTGGTTGGGTGTTGAAACATACATCCTAACTTTGTTTGCACTGCTTTCATATCAGTATACACATTGCCAAAAGCTTGGTTAGAGCCATGTCAGAGATAGAGTCAGAATATGAGCAGGAGTCGGACAGTGACTCAATCGTTGAGGTTGATGTACTGAGATGGAGCATAGCAGTGCGCCAGTAGTGGTAGCATATCAGAGAGGCCACAGAGCTTTGTTTGCAGCATCACGAAGAGTGCTATCTCCACATGGGGTGGAAGGGGTCTCGTTGACTTCATCAGCAACGCGAGTACTATCTCCACATGGCGTGGAAGGGGTCTCGCCTTCTTCATCAGCGCAGGTACATTCACAGGATAATGATGGAGACAAAGACACCAAGGTACCATTTTTCATTTTCAACAGGTTGAACATACACATTGCTACATCATGACTGACAACAACACATCATACAACCGAGACAGTGTTTTCATCACAGGAACTGCATGCACCAGGAGAGCACTAAAATGGCGGAAAAGGCCTAATCCACTCCGTATTTTGGCCGAGGCTTCATTAAATGAGCAAGAAACATGATGGAGGATCTTCGCTCCGAATTTGGGCAAATTCGGAGAAAATTTTGTCATTTTCAAATTTTTGGTCAAAAAACAGGTTTTGCAGTTACGTGGGTCGCGCGCTCATGCGCTCACTTTTTTTTGGGACATTTGCTGGAGGAGATTTTTACATTTTTGGATTTTTCATGATTAATTATGCATCCTCTGAAGTCAACTTAGCATTTCATCGAAATCTGGATGGTCAAAAAGCTCAAAAACACCATGAAAACCACCTTGCTGCCACCTTTTGCACCAGCAGGAAGTACCTCTGGAAGAATTAGGTTTTTGAGGGTCAAATCAACTCCAAATTAAGAAATTCCACTTGGGTTGGAAAGTAGACATCCAGGGCTTTCCAACGAGCTATCATGAGCTCAATTTGGATGTCGGGAAGTACCTCAAATTCAGCCTGGAACATGAGCGACCCACACAGTTCAGGAGCGACCCACCTAGAATTTTTCCTAAATTTTCAGCTGCCAGCTCAGTATTTCGCCTATTATGGACCAGTTTTGCTTGTGGATAGAATTTTTGGGTTTTTATGATGTAAATTCATGTTTGGTATGTAACTTTGGCTTGTTTTTATCTCTTCTAGAAGATTCACTCTCAAATGAGTAAAAAATCATGTAATGGATCAGTTTCCACTCTTTTAGAGGCAAGTTGTTAGCTGCCTAGATTGTAGTTCCATGATTAGAATTGGTTGAAACTGATCCCTGAAGAGGGAATTCGAACCCTAGAGGTGGGGAAAGGTGTTAGAGTGATCTATATATTGTAATTTCTCAATCATTTTCAGAGGTTGGAGAGGTTGGACTCTTGGGAGACTTTTGATATCATTGTACATATTATTTCATATTTTGGCTAAGGAAAGATCAGAGGTTTTGCGGCACTTGTTGGGATCCTTGTGGTGTTCTGCTCTTGATGGTGTTTCCTCTTTGTTTACTGTAAGTTTCTTCATGTTTAATGTATGCCATCCTTTCATATGCTTCTGAACTAAATTGAATGAGTAAGTGAGGTTGAATCCATTGTTTACAGTGCTTGGCCTTTGAATTCAGTTAGTTCTATATGTTTTCAGCTGTTTGGAGAGGATCCAAGTTCTTCTTTTCCCTCTTCAGCTCCTCGTCAGTCTAATCTGTCCATATATCCAATTTACGATCTAACGATCATCACCTACTCGCCCTAGCCTTGAACTCCTGTTGTCCGACCTTATCCTCAATCTAAATTTGTTTTCCCATTTCTCCACGAAACCTAAAACCAAAAATCCAAACATACCTGATCTTTTACCAGCCTAAAATCAGTTCTTATTAAGTCATCTCGCATTCTATTGCTTATTTTCTAGATTGACGGGAGAACTCGGCCTCCCGTCCTCGCAGGCCACCATTGACTATGCGTGGTTTGTTGTAGCCTTGGAGTTTTACTTCATTTTGCTCGAAGGATTTGAGTGCTAACAAGAGACTTTGGAAATCACTTTGAAGCAAAGGAAAAACGCATTGAGGAATTGGAGTGTGAAGTAGTAAGTCTAAGGAAAGATAATGAGAAAGTGAAGACTCTCAATTAACCTGACTTATAGTATTAGAAACTCCTAGAGAGATTAGTCAAAGACACAGACGACTTTGTAAAACAGGTTCTGAGTTACTGGGAATTCAGATTGAGCACTAAATTGTCTGAAAGTGGCTTTGCCACCTCCTATGCTCTCTTCATTCTTGTGCCTACTCAAATTTAGTTACAAAGGATCTTTACAGGTAAAGCATGATCATCTCAAATCAAGGACCACTAACAGGGAGATCCCTCAAAGAAGCAACAACCAACAGGTAAATTCAAATAGAAGATTTCATGATCGTAGAAATTTCTACTTCAATGGACAATGCTTCTCATGTCACAATTTTGGTCATAAAGCTGTTCAATGTGTTGCATATAAAACCATCATGACAAGAGAAGCAAGAAAGAAAAGGATGAATATTGAACCAAAGAAGAACACCTATAACAACTTTTCTCCTCTTCAAAACGAAGTTGAATGTTCTTATTGCAATAACTTTGGTCATGAAGAATTTGAATGCAGGAGCAAGGTCCAGCCAAAAGAACATGTTCCCTCAAGCTCTAAAATATGGAAAAAGAAAGAAATCCAGGTTGAAAATTGTGGGATAGCATTATTTGCAGAAGGTGAAGAAAATCAATGGTACATTGATAGTGGGTGCTCAAGACACATGACATGTGACAAAAGAAAACTCCTTACATATAATGCTCTAGAAAAGGAAAAGAAAGTTACATTTGGAAATGATACTCCTGCTGTAATTAAAGGAAAAGGGTCAGTATTTCTAAAAGAAAAGGTGAAGGCTAATGATGTCATGTATGTGGATGGATTAAGGCATAACTTGTTAAGTGTAAGTCAAATGTGTGATCAAGGAACATAAGTGGTCTTTAGTTCAAAAGAATGTGTGGTTCATGATCTTGATACAGGTAAAATCATTATAAAAGGAAAAAGAAATCCTAGCAACCTGTATGTACTGAATGGCATAGATCAATGTTACTTGAGCAAGTCTTCAGAAAATTGGCTATGGCATAGAAGGCCGGGGCATCTGAGCTTCTCTCAAATCAACAAAGCAAGCAGACTTCAAGCTGTTCGTGGTCTTCCCAATATTAATCTACCAGAAAGTATCATATGCAAATCTTGTCAATTCGGTAAGCAGACCAGAGTACGATTTAATGCCAAAGAAGGATCATCAAGTGAGCCTCTTGAACTCATTCATACTGACATATGTGGACCTATGAGGAAAAAGTCACCACGGGGGGAAGAATACTATATCTTATTTATTGATGATTACTCTAGAATGTGTTGGATCGGGCTCATTAAACACAAAGATGAAGCATTTGAAAAATTTCAGATCTTCAAAGCTTTAGTTGAAAATGAATTAGATCTAAAAATCAAGTGTCTTAGATCCGATCGAGGAGGAGAATATACATCAAATGAATTCTTTGAATTTTGTGAACAACATGGCATAAAAAGACAATTCTCTGTAGCAGGTACTCCACAACAAAATGGCGTAGCAGAAAGAATGAATAGAACAATTCAACAAATGGCTAGAGCTATGCTCGATGACTCTGGAACTCCTGACATGTTCTGGGGAGAAGCAGCACATACAGCAGCTAACATTCTCAACAAGGCTCATGTTCGGGTAAATAGTGACAAAACTCCATATGAACTCTGGTATGGTAATTCTCCATTTGTGAAGCATTTTAGAGTTTTTGGAAGTAAATGCTTTATCAAAAATAATGATGAAAAGCTTGGCAAGTTTGAACCTAGATCAGATGAAGGGATATTTCTTGGTTACTCATCTTCAAGCAAAGCATACAAATGTTACAATAAAAGGCTTTGAAAGATTGTTGAATGTATTGATGTTGTTATTGATGAGTCTCCTGCAGCTCCTAAAGAAGAAAAACAAACAACAAAATAAGATGATGGTGACCTATGTCCTTCTACATCAAATAGAAATGATATAGATAGTGGATCCAATGAAGAACCTGAAGAAGATCTATCTGAAAAAGCTCCATCCAGATATGTTTAGAAGAATCATCCTGAATCTCAAATTTTGGGTGACAAGGAATCAGGTGTACGAACAAGGAGAACTCTTGTGGGATCTTCTAATCATTTGGCACTTCTATCCACAATTGAACCACACAATGTCAATCAAGCTAGCAAAGATGAATGTTGGAAGCAAGCCATGAATGAAGAGCTTGATCAAATTGAAAAAAATGATACTTGGGAATTGGTACCAAGACCACATGATAAAAATGTCATTGGAACTAAATGGATTTTCAAGAACAAGTTAAATGAGAATGGGGATGTTGTAAGAAACAAAGTTAGATTGGTTTGCAAAGGGTATACTCAACAAGTATAGACTTTGAAGAAACTTTTGCTCCTGTAGCTAGACTTGAAGCCATAAGAATGTTTCTTGCTTTTTCAAGTTATCAACAAATCAAAGTTTATCAAATGGATGTTAAATCTGCTTTTCTTAATGGTGATCTAGAAGAAGAAGTATATATAGAACAACCGGAAGGTTTCATTTTGGGAAATGATGTAAATCTTGTTTGTAGACTTAAAAAGGCTCTATATGGTCTCAAACAAGCTCCAAGGGCTTGGTATTATCGCCTTGACAAATATCTTCATCAACAAGGATTTTCAAAAGGGTCTGCTGATAGCAACTTATACACAAAAGTTGAAAATGGTAAACTATTGATTGTGGTTGTATATGTTGATGATATCATTTTTGGGAGTAACGAAGAATCTTTGAGTCAAAAATTTGCTTCTGTCATGCAACAAGAATTTGAAATGTCCTTACTTGGGGAACTAACATTCTTTCTTGGCTTGCAAGTGCATCAAACTGCAGATGGTATATTCCTATCACAAGCAAAATATCTTAAGCAAATTCTGAAGAAGTATGGCATGGAAGAATGCAAACCTGTAAGTACTCCAATGATAACCGGATGCAATCTCAGCTCTCATGATGATTCACCCACAGTGAATCAACCAGAATACAGATCAATGATAGGAAGTCTACTTTATCTCACTGGGACTAGACCAGACATTATGCATGCAGTTGGGATTGTTGGACGATTCCAAGCTAATCCAAAAGAGTCTCACCTTCAGGCTGTTAAAAGAATTTTCAAATATCTTCAAAGAACTCAAGACCTTGGTCTATGGTATCCAAAGAATGCTGATCTTACTCTTCATGCTTACACTGATGCAGATTAGGCTAGAAGTGTTGATGATCGGAAAAGCACTAGTGGTGGTGCATTCTATATGGGACCCCGGTTAGTATCTTGGTTCAGCAAGAAGCAAAACTCTATTGCCTTATCTACAGCAGAAGCAGAATATGTGGCTGCCGCATCTTGTTGCACTCAACTCCTTTGGATGATGCAAACCTTACAAGATTTTCAAATCAAATGTACACCTCCCATCCCCATTAAGTGTGACAATACAAGTGCCATCAGTATTTCAAAGAATCCTGTTATGCATTCGAAGACCAAGCACATTCCCATCAAGTATCACTTCTTACGTGAACAAGTGCTTGAGCAAAAGGTGAAGTTGGAATATGTTCCCTCCAAAGAACAAGTTGCTGATATCTTTACCAAACCTCTGCCCAGGGAAGCGTTCGAGTATCTAAGACAGAAGCTGGGAGTGTTCTCTGCCAGTCAAAAGGACAAATCTGCATAAATTTCGAAGATGGCATTGGATACGCGGGTTTCATGAAACACAGTCGCGTATATACGCGAGTTCCTCCACATAAAATCGCGTATGTCTGATTGCTGACAAATTTTTGTTTGGGGTCAGCTCTCTTCAGCACAGCTGCAGTGCTGTTTGGTATCTCTGATATTGTTTGGTCTCTGGTGGTGTTCCAGTTCGCATAATTCTATTTCTAATGATTTGATGAAGATGATTTGATGTTTTGTTGGTAAAAGTGTTCAGGATGCACAAACTGAGGGGGAGCCTTAGTCATATGGAAAGGTTGCTTGGATGCACAGATTCAGGGGGAGCATTAGCTTTGCTGAGTATAATGCATTGTCAGCATTATGATGGTTCTGAAATATGTTCTCTTTCTTGAGGACCTTTTGGTGTTGGTTATGAAAAGTCATATTTGTATCTTGATGAAAAGGTCATGTTGAGACCCTTGATGTAAAATTGTAATTTTCAGTCATGTAAGGACTTGTCAATTTTTGTAAACCCACTTGGTTGGGTAGCTGAGTTGAAATATGTAAATCCACTTAGTTGGATATTTGATGTAAGTATGAGTCTTTGGTGATAGGAAATTCATAGAGTCATGTACTTCATTGGAAAATATGTTTGAAGATTCAGCATGAACTCAGGGGGAGCTTGGTCACTTCAGTATATATCAGATCTACAGAATGATTCTTCCACATGAGGAGAAAAGGGGGAGAGTATGATGCTTTTTGATCCGCCCTTTGCCCTTGATGTCAAAGGGGGAGAGTGACGAGAGTGACATGGTGTCATTGTATTCTTAATGTACCTATCTGTTGTGGTAACCAAACACCATCGTGGTTGCCATCAAGTCCAAAGGGGGAGATTGTTGGCAATATGGTGCAGAGTGTTGTCCTTGATGGCAACCCACTGAATAAAGATGAAGACATGCGACTGTTGACTTGTGTTGTCCTTGATGGCAATCCACCTGATGAAGCTATTCTTGATGTAATGGACTTGGTAAATGATGTTTGTTGATGAGTGTTGTCCTTGAAAGGCAACCCTCTTGATGAAGATAATGGCAACTTACTGGATGAAGTTGTGCTTGATAGAATATGTCTTGATGAACTAAAACTGAGGTATCTACAGTGAGTATAGAAGGCAATGAAGAAAGGAATTCAGCATGTGCTAAATATATGATGAAAATAGTATGTTTCAAGGAATACGCGGATCTGTCTAGGGGAAATCGCGTATGCACGCGGAAAATAACGTTCAAAGTCGCGTATGGGTAAAAGCGCCCAAAAAGTGCAAAACCAGGGGTAACCACCATGGTATTGACCCATTGTATTGGGTAATGTTTCGCCTAAATGACCTCGTCCAGGAATACCATCGGAAGTAATGTAGTTTTGGGCTCATGGTATTGAAAAAGGGGCTCATAGTATTGAAAAAGAGTAAACCTATATAAGGAGAAGAAATTCATTGTGCAAATGAGAAATGGGGGTGCAAGATGTCTGAGCTTGAATGAATACTTCTCTCTGGAGTATATCTGAATGAAAAGGGTTACAATTGAATGAAAGATCTGAATGTATGATGCACCAATGAAGGAGTGATGAAGAAGGGGATCTAGATCTGTATTGTACTTGTATCTGCTAGATCTATTCATAGAAGGCCTAGATCTGAGATGAGGCGAACATCTGTCTGAAGCAAAAAGGGTAAATCTAAACTGAATATCTGATCTGAAGAAGTATGCTGCTCTATAATAGTTGAAGATCTATACGCTAGTTCGCCACAGAGAAAGCGCGTACATACACAGCTTCGCTGAAGAGAAAGCGCGTATGCACAATAAAAATTGTACTGAGGTATACGCGGTTTTATGTGAACGGAAGCGCGTATATACGCGACATCAGAGAAAGGAAAGCGTGTTTTCAAACTAGGGTTTGCTGAAGTCTGTGGTAAGAAATGTCTGATCTGTTCTGCTGGTTTACTGATATCTGTCAGTGAATTATATGTATCTGTTTCATGGTTGACTGTGCTTAAAAGTATGGAAAGGGTCCAGTTTGGATATATGATGAAATGTGGCCTACAAGTGGTGTCCTAAAGGAAGCTTTGGATCCAGTGTGAAAATTGATGAAACGTGGTCCATAGAGGTGCTGAGGGTTGTAGCCTTCAGTCAGGGGGTTGTAGCTCCCTTCGAGGTGAGACTGGTAAATGAGATCAGGGGGTCGTAGCTCCCTTCTAGGAGAGGCTGGTAAACGAGTCAGGGGGTTGGAGCTCCCTTCCAAGAGAGGCTGGTAAACGAGCGCAGGTGGGTGCCTGCGTGTTGGTAGGAGTCTGCACCAGCACATATGTTGTAAGATGTTTTCTCAATAATAAAATATTGAAGGCTGAGCAACGGTAGCGGTGGTTTTCTCCCGACTTGGGTTTCCACCTAAAAATCCTGGTGTTCATGTGTGATGGTTTACTCTGTTCTTACTGTTCATGTTTACTGTTTATTAAACATCTGATGAATGAATGATGGAATGATTTATGTGAAGAACTAATGACATAATTAGATATCTGTGTATACGCGAGTTTCATAAAGGGTATCCGCGTATATACGCGAGTCTGTTTCAGGAAAGTAGCGTATGGGTTTTAGAAGCAAGAGAAAGTAAAAGTTTTGAATATGCAGTAAATACTGATTCACCCCCGCTCTCAGTATTTTTCCCAACACTCTTCTACTCTCTAAGTCGGGACCCCTCTTCTACCCCATGAAATAAATAAGTTCCTATGCACAGTTCTTTGAAAAAATGAAAAAATGAAATAAAGGGAAAAAGAAGAGAAATGATTCCTATGCAGAGAGGTGAAGCACACAACTCTGCCAAGGTACTATCCAGGATCATTGATAGGGGAGAAATATTTGTCTTTCTAAAGTGACTCCATCGGGGTACTGTCCAGGCCTAATAGCAACAAAGAAACAACATAGATGAAAATAAAGACAAACATTTTTCTTTTAATTTTGCATCTAAATGCTTCTCATCCCCAATCGAAACAAATTAGCATGACTTGGCTTGGTTAGTTTTCACCAATGAAGAGGATATAAGGGTTTATGTGTTTATCTTAAAATAACTAAGCGAGTTGTGGTAATCAATGAATTGAAAAATACTTCCGAAAGGATGAGAAATGGTTTTACATGAAGACAAGATTAATTCAGAGAGCTGGAGATCTACCAGTGTGTTTCCAATGTAGTAGTGGCTACAACCACCCTCCAATTTTTTTCTATTTCTTAGATTTTGGAGCCTAACTTCCCTTCATATGAGCTTACCTTGCACTTCTATCAGATATATATGCTTTTATTGATGTTTATCTTTCAATTTTTCTTGTGCTCACTTGATTTTCAACTTAGCAAAATTTTCTAAGTCATAAGTTGACCTCTTGTCGAAGTCTTGCACAATAGTTCTAGGCTTTCCCCCAGGAACTATGCAATTATTGAAGCCAATATTTTCCTTGATGATCAGAATTGCACAATCATGATTGACAAACCAGCTTTGAGCCCGGGAACTGTGCAATCATGACAGACAACCCAGAAGTTGTGCAATCACTCACTCAGCTCACAAAAATTTCAGCGCACTAAGCTAGGAGTTTTTAGTTCCCCGCAACTGTGCAACATTACCTGGTGAAGTGTGTTAGCCTCCACAATGTCCCAAGGCTGAAAGGATATCGATGGAGGTAACCTAAAACCAACCATTTAGCTTGGTAGCTAGCCCTACCAAACCAGAGAGGGCTCTCTCTATGAAAATCACAGCCAAGGGTTTGAGTGGTACAAGAATGGATTTTAATCTACATAACTCAACTCTAGGGTTTGAAATATTTTAGGAGTTTTTGCTGGACCATGAGTGAAAATCAAGGAACTAGGTCAAAACTCGAAGGTTTTAGTTGCAAGAGATATAGAGAAACAGGGTAGGCATGCTTCTGTGATAGCTTAAGGATTGGTTGATGTAGTGTAGGGTTGAATGAGAAAGAATATAAAAATTATCATGTATACCATGAATTCATTTATCAAGAATATAAAAAAGACAAACATGAATTTCCTAATAAAACAGAGCTTAGTTAAAATAATTTTTTTTAGTACCTCTTAATAAAATCACTAAAGAGAAAGGATATGGTAAGGATACTAATTTATCATTCATATAAATCTATAACATAGAGAAAACATTATCACAAATTCACAACACAAGAATTCCTGAATAATAGCTCCAACTGTCCTTTGATTTCCTGTAAAAATGATGAAGTAAAAGCTACACAACTTTCACCCTCTAATGTCCAACCTTTAGATTGACTGAAAAAGCCATACATATAGACCAAAAATAACTTCCCCTCTCTCAGGGTTTGAATACCTCAGTGTAGGAACATCTTACATGAATTTCACAAAAAAACCTTAATAACTAGGGGGAATAAAACAAATCCTCCTTATAGACTTTGACTAAACTGCTCCTCATCAATGAGGTCCAAAATTATATCAAAATGACTATAACAAGCCCATTTATATTATATTACATCAATTAAACTTGAAACTAAAGGAATTACATCATAAAAATTAATATTTACTGAATAAAATGCAAAAATTGTACTAACAAGAAAAAGTGCAATGCCAGTCTGCAAAACCGCATCGCCAATCTTTGAGGGGAATTTTGAGGGCTTTCCACAGCCCCAAATCCAGCTATGAAGGAAACAATGGAAATATGAGGATATTTAGTTTTCATTAGACCCCTCAAGCAAGAAAAATGGACACTCCAAGATAAAGAAAAACTCATTCTCCCAAAGTTACTCCCAAAAGTGAAGAGTCTAGTCCAAAATAGTGGCAGAAAGTGACTTTTAGGTATGTTTTTGGGCATTTTCTCCCAACATGTTTGCTGACGAGGCACCAAAACTATATAGCTGACATGTGTAGGTGATTATATATACATCCATGTAATTTTTTTGGTATTTTTAGGTCTGATTAAAAATCGCAACGCCAAGGCACCGTGCTTTTGGCTGAACTATGTTTCCTGTGTAAGCCAAAAACACCAAAATTTCGAAAATTTCTACAAAAATAGGGCTCAACGGTAGGTAAATATCTCTTTAACCATAATTTTTTTTATAGAAATGAGAGTTTTTTGTGTTATTTGGTATGTTATGAATACAAACCTCTTCCATTTTTCGAACATGCTTTCCCATTTGGTCAGAATCTAAGTTTTAGGTTGGTCACTAAAAATTGGAAAAGAGAAATGCCACCGAGGAAAAGCGCAACACTATATTTCAAGGAAATTTTGACTACCTTCTTGATCTCCAAATAAATATCTGAAGGTACCATTTGAAATATTCAGATTTCAGATACACAATACAATCATCAAGAACTGCAACCACCATCTCCAAATCCCTGAAAAGCTGACTTGAAGTCAAGTTGTCCAAAAGTGCAGAAAACCTCCCATGGCAACTGTAATTTGGGAATTTATCTCAAATAATAACATCAACGAATAAAATAAAGTATTTTTTTGTTACTTTGTCTATTATGTACAAGAAACTCTTTCAATTTTGTTACATTAATCTTCTTTACTTCATAAACTATTTTTTAAGTAGAACTATCCATGTGTGCAATGTAAACCCCATGCAACCCACATCTTGGAAAGGTGAAGCTATAATTTATTAGAATTTTGTGGGCTCATACCTAGTTATATTACCTCCCTTATGCCTCCTATTCTTATTGATTTCAAAATCCATAGTAAAACCTAGCTCAATGGGAAGGGGAATTAGGGTTTAGTGTAGGGAAAAACAGGGGATTTGGGGAGATTTTAGGAATGAAGGCTGATGAAGGGGTTAGGGTTATAATAAATTATTGGGAAAAGTTATGGGGGTAGGGATAGATGTTAGGAAGTGGATAGAAATGAAATTTCAGGGAATAAGTGAGGGGAAGGGGTCCGAAAGGGGAAAACATAGTCCTAGCCTAGGAAAGTGTAGTCTATGCTAGGGTTTGTGGGAAATTAGTGAAAATGAGGGATAGGGGTGAGGGGAAGTGTTAAGGGTAGTATATTGAAGGTGGGGGAAGGTATTATAGCTTTAAAATTAGGTTTTTCTTCAACAATTTCTCAATTATATTATGAAACCAAGCAAATGCAACCAAAACCCTATAAGAGGGAATTGTTCTTTCCAAGCATGTAACAAAGTTAAAAGAGGTAATTTAAGGACACAATTACTTGTGTCTGATACACCGACACATACTCGTTGATGTGGAAGCCACTAAAATGAATTTTTTCTTCCTTAAAGAAAGAGTAACAAACTTTGGCAAAAGAGTAGTGCTGCCAGTGAAAAGTGCAACGAAAGAGGAAACTTGGGTCTTTGATGACAAGAAATCACTTCTCAGAGGGTAGAAATGAATTTTGATGGTGTATTGATACATCTTGAATTTGGAATGAGAAAATGAGATGCGATTTTCATCTTTTAATATCTTGGAAATTGATTTGATCTTTAGTGGGGTAGTGGCCCCACCATGTCCTTTCACATTTTGATTTGAATTGATAGTGAACTTCAGCGTTATAACCTTTTTAGATTTATTACATCATGATAGAAATAAAACTTCACTTTTAAAACCTTTATTGAAGATTTTTCACTATTATTACCCCTTCAAATGATGAACTAGATGATGACATGGCTTATTTACATGACATTTTTAATGACTTGAGCATAATGATGATACCTAATGGAGTATGAAACTAATGATTTGGATCTTGAAACATGAATGACCATGAGATGATGACTCAGATAGTGATCAAGACATTTCACCGATGACTCATCACAATAAGTGATGGTATGACCAAAATGACAATTTCACCATGAAATGAAGGGAGTAGTAATACATCTAGACACATTAACCGGTGAACAAATTTTTAAAATTTTTATTTGAAACCTATTGAAACCATAAAAATTTAACCTAATACCCTAACAAAAAATTTGAAAGAGCACATTTTATCACTAGTGACTGGCAAGACTAACGGGCACTAACATTGGCTCCAGCTGGGGATGGCAGCTCCTTTAGGAGATGCCAAGAACACCGTAGACCAAGTAGCCTTATCCATTGGGAATGGTGTCAAAAACAAAAAAACCAAACTCAATACTGAAATCTAACTGACAAATTGAACTGACATGACTAAAAAACTGACGAATAACTAAACTTATTGATGACAACAGACCATTGATATCTTAGGGCCTTCACCTCCTGCTTCAAATATTGATGAGAACTGCCCACCCAATGAAGAAATATATATAATCATGTGAAATTATCCCTCTAGTGTAACCAATCCAGCAAATGGCTAGTTACTTCAATCACGCTCACACTTTCCTTGAGCAGCCATAGAAAACAAAAGATAGGCCACTCCAAGTGTCCACTAAACATGTGTACATGATCCATAAATACAATAATATCTTTTCATATGGCTGCAACATATTGGAAAAAGGGTCATTAATAATCTGCAAAATTACCATATCTTGAAAGTCAACATAAATACAAGCACACTCTTCATTTTCTGAATCTGGAGGAAAACCTCTTCTATTTAACTACTTTCTTGCAATTCATGATGGTCTAATTGAAGCCGAAAATCCTCGAAATATGAAGCTACATGTATGAGTGTTTCTTCATGTAAATCTGGATTGAGAGTTTCTAGAGCAACAAATTCATCAAATATTTGGAAAATACTATCTTCAATGTACTCTTCCAAAACTGACACAACAAGATGAGATTATATATGCAATACCATTTCAATCCTATCATCCTTGGTTGCATTCTCATGTTGTTGCTGCTTATTAATTTCAAACTCAATGGATGAATGATGAATCTCAGGGATCTTAATGCAAACCAACTCAAAATTAGGATATTTATCAAGCAAAAGAGGGCATCTAAATGACCATTAGGGCATCTAAAATGACCATTATCATATGTATCTTGTGCATCAAGGTTGCTAAAATCTACTAGTTCTCCCTCATGATCACAAGATTTTTCTAAGTTGTAATCAACTGAAAATATGGAATATGACTGACATCATTGAGATCCTACTGGGTTTCATTTTCTTCCAATAGAGAGGACACTTATTCTTCTTGGTGATGGAAATGATTGTCATGCAAAGCCTTTAGGATCTTTTCATCCATGAACTCATTATAACCATAATAATTCTCTATATTTTGAATGAAAACCTCGAAATTTTCACATCAATCCTCAACCAATGACAAAGAAGGATTAGATTCTCTATATTTTTCAAAGAATGATGAATGAAAGTCCTGAAGAGAATAAATACTAACAGATGGAAGAGCTTCACACCAAGATCACACTTTTCCTTCTAAGGTTTCCATTAACATATTCATCGTACAATCCTCAAGAAATTGAACACTCAACTTTCGTGCATGCGTGTGAAATTTAACGAGATGTAGAGCAACATCATCTCCTTTCTCATACTTGAACTTTGGCAGAAAAGTTTTCCAATCTACACAAGTGTTACACGTTATTTTTTCACCATGAGATTTGAATGTCTATATAGGTTCATCACTGCCTATATTATGCTCCCTTAGAAGTAAAAAACCCCAATGTTCCTAAACCAAGTCTTGGAATTGGAGAAAAATCTCATTAAAACAGTAAAAATTCTAACTTCGCACTTTTCCTAGCCCTTGCCTGCGAATCCATGGATATTTTCTCTATAGCCTGTGGCACATATCACACTTTTTGCTTATAAAACCTGTGGATCCCCATAAAGTTCTAGAAGCCCAACTGGACAAATATTCTGCCAACTGGAAGCTTCTAGAAGTGCGTTTAGTTCAAAGCTTTATCCCCTACTCATGAGCTATATTCCTTCACTCATGGATTTTATCCCTTGGTATATGGAACTAAAATCCCTTCATGCGAGGAATCCATCCCCCTCTTCATGGAACTGAAACTACCTCCATTTCCCTATAAATTGAGCTCATGTTTCAGTCTTAATGGTAGAGACACATATGTGGTAATTGTTGAAGAAATTCTTAAGAGAACATACTCTTTATACTAGCCATTTTTTATTTGAGAATGATCACACACTCATCTCCATAACTTCGTGATAGTTCAGAGAGAGGAAGGCTTGTCAATCTGAGAGAGGATGATTGTTCAGGACCCTGGAAGAACCTATATAACATCAAGGTGAAAGGTTACTTCTTATTATACAAGTTAATACAAATGGATTCCATTTTCTCATTGAATTGTTCATATATCTATTTGAGTATTTAAATTGTTAGATTCCTTGATCAATGAGATATATTAGTGTTTTCTCAATTATTATATCTTGTAGGTGCTTTTAATCTTTTAATCTGTCTTTGATTGCAAGTTTCACATGCTGAAGTGACCTCTTTTGGAATGACTAGATAGAAGATTTCGACAAGCGTTGGACTTCAGGTAGGGGCATGTTCTCGTACTTCGTTATTAATAATTATGAATCACAAATGATCTAGAGAAAATGGTTTTCATTTTGTTGTTTGTTTCTAGATATCCTTAGGGTACTAGGGAGATCGTTCTTGTCCGCAAGAAGGATTTATCCGCATAACAAAATGGAGACTCCGCTGGGGATATAGAACTTAGTTTTCCTCTTTATTTTTCATTTTAATTTTTTGATTTTGATTAGTCTAAAACTGGGTTGGGTAGATAACTTATCAGAATCCCTGAAAAACATATCTAAATTTTTATTTTTTCTATAGTTTTTCCAGGCCTCCGTAGTTTTTGTTTAAAGACAGTGCGGTAGCCTCTGTAGTTTTTAGTTCAGAATAGTGTGGTACTGCACTATTCTCCATTGAAACTTGTGAACTTGTGGAATTTTTTTGAAAAATTAAGAATTCTCTTTTCAAGAGCCAGATTACAGATTCTCTGTGTTTGCCCCAACTTCTCTTGACTGATAAAGTCTTATGTGTGAATTTCTTTCAACAATTTTTGTGATTAAGTGGTTTTTCATTTGATTTGTATTTTATGAGTGAGTTTTTGCCCTAATTTATTGCTGGTCTATATTTGAAACCATAATATACCTTATCTTACTAGTATGCTATTGTTTTCTTGCTAAGAAATTGACTTTCTTGCAACCCTTGCTTTTATGAAAATTGAGTTTCATTTTTATTTGCAAATTTAGAAGAGTCTTAAGCTTGATAAGGCCTAAATATCACTTTAAACCATTGTTGGATGTTTTTATTTTTTCTGAAATAAGTAGAAATTCTTCTCGGTTCAGTCACAAACTAAGCAAAAAGTCCTCCAACTTTCTAGATAGAGTTCAAACTTAGAGTCTTTTTTTTTTTGGTTTTGAATTTTATATTTTTAGGAGCTTTCAATAAGGTCTTCCTTTTGGAAATGGTTTGTTAAATGATTTGTAGTTTTTTGATATAATTGATGAATGATTTCGTTTTAATAGAGTGATTGATCTTCCTATGAAATTGATTTCTCAAAGAAATCATCTTATTTTCAAAGATTCTTGTTTATGAGAGAAATAATTGGTGTTTTAAAAGTTATCTAAATCTCTCAAATCTTTCCTTTCAATCAGTTTCATTAAAAACAAAAGATTTGAACTTTCATATGGATGCATTTAGCATATTTTTGAGTCGGGTCATTAAAACATCATTGAAGTTTCACTTCCATACCTTCTGTCTTATGAAATAGCCAAATTAAAAACAACGCTTTAATTAAAATCAATCTAGATATTTTTACCCTTTCTAGGGCTCTTTTCCACCAACATAGCTTAGGCTAGTGTCTTGGAATAGGTTTTAATTAACATTACAAGATAGTTAAAACAAAAAGTAGCAATATTGTGGTAGGAAAAATCCAATTGTATCATGTATGCTCTGGTAAGCTCTTTTTAAAAGAGTCAAGAAATAGATTATGTTTGAACCAATGAGGTAATCGTACCTATGTCATTGAGAAAGATAGTATATGTTCACGTATTAAAAACGGTAAACCTCAGATAGACCATTGTCGAGGAGCCTAGGGTGACTTGTCGGTAAACCTTGCATTATATCAAGGAGCCTTCAAGGGGTTTGAGCTAGTTACTCTACCATTGCATGTATATTTGATCGTATATGGTTCCCCCAGGTGTATTTTTTCCCATTGGTGAACTTAGTGGCTATAAACTTTAGGATTATTTCCCAAGGTTAGGGTGGAGGGAAGGTCCCACTGTACCTGGTGCAGACATCGACTAGACTCACTTGGACTTTATGGAGGGTTCTCTTCACTTCGAGATGGTTTAAATGGAGAAACTTGCACCAGACTATTTCATTAAGCATGTTGTCGGGGTAATTGTTCCAACCGCCATTTCTGCATTAAAATTCTAAGATGTTAGATTGCATCACCAACTAGTGTTTTTAGTGTGGGAATCTACTGTTTGTGTGTGGATTGCTCTCTTATATTTTATAGGCGTGTGATCAATTCGATTGTTTCCTTAGAGACTTTAGGACATTTTTTTGAAATTTTCTTTGATTTTGTGTGTTAAAACTTTTAATCGTGGCTGAATTACCTAGAAAATCACGTAAAATGCAGGGGAAATGCCCTAAGTAAACACCAAGCCAATTAGAAAAACTTAAATATAAGAAAGGACAAACATGAGGGACTGGATCAACTGAACATGAATAAACACCAATAATTATTCATCTTGAATATGAAGTAGATCAACCTCAAACAACAAAGAGTACTCCAAGAAGAGTTTCAATTTATGAACTAGCTGAACTTGTTTATACAAATAGTGAATTATCAGCTACTGATCCTGAAATTTCTGAACCAGAAACTGAACCTGCTATATCTAAATATGCTTCCGAGTTCATTACTCCAACCCCTCATCGTCCTGATTGACCTAGAGTGAAGTATCGTATTACAGAAAATCTTTCTCCTGGCCTCATTAGTATTGAAGAAGTTACTCACACTGAAGAAAAATTGGTTCTTTCTTCACATCAAGACACTTTATATCTTAGGCCAAGTGAATCTATTTAGTATAGCCCTTTGAAACAATATCCTTGGTATTCTTAGCTGACAGACTTTCTACACAATACTGGACTAAACTATTCGCCACCCCGAATTCCTTTTTACGCCATACCAAGAGGTTATAGACCTCCATTAAACATGTATGGTGAGTCATCTATGTTTTCTGCATCACTAGAATCATATTTGTATGGTGGTCTGTCTGTTCCTACAGGATACTAGTCGCTTTCTGGTACTTTCTTAGGAGCAACTCCTTCTCCCGACAAACATATACCATAATCTGGTCCAAATGAATCACATACTGAAAATTTGAGTACGGAACACATTTACATGATGTCTGGAAACATTCCTAACCCTGATCCTCAAGGTAGTAATTTACCACCTGGGGGGCAACCTCAAAGTGGTAATTTATCGCCTGGGGGGAAACCTCAAGGACAATACATACCTCAAGTACAATATAAACCTCAAGGATAGTACATACCTCAATGTTAGTACATACCTTAGGGACAAGATCAACCTCAAGGACAATACCCAAATCAGGGTCTGCAACCTCTTCAAGGATAGTACCCTACACTGGGGCAATAATATTTCCAGGGAAAAACAACCTCCTTTAGGGCCACAATTCTACCCGGAACAACAATTGTTTCAAGGAGGTGGGAATTATCCAGCTAATTATGAAGCATATGTTCCAAATTATCAACCTGGTTATGGTCCTTCTTATGCAACACAACCTTCAATGGGACCTTCATATCCTAGATTAAACACAGTGTGGGATCCTTCCCAAGTTCAACATAATTTGAAACCTAATGGGAAAGTACCCTATTATAAACTTGGTAAGCCAATTGGTTATAATCAAATTAAACAACCTATCCAACCTGTCCAACCTGTTCAACCTACAATTCAGGTTCCTGCATTTGGTACAATTCAGCAGCCTGGTCTGAGTACACCTAGAACTCCACCTCAAACTACTGCACCTATTCCTGGAGTTTCTGCAGCCCCTATTTCTACAACCCCTCAAATATCACAATAAATTCCTGCATTTTCTGCACCGCAACCTAGACCCACAGTTTAGACTAATGTTTAGATGCGTACTGGACCACCTAGTACAAGTATAATTATAATAAGCCAACCTCAGTTTTTTTATCAACCATATCAGGGGCAGTATCAATATGGGCCTGTAGCACAAAATCTAGTATACCAACATCAACCGTACCCTAGTTACACATATCAGATACTAGCTCAACCCCAATATGGTCCGGCTAATCCTAGTTATCTAGGAGGAATTCCAATTCCAAATGCACGGGATATTCCGGGATATCCTAGATATCCTCCTCTGAGTACTGGCATAGTTCCTCATTGTTATCAATTCACTCAGGACCCTAACCGTCGATTGCCATTCATAGCAACTTTGGATTTACCTGATTTTTCACACCTAACAAATGATCCAATCTATTATCTTCTGTGTTGGCCGTCAATGCCAAATAATTTTCCCAGTGATATCCCTAAATTTGAATGGAAATTTGGAGAGGACCCTTCAAACCATGTCATGACTTACCACCTCTCGTGCGCATCCAACTCTTTGATTGATGATTCTATTCGATTATGACTATTTCAGAGAACATTGATAGGTTTAGCTGCAAAATGGTACATTGAATTACCACGTGGCTCATTCAATAGTTTCAATGCTTTAGAAACTGATTTCTTAACACATTTTCAGTTTCCAGTCAGATTCGACAATGGCATGGAATTATTGACTTCATTAAAACAATCTATGTGTACGTACATATTTGATCACATACATGAATGGAGATGTAGAAGACGTTTGGTGAAAGTTTTTATTCCTGATCAAATCTTGGCAGAATGGTTCATCAAATCATTACTTCCAAAGATCACTGAAGATATGGCTAAGGGAGGAGTTTTTACTAAAGAACAGGTCATTGCTCAAGCTCAGTACTTAGACCTTGTAGAAACATATTCTGGTACTTTGTACGAAGTAATTCCTGATTTACCAAATCCTAGCTAGATAACTGCAACTCCTTCAGGGTCTCATGCTGCAGATGTTGTAATTGTTTTCGTTAACACAAATAAAATTAAGAAGAAGTCCTAAAAAACTACTTCTCCTATAATAACTTTACCTGATTCACCGAAAGGAGATTCTTCCCTTGGAGCTCTTGCCGACATTCACATTGGAGATTCATCTATAGCTAAATCTAAAACCGGTAATAAGAAGAAAGGTAATAATAAAAGCAAACAAACTTCTTCCCCCAAATAGAAAACCAAAAAAACTGAACCATTTGATGATAAACGAAAACTTCCTTATCCTTGTCTTATCTGTGACGAGGATCACTTTACTAAATAGTGCCTGCATTGATCTGAGGTATCTAAATTTGTCAAAGGTTCACCCACACCTGTTGTCTTGAAGGATCCTTTTCCTACTCAAGCTATAAAAATTATAGG
This sequence comes from Pinus albicaulis, assembly GCA_034641835.2. Classification (NCBI taxonomy): domain Eukaryota; kingdom Viridiplantae; phylum Streptophyta; class Pinopsida; order Pinales; family Pinaceae; genus Pinus; species Pinus albicaulis. The sequence goes on along the minus strand of CM076570.1, from coordinate 561,393,954 downwards.
ATCTTCTTCACACCCATCAGCAGATATTTTAATGATGTCTGAGGTTATGGTTGCAACACAATTGCAAGACTATGGAAGTAAAAATCCTGTTACTAGTAAAGAAGTAGAAAATTCTAATTCAAAACCGACTATATCTCCTTCAGATTCTGATCCACTTCATATCTAGAAACCTAATCCTGATCTAGTAATTAAACATCCTGTTAAATATGTACTTCAAAAATCAGCTTTCAATCCACATGCGAGAGCTACTGAGAACTACAACATTGTTGAAGACTTGGCGATTTCCCCTTCAGCAATGTCAGCCTTAGAAGTGTTGCAATCATGTCCAGCACAAAGGAAATTACTCTTATCAACTATTGGAGCTATAGATCCTCAGGATTCTAACCTTATGGTCTTCAATTTAGAAAATTTTACACCGAGACTCCCTAATTAGATGGCCTTTCAGATTTCGGTATTAGTAAAAAAGAGACGAATTTTTCATACTGTAATTGAGGAGGAGGCATCTATGTGCATTATGTCATTAAAATGTTGGAAAAGTATTGGTTCTCTGACACTTAACCAATCTCCAAAAATTCTTAAAGCTTTCGATGGAAGAGGATTCCATCCATTTGGAATTTTGCAGGATCTACCTATAGAAGTAGAAGGAAAAACTGTTAATTTATATGTGGAAGTAGTTGATGCCCCTCTGGATTACAACCTTCTTCTGGGTCAAAGTTGGTCTTATTCTATGACACTTGTTGTGTCTTCCATATTTCAGTTAATCATGTTTCCCCATAAAGGAAAGATTGTGAAAATCAATTAGCTATCCTATTATTCGTCAGACCCAGCTTCTACAGATAGTATCCAACATGTTGGAAAATCGACTATTCCTTATGAAGATGTTGGAGTAGGTTTAGTAAAGGAATTTGCTTTGATGGGAAATTTTTCTATGCCTCCACCCAACATACCGCATACCATTTCTGACATCAATATGATTTCATCAAGCACTATTCCATTCAATGATCCTTGGATAGTGCCTTCAAAGTCAGAAATGGATTCTTTCAATGGCGAGATGCCTTTGAGTCCCTTTGAGATAGAATACGATGCAGTACAGTAATTTTATAACACACCTTCAACTAATCTTGATCCAATGAATGTGGTCAGTGAAGAGTCTTCTTCACTATCAAGCTCATCCTTGACATCTATTTCCAATCCTCTCCAACAAGTGTTTTATACCGATGAAAGTATTCATGAATTTTTGTCTATGGATGAATTACCCTGGGATGATCTACATCATAGATCTTCATTTTTACCTGAACTTGATAGGCTTGAAAATGATTTTTAGTCTATTTTTACAATTTATTATGTCAACAAACCACAGAATCCAATGATTACAAATTCAAATTCTGAGATTAATTTGGGAAACATTTCTACGAATGTTCCTATTAACATATCAGTTAAACCTAGAATTGTTGAAAACATTCATATAGGTGTTTCTTGTATGATTGATGAAATTAATACATATAAAGCCCTATTTCAAGAATTCCGTGACATATTTGCCTGGTCCTACGAAGAAATGCTAGGAATTGATCCAAAAATTGTCGTTCATGAAATAAAGACATACCTGGATGCAAAGCCTATTAGACAATGATTACATCCGATACATCCACAAAAAGTTTCTGTTATTAAAGCTGAAGTTGAAAAACTACTAAGAGCAAGATTTATTTATCTGATTCCTTTAACAGATTGGGTATCTAATATAGTTCTTGTTACCAAAAAACAAGGGACTATACGAGTATGTGTCGATTATATAGACATTAATAAAGCCTGTCCAAAGGATAATTATCCTACCCCCTATATCAAACAAATCATTGATGATTGTGCCGGAAATGAGATGTTTTCATTTATGGATGGATTTTCGAGATACAATCAAATAAACATACTCCCTGCTAATCAACCAAAAACAACATTCATTTGTCCTTGGGAAACATTTTCTTACTCTAAACTACCTTTTGGATTAAAGAATGTTGGTGGAAATTTTCAAAGGGAAATGTCTTACGCTTTTCATGACATCAAACACATTGTGTAGCCTTATCTAGATGATTTACCCGCTCACTCATTGCATAGGGAAGACCATTCTACTCATTTACGAGCAATTTTTATGAGATTTAGACATTACAGGATTTGTTTGAATCCACACAAGTGTGTTTTTTGTGTGCAATCTGGATGATTACTAGGTTTCGTTGTTTCCAAATCCGACATTCGTGTTGACCCCTCAAAGGTTGAGGCTATCATAAATTTACCTCCTCCTTCCACACTTTTCCAACTCCAAAGTTTGCAAGGGAAAGCAAACTTTCTGCATATATTTATCCCGAACTATGTTGAGTTAACAAAAGGTTTCGCCAGGTTATTGAAACAAAATGTTCCTTTTATTTGGGATGAGATTGTTGATCGATATTTTGATGCTCTAAAACATACGTTAACCTATGCATCGTTATTGCATCCACCCAATTACAACCGGGACAACATTTTATACCTAACAGCCTCTGATTCCACTATTGGAATGGTTTTAGTTCAAGAGGATGAATTTCATAATGAACATGTGATTTAATATCTAAGTTAGAATCTTAATCCAACTGAAATTAAGTATTCAAATGTGGAGAAATTGGCCTTGGCAGCAGTTCAAGTTGTCCAAAGATTTTGTCATTACATACTGTTACGAAAGAGAACTGTGATTTCTAATTGCAACCCAATGATGTATATTTTGAAAAAACAATTACTTGGGGGAAAATACTCTAAATGAAATGTTATCCTACAAGATTTTGATTTAGAATTCTAAAAATTTAAATCAAAGAAATTGTTGGTGTTTGCAGAAATTATGTGTGACTTTCCCAATACTGAGACGAGAACTGTGGTCAAGAATCCCATTGCAGATGAATCTCTGTTTCTTATCAGTACATTAGATCCATGGTATGGAGATATCATCATTTATCTTCAAACCCAAACCTTTTGAACTAAGCTTTCATGTTCAAATTGACAGAGGATCCGTTACCAATCTCAACAATAAAATGTTGTTGGAGACACACTTTATTGTCATGGTGCAGATTTTGTTTTTCAACGTTGCATAAATCATGAAGAGGCTGAAAAAGTTTTGAATGACTGCCACTCTGGAGTGTGTGGTGGTCATATGTCTGGGTATGCCACAACCCGAAAAATATTGTGCGCTGGCTATTTTTGGTCGTCATTATTCAAAGAATGCATTCTTGTGGTTCGAAATTGCCACAACTATCAAATATTTGATCGAAATATGCATACACCACCATCTCCTCTTCACCCCATAATTGTTGTCGGTCCCTTTGCGAAATAGGGCATTTATTTCATTACATGTAACCCTCACTCGGCCGGGGGGCATGGGTATATTATTCTTGCTGTAGATTACTTTAACAAATGGGCCGAGGTGATGCCTACATTCATGGCAAATGGAAAAACTGCAGCTACATTCATATTCAATCATGTGATTGCTCGTTTCGGAGTACCCCAAGATATTATCACTGACCATGGGAGTCATTTTCGAAATACAATGATGACCAAAATTTTTGATCAACTTGGCCTGCACCATGATAATTATACTCCATATTACCCGCAGGCTAATGGTAAGGTTGAAGCCGTTAATAAAGTTTTAACCACCATGATCAAACGGAGAATTGGAACTCACAAATCGAATTGGCATACCATGCTTTTTTCGGCACTATGGGCATACCGAACCTCAGCAAAAACTGCTACTGGATTCACTCCTTTTCAAGTGGTTTACGGTTTAGAAGTTGTGTTACCCATTGAATGCGAAATACCATCACTCCAATTAGCCATAGAGTTACCACCAACTGCCTCTGAAGAGGAAAAACACTTTTTGTACTTAGCACAATTAGATGAGACTCGATGCACCACTGCATTAATAGCCGAAGCTCATAAAAAATGTGTTAAAGCTCAGTATGATTGAAGTGTTACACCTCGTGTTTTTTCAGAAGGTGAACTAATCTTGGTATATTATCAAGCTAACGATAAGCTAGGAGCTGGGAAATTTGAACCAATGTGGCATGGTCCTTACATTGTCAAGTGAGTACTTGCCAAAGGGGCCTATGAATTGACTGATTATGACGGGGTCTGTTTAGATAAGCCCAGAAATGGTATTTATCTAAAGAGATATTATGCTTGATTCTCGTGTGAAGATATTACTTGTATATTAGTTATTTTTCTAGTTAGTGTACCTTAGATAGGTGTGCCTAGTTTAAGTTTGTTTTTGCTACTATCTCTTCTTATCTTGATTATTCTTGATATTGCAGATGTCAACATCCTTTTAAACATACATTGGTTTTGCTGATGGTGCCTGTCGTAGTACATGGAATATTTCTTCCGCAGCTTGGGTTATCTATTCACCCACTGATGAGTTAGTTTCTATGCATGGGGTAAGCCTGAGTCAAACAACAAAAAATATTGTAGAATATAGCGCAGTGATTGAGTTATTAGCTGATGCCATTTCATTTTGTATTTGAAATTTTATCATTAGGATTCAGAACTCATTGTACTACATTTAAACAAAGTATATGCAATTAAAATTCCAGTGTTATTGAGATTATTTTTGAAGGTTCGTCTCTTGTAAAAACAATTTGATTACATCGAATATCAACACATTTCAAGAAATTTAAACACATTGGCTGATGATTTAGCTAATCGTGTTCTAAATAGACATTTGCAATGTTAAAACAGTAAATTAAAACAACATTCAATACATGTTGAACAAGATAGTTAGAGAAAGTAGTAATATCATAGATAGGAGTTTTTGTTTTCAAAAAATATTACATAATCTACGATCATAGGTTTAAACACCTTATGATCTGAAATATACTGATACAAAAAGAAAACCAAATATGTCATTCCACGATGATCATCCACTAACTGTGATGATGATCATGGTAGTAGACTATCGCACATGCCACCTTGCACATGAATCTCATAAATTGGCCTAGAACACCAGTAAAATGTCTCTGGAGATGGAGAGGAATTGTAGGTTTTAACCCTGTACAAAAATTATCTACGAACGAATATTTAAAAAATAAAATAAACAATAGCGAGAGCTTAAAACATAAAATAGATAAACACAAAGATTCTCCCCTGGATCCCAAATCGGGTTGATCAGCTTGATTTTTCATTATATTCCTTTTAGTGTTACAAAAAATATATATACATGCTGAAGCATACATAAAATCCAATCCATTAACCTTGGATTAGAACATAACCATAGTTCCCTTGACTGGATCTACAAAATACCAGGGGCCGAAAACCATCATGCCCCAAAACCATGTGCAAACCCATGCACAAAACCATGGGTGGATCCGCCCATTGAAAATAAGTAACAAAAAATTTTTCCCAGGCCGCTGCCCCGACCCCAACAAGGGGGGCTGCCGCCCCCCCTGTGACCACCCCATACGTTGCACCCAATGCAATCTAAAGGGGGGGCTCTCGTCCCCCCGCACGTGACTAGTCGTGGAAAGAATATGACACAAACCCAACATTCTCGCACTTGTTGTTTTCTTTCCGCAGGGGGCCATAGGAGAGCTAAGTCATTAGCCTAGCTTTGCAACACCCATTGTTTCTCTACACCAAGAGAATTTCTGACTGCTCATAGAATTTGTCAATGCATCTGCAACATTCTTCGAAGTGTCCGCCTTTACCAGCAACACCCTTTTAGCTTCAACCATATATCTCACAAAGTGATATTGAACATCAATGTGCTTTGTATTTGAATGATAAGTAGGGTTCTTAGCCAAGAAAATTGCACTTTGGCTATCACAGTCTATCCTTATAGCTTGCTGCACCAATCCCATACTTGAACACAATCTTTGTAACCAAACTGCTTCCTTGCTTGCATGAGTGGCTACCATGTATTCTGCCTCTATGGTTGAAAGAGCCAATACATACTGTCTTTTACTCATCCAACTGACTGCACCTCCAAATAGGCTAAACACATACCCACTTGTAGATCTTCTTTGGTCCAGATCTCCATCCCAGTCTGCATCAACAAAACCAAGAATGTCCAACTCTCTTTCCAATTCTGGTCTTCCCTGGTAGCACAAGCCATAAGCACTAGTGCCACACAAATATCTGAAAACCCGCTTCACTGTTTTCCAATGATCCTTCCCTGGGTTTGACATAAACCTGCTCAATACTCCCACTGCATGTGAAATGTATGGTCTAGTATAGACCATTGCATACATCAAGCTACCCACTGCACTTGCATATGGAACGTGGGACATATCCTCCTCTTCTTCTTGTGTCTTGGGACACTATTCAGCAGATAGCTTTGTACCTACAGGAATCAGAACATTCACTGGTTTACTATCCTGCATATTGAACCTCTGCAATATAGTCTCGAAATAGTTCCTCTGGTTTAACCAGAGCTTCCTCTTTGCCCGATCTCTCTTAATTTCCATGCCCAAAATATAGTTTGCAGCACCATGATCCTTCATGTCGAATTTGGAGAACATTTGGGTCTTCCAATCTTGGATAATTTCTTTGTCATTTCCAATCAACAACATATCATCCACATACAAGACCAAATAAATAACACGGTCACCAATTAATTTAAAATAAACACAGTGATCCTCCTTGCTTCTGGTGAAGCCAAGTCCCCATATATAGGTATCAAATTTATGATACCACATTCTTGGTGACTGTTTTAACCCATACAAAGACTTATTTAACCTACATACTAGCTCTTTCTTACCCTTCACCATAAATTCTTCAGGTTGTGTCATGTAGATATCCTCTTATAGATCCCCGTGAAGGAATGCTGTCTTCGCATCCATCTGTTCTACCTCAAAATCAAATGCAGCAGCAACAGATAAAAGTAATCTAATAGAAGTAACTTTGGCAACAGGAGAAAAAATATCACCAAAATCAATTCTCAGCACCCGGGAATAAAATTTTTCTACCAACCGAGCTTTGTATTTCTCCACCTTGCCTTATACATTCATGTTCTTCTTAAACACCCATTTCCTCATGATGGGCTTCCTTCCAGCTGGCAACTCCACCAGATTCCATGCCTCATTTTTATGCAAGGATGCCATTTCATCAACTGTGGCCTCCTTCTAGAGTTTTCCATCCTCTGAATCTACTGCCTCCTTGAAGGTTCTGGGATCATCGTCAATTATAGTTAAAGAAAAAATTGAACAGAAAGCAGATGGACTATACCTTTCTGGTTGTCTTCTTTCCTGAACTGATCTTCTAACAGCTGGAGTTTGCGGCTCTTCCTCTTCTGAGTCTTCTTGTGTTGTAGAGTCTGATTCATCCTACTTTAGCTCAAACTCTATCTTCTCAGGTTCCTTTGGTAGTACTTCATGTTTAACAATATCTTTCACCTCTCTAAACACCACATCTCGGTTGTACACAACCTTCCTTGTTTCCGGGTTCCAAAGCTTGTAACCCTTTAAACCATCCTTATACCCAATAAAGATGCACCATTTAGATTTATTATCCAACTTGCTCCTTTTCTCCTTTGGAAGATGTACATATGCATCACATCCAAATACCCTCAGATGTGAAAGAGAGGGTTTCTTACCAGTCCATACCTCATGTGGAGTATTATCCTACAATGCTGATGAAGGTGATCTATTAACCAAGTAACATGCAGTCTCCACTGCCTCTGCCCATAATTATTGTCCTAACCTAGTACCACTGAGCATGCTTCTTGCCTTTTCCATCAGTGTTCTGTTCATTCTTTCTGCAACTCTGTTTTGTTGAGGTGTGTATGGATTATTCTTCTGTCGTGCTATACTATACTTCTTACAGAACTCTTCAAATTCCTTCTTGTAGAACTCCCCACCATTATCTGTCCTCAACACCTTTATCTTCTTCTCTGTCTGGTTTTCCACCAGAGCCTTAAATTCTTTAAATATTTCAAAGACTTCAGATTTATTCCTCAAGAAATATATCCATGTATTCCTTGAGAAATCATCTATGAATGAAACATAGTACATAGACTTACCCAATGATGGAACTGACACAGGTCCAAACACATCACTATGCTCAAGCTCTAAAATCTTGTTCGCCCTCTTAGCACCAGAAGGAAAACTCACCCGATTCTTCTTCCCATATACACAATGTTCATAGAAATCAAAATCCAGAGAGCTATTAGACATACCTTCTACCATACCATTTCCATGAAGTACTCGAAGGCCTTTATCTCCAATATGTTCAAGCCTTTGATGCCATAGCATGGTATTTTCTCCAGAGACCGCTAGGCTTTCCGCTCCACTTTCGGGAACCACAAAACTGTTGCACCCATCAATAACAGTGCTGCCCTGAAGCTTGTACAGAGTTCCAATGCAAACTCCCTGCATTAATACCGTTCTCCCCGAACCATCTTACATCTATCTTTCTCGAACACTGTTTTTACACTTGCATCATCCATCTTGCTTACAGAAATTAGATTTCTAGCCAATGCAGGAATGTGTAGAACACCAGGAGTGTTCTAATCCTTCCACCTTGTAGCTTCAACTTGAATTTTCCACGTTCGATGATTATGGCCTTCCTATCATCACCTAAAAATACATCACTGCCATCATATTTCTCATACTCGCAGAACCACTCCCTATGGGGAGTGAAGTGAAAGGATGCACCTGAGTCAATCAACCATGACTCATTATCTACATGTGTATTTGAATAAGAAGCCAAATACACATCCCCACCTTCATCCGAGGTGGTTTTTGCCTCTACAGAAGGAGCATCATCAGATCCCTTTCCTTTCTTAGGAGCTTTAGATCTGCAGTCCTTTTTGTAGTGCCCTTCCTTTATGCATTTCCAACACACCTTTACAAACTTTCCAGGAGATTTAGATCTCCCACTCGAAACGTTATTCTTGTTTTTGTTCTGGGACCTTCCTCGTACAGATAAGGCATCTCCATTCTGACCCTCCATATTTCTCCATCTCATTTCCTCCGACAGCAAGGCTGAGACAATGTCATCAAAATTCAAGGTAGTTGTATTGCTACCTATTACAATAACCAGACTGTCCCATGAATCTGGTAGAGAACACAACAAACTGATGCACTTATCTTCATCTAAAATTTTAATATCAACAGATGACAACTGACTTACCACAGTATTGAAGACGTTTAGATGCTCTGTCATCGAGTCTCCATCCTTCATCCTTAGGTTATACATCTTTTTCCGCAGGAAAAATTTATTCACCAGAGACTTAGATTGGTATAAAGTCCCTAGCTTGTCCCACAAGGTCTTCACCGTAGCTTCCCCAGATATATTCAACAATATTGAATCTGAGACACACAACCGTATTGTGCTCTTTGTCTTTTGATCCAATTTCTTCCAGTATTCATCTTACATTGCCATTGGTTTAGTACCCGGATCTACCGTGATCCACTGGTCCTTATCCAAAAGCAGATCCTCCATCTTGAGCTTCCACAACTCAAAACTCTGACCATTAAATTTCTCGATCTTTATCTTCTCGCTACTCGCCATCTTCCTTCACTGCAAGAATCGACCCCGCAGATATCCCATTGAACAGGGTCTACCTCAGGCTCGAGCAAAAAAACCCCTTAGTAGTAAAGGTGTCCCCTTGAAGACGAAACTAGTCTGATACCAAATGTGGGTTTTAACCCTGTACAGAAATTATCTACAAATGAATCTTTAAAACATAAAATAAACAATAGTGAGAGCATAAAACATAAAACAGATAAACACAGAGATTTTCCCTTGGATCCCAAATTAGGACGACCAGCTTGATTTTTCATTATATTCCTTTTAGTGTTACAACACATATATATACATGCTAAAGCATACATAAACCCCAATCCATTAACCATAAATTAGAACATAACCGTAGTTCCCTTGACCAGATCTACACAATACCAGGGGCCGAAAACCATCATGCCCCAAAACCATGTGCAAACCCATGCAAAAAACCATGGGCGGGTCTGCCCACCAGAAAATAAGGACCAAAAAATTTTCTCAGGGTGCTGCCCCGGACCCTAATAGGGGCGGCTACTGCCCCCCCTGTGACCCCCCTATTACCCCTACGCGTGTGACTAGTCGTGGAAAGAATATAACACAAACCCAATAAGAATTTCATCTGTCGATGTCTCAGGAATATCTATAGTGAACCTCTCCAGGTTGTGTTCCATGTCAGTGAAGATTTTTGCTGCCTGATCTTGTGGCTGTACTATAGGCTCTGTTTGCCACCTTTCAAAGCAGAGGAGTGTAGCTAGCCGTCGTGGACCAACATCTGCATTTAAATTTTTTTTATCAGTATTGGACGATTAAAAACAAATAAACATTAGAGTTAAAACACATTAAAATTATTCGCTTACATGATTCATCCCATTGTTCCCCTGGAGGTAAGGACATCTCGAGATCAACTCTAAAATCGATACCCATCGCCACCATGGCGGGCCATCAGTGTACCCTATCATACCATATGAGGTTCTCTAAGTTCACCATGATCGACAGGAATAAGCTGAGGGGCGAGGAATGGAATTCTCTCCAAAGAAAAAGAAATCAGGATGGCGCCATACCCAAAGTTTTTCAAATTTGCATTTTTTTCTCTGGTCAGTTGGCCTTTCACGTTGGCCAATACCCATTCGCACCAATTGAAAATGGTGCCTATGAAACATTGAACCGCGGTTTGCATCTGAGACTTGGCGGCCATATGTGGATCCGCACTTTCACACAACTTGGTTACTGTGAATGCAATACTTTAAGATCAAGTCGCAAGATAGTTTTTATATCTATGCGATTATCCTTTGGATCTGCTTCATCACTACAAAACTCTTGTTTGTAACTAGAAACGAGTAGGCCACCCTGCCTAGATCCAAACAAAGCCATATTTTCTCCTCTTTTGGATAATCCAATAAGAAAAAAAATATCTTCGAGCTCAATTTCGAGCTGATGATCACCAATGATAAAGCACTAATTTTGAACATGCCACTTGTTCACTAGCCATGTCATCAGTTCCACTTGTGCCCTCATACCTTGAATTGCCAAGAATTCATACAAACCAAAATTTCTAAGTGCACACATTGTGGTTGGATTATTCATAGCCGCATCATTTGTACATTCATGCTCACGTTTTCTCCACTCTAGCATAGTGGAATAGTCTGAAAATGGATGCATTTGTGGATTAGAAACTTTTAGAGTGTGAAATTTTAACCATTTTGTGAGAAAATATCAATTTTCATTTGGTCATGGTGCCTCCACAGTTTTTGTGCAGAGACAATGCGGAAGTCCACATGGGCTCTCCACGAAAACCATGATAGCCCGACAATTTAAGAAAATTATCGGGGTTTGTAGGTAACGCACGTATGACCCGCAGAGCCCCGAGAGCAGAATTTTGAACATAATTTCTCCTCAAAAAATTATTTTAAAGCCTAAAAAGAGAATTTAATTGGATAGAAATGAATAAAATAGTGTAGTGGATTACCTGGTTCTGATGAATCTCGATTTGAGTGGTCGGTTCTCCCGTTAGTAACTCTAGAACGTTTTCTACCAAAAGCTCTCAATTTACAACTATGAAGACAAAAGGTGAAAATGACTTTGTTAAACTCCTTTTATATGTTTTTTGAATGAATGAAATATTATATTTTATTTATTTTCCACTTTAAAAAGTAATTTTTCGATATTTTTACTTATTTGAAACATGTATGTTTAATCTCTCGAGTTTTTGTGCAGAATATAGATTTTTCCGGTGAAAAGCTTTATTTTGATGATGAGTATACTTTTATCACTTTTTGTGCTCTTGAAAATTACGAAAAAGCGAAACCCTTGAGTTCTCTTTTAAGCACTTTTTAGACTCTAAACGTGAAAATATCACCTAGTACTTGACTATTCGAACTCGTTAAAGGAAATGAACAGTCGGCCTTTCAGTATAATTTTACCCCTTTTCCGGATTGAAATGGACTATTTACGAAAAAGGTATACATTGACTAATCATGTTCAATAGAGTTCTATCCTATATTATTTTATCATTTCTCGGGCTTGAGAGACTAAATTTACGAAAAAGTAAAACCATGGAGTTTTCTTATGTTTTTTTTACTGACTCCCTAAAAATTGAAAAATGTCGAGTTTCACTTATACCGGACTCGTTAAAATTTAACAGTAAAGCACCTGTCGATTACAAACAGGAACGAAACACTCCTTCTTAGGGTTCGATTTTAATACTAAGTTGGACTCATCTGAAGGACGAGCTTACATAACAAGCAAATGTTATCCTCCTCAAGCTTGTTAAAAATATAGAGGTACTTGCCAAAAATGTTGGGGGGGGGGGGGAAGAGAATATGAATCTATTTGTCACACTTTGTTTTGAAAATCAGTGTACCACTCTTGAACACGACACTTTTTGTCACACTCATATCTAGGTTGGGAAAATCCTTTGTCTAAAAGTTAATCAAACCACATTGAAAGTCTTTTGTCGATTTCTAGGTATTAGCTTTAGGTCAATTGTCACCAAACCATCTGTAGTGTCATTATGTGTTCAAGAGACAGTTCATATAAACCATTCATTGCAAAAATTTGTCTCCATTTACGTTGACCATCCCTGAGTCCGTCCTTGCAAATTTTTCTTCAAAACTCAATCTAATGGTTTCGTGTCATGGGCTTTCCTGCGACGGGTCGCTTTCTATCGATGACATATCATCATCTAGAAAGTTGATCTAGAGTCCTATCAGTATCTTTGGATTTGCATGCCCTAATGGTAGGTTTCTCGCCTTCAATTATAGGTTGCATCATTGACCTTCGATCGAATGGTTTCATGAATTGTTCAACTGCAAATCATTCATCCACACTTCGTGGATTGTACTGAGTACTTTGAGAGCCATTGTCATTATTGGTGGTTTCTCTCACACTTGTTAACAGTTCACATCATTGACTAGTAATAAAGTGGTTTCTACCATGTTCGACTTCAACACAATCAATCACATGGATAGAATCGTACTAGTTTGGGAAGCAAAAATCAAGACCCTGGATCTAGTTTCCACCATCTAGGCTGCAAGGAGTGTTATTATTCATGATACAATAGACTACTTATGACAGATGGATGCATCCATGTTGTGTCTACTATTGATGTAATTTTAAAATCATTTCTATACCAGAACATGTAGTTAGTTTTGATCTAAGTATGGGAATGCCTACCTCAGCAATGTTATACATATATATGTTTGCATTGAATGTTTTTACAGGCTTTCGACTGGTATGTCCGCAATCCAATCCTCGGAAAGATAAAGCACTTCAATCTTCAGAACTACCTCAGACTTTGCACTTCAGGGGGCAATATCTTACACGTTATTTTGTCACCATGACATTTGACTATCTATATAGGTTCATCACTACCTATATTATGCTCCCTTAGAAGTAAAAACCCCAACGTTCCTAAACCAATTCTTGGAATTGGAGAAAAAGCTCATTAAAACAATAAAAAGTCTAACTCTGCACTTTTCCCAGCACTTTCCAATAGATCCTTAGATATTTTCTCTATAGCTTGTAGTACATCCCGCATTTTTTTCTTATAAAACCTGCGAATCCCCATAAAAAATCAGATAAAAGAAAAATTAAGTTCTAGAAGCCCAGCTAGACGAATATTCTCCCAAGTGGAAGCTTCTAGAAGCGCGTTCAGTTCGAAGCTTTATCCTCTACTCATGAGATCTATCCCTTCACTCATGGAGTTTATCCCTTGGTATATGGAGCTCAAATTCCTTCATGAGAGGAATCCATCCCCCTCTTCATGGCATTGAAACTACCTCCATTTCCCTATAAATTGAGCTCATGTTTCAGTCTCAAGGGTAGAGACACATATGTGGTAATTGCTGAAGAAATTATTAAGAGAGAGTACTCTCTATACTAGCCATTTTTGATATGACAATGATCACACAATCATGTCCATAACTTCATGCTAGTTCAGAGAGAATAAGGCTTGTCAATCTGAGAGAAGATGGTTGTTTAGGACCCCAGAAGAACCTGTATAACATCAAGGCGAAAGTTTGTAAGGTTACTTCTTATTATACAAGTTAATACAAATGGATTCCATTTTCTCATTGAATTGCTCATGTATCTATTTGATTATTTCAATTTTTATACTCCTTGATCACTGAGATAGATTAATGTTTTCTCAATTATTATTTCTTGTAGGTGCTTTTAATATTTTTATTTGTCTTTGATTGCAGGTTTCACATGCTAAAGTGACCTCTTTCAGAGCGTCTGGATAGAATATTTCGGCAAGCATTGGACTTCAGGTAGGGGCATGTCCTCATACTTTTTTATAATAATTCTGAATCACAAATGATCTAGATAAAATCGTTTACATTTGGTTGTTTGTTTCTAAATATCCTTAGGATACTAGGGAGATCATTTTTGTCCACAAGAAGGATTTATCCGCATAACAACAAGGCATGTGGTTCGGAAAACCTGGACTGTGATCTCATTTTGAAGGAGCATACCTTCTGGATTGAGAACTCATTTCATTTTTGGGATCCTGCAACCAGTGGAGTATTTGGATTAGGTTGGAGTAGCCAGGTGAATGATTCAGTCTTCATGTGCATTTGACCGATGTCCACCATCAGCAATCAAATCTAGAATTTGATGATCTTTCCCAGGATATATGAATCCTTTCTATCCCAAGGAACGACGCCATAAATGTTGGTATCCACAATGTCCCAAGGCTGAAGGGATATCGATGGAGGTAACCTCAAACCAAGCTTTTAATTTAGTAGCTAGCCCTACCAAAATAGAGAAGGCTCTGTCTATGAAAATCATAGCCAAGGATTTTACACGTACAAGGATGGATTTTAGGCTAGATAGCTCAACTCTAGGGTTTGAAATATTTTAAGGTTTTTTGTTGGATTAGGAGTGAAAATCAAGGAACTAGGTCAAAAATAAAAGGTTTCAGTTGCAAGAGATATATAGGAGCAGGATAGGTATGCTTTTGTGATTGCTTAAGAATTGGTCAATGTAGTGTAGGGTTGAATGCACAAGAATATCAAAATGAGCATGTATACTTGAGTTCATTTCTCAAGAATATAAAACACACAGACATGAATTTCCTAATAAAAAAGAGCTTAATAAAAATAATTATGCTTATTATCTCTTAGGAAAATCACTGAAGAGAAAGGATATGGTAAGAAGACTAATTTATCATTCATATAAATCTATAATAGAGAGAAAACATTATCAAAAAATCACAACACAATAGTTCCTAAATAATAGCTGCAATTTTCCTTTGATTCCCTGTAAAAATGATGAATTACAAGCTACAAGTCTTTCACTCTCTGATGTCCAACCTTCAGATTGACTGAAAAAAACATACATATAGACCAAAAAAAAAACTCCCCTCTCTTAGGGGTTGAATCCCTCATTGTAGGAACAACTTACATTAATTTCTCAACAAAACCCTAATGACTAGGGAGGCTAAAACAAATCCTCCTTATAGACTTTGATTGACCTGCTCCTCATCAATTAGGTCCAAAATTACATCCAAATGACTCTAACAAGCCCATTTATTTTCTATTACATCAATTGAACTTGAAAATAGTGGAATTACATCATAAAAACTAATATTTACTAAATACTAATTGAAAATTGGACTAACGGGAAAAAGTGTAGCGCTACTCTGGAAAAGCGCAGCTCCATTAGACAAAAGCGCAACAAAAATATTTGAGGATAATTTTGAGGGCCTTACACTGCTCCAAATATAGATTTGAAGGAACAAAGGGAGATATGAGGATTTATATTTATCATTAGATACATCAAGCAAGAAAAATGGGCAATCCAAGACAGAGAAAAACTCATTTTCCCAAAGTTACTCCCAAAAACATAGCGCCTAGTCCAAAGCAATTTTTGGGAATTTTCTCCCAAACTATTTGCTGAAAAGGCACTAAAAATTTATAGATGACATGTAGGTGATAATATATCCATCCATGCAAATTTTTTGTCATTTGGAGGTCTGAGGAAAAATCACAGCACCAAGGTGTTATGCTTATGGCTAAACTATGTTTCTTGTGTAAGCCAAAAACACCAAAAATTTGAAATTTTTTGCAAACATATGGCTCAAAGGTAGGTATATATCTCTCCAACCATAACATTTTTTACAAAAATGAGAGTGATTTTTGTTCTTTGGTATGTTTTTAATACAAACCTCCACTACTTTTAAAAAATACTGTCCCATCTTGTCAGAATCCAAGTTTTAAGTTGGTCACTAAAAATTGGAAAAGCGTAGTGCCACCAGGGAAAAGTGTTGGGAAAAATACTGAGAGGGGGGGGTGAATCATTATTTAGGACTTTATCAAAATTTTTAATTTTTCACTCTCTAAAACCCATACGCTACTTTGCTGAAGCCAACTAGCGTATACACGCGGATATGCTTCATAAAACTCGCGTATACATAGAGATCTAAATATGCCATTAATTCTTCACTTATATCATTCCATCATTCATTCATTAGATGTTCAATAAATAGTAAACATGTGCAGTAAGAAAAAAATAAACCATCACACATAAGCATCACACATGAACACCAGGATTTTAGGTGGAAACCCAAGTCGGGAGAAAACCACCGCTGCAGTTGCTCAGCCTTCAATATTTTATTATAGAGAAAACATCTTACAACATATGTGCTGGCGCAGACTCCTACCAGCACGCAGGCACCCACCTGCGCTCGTTTACCAGCCTCTCCCGGAAGGGAGCTCCAACCCCCTGACTCGTTTACCAGCCTCTCCTGGAAGGGAGCTACGACCCCCTGATCTCGTTTACCAGCCTCACCTGGAAGGGAGCTACAACCCCCTGACTGAAGGCTACAACCCTCAGCACCTCTATGGACCAAGTATCATCAATTTTCACACTGGATCCAAAGCTTCCTTTAGGACACAACTTGCAGGCCACGTTTCATCATATTTTCAGACTGGACCCACTCCACATATTTAAGCTCCATCATACAACCAAACTGAAACAGACAACTCAGAACTGTAGAATACAGATAGCAACAACACAGCAGAACAGATCAGACATTTCATACCCCATGCTTCAGCAAACCCTAGTTTGCATACGCTCTTTCCTTTCATTGATACCACATATATACGCGCCTTCTACCATACAAACCCGCGTATACTTCTGTTCATATTACAGAGTTAATTTCACTACGCATAAGTGCTTTCTCGTTACCAAACCCGCGTATATACGCGCTTCCTCTGCGACGAACTAGAATATGGTTCTTCAGACATTTAGGTCATTGCAATTCTTCAGAACAGATACATCACACAGATTTTACCCTTTACTTCAGACAGATGTTCGCCTCATCTCAGATCTAATCATTCCATAAACAGATCTAGCAAGTATAAATACATTTCAGATCTAGATACCCTTCTTCATAATTTTCTTCATTGGTGCATCATGCATTCAGATCTATCATTCAACTGCAACCCTTTCCATTTAGATATACTTTAGAGAGAAGTATTCATTCAAGCTCAGACATCTTTCACCCACACTCCTGATTTTCACAATGAATTTCTTCTCTTTATATAGGTTTACCCTTTTTCAATACCATGATCCAAAACCACATTACTTCTGATGGTATTCCTGGACGGGGTCATTTAGACGAATCATTACCCAATACAATGGGTCAATACCATGGTGGTTACCCCTGGTTTTGCACTTTATGAGCGCTTTTTCCCATATGCGACTTGGCACGTTATTTCCCGCGTGCATACGCGACTTCTCGTAGGCAAATCCGCGTATGCCTTGAGACATACTCTTTTCATCATAGATCTAGCACATGCTGAATTCCTTTCTTCATTAACTTCTGTACTCACTATAGATACATCAGATTTACATCATTTAGCAAGTTTATCAAGACATATTCTATCAAGCACAACTTCATCAAGTGGGTTGCCATTCAAGGACAACACTCTATCAAGTGGGTTGTTCATCAAAGACAACACTCAGCATCATATCACATCAGATTTACATCATTTACTAAGTCCATCAAGTCACAAATAACTTCATCAGGTGGATTTCCATCAAGGACAACACATGCCAACATTCTCATGTCTTCATCTTCATTCAGTGGGTTGCCATCAAGGACAACACTCTGCATCATATTGCCAACAAAAAGCACAATGCCATCTTGCAGGGAAATTTTGTCTGCCTTACTGAGATCCAAATCAATAGTTTAAGGTACCATTGGAAATATTAGGATTTTTTATATACAATATAGTCATCATGAATGGAAAAAACCCTGTCCAAACCCCTGAGGCACTGACTTGAAGTCAAGCTGTCCAAAAGTACAAAAAACCTCCTATAGCAACTGTAATTTGGGAATTTATTGCATATCATAATGCCTGTGCATAATCTAAATGAGTTTTTTGTTCCTTGGTCTATGATGGACAAATAAATCTTTCAATTTTTTCAAATTCATCTTCCTTACTTCAGAAAATAATTTTGAAGTAGAACTATCCATGTGTGCAATGTAAAACCTAGGCAACCCACATCTTGGAAAGATGAAGCTATGATTTCATAGAATTTGGTGGGCCCATGGTTAGTGATCTTACCTCCATATGCCTCCTCTTCTTATTGGTTTCATAATCCATAGTAAACACTAGCTCAATGGGAAGGGTAATTAGGGTTTAGTGTAGGGAAAAGAGGGGATTTGGGCAATTTTTAGGAATGAAGGGAGATAAAGGTGTTAGGGATCTACTGAATTCTTGGGAAAATTTAGAGGGGTAGGAATAGATTTTAGGAAGTGGAGATAAGTGAAATTTTATGGAATGAGTGAGGGTAAGGGGTCTAAAAGGAGAAAACACAGTCCTAGCTTAGGAAAGTGTAGTATAGGCTAGGGTTTGTGGGAAGATAGTGAAAATGAGGGATACAAGTGAGGGGAAGTGTTAAGAGTATATGGAAGGTGGGGGAAGGTATCAGAGATTTGAACTTAGGGGTTTTCTCATAAATTTGTCAATGAGATTATGAAACCAAGAAAATGCAACCAAAACCCTAGAAGAGAGAATTGATCTTTCCAAGCACGAAACAAAGTTAAAAGAGGTAATTTAACGACCCACTTACTTGTATCTGATACATTGGAACCTGCTTGTTGATGTAGAAACCATTGAAATTAATTTTTTTCTTCCTTCAATAAATCACAACACACTCTGGAAAAATCGCAGCGGTGCCACTAAAAATCGCAGTGTAGGAGGAAACTTGGGTATTTGATGGCAAGAAATCACTTCTCTGGGGATAGAAATGAACTTTGATGGTGGAGTGGAATATCTTGAAGTTGGAATGAGAAAATGAGATGCTCTTTGGTCTTTTAATAGCTTGGAAATTTCTCTTCTCTTTAGTGGTGTAGTGGCCCAACCATGTCCTTTCACATTTTGATTTGAATTGATAGTGAACTGCATCCTTAGAACATTTTTGGATTTATTACATCATTATAGAAAGAAAATTACATTTTTGAAACCTTTAATATTTTTCACTATTACTATTACTATTACTATATCTTGAAACCTTGAAATTTTTGATGACTTGACCATAATGATGATACCTAATGGAGTATGAAACTGATTATTTGGACCTTGAAAAATGACTCACCATGAGATGATGACTAAGATAGTGATCAATAAATTTCACTAGTGACTCATCACAATAAGTGATGGTAAGACCAAAATGATAATTTGACCATGAAATTAAGGGAGTAGTAATACATCTAGACACACTAACAATGACCAAATTTTTATTTGAAAACCTATTGAAACCATAAAAATTTAACCTAATACCCTAACAAAAACATTGAAAGGGAAAATTTTATCACTGGTGACTGGCAGGACTGAAAGACACTAACAAGGTGCATGGAAAAATTTCCCAAAAAAATAAGAAAACAAAAAAAGTGAAAAATCATCCCTAAATTTTAGGGATCTATTTTTAGTAACCTGGAGGAAGCACAATTGTTATTTTTTGAAACTACTGCTAATTGTTGTTTTTTTCCTTTATTTTTGGTATGTGCATCATAAAACCTAATTTCTCAAATCTATTAATCGACACCCCTAGATATCATTCTCACATTTGATCTTGGAGCTCTAGCATTCCCAAGGAGATCAAGGAACCTTCAGTGCAATCGTCATCACTTTTCCTAGTGAGTTTTACATTTATCGCTTTTATCTCACTTTTTATCGCTTGGATTGCATAAGTATTTTTTTTCTTGGTTCTTTGCATGGATGTTGCCGTTTTAAATTTATTTATCGTATAGAAGTTTTGTTTCAAGTTTTCATTTGCATGTCACAAGTGTGGCACCAGTTTCTGCATTTTTGCACCAATGGTCATCGTTGTGGCAACTCTCCTCACTGATCTCATTCAATTCTCATTTTTTTAGTTTCGAGACTTGATTTTTTTGTCTCATTAACACTTAGTTAGATATGCATTCATGCCTTCAGCATCTCTCATATCTTCTATTTTTTCACACTTCCCTTGGGCATATCTGCCTTTCCCTTAGCTAGAATTCACTTTTCCCAACTGGGAATTGTGTAATATGGAAGCTCAACCTTCAATATTAGCCTCTCGAACTACATAATAAACATTATATTCTAGCCTCACTACACATTTCATAGTGCCATCCCTTAGCCAACATCCTTATCCACTGAGACTATGTAATGTGCAATCTCTCCTAGCTCATTGCCAAGGCTTAGCTGCGCATTACGAAGTCTCAAGCCAAAAGATACAACACTAAATTTTGGGGTTGCATAGTGCGTAATTTCCCCAGCTAGTCATACCCTCTTCCCATAAATAATTGCACAATCCTTCCAGTCAGTTTCCCGTCATACTGCATGAGCATGTCCTCAAAGTAGTTTTTCTTATAACTGATATTTTTGTTTTCGTCAGTGTCTTTTCTATCCTACAGGTACAATAGTTGTTGAAAATATCTCCAAGCAGTCACTTTCACAAAACATGTCCTAAAATTATTTTTTCTTATAACTGATATTTTCTTGTCATCGGTATCTTTTCTGTCCCATAGGTATAACACTTGTTGAGAATCTCTCCAAGCAGTCACTTTTACAATGACATCCAAGAGAGTTGCCTCAAAGGAAATTGTTGAAAGAGGTGCTGGGGAAGGATTGGAACAAGTTCTAGTTAAATTTCTAGTTTACTCAGACATTCAACTATTCATAGAGAAGGGATTAAAACTAACATGACAACAAATCAAAGATCATTTCGTAAAAGAATTTCAGGAATACTTAAAGGATAGAAAGGTGTATCTCATCATCATGTATTCAGAGCTTTACAAGGTTGCATATAGGTATCCAACCTTCCCATGTGTGGATGTGATCAACTGGGTTGTCTCAAACACTGATGTGGAAACCATGACATTAAGCAACACCAGCGAGAAGAAGCTTTCTACATTCTTGGCAGAAAATTTCAAGCAGATGTATCATCTTAAATGGCTAGTGAAGAACATGGAATCATTGTTCTATGCCACTCACATCTACTATCATCAAGATTTGGGTGAAGGAGCCAACAAATTATAGGAATAAACCCAGCCACATGTACAGGACAAAATCACTCAGGAAAGCCTATCAACTTATGGTCATAGTAGCTTGTAGGATCTATGGCTAACGAGACTCAAAAACCATTCATGAGGGTTGGGATATCTTGTTCAACCGTGTAGTGAATGAGGGTAAGTCATTCAATTGGTTAGACCTATTGATCATTAGGCGAGATTGCATGTGACAAAAGCTCACAACCCACCCAAGGGAAACCAAGCACGCTTCTACATGTGTGCATATTTATTGGATGTAATATGTGCATAGAATCAATTCCATGGCATGAAATATATATGGAAAATGAGAGACATTTTTTTTAAATATCTATTGTAAGCTACTCTTGTATTTCAGCCATTTTAGAGTCATGGAGCAACTTATTGATCACTATATCATCCTTATTTATGGGCTCATCTTTTAAGAGTACCCACCTTGCATGTCACGAGAAACTATGGAGGCAATAGAAGAGATTGGTTATTGGTTCATCTTATTGGATGGCACAATGACCAGAGTATTCTGTACGAAGAAGCTGCCACATCTTTTGCCAAGATATGCCACCGAAAAACTTGTCATGCAAGAGGTATCTTATCATATCTCCATAGGGTTGTCAAAAGCACTACATAGGACGAAGAAGGCACCATGGCCAACTCTTTCTTTGTAGGTTAGATTATATGAGATTAATGATATCAATATTGTAGGTGTCGAAGGGAAATCCATCACCATATTCGAGTTTTGCACAAAGAGTTACCATTTGTATGATTCGAGGGGAATTTGAAAAGACAATTGTGTGAGATTATACTTCAACTGGGTTAGCGGGATATATCGCTGGCTGGAGGAACCATGGAAGAAATGTTATAACTCCTCTCGACCTCATGAGATTACCAGTATAGTTGGGAATTCATGAGTTGTTTTGCAGGTGAAAGTAGTTCTAGAAGTAACAACATCGACAAATAGTGTCAGGTATGTGATAAAGGAAAGAGGAAGGTATATGACAATAGAGAAGAGGGAAAAATATATAAAACAAAATAATATCCTCTCACTGAGAAATTTTCTTTGGAAATCAAATTCAAGAGGGGACAAAAGAATCAGAGATAAGAGAGGAGAAATAGAGAGAAGAAATCCTTATAAGAAGTAGTGCAGAGAGCGCAAAGAGTAGAACAAGATTTTGAGGAAGAATGGGAGCTTAGAATAAGAGAACAAGACGAGAGGTAGATGAAAGAAGACAAAGAAAGGAAAGTTGCCATGACATAGGAAAAAATGCCTACACATGTTGAAGAACAAGTACAAGATCAATCGACAGTAAAAGTAGTGAGTGAACAGATGCATGAATAGGAGTTTTCTCAAGAGATTTAAAATTTTATTGAACTCATGAACATGGAAGTGGGATGAGAGCCGAAATATGAATATGTGGACTTAATTCCTAGTGCACCTCAAGCCATCATTTAGAATCCACCACCTTCAGCGATAAAGCAAGTCGTGAGTGAGAAAGGGGAGGTATTTCCCCTTCACGATGATCCGGTCATGGACATGTACAATCTATCATTTTATGAACTGTATAATAAGATTATGCAAGTGCGAAGAAATCACTTCCCGGATGATCATGCATCACCTCCATTCATGAGAGAAATGGTGATCGTGGTGTACACCAGCAAGAATCCAAATGCCATTGCTGATGCCAGTTGGGCCTTCGCAAGAGTAGCCAGATATAACACCTAGTGCTTGGTGGTTGAGAATAAGAAGTTGGAACAGAACATACAGGCACTTCGGCAAGAGAATGAAAAAATCTATGAAGTAGTGTAGAGTGCACCTTCTGCATAGGTCTACCACGAGGAAATAAGAGCAACAATACTTAATGAAGCATCCATACTTGGAGACACTATGTGGGATCTTTATGAGGAGTTGGTAACCATACATAAGGAATTTTTCCACCTGAATGACTTGCTATGGTATTTCAAAGATTTTTTCAGGATCCTTAGGAATATACAAGGTCGTGTCACTTATACTGGTAAAGAAGATGAAGCCACAAAGAAAGTTAGAGAATGCAAGAGTTCATATGATAATCCAGATCAAAAAGCAACTTGGCTCATTTATTAGAAGCATTTAGGCCTCATATGTATGGATATACAACATTTTTGATTTCATGGTTAGAACCCACCATATCCCATTAGTTGGTAGACTCGCCCAGACTAAACTCAAATATCTAGCCCGATAGGAGAGCGATCAGTACCTGAATAGCTAGAGCAGATGGCCACCGAATAGGAAATGGATATCAATAGACATAATTTGGAGACTTAAATCGGTGGTACGTTTAAGATAAACATAATTTTTCACCTGATTGAAGAAGAAGTGAATATTGGTTCCAAGAGATTGTATCCACATGCATTGGAGGTAAGAGTCTGCTTCCAACCTAACACTATCTCACAGTTTTGGGATACCATCCCAAAATACCAAGCTTGGTATGAGTATGTGACTGATAGATACCAAATCCAATATGGTGGACTAGACTTCACCCCAACTCCAACATCATAGTGTTTTTTCTTGTTAGGCTCTTAAGTTTTCTCTACCATATTTTGTCTTATATGGGTACGAGTAGAAATTGTAATATTATTTGTAATTATTGTATAAGCCAAATTCCATGTGTCCATGATGGAATGTGAAGAGTCATATGTAGTGTGAGGAGTCATGAGGGGAGTCCAAGAGTCACAAAGGGGGCATGCCAACAGTCACCCCCCTTTGTTATAAATACATCATCATAACTCTTGCAAAGGGCTTTTGAGAGCCAATATTTTGGCTAGGCTTAGGCTTAGAAAATTTTTGGGAGTTTTGTGTCATCCTTGGCTTCTCCATAGCGTAGGGGGAGTATACTTATTTGGGGGGAGTAGGTGTTGTTAACTTTACATTCCATTATTGGGGAAAGTGTTTCATCATGTTATATATATGAATGGAACTTTCACTTATAGTAAAATCAGAGCCGACACATATTCATGCATATATTTTAAATGTAGTTGGACTATTCTGGTTATATTTGCAATGTATGTTTTTTAACTTACGCATGTTCTTGTGAAATATTTTGTTTTCACTTTTACGAATCGTGTTGAATGCATGCTCATGTTTTAATCCATCACCTTCAGGTTGTGGACTATTCTGCTTGTTAGTTTGTGTGATGTCATTTCAGCTCGTTTGTTCCTTTCAAGATGCGTACTATTATAGGATTAGAAGGAGCACATTTCCTTTCTCCTTTGCTGTTAGAGCCACTCATGCATCATATTGAATTTCTCCAAGGTCACACACATTATAAACTATAATATTCCCAAATGGGAAAAGCAGGAATATAGTGCAAAATAATTGAATAGCACTGTAAAACACCATATGAAAACATGAGGCCAATATAGAGCCTTCTTGTTCATTATAACAATAGAAAAATAGTACAAAATGATGGGTTACAAATCATACAACAAGATACAATAAGCCTCCAATAGAAAAAACCCTTAAAATGAAGTGCTACTATTATATCAAAATGTCGGAGACACTGCTACAATGCAGTTATGAGAGCACTCCTACAACAAAATGAACATAAAAAGATAAAGGGATGATATATGCCACAATAGATACAAAATTGAAGATCTAGGCTCTATACAACCTCCAAACAAGAACCCAAGAGGGTCTCCAGGAAAAACACCCAATAATACAATATGAGTTGAAACCCTAGGGCGTAAGGTATGCTGCAGAACTTTACTGAAGATAAATGGATGAAGTTGATATGAAAATGAATCTATTATCCTCAAATGGATCCTCCAGATGAAAGGCTGGCCCTTTCACTGAATAAATCACCTCTGAAATCACCTACTACAAACACCCCTGCAACTCGTCATTAAAATAACGCAGATCCAGACTGATATTGCATTTTAGGGGATAAAAACACTATGGCCTGGTGCCAAATGTATCAATTATTCTATATGGCCTTCTTTACTAGCCTCCCAAGAGAAAGGAGCCTTCCTCCAATGAGATCTAGCTGAGAAATCTCCCAGATCAATCCTCCACAACTTCTGCCCTGCAAAACAACAAAAAACCTTAATAGGAACTATGCTATACATTAAGACTAAAGCCTTGGCCTAATCCATGAATGTGGAATGTAGTGAAAAACTCTTCCTAGAGGTTTCTCAAGGAAAGAGGTGGGATTCCCTCTCAGGAACACCTTAAGCTAAACAACACTGCAATCTTAGCTAAACAATTGAAGAAAGCTACATGTCTAAATATACCATATATCAACACATAAACATCAACACAACATAACATGAATGAAATATGGCTTCCATCCTCTTCCTTATATAAGTGATTAAATTCCTAACCCTAAGCTCGATTCATTTATGACACTAATTCCATGCAAATATTCTCCATCTAAAATTCATTGTCCCTTAATGACTGCCACTACTCCATGACATCACTATTGATTTGGTCAAAGTTGACCCATTCTAGGTGTTCCAAGCCCCCTTTCACACACAAGGGTGCTCAATTAAGCTAGGAAAATGTCCTCCTTTCACATTGGCATTGATTTTATTCATATTAAGGATATTTATGCATCTCCATATCCTCTTATTCAGAAAATTAAAAGAAAAATAAAAAATTAATATGACAACTAGCTCATGGTTAATTTAGGAATATTACAACCCTCCCCTCCCAAGTGTTGCTTGTCCCCAAGAAAATGCAAGGACATAAATTAAAATGTGGGGAACATTTATTCACATATGGAGCTCCAAAATCCAAGCTGTCATCCATACACAATGAATCACCCTCCAGACTAGTAATTCATAGAAAAACTCCTCCCATATGCTCATGAGAGGCACCTCCCAAGTTCTCAAGTTACCCAAATGGCTCATCCCATAAGGAAACAAGAGACCCAATGTAGCAATCATGGATGGTCCAATGCTCTCCCAGAAATATGAAACATAGGAACCATGGAGAATCTCTTTCCCAAAGGGCACATCCAATCCTTCCATCCTCTGTCCAATCTCTCCCATAAAAAAAATAAGTACATCATCAATATATGGGATCAAAACAAGTGATACATAAACAACCAAATGCAATAATGGAGGTGGATCATAGTCCCACATGTAGAACCAGCGTAGTATATCTCCTGACTGTCTCAGATCATGATATGTTAAGTGGTTTCCCCACCACTTACTTGCTTCCATATTCTTCTCACATGCTATGAGAAGGTGAGTGATGTTTGGTACCTTTGGTGCACACCCGGAATGATATATCATCTCCCTATATCCTCCTAGGGAGTGTCCTTGCTCAACATAGTTTATGGCCCAGATTTTACCATGAATTTTATAAGGAAGAATGCTCCCGCCTTGGAACAATGGCCTGCACATGTATGGTAAAGGAATGCAAATATTCATCATATAAATCATTATGCATAAATAAAATATCTTTACCATATACTTTGCTCACATAAATGGAGTGGCTCATGGACAGATACCCTTTCATTCCCAAAGAGGAGAGAGGTGGTTGTGATAACCCCATCTAAGAGTTATGTATCTCCTCCATCTCCACATGATCCATGCATCTCCCCAAATGCTGATATATCTCCTCTTCAAAGCCTTCCCAGGTATAACTGTCCATGATGTTTTTGTATGCTCTCATGGAATAAGTATGGCTGAAGAGAAAATCTTGATGTGTTGCATGCAATAACTTCTCATTGAGCTTGGAAGCTCTAGACAAGAAGATCTTACCATGATAGTAGATGACGTCATCTCTGACTGACTACCCCTCCTCTTGTAGCTGATCATCAAGTATCATACAAGTGAAAATATCCTTGGAATAATCCACCAACAACTGGGACTTCCAATATGGATCTATCCTTCAAAGTGACAACGTTGACGATCTATCATAGAAAGAATATGTCATGTATTTTTCCTCCTCTTTGACATCTCCCATGCCAAAGTGACATATTGGAATAATGCTATCCTCCCTCTTCTACTCCTTTCTCAGCGCAATATCTAAGATGAGAGTGTGTAATGATGATGTTGGGAGAATGTATCTCTCCTCCTTGAGTATACCCTAGAGTCTCAATGTTGTACCATGACCTCCCAATGCTCCCACTCCTCTTGGATCTTTTGAGTGTTGCAACATGTTGAGATAACTCTTTGATCCTCTTCCAATCAAGGGGTCTCCCTGGTGGAATGCCTCCATGTAGTGAAACATCAAGGCATAGAGCAGGCTATATATGTGAGTGGACTGATTTGTCCCTGCCCTCGCTATGCAAATCATCCTCCTACTTCTGTGCATAAACCTCCTGAAAAGGATGGGTGTGTATGTTCCCAATCACTTGATGCTAGCCCCCCTTCTCATCTTCCCCTACCTTCTACAAGATCTCACAGTATAAGGTTTCTTCTTCAGATGTAATCAACGCATGTACACCCAACATCTCATTTGTGTCAAAAATCATGATCACAAAGGAATTATTTATCATAGTGTGTGTCCCCAAGACAATATTCAATGTTGGAACACACTTCCTCCATTGTTTTTTCTCATTTCCTATCAACATAGACACATGTCGCTCCTGATCTTCATATGAAATATCCTTTAGAACTCCTTGCAAATATAAAATAACTCCTCTAATTGAAGCAATTGCTTCCTCTCCATCTCCAAATATAAGTAGATCTCCTCCTACTGTCACAGCACTGGAGGATATTTCTCACTCTTCCTCTTCCTTCTCCTCATCAATGGAGAATACACCATAATTAATATATCCTTTGTCTTGATCTCCTTTTGAAAGAGGAATCTTCATGCCTTCTTCTTGAGAAGAAAGTTCTTGCTGAAGTGGGGCTTTTGCCCTTGTAAAAATATGCTGCAGATCTTTAACCCCCTTAACAATGTTTTTGAATGGAGTTCGTTTCATGGATCCTTCCAACTCATGCAAAGGTTCATATTTCTTTGGTTTGGCTAGCTCACCCAAAGAAGTTACAGAATGTATTTCATAAAATATTTTCACTAATCCCCTAGTGAAATTTTCATAAGTAGATATATTTTCATTATTCAATGAAGAAGATTCATAAAACCACCAAGCATAAGCCTTACCTTTAAGATGCAGCAATGCTACTCTAATGGCTTCCTCTTATGAAACTTGATGCAGCTGGAAATATGTTTCTAGCTTCTTTACCCAAGCCTTGGTTGTGCTCTTTGGTGACCCATCAAAAGTAGGTAGAAAGAATCTACCCAAAGTGTGCTGCATGCACCCTCTTCTTCTATTGTGGTTACTAGGTCTTCTATCTTATTTGATTTGAAAAAACCCTTGAAATTTTAGATGCTCTTTTAATCTACTAGATTGAGATTCATATTCTTGGATATAGTCACCAAAGGTCTCCTCCTTTGGTGTTTCTCCTTCCTCTTCTTATCTTGCCAAGAATGTAGGCATGGTACCACGTTGTAGATTTGATGGTGTAGCTGGATGCTCACACCCAAAATGTAAAAATCTAGAGCTTTCTCTATGCACAAGATTTATTGGAGAATTTATATATATCTCCATCCTTATTTCTATGATGTCTTTGTTAATGCACTACATATTTTGGAAAAGAATTATTGAGAACTCCTTCCCTTTCATTCCTCCTGATAAAGGGGTTTTACCCTTGTCTTCTTTATCATCTGTATAGTCACACTCCCAGTTTCTTCTGAGATACCTTCTCTCTCTATCTGTGAGAGGTTCTCCTTCTTCTAATGACATATTGGTTTAATATGCACACGCTGAGCCAATATTATGCTTTGATACCACTGTAATATTCCCAAATGGGAAAATCAAGAATATATTGCAAAATACTTGAATAGTAGTGTAAAACATCATATGAAAACATGAGGCCAATATGGAGCCTTATTATTCATTATAACAACATCAAAATAGTACAAAATGATGGGTTACAAAGCATACAACAAGATACAATAAGCCTCCAGTGGAAAAAACCCTCAAAATTAGGTGGTTCTACTATATCAAACTGTCGAAGACACTACTACAATGCGGTTATGAGAGAACTTCTACAACAAAATGAAAATACAAAGATAAAATATTGATATATGCCACTATAGATACAAAAATAAATATATGGGCTCGATACAACCTCCAAACAAGAACCCAATAGGGTCTCCAGGAAATCACCCAATAATGCAATATGAGTTGCAGCCCTAGGGTTGAAAGTATGCTACAACAAGTAACTGAAGAGAAATGGCTGAAGCTGATATGAAAATGAATGTGCTCTCCTCCAATGGTTCCTCCATATGAAAGGTTGGCCCTTTCACTGAAGAAATCACCTCCCAAATCACCTACTACAAACACCCCTACATCTCCTCCCTAAAATAACGGAAATCCAGACTAATACTGCATTGTAGGGGATAAAAACACTACGCCCTAGTGCCAAATGTATCAATGATGCTCCAGGTCCTTCTTTAATAGCCTCCCAAGAGAAAGGAGCCTTCCTCCAATGAGATCTAGCTCAGAAATCTCCCAAATATATCCTCCACAGCTTCTACCCTGCAACGCAACACAAAACCTCAACAGGAACTGCATTGTACATTAAGAATGAAGCCTTGGCCTGATGCCTGAATGTGGAATGCAGTGAAAAAATCTTCCTAGAGGCTTCTCAAGGAAAGAGGTGGGATTCCCACTCAGTAACACCTTGTGCTAAACAACACTGCAATCTTAGCTAAACAACTGAAGAAAGCTATATGTATAAACAGACCATATATCAAAAAAAAAATCATTAACATAACATAGCATGAATGAAATATGGCTGCCATCCTCTTCCTTATATAAGTGATGAACTTCCTAGCCCTAAGCCCCATTCATTTATGACTACTTCCATGCAAAGAGTCTCCATCTAAAACTGTGCAGTCCCTCAATGAATGCCACTAGTCCATGATAGTGTTGTTGATTTGGTCAGAGTTGACCCAGTCTAGGTGTTCCAACCCATTTCACAAACAAGGGTGCTCATTTAAGCTACCAAGATGTCCTCATTTCACATTGGCATTGATTTTACTCATATTAAGGAGATTTATGGATCTCCATATCCTCTTATTCAACAAATTAAAAGCAAAAGCAAAAATTAATATTCCAACTAGCTCATGGATAATTTAGGAATATTACATAAACAAAGACATTGTGCACCACTCTACGTGTTTTGCAATCCAAGGAATATCATTAAACACCCCACTGTTGGGACTCCTACTCCAAACAATGTGAGGTCTATTTGGGACTTCATATTGAGGAGATCCCCTGAATTTTTGCGGGTCCAACATCATCAACAGGTAAGATTCAAGTTGACCCAAGTGAAGGGTCACACCAATCTGACCTCCTAGGATCACTATATATATTTCATTGACTTCCTCCTCTTGGACAATTTTGATATCACATACAACAAGTATATTTCTCTCATCCCTATAGAAGAGATAAGTAAAAGGAGGGTTGAAGTTTATTAGAAGAATATTGAGCTCTCTCTCTCTCTTTCTCTCTCTCTCTCTCTCTCTCTCTCCCACTCTCTCTCTTTGACCTCACACATGTGACAAACAAGTCGAGATTTTCTAGGCATCTTCACTGGGAATAGTCTAAGTTCGAACCAATATGCCTTGAGGATGAAAATTAATTTTTGCAAAATGTATCATGAATGAATAAAAAATATTATGAACTATTGCTTAGTCAGATCAAAGGAATATGTTAATGTTGTGGAAATGTTTCCATACAAAATACATGAAGTTATGAAGGGATCCTTGAATAAACCATTAAGGAATCTTATGATGTATATGAATGTTGAGATTCACAGGTGATATTCAATAATTCTTGTGCAACTATAAGAATTTTTTTTAGATACACATATTGATTTATAACATGTAAGTAATATTGATATTTGAAGAAGTAATAACAACATCATAATTTGAATTATGGCTCAAAGAAAGATAATTCCAGTTAAGGGAAATATGTGATCTATACACATGTGCTCAACCTTTGAAGTGTGACATGATGAACCTACGTTTTATTTCATAATGTTGCATTATGTTTCAAAATGTGTTCAGAAGAAGGAAATTATTTTGAAAACTCTTAAAATATTTATGTAAGTTTACTGAAATTTGCATTGTTAAATAAAGGCCATAGAATATGCATTGCATATGTTGCTAATATTGATTATTGATGCAATGGAATTTGGGTACTAAAGGATGAGACTTGTTTTGTGGAAATGAAATATGGATGGTCAATTTCGGAGTCTGTTATTTCTCATTAGGTTTAACAATTTCATTGATAGGGTCATGCATATCATTCACCAAAACTGATGTGGTCTCATAAGTCATTTTATCAAATGGCTGAAATTGTTTTGCATTTGATGACCTTTACCTTAAGTTTAAAGCTCACCTCTAGCCATGTCACTTTAGTCAAATCAACCTCACATCATTTAAGTTGTCATTCCCATACATTTAAAGATAACATATCTCAGTTTTTCAGAATTTCGTAGCGAATTACAAACAAAATCAACAGATTTCGCTACGAAATTGCCTAACAGTTCCGTAGAAAATTTGTGAGCAACCAAATTGTCTTTGCTATGAAACTGATTTTTTTTCAGAAAAAGGTGTTAAAGCGGTGTGAGGTGTCATCTTATGATAATATAAGTAAAAGTTAAGGTCTTTTAAGGTCGTTATGATGATTTTCAAACGTGCATAGCCGTATTTGCTGTAATTATGATTTTTTTTGTTGCACGTGCTATTATCAAAAACTGAGTTGTCAATTAACCTTTTAAACATTACCCCAAACCTTCCCTTTGTCATATTACTGTGTAATCCTTTCATGTGAATCGATTCTTGGAGAGTTGCTTCATCACACCAAGAAGGTTGCTGTCGAATTCAGTTCTGCAGGTGTCACCAACAAGCGAGGCAGCAAAGACTATAAAGCATCCATGGCTTTGAAAAAGAAAACAAACAAGGGTGGTCATTGTATCAGGTATGAACCCATGGATTTGAAACTACTTAATGAAGACCCTACTACTATGGATGTTTTCAAGAGGACATGCTGCCTACAATTCTGCCAGAAATTGCATGGTTTCCATGCATAGGTTTCAAAAGAATTTTCCACCAATTTTGTAGGGACAACAACAAAAGTGGGGATTCTAAATCTCACAGTATCACCAGAGAGCATATCAAAAGCTACAAAAATCCCTAGAGGTGGTGAAGAGTGGCTTAAAGGCAAAAAGTTTACAATGAAGGGTTGTGAGGAGTTCGTCAAGCAGGAGCATAGAGGAGTTAATTTAACTAATGGAATCCCTAGGAGTTATATGAAGGAAAATTATTCAAAGCTGTTCCCGGTGATCCAAAAATATTTCACCTACGAAGGAATATTCCACATGGTTTACTCTTACTATATCAGTCTCCTTCTACACTTTGTAGGTAAGAAATCACTTGACTTACCTTTCTTTTTTTACAGGAGTTTGTGAAAGATGTTAGATAGAGTTCAAGTTAAATCAAAAGGTAATGAGACATCATTATTTCACCATGTTCTGATAAAATTGTTAGTGTTGGAAGAGCTGCAGAGGTTAAATAGAGATTGTAATTCATTTCTATTTATGAGTGGGTATGAAATATATATAGTGACTCCAAAGAAAATCTTAAAGCCTAGAACTACTACATCACCAGGTGCAATAGAAGAGGTTGAAGAAAAAAGAAGACAATCCCCTCCAGAACCAATGGACATAGGAGGAGAACCTTTGCAAGAAAATGATATCCCTCAACCAGCACCTGCAAAATAGAAACATAAGATTAGCAAAAAAGGCAGTAAGAGGATAACTAGAAATCAGACATTGGCTAAAGGAAATCTAGAAGATATCCTTCATGTAATAGATATTGAGAATTCTCGAATAGTGCAAGCAGAAGACATTGAAGATGATGGAAATAAACTGAAGAAAGGTAAGACTGTTAATAAATTGGATTTACAGGAGAAGATGTTGGTTTTATATTTCAGCCAAGGAAGCCAATGACCAGGTTTGCAAAGAAGCCATGTAGAGAAAAAGGAGAGAGAAATTCAGTGAAGCTAGGTAGCCAGTGAGCATCATAGATTTATCTCTAGCAGCAGAAGAATAAGTTGTCATCAGATAAAGAAAGGAAAAAGAGAAAATAACTGAATAATCAGAAATAGAACTCCTCAAAGAATAGCTGAAGGAAGTAGGTGAAGAAATACTTAAGTTGAAGTTAGAGGT
Source organism: Pinus albicaulis (assembly GCA_034641835.2). Lineage (NCBI taxonomy): Eukaryota > Viridiplantae > Streptophyta > Pinopsida > Pinales > Pinaceae > Pinus > Pinus albicaulis. The sequence continues at coordinate 561,360,179 of CM076570.1, read as the reverse complement.
GGAGTAGCATAGGTATGAAAAGGCTGAATTAGACCAGATGATGAAAAAATGGGACAATCAACTCCCAAGTGTTTCAAAATCTATGGGTAATGCCAAAATACTGTTGAAAAGGACTAAGCATTTAAGACTTGTGGTCGAACATACTAGGAAGAGGAACTTACAATTGCAAGTTGAAAACAGATTATTAAAATGTCAAGTGGAAGACCTTTAGTAACAATCAGACTTAATTCAAGAGGAGTTGAAGAAGAAAGGACTGAGAATGAAAGTGGTTGAAGAACCTATACTTCAACCTACTGTGAATGAAGATGAAAGTCCTAAAGAATGAAGAATTGAGTTCAATTTTTTTTTATGAGGTTCATAGCTTGCAAAGAACCTAATTTTTGGCTCAGAATATAAAATTTTGAAGAAAATCACAAAATATGAAAATTCTGGTTTATTAGGAAGTTCCATACCATGCTCCAGGCTTGAAGGCCGAAAAATGCTACAAAATTTCTAAAGATGCTATTTTTCCTTTAAAATCAATTTTTCCGAAGAATTAAGGAGGGAGGTTGGTTATATTTAGATATTTTTGGATAAAAAATGTTTTTGACCAGGAAAGGTGGCAGAGAGATGGGTGAAAAGACAGAAATCAAGTTGCTACGAAACTACCTGAACAACTATGTTTTGTAGAGAGAGAATTTTAAAGGTTTTTTGGAAGTTTAAACATCACATGGAAGATCAGTTAGTCATATGGAGACATCCAACTTGTTAGTGGGCCATCTCAACATAGTTTCAATACTCGTCAAGAGTGTCACTCATATAGCTCAACATGAAGACCAAGATTAAAAGTGGAGTTTATCTTTTCCTAAAAATTAGGAATGTGTTTCCTAAATCTAGGGGGTATTTTAAATTTTTTAGTGATGGTGAATGTTTCTCAAGAATCTGGTCCTAATCATGTAACTATCTCACTGTTGAATAACTGAATGTAATAAATATAAAGTAGAGTCCTATTAAGAATTTGAGTCTTTAAAGGTTAGCTGTCTTTCTTCTGTTCCAAGAAAGTAGTTTTCAGTTATGTTAGGTGTCAAAGCTATAGCTCGAAGATCTAGCCAGCTGGGCAGATCATTTTCAATGTAACTAAATCTATTTATAGACATAACATCAAATATCAAAGGGTTGGAGAACATTTCATCAAATTTCTACTCTGTAATGTTTTTTCAGTTTCAGTATTATACAGTGAAATTTTACTTCTAGACCTGGGATTCGAATGAGGTGTTCAATGTTTTGTTTGCTCTATATCTTTCATGTTTAATCATCTGCAGTGAATTTTATCTCTAATTACTCAGAACTCATGGTGACATGCTATGACTTCCTTTAGAGGTTAAATTGTTGTGTTTTTTCTATGTTGTGTGTATGTACCATCTGTTATTGAAACCTCTGTTTGCATCAGCTTCCATTAGAAGAATTATTGTCATTGAGTTTACTTATGTTGACCCCATAGGCCAATGGTAGCAAGCCTTTCATTTTTCAACCCGCAATCAAGAAAAATCAATTCAGAGTTCATAGAGTTAGCCATCTAATAGTATTTATATTGAAAATCATAAGTCCTCTTTAAGAGAGCCCTCTCAAACTGAAGAGGCTAATATTCAGTTTAAAGTGGCTTGAAAGAGTTACATTAAGTTATTTGATGAGAAGCCTATCAGGATTAATTTGGTGATAATAGAGTCTATTATTTTCACTCCAAGGCAGTCAAAAATCAAAATAAGGAAAAGGGAACTATCACTAATATATACATGAATAAATCACACTTTGATGAAGCAATTTTGTTGGATATGTCCTTCACTTTTTACATAACAAGTTCCCTTTCAAGACTGGAGAAAAAATTTCTCTTAAGAAAGATGAGTCATTACATAATTGAAGGTGTCCTTATGATTACAACTATTATGATGAAGGATAGGATACTTGGCTTGAAAGGGTAAATGTTTAGATTATAATACATAGTTACAACAATAACCAAGTACATTGTGGGTCTGATATATTCTCTCTTGATGAATACATCTCACATTTATATAGCAGTCTTCATTGGAACTCCTTAATCTTGATACATTTGATTAAAATAACATCAATATGGAACATCATTTTATTATTTGATGACGTGATGAATTTAATAATATATTGTTAACATTTACATATGGAAAAGAAAAATTTAAAATTAAAAAGTATGATGGAATTACAAAGGATGTAAATCGAAATTCTAGGGTTTGGAAACCCTAGTAGTGTATAAGGTCTTGGGGTTTTTGGATAAAACTATAGAGCTAGACATAAATAGATGTTTGCCATAAATAAGAAAACCTAGCTCATGTAAGGAAGGAATGACATGATCCTGATGATGAGGAAAATAAGGCTAATACTAAGAGAGAGTTGATATTTTCCTTTAATCCTCAAAGTTAAGTACTTTATATCTCTCTTCCTTGATTACTATTAGATAATATCTTGTCTTTATTTCTTTTGATAGGTTATAATTTTTCTTACATAGATTACTAATGAAATTTTTAGGTGCATCATAAAGACTGCCAATGATCTAGCATTAGATGAAAGCATAGGGAAGAGCGAAGTAAAGCTCGTGGCAAGAGGATTCTCCCATATCAATGATTTATAGGAAGAAATTTTTATTGACATCTATAATACTACATGATGATCGAAAGAAATACTACTTTAGAGGGAGATATAAAGCGAGAAATATTGAAGGATGTCATGATGAAGGAAATTGTGCCAAAGAGGATTCAATGGTGCCTTCCAATTGGATCTACAAGATCTAGCATGTAGCATATGACAACATAGCGAAGTACAAAGAAAGGATTCTCCCAAGAATATGGAAATGATTATGAATAATAGTTTGCTTCGGAAGGATTTGTAAAATATTTGGTATACTTGTTTTAACGGATCAACATTATTCTTATTATTATATGATGTGTTTCTTACAGGAACAAAAGGACTCACGTGACACAGTGAGAAATACTGGTAGGAGGATTTTCTTTCATGATAAAGGGAGCAGTCAAGCCCTACTCTAGTCTTAGATGGAGTTTACCTTTAAGTTCAAGATGAAGGATATTGTTTGGATGTAATACTTCTTGGAACTAGGAGAGTGGAGGAAGTTATCTAATCATATTATCACAATCCTTTAGAGGTATGGGATAATGGAACACCATCCCATCGCCACTTTGATGGTAACTAATCTAAAGAAGATAAGTGGAAGAGGGAGTAGCCAAATTGCTACGATTAGATCTGATTTATTGTCAAACAATTTTTGTGATGGTCTTAATGAAGGAAGAAACTGCAAGGATAAAGAAATTAAATTTGGGTATAAATTTTTGAATATAGGAAGAGCACATCAAGATGATGATTCAACTTGGATTTTACTTGGGTAGAAGCATATATTTATCGCAATCTAGACTACATAGGAAAATTATACTGTAGCTAGTTTGGCGAGTTGTGAAGCCATGTGGATTTGGAATATACTCATAAGATTGTTTCATCGGGTGTAGGATATAACCATGATGAAATATTGAAGCACATCGAGATCATGGTACCACCACATCTAGGATGTGGTACACAAGGGAGCAGTGAGACACCAATACTTTTTTACAAATTATAAGGATGCTAAAATTCTCACAAATCCTATGTTGTAGGATGAATTTTGTATACTTTAGGGAAAATATTAAATTAGTTTATAATGATTCCCTTATAGAGGGAGTGTTGATGTTGCAACAACAAGGGGAAAAAAATTCCCTATATCAAAATATATATAGGTCAAAGTATTGATCACGGGCTGAAAAATGTGGCTAGCGAGAATGGAACATAGATCATCAAGGCCTAGAGTGATCCACAGTTGGGAAAGTGAGTGCCTTTAGCATTGTGCAGGATAGCTACCATTCAATTAGCATGCATAAATGGTAATAGCCCAAGGTTTCACCATAGGCCATAGGTGTTGAACAAGTTCCAAGTGACAACTTGGATAATTGGTCAATAGCTCCAAGCGATGACTTATTGAGCATGATGTTGATGCAAGATATTTTCCACATGTCTTAGGTAGATACATACACACAACTAGCTCATTCAACCCTTTCTTAGAGAAATTTTTCATCAAGAGAAAATCTAGATTCTCATTCTGGATACCTCCCTAGCTATGAAGGAGGGTTGAATTTTTGTAGCTATGATCGGTCTTCATAATTGATATTTTAGCGATCCAAAAATATGTCAGACATGTTCTTCAAGTCGGCTTCAGAAAGAGGGAATTTTAAATTTTCAAATATTGAATTTTTTCCTCCATATGTAAGGTCAGCTTCAAGTCGGCCCTAATGAAGGGTCACACCACTTCAGCCTCCCAGAATCACTATATATATGCCATTGGACATCCTCCTCTTGGTTAATTCATATCTCACATAAAACAAGTATATTATGCTCATCCATGCAAAGGAGATAAGGAAAAGGAAGGAAAAATTATACTAGAATAATACTGAGCTCTCTCTACCTCAATTTGGCCTCACAAGTGTGACAAACAGATTGATATTTTATGGGCTTATTCACTAGGAACAATATGATTTTTTCTATGGAAGGAGTTGTTAGGTCCCTATAACACCAGTGTAGCCCCCTTATTTTTATTATTGTGCCCATCTAGCCCCCATATTGTTATTTTTGTTCCCCATAGAAGCCCACTAATTTTATTATTTCGCCCTTACATTATTTTAGGTATGTAGGCCCTGATTATATCGTGACACCTTAGAGTCCTATATATATATATATATATATCAAGGAAGTATTTGTTAAAATTATGAAACTATAGTCAAATTTTACTTTTTATGGCTCACGTGATGGAGATAATTATTGCATTTAATTCATCTTTCCGAAGGACCAAATTGACCTAAATATCATCTCATTTGGATCGGAAGAAGTTGGTTTTTGAATTTGCGAACCCACACATGTGCATATTGGATCAAGATTTCCCTAAAATAAAGTGGACCCATTGGAAGGCTATAAACACAAGTGACCTCTATCTCATTTATACAATGATGAGACACTCTTCTATCTTGATTTTGGCTTGTACAGGTCTGAGGCTCGTCTGTAGAGGCTCAAGTTCGCTCTGAGGTGAAATTTCAAGTATGAATCTTGCATCTCCGATTTAGGGTTTTGGGCCCTAGTCAGAGGCAAAAAATAGGAAGATTTAGACCCTAGTCTTTCCCACACATGTTCATGAGTGTGACGAGAGCCTTCTAGTCACACAAATAACACCCTATGCATGTGACCGAGAGATTAGGGTTTCTATAGTCTATTTTCGACCCCAGTCACACGCTTGCAAGGATTTAAGGGATCAGGTAGTAGGCTATAGTCTCACAGATGACTTCTCTTCCATGCGATCGGGGAATAAAATATGAAGTTTCAGTATTCCGAATAATTTACTCAGTGACCGTAGTGTTCACCAGTTGACTTTAGACAGTGACATTTCAATATAGACCTCAGAATCAAATTTCTAAGTATATATATTGTTGGGTTCATTTCAATGATGTTCTACATTTTTTGCTGGTTAGTTGCATAGATGAATATAGGAATAATTTTACTCTATTTTTGTAAATAATTTGATTACAAACTAAGAAGAATAATTTGCAAGCATTTTCCCCATAGTGGTTTTTTCCCTAGTCTCCGACCAATCCTGGTGTCTCTACGTGGGAATGATTTTCTTCTATTGTTATTTCATGTTTTGCTGCATTTATGATGATGCTATTTTTCTTTCTACATAGTTGTATATGTTAATAAATAATTATGTAAATATCAATAATTTTATGATGTTATGGGTTTAATTTAATGTATTAATTAAGAAATTAAATTATTAAAGCAAAGGGCAATACAACCCTAGGAAAAAAAAACATGGTATCAGAGTTGGGCTAAAAAAAAAAAAGTCATGGAGATCACCCCCTAGAGAAACCTATTTTGGAATCAAGAGAGGAGAAAGGAGACATAAAATAATTATATGGATTTAAGGAAATCCTAGGAAATTTGTATAATAGGGTTTGATGGTTAGGGCTTGAGATAAACCCTAGTTTATGACAAGGAATTGAGATATGAATTCTAGAAACCATAGCATGATCAATGTGAGGATACTCAAGCATTTGTGATAGATTTGATGAAGCCCTAGATGGGATAGTATCTAGTAGGCATGGTTGTTGATAAATTTTATTTAAATATTGAGGGAATTAAGTGGACTATGGATAGTGATGGCTCTTGAATGTTGGTTCAAGAGGGAAAGGATCACCTCTCATTGAAGCTAAGTATTTCTTAACTTATGATGCTTCTTTATGTCTTTACTTTTGTTTATACTTATGGATCTGATTATTATGATTATTATTTTTATCATTTCTTATACTTCCTTCATGTATATTTGAGGATTTGTAATTTTATAAAATCCTTGATGAGATACAATAAGTGGAACCTTCTTGAGGATCATTTGAGATGCAAGAAAAAAAAGTTAGATCTAGAAAAAGGTAAGGAGGCACCTGATGAAAAGAGGACAAAGTGCTACAAGATGCCTATGTCAAATAAAAATATGCACAGGTATTTGAATACTACAAGGTATGCATGGTATATTGTCTCAATGTTATGGAAAGATAAGCTCTAAGGTATGATGGGAATGTCTCCTTCTCCAAGCTCGTCCATGCATATGAAATTAATTTGGATACATGGTTACTATGATGAAATGATTAACTTGATGTTGAAAAGGTATCTTACATAATTAAATTCTTGATTCTATGAAGCTACTTAATTTTGATATTTGATATAGTGGCATATCTTGATGTTTGGATATCTCGATCTCGTGAAGAAGGCTAGCACATTGACTCTTGTAAAATGATACTATTGACACTTGACATGCATAAGAAATAATGGATCTCATATATAAGGTTACCTCATTGATTTCTATATATAATGGAGTTGATAATTCTTGTGATGAACATGATGAAATTATGGAAAAAAGGTTGACACTCTTGTTGTTTTGGTAAGGTTTTATTGAATGACATGACTTGATCCTATTTATCATGACAAGAATGGTAACCATGATGATAAATGTATAACTATGAGATTGACATTCTAGATCTTTTATTAACCATGGGGATGTTTTGATGTGGTTAGTAAATATGGAATATGGTAAGACTGAATGCCCTAAATTGATGGATGGAATTGATATAAGAGATATTGTGTTCATGATCTTTGAAGTGTGATGTCACACCTATCAACTACCCCTATCATGTGATTCTAACCCTTGATGAAAGATTGACATGATGATGTCATGATGTAGTAGATGTTGTGAGCATGTTATGACCATGATGGGTATATGTTTGACTTTATGACCTAAAAAATATGTGGATGCATTGCAGACAGGTTGATGGCATGAATGAAGATTACTAAAGTGGAATCCCATTTAGATGGAGAACCTCTTCACAAGATCCCTTACCATACTATCATTTGAATTATATGTATATTATGTACTATTGAAATGTGATTTATGGGCATGAATAGACAGATATATGACATTGATGATTTGTAGAAAATTTCTGATATGAGGAAATAGAGTTTCCCCACTCTCTAAGCCTCAGTCGCACGGAAGAAGTCTTACAAGTGCGACTATAGCCTCCCATCCGCATGGATGCATGCTCAAGGGTGTGAATATGCCTCAAAAACACAAAAATAATTTTGTGTGCATGAAATCAGTTGTTCATCTAAAGGATTCCAGTCCTACATATGTGGAGTAGACATCAGAAATATCTGTGAGCTAGAAAGTTTGAATGCTTAATGTAATATGAACATGAAGAATGAACTCATGTCTGCAGGTGATTGAGACACGCATTTAGATGTGTAACCATGTTTTAAGTTTTTGCTACAAGAGTTTGACATGATTTGGATATAGATGAACAATGTTTGGAGTTTTGACATGATGCCTAATGTAGAGATTTGAATTGATGCTGAGATATGTTTTCGACTATAGATCTCCCAATGGTAAGTAAATTTGATTTGAGCTGATAAATCATGATTTGGCTTGGGGATTGATGATTATCTTCAATGACAATGCTATGTGGGCATATTGAATTTCAATTATTTATATTGATATTTGATAATGGTCTTGTATTGGCCTCCTTGTTCCTAGCACAATGGTTGAAGTATTGACAGTTATGATTCAGTATGAAGATGAGACATGCATGAATTATCCTTGGTGTATGAATTATCATCTAGTAACTTGTATTATGATCATAAAAATGACTTTATGAAGTTTGAATTGATATTGTGTGGTTTATAAGCTCTACCTGTCACCTGGTCTAAAGAACTTGATACTGAAACATTTATGATTTTTTATATTAGTTTTTATCTGGCTTCTAAGTTTACTTTATTGCATAATATTAAGTTATGTGAGGCTGAGCATGTTGGTTTGGTAAATTGTTATGGTTGCAGTGAGCATTGCATGAATAAAGCTCCCTGATCAAGATATGTCTGCAATGAAATTTATCTGGTGAAGCAATGATGATGTGTTGATCCAAACCTCTAATTCATAAGTGTTCCAAGGTGTGACTTTTATTTTGGTTTTGGCTTTATATTAAGATTGTCTACTATTTATAGGAAATGAGCCTCTAATGTTCTACGTAAGACGGAGATGGCTTTTGAAGTTAGAGATTATGAATCATTTCATGATGAATCGATTTCTAAAGTTGGAAAAACATAATATATAGTGTGAGGCTATTGAAAATGTGTTGTTCAAATCCTTGGAAACTCCGATTGAATTTCAAGATGTCATTGAAATTGACTTGGAAACTGACAGTTGATTGAAGCATTGATGTTTTGTTTTAAGAATTCATCCATATATATATATATATATATATATATATATATAACCTGATTCAATTCATGATTGAGTTTCTTCATTCACATTGAGTTTCCACTAGGCATAATTCAAGATATTTGCATGAGACGATCAATTTTGATATGAGATATTCATCCTACAATATCAGATTCATGAATTTATTGATGATGTTTGGGATTATTATTGATGAGAACATTTGGATGTTTACTTAATATGAGATCTACCATGATATCTTGGGTGAGAGGTCCATATCATGACCCATTTTTATTATGATGTTGCTAGCATGGCTAACTGTGGGGTTGAATGAAGAAGCTCCTTAGAGAGTCGTTTGAGCATGATTTGGATATGACATGGATGCATTGTGATGTCAAAGAGCTAGATATGATTGGAAGATAATCCCATATATATTTGGGACTAATATGTTTTCATACATTGATACAATGAAACTATAAGAAACAAGATGAGGCTTTTGGTTGGCATCTCATTGAGAGGGAGGATGATATGTTATCATTTTGTGATGTATATGATTATTTATGCTCTAACATGATATTTTAATTGAAGAAATGTATGGAAAAGAGACATTTTATATTGGGACATTACGATTACCAGAAATAAGCACAATGATATGTTGCTAAAGCGAGTAGGACTAATCAAGAATAGTAAGAAATCTCTTCCTCCCCTCTTTGAGCTCCAAGGTGTGGAATTGAGGTAGAGGCTCTTGGGGTTGATGGAACTATGGAAAATAGGGTATAAAATATATTTTTTACCCATATGGTTGGAATAGTAGCTCACCCTATGTTGGTCTTTGCAGAGTATACCCCAGTTGACATCATACCCACAAATTGGGCTTGCTGGGATTGTCCCTCCCCATCTGGCCAACACGTTGAGCAGGCTTGGAGGCATGTGATCCTTACCTCTTGGTATGTTGGGTATCTCGTCCAAGATGGATTATGATGAAGGTGTTCTACCACATGACTGTTAAGGGTCATTATTGGGAACATGAGTAAGAAATACGATGGGTTGAATAGCAACTCCCTTGTATCACCTATTGGTCGATATGGGGTCATAGTAGTATCTCCCCAGTGATATTTTAGATTGAGTAGTAGCTCCACAATGTGGTTCCAAGTTGATATGTGATCACTGATGATATGCTCTTTGATGATGATACAGGTCATAGATTTTACTCCCCGTTGATATTGTGGGCAGTATCCCACCGACATATATTCGGGGTAGTATCTCTTTGACATGAGATTTTAGGCAGTAGCCCATTGACATATGTTCTAGGTAGTAGCCCAATAAATAGATGGTGCTAGATTAGGCTCCCCTCCAATGAAAAATTCTTCTTCTATATTCAAGAGTTTTCAGCACATGAGCAAGGAAAATAAATAGATAAGTATGAATGAGCAATATATAAATTGATATGATCAATGCTTATATGATATGATGAGATACATGAGATTGGATATGATTTCATGATAGTATACATGTTACATGATGTAGGTGTAATTATCCCTAGTTGAGAGGGATTGTTAAAATTATTCAAATGCGATCAAATTCCAATTTGGAAATCTCACCTAATGTAGATAATGATTGCATTGAATTCCTCTTTTCAGGAGGACCAAAATCAACCTAAATATCACCTTATTTGGACAAGTAGAAGTTGGTTTTTGAATTTATCAACCCACACATGTGCATATTAGATCAGGTCGGCCCTAAATAAAAGTGGACCCATTGGAAGGCTATAAATACAAGTCACCTCTACCTCATTCATATAATTATGAGACACTCTTATATCTTTTATTTTTCTTGTATAGGTCTGAGGTTCATTCGCGGTGGTTCAGGTTCGCTCTGAGGTGAAATTGCAGGTCCAAAGCTTACATCTCTAATTTAGGGTTTTGGGCCCCAGTCGCAGGCACATAACAAGAATATTTTGACCCTATTTGATCCCACATAGGCTCATGAGCGAGACTAGAGCTTTCCAGTCACACAAATAACACCTTGTGCATGTGACCTGGAGATTAGGGTTTCTGCAGTCAAGTTTCAACCCCAGTCGCATGCTTTTGAGGCTTAAAGGAGTGACTCAGAATCTATAGTTGCATGGATGAATCCTCCTCCATGCGACTAGGGAATAAAAGATGAAGTTTAAGTATTCCAAATTTTCTTCTCAGTGACCACAGGGTTCAACAATTGACTTATGATAGTGACAGTTCTGTACATACTTCAGAATCAGATTTTTGAGTGTATACTGACCCAGATTTATGCAGGAATGCAACAAAATAAACACATAACCATAAATACAGAGATGCAGTAGAAATAACACTTTATTTCATTAATATCAAAGAACTGAAATTCGCTTACAGACAGAATGGAAATAAAATTAGCTAGGGCGCTGGTAGCTATCTTGGAGAAGAGATGTGGTGGCTACAGGCCTCTGAACTGAGTTACAATGAGGCTCGAGGGCCTATTTATTATTTAGAAACAATGGGCAATCCTAAACAGCCAAAAACCTAACCCTAGGAGATGAAGCGCCAAAACTATGGGCCCCGTTTGGGTAAATTGGTGTTTTAACTTCCTAGGGGCGTAACTTTGGCATACGATCTCCGTTTGACGCGTACCAAACCTCGTTAGAAATATCTATCTGAGGACTATAAATTTTGAACGAGAAACATCGGTCCATGGACCCATGTTGCTCTCCGTTTTCCCAAAAAACGTCGTTTAGGGCCTCAAAACAGTTCTGGAAGTTCAGGACCCAAAAAACTGCTAAAAATAGTAAGTTGTGCCGAAACTGAAAAATTGAAAGAGACAATGGTGGGGCCCTAAGTGGAATAGGTGGGTGACCACCAATATCCACCTGGATCATATACATTGTTGAGTTCATTTCAAGGATGTTGTAGTTATTTTGCTGGTTATTTACATAGATGAAGATATGGATCATTGTACTCTCTTTTTCTGAATCATTTGATGACTATCTAAGAAGAATAATTTGCAAGGGTTTTCCCTGTAGTGGGTATTTCACTTAGCTCTGACCAATCCTGTTGTCTCTATGTGTGCATGTTTTTCTTCTATTGGTCTTTTATGTTTTTCTCCATTGATGATGATGGTATTTTTATTTATAAAAAATTGCATATGTTGATGAATAATGATCTAAATCTGAATAATTTTATGATGTTATGGGGTGAAATTAATGTATTAATGAAGAAATGCAATTATCAAAGCAAAGAAAAATTTAACCTTGTGAAAAATTAATAGTCTTGTCATTTTTATCATCCAATAATTGTTAATTTGTGTGATGTAAAAGGAGGGTTCCCCCTTGAAGAGGCTTATTTTGATTTCTTTGATCTATTTTTTCTTCTATTTTGTGATCTATTTACATAGCAGGAGTAGGTATGAATTTCAACTTGTTTGACTAGCCTTGACCAAAACTTCAGACGTCATATTTTCTCCTCTTGTGGGTATATTGACCAAGTCTGACCTGGGAACATTGCTAGTCAGTTTCATCCTATTTTTTACTAGAATAATTAGATATATTTCTTTATGAACTGAATAATTTCTCAAAGGAAAAGGTTGTTAGGTTTTCCCCCCAAGTGGGTTTTCTTAGGGTAAAAAACCTGTGTGACTTATTTTCCTGTCTCTTTATGATGCTACGGGAATTTTGTTTCTACTGTCTATATATTATATGTAATTTATTTATGATTAATGTGAATTCAATAAAAATTAATATATGAAATCATAAGAAGTAATTATCAGATTTCAATACCTTGAAAAATCAACATGGAATTTTAGATAAAAAAAGTTTATAAACCTACAATTTCACCCCCCGAACCACCCACATATGTTTTAGTAAGATTTGATAATTATATGGGAGTACCATGGGATGAATCATCCCTTCGAACCATTCCAATAACACCTATTTAAATAATGAATAGAAAACAACTTATTTTAAAACTTGCTTGGGGATTAAAAATAAAAAAGTCACAAGGATTGACTTTGGAGAAATCCACTATTAATTTTAGGAAGCAAGAGAGATAGGGTATGGTATTTACTACGATATCTCAAGTTAAATATGTGAATGGTCTAAAATTCCAACCTCCCTTTTATATGATTGATATGAAAATATGGAAAAAGTAGCAGGTGTCACTGCAAGAAAAGGAGAAGAAGAGAGATTGAGATCAATCTCAATGTAAACTATTTTCTAATTTACTATATTCTTATTGTTTTCATTTTCAATCATTCAAAATTCTATTTTTTTATTAAAAATTTGTATTAAATTCTTTTATTAAAATGATTAAATTAATCTTAGATGTATTTAGTATATTCAAAATGAGGACATTAATTAAATTCTCAACATATTTTGTGTGATTGTGCACGACTGAAACTAGCCTAGTTCCATATTAACCTAAGATATATCAAGCAGCAAGAGGGATAAAATATATCAAGCTACAAATATTTCCTAAAGTTTTGCATCAAAAAAGAGGTTTTCACCTCGAGATATTTAATCCCTCTTGGTGCTTGATAGATCCAGGGTTAATATGGATCTAGGCTGGTAGATAGTCTAGTTGGAACAATAGCTCAGAGTGTTGAAGGATGACACCAAGACAAATAAATAGGAGAGAATTAAGGTATAAGACTATAGGGGCATGTGCCTTAGGGTTTCATGAATCATAAAAGTACAAAAAATGAGTATTGAATGTTTTTATTCAACTGGAACAATGGCCAAAAGAACATCCCCAAGCCCCGACTGAAGTTCCTATATTTAATGCACAATAATTACTTTATGAATCTATAGAAATCAACTAAGCTCTTAAGACTTAGTAAATCTTAGAAAATTACATATCCCAATTGGTGGCCTAAAACTGTTGGAGCGGGGTTCCATGGGGTACATTTTTTGATATATTTTTGCATATGCACACTTTGAGGAAAGTTCAAGGGGATTTGGGGTGAGTCAAAGTCCATATTTTATGTAATTGTGTTTTAAGGGTAAACTATGGGCATCAAACCATCACTGAGACCATAGTATCTACATGCTAAGATGAATATAAATAGACAGATTGAGTCTAAGTGAGAAGTCATTCATGTTTTGATCTAAGTACGTTTGTGTGTCAGTGACATGCTTTTGTAAGTCTGGGTTTGGGTATGTTAGTGTTAATATGTCAGTGATCAAACATACTCTTTCAGTTTTTTTCCTAGAAGTCGTAGGTTTTTGGTCTATTCATACAAGTTCTCAAAATACATTTTGGTCACTGAAGGAGTCTAGGTTAGAAATGCTACTCCCTCGTCTCATCCATGGCCATAATCACTTTAAAGGTCATCTCATTCATTATCATTTTGAAGTTTTAGGTCATTCACTCCATCTCATATAAGTCTATTGTCCAGGTTTCATTTTTCTTCCTCTGAAAAACTCTAATTTGTCATCAAAACAAGACAAACAGTCCTTCATTTCACTCATAAGTCTTTTGAAGGGGAGATAACATACTTAGGAAGAAAAATTAAGATAAGTTGTCCTATTTAAAAATAATGTCAAAATATTTCGAAAGGAAAAATTATCTTATTGTTTCACTACAGGAAAAAAAACGTCATTTCAAAGCTATAAAATACAAAATAAAGCTCATCCAACCTCATTATTCTCTTTTTTTATCTGGTAGAGCTCCTCTCTTTCCTCCATTACACTCCTTAAGTGGTCAAGGGTCCGAAACCAAGGTGAGAAATTAGTCCAAGAACACTTTGTTACATTTCTGGTTGCCTATTGTTACGCTTATGTAGCCTCCTGCTACATTTCTGAGCCTGTTGTTACGCTTACGTAGCCTCCTGCTATGGTTTCTGAGCCATATGTTACATTTATGAGCCTGTTGTTATGCTTCTATATCCTCCTACTACACTTCTGAGGACATTGTTATGATTTTGCTGATTGGTGTTATGCTTCTGGAGGGTCCAAAATTATGGTATTTTGGCTCCCAAGCCATTCAAGCAAGGTCAAGGATTATGGGCATCAGTTCTTGGACCTCTGCAACAATAATTCAACATTCTTATAACCTCCCATGGTCAAATTATTAAGTTTATTATTGATTTTCATGCTCACTCCATACTCTATTATATCTTCACTTCTTCATGTCATTAAAATACTCCAGTGAAATAAATTGTGAGCCTTCCATCTAACACTATCCTACACCTCCCATCTACCTCATACTCTCATATCCCGTCATCCATATCCTCCCTAATAGCCATTTTCTCCAAACCCTAATTTTTAGCTAGTTTTTATAGTGATAAATAGGGAGTTTCTTGTGTTTCCCTGATTTGACCACCTTCCTCACATCCATTTCACTTGATTTCACTTAGATTATGGAGCTAACATGCAATCCTATCTCCTTAATGTCTTGTAAAATTTTCCTTCACTCCATAACCCTTCATCCAACCCTCTAAACCTACCCCATCCTTACACTTTGTTTTTCCCAAATTACACTACACATAGCCATCCAATCAACACACTAGGGTTTCATCCTTTCAATATGGAGAGTGAATATTACCAATTCAAGGGAGGGTGCCTCCTCAGATTAGAACCCTTCACCATGCATGAAATCAATGCTTCACCCTTAGCCAAAAGATGTTTTGAGAGGACTGGATGTTTGAGGTTTTGTGAGAAGATCACAGAGGAAGGATATCATATTCAAGTTACAAGTTTATTAGCCGCTAATATTAACATGGGAAAGGTCATCATTATAGGTGTATATTTTAAACGATCAACTTATATGATTTATTCAGCCACAAGTATTCTTAGTCAGGGAGAGAAGTGGTTTAAGGGCATGGACTTAGAACTTGAAGATTAAAAACAATTTCTCAAACCTCATGCTAGAGAGGAACCATATTAAATCTTCCATTTCAGAAATCTCTGTAACAAATATGCTCCTTTGATGATGTTAATAATGAAGTATTTCACATTTGAAGGAATATTTTACAAGTTGTATAGTTACCTTATCATGTTTTTGATGCATTTCACCTCTATCAAAACACTTGATTTGCCACATTACTTGTACATAAGTTTGATTAAGATGAATGAGAAGATTCAGAGCAGAAAAATAGATCATTACCCAAGTATTTTTCATCATGGTCTGGTCAAACTCATTATGTTGCATCACCTTTCATCTAGCAACATGACTTGGGAAAATTTCATGGAAAGAGTAGCAACAACGCCCACCACTATCTCTCCTTTCATGCATATCACATCATCACCATCACTGTCATCACAACCAATGGAGGTTGGCTCTTCTAGCATGAAAACTAAGATTTCAAAGGCTCCTAGGTTTTTTGAGTTTAATAATACCCATGAGAAGGGAAATAGACAGGTATTGACATCCAAATCTATCAAAAGTGTACTTACACTTGACACCATTGTTGAACAAAGTGAAATGGAGGAGAAACCTATCATGCATCAAGATGAAACACCTTTGCACCAACATAGTGAACCAACGCCACTGTAGGTTGAGGTAGTAGAGAAGGTTGAGATAAAATCAGCTGAGAAGATAATTAGGGATAAGGATGAGGAAATAGAAGAGTTCAGGGGGATATTCTCCATTGCTAATTCTCAAATCACTTTCCTACAAGAGGAGAATTTTCAATTGAAGGCGAAGTAGCTATTACAAAGAAAAACAAAACTAGATCTAGAGGTAGATAAAGGTAAATGTAAGTAGATGAAATAGTTTGATCAAATGGAGGACATGGATACTGAAACATAGCCAAGAAGGCTAAAGACAAGAGTCCTCAAAAGGGTGCTGGAACTAGAAAGACAGTCAGCTCATCCACGTGAAGAGTTGACCTTTGATGAGCTAATAGCCATGGAGATAAATCAAGAAAGAGAAATTTGGTTGGAAGGGTAAATTAACATTTGGAGAAGCTTTTGAAGATAGCTAAGAGGGAAAATAACCTCCAAAGACACGTGGAAAACCACTATCGCACTAGGAACAAAATTTCACAAATAAGGCTAAAACAACTGGAGAAAATGCTAAAAGAAACTCAAATGAAGCTTAAAGAGAAGGGTAGCTTATAGTTTTTTTCTGAACCTTCCTTGACTATTTATCCCATCACTAAAAAGTACTAAAAAATCAATTTTGAGAAATTTTGAAGAATTTTGGTATTTTTTGTTATTTTTGCACAATTATGGAAATTCCTCCTTAGAGAAGCGTAGAAAAATTTTGCCACGCTTATTTTAGGGGCATCCAAATGATGATTTGTTTATTTTTGGATGAATTTTGATGATTAAATAATAGATAAGGAACCCCCTTTGCATGACAGGATTTAATTTTGGAGAAAAGGCCAAAAGACCACTCATTTTCTATGCTTCTACCACCATTTTGGAGGCCTTGCTACGCTTCTTGAGTAACCTTGGGAGAATGATTTTTTGGAGGCCTTCCTGAGGATAATTTTGAAAAATTAAAGATTTTATGGAAAATAGACACAAAGGGCTAGTTGACCATTCTTTCAAAATTGGATTTGGAATCCTAAAAGTGCCTAAAACATGGCTATACACTTCTGTTACACTCCTGTAAAATTCTGCTATTCTTCTATTAGAAATGTTACACATCTGCATTGGATTCCTTGGTACACTTGTTGAGCTCAGAAAATGTATTTGAGGTTTTTTGTCATATGAGTTAGAATTAGAGTAATTGAGTTAGTTTTTTCCTCTTACAATGAGGGAACATGTAATTTAATGTAAGGGACAAAGACTCCTAGTTCATAGCTGAATTTTAGGAAATGGTTTCTAACCTCCCTAGAATCTAAGAAATGACTCAACTTGTGTATTTATCATGGATTTTGGATGGGATTTCGACCTGATGAGGTGTTATGGTTCATATTTTCTATAAGCAGACTCTCTTTAGTATTTTTTTGGGTTGGATAGTCTTATTTTGCAGTGGAGCTATTGTAACGACATTTTGGAATGAAATCAAAGACATATTTGCAGAACTTGTGTTCAGAATATTCTGGTATGAATTGGAGCATTTTCTCTTCTAGTATGTTTATCTATTCATGCTAAATGATATATTTTCCTCTTTCAGATACATCTTTCCATGTGTTTATCTTGTAAGTTTATAAGCAAAAATCATGTCTGTACATGCTCTGTTTTAGACAAGGTTTACATGATATGTCTATTTACTTCTAAATGAATGAATTCACCTCAGTTCTCATTCACACTCTCTATCACTTAATCCTATACTCAATTACCAATTAGGCATGATTTAAAACTACCTATCTAGCCTCACACATTCTCTGCAAATTGACCTTGAAATTCAGACCCAAAAACCCTAGACCTAGCCTTCTCACTGACCTTTCTATCCAACACTTAAAACATAAAAAAAAAATCTTATTTATTGATCTTAAATATCTAGCCTAATATTAATAGATATTCAATCAATCCATTGGCTACAAAGTGACAACGAGAGAGCCCTATCAGCCTTGGGAGGTTGGGGGGAGTGATAATATTTTTGGCGTCGTTGTTGAGGAGCGATTTCTAAAATTTCCCTATGAATATTTATTTAGTCCTTTGAAGGTTAGGCTTGTAGGTGACAAGCTCTAGTGTTCAAAACATGTTAAACTCTTAAATTTGAGCCAAAGTCCAAAATTCCTATCTAAACTGGCTCCGAAAAGACATACTAGGTCAAATCTAAACCCAAATCCCTCACCAATTGTGAATGACCCTAAGAGTCTTTTAAGAAATCATAAAACCAAGTCTCGAAAAGTCAAAGAGCTATTCTTCCACCTGTCAAATCATATTCCTTGTCTAGGATATTTCCTTCAGAAGATTTTTTCTATAATTTAGAATTTGAAAGATCTTTGTTTAGGTTTAAGTTAGAAACATTTCTTTAAAAAACTATCTTTGATACTTTTTATTTTGAGACCTTTGCACCATTTTTTGAGTCCTTTTATTTCAAATTTGATAGTGAAGTCTGATCTAATTTCTACAAACTTAAAGGATTGGTGGATGAGTTTCAATAAAATTCTAAAAGAGCTTATTTCCAATATCAGCAAAAGGCTTTTTCTTCACCACCTTTTATTACACCTTCTCAAAATAATACATCATCATCTCTTCCTTTCATTCCATCATTACCTCTGCAAGTTTTCACTCCATTAGCACCTCCACCGCCTCCTCCGTTGGTCATGGCCAGATTTGCTCCATTGATCCTACCTCAAGAATTCACTTCACTACCTTAGAAATATTTTCAGAGATTCCCCCTTTTTTATGGAACATCAGTGGTTAGTTCTTATCAACACATCGCCAAAGTGATTGATTTCATAGATCTTGAAGATATTGACAATGATGATGCCAAAATGTGCATCATTGTATAAATTTTCTTAGGAGAGGTTAAGAAAGGGTTTCTCTCTCTCAAATATGGGTCAATAGGTATTTTAGAGTAGTCAATTAAATTTTTTATGGTGAAATGGGAAGAGAATAAGTATCCATTGAAAATTTTAGCTGAGTGTAATGCTTTGAAAAGGAATCCCATTGAGTCTTTCCAAGACTTTACAACTATATTCAATAAAATATATGATTAAATTCCTGATAATATTAACCCTCCTCCAAGCCTTGATTTAATTCATTATCCTCATGGTTTTTATCTTGACATGGCCTATGAGATGAGGGAAAGAAACCCATCAACTCTTGAAGAAATGTAGAGAAACGTAGTGAGCATGGAAGTTAATTTGATCACCAAGAAGTATAAAATCAAGATTGAGAAAAGGGTCACTATCAAAGAGGAAACATCTATTTCATTATAAGGAAAATTAGACAACTTGATCAAGACCATGGAGAATATGATGGATAAAATTTCCATCATTGGTAGACAAGCTGAACCCTCCATTAGAAATCCAAATTTCACGGGTCAAAATCAGCAGCCTCAATATATGATCAAGAAAAGGGAACAGAGGGGTCAAGATCCTCAAAGTCAGCAAAAAATTCACACTTCATTTGAGTATAACTACACTGAAGGATCTAATGAAGAATATGAAGAATAAATTTCTGGTGGGAATCATTTATTTGAGGAAAATAAACAACCTATTTTCCTTACTGAAGAAGATCAATTTTCTACATAAAGTTGTGCACCAGACAATGAACAATATGTCTTGTCAAATGATGACATGTTATCAGTGCGGACGGATATCAAAATTCTCTTTCTCAAGTGTAGAGACAATATTATTTTAGGATTAGGAATATTCCTATAACCTCCAAGCAGAAAAACAGAATGCTCAAGTAGATGCTCATCATAAAGCAACTGTTTCTCCAAATCAAAGTAAAGAAAAAGGACATGCTATTCCTAATCATGCTAAAGGAAATGAAGTTTCCTTCAGTGGTCAGATAAAGGATAAAGAAGTCCAAGATGGAGGACATAATAAGGATACTTCACACAAATATCATCTCGAAAGGAAAGATGCACCATTGAAAGAGGTCGAAAAACATTATGCTCTTTTTAGTATTGAAAATAAAATTGCCAAATTGAGAGTATCCATTTCTCTAACTGAAATAGTCAATAATGATCAATACAAAGTTTAAGTATCCAAGTTTATTAGAATGGATCAAATTTATAACATGGTTAATGTGAGTGATGATCACCTGGAGCTTCTATTTGGTCCTGTTGTTGATGGTGATCTAGAAGATAGTGAGGTTCCTCCATTTTATCTAAGCCTCAAAATCCATTATTTTATCCTCCATAACGCCATGGTTGATTCTGGAGCCTCTCACACCCTTATGAACAAGGCCATTATGGATACATTAGGATCGGATATCACAAGACCTTATCATGATATTTATTCGTTTGATTCAGGGAGGGTGAAATCTCGTGGCCTCATTAAGGACCTAGTGGTGCCATTAGAGAAAATCCCAACCACGAATGTAATCATGGATGTTGTTGTGGCTTATATCCCTCCCAGATATGGAATGTTTCTCTCCTGGCCATGGGGAGTGAAGCTTAAAGGTACCTCACAACTTGAATTTTCATATGCTACCATTCCCATCTGTTGGAAACTCGGGAAACTATACCGGGTGTTAGCACTGAAAATGTTGATGGTGTAATTGCTATTGTGTCACTGTTTTCAATTTTTTATTGTGTCCTAGTCCATGTCCAAAGTTTGAGTCATTTTCAATAAAAGTTAAAAATAGTCCCAACATCAAGGTATTTTTAATTGAATAGGTATCATAGTGTTTTAGTGTCCTAAAATAAGTTAAAATACATATTTTGACTTACGTTAGTGTTGAAGGTTAGTCGATGTTTGGGTAATAAAATCGCAGTCATCTGGTCTAGAATAATAGCTACCTTTGTTGCAAATTCATTTTTTAAAACAGTAATACAGCAAAGGGCAGCTATTTATCAAAAATGGAAGTCATTTGTCCACCTTCCTCACATCCATTTCACTTGATTTCACTCATAATATGGAGCTAACATGAAATCCTATCTCTTTAATGTTTTGTATAATTTTCCTTCGCTCCATAACCCTTCATCTCATCCTCTAACCCTACCCCATCCCTACACTTTGTTTTTCCCAAATTACACTACACATAGCCATCCAATCAATACACTAAGGTTTCATCATTTCAATATGGAGAGTGAGAATAAAAAATTCAAGGGAGGGTGCCACCTCATATTAGAACCCTTCACCATGCATGAAATCAATGCTTCACCCTTGGCCAAAAGATGTTTTGAGAGGACTGGATGTTTGAGGTTTTGTGAGAAGATTATAGAGGAAGGATATCATCTTCAAATTACAAGTTTATTCGCCGCTAATCTCAACACAGGAAAGGTCATCATTATAGGTGTATATTTTAAACGATCAACAGATATGGTTTCTTCAACCACAAGTATTCCTAGTCATGGAGAGAAGTGGTTTAAGGGCATGGACTTAGACCTTGAAGATTACAAACAATTTCTCAAACCTCATGCTAGAGAAGAACTAGATTACCTCTTCCATTTCAGACATCTCCATAACAAATATGCTCCTTTGATGATGTTAATAATGAAGTATTTCACATTTGAAGGAATATTTTCCATGTTGTATAGTTACCTTATCAGGTTGTTGATGCATTTCAACTCTATCAAAACACTTTATTTGCCACATTACTTGTACATAAGTTTGATTAAGATGAATGAGAAGATTTAGAGAAAAAAAATAGATCATTACCCAAGTATTTTTCATCATGGTCTGGTCAAAATCATTATGTTGCATCACCTTTCATCCATCAACATGACTTGGGAAAACTTCATGGAAAGAGTAGCAGCAATGCCCACCACTAGCTCTCCTGTCATGCATATCACATCATCACCATCACTGTCATCACAACGAATGGAAGTTGGCTCTTCTAGCATGAAAACTAAGATTTCAAAGGCTCCTAAGGTTTTTGAGTTTAATAATACCCATGATAAGGGAAAGAGACGAGTATTTACACCCAAATATGTCAAAAGTGTACTTACACTTGACACCATTGTTGAACAAAGTGAAATGGAGGAGAAACCTCTCATGCATCAAGATGAAACACCTTTGCACCAACATAGTGAACCAACGCCACTAGAGGTTAAGGTAGCAAAGAAAGTTGAGATAAAATCAGCTGAGGAGATCATTAGGGATAAGGATGAGGAAATAACAATGTTCGAGAGGATCTTCTCCATTGCTAATTCTCAAATCAATTTCCTACAATGGGAGAATTTTCAATTGAAGGTGAAGTAGTTGTTACAAAGAAAACCAAAACTAGATCTAGAGGTAGATAAAGGTAAATGTAAGTAGATAAAATAGTTTTATCAAATGCAGGACATGGATATTGAAACATAGCTAAGAAGGCAAAAGACAAGAGGCCTCAAAAGGGTGCTGGAACTAGAAAGACAGTCAGCTCATCCACCTAAAGAGTTGACCTTTGATGAGCTAATAACCATGGCGATCAATCAAGAAAGATAAATTTGGTTGGAAGGGTGAATTAACATTTCGAAAAACTTTTGAAGAGAGCTAAGAGGGACAATAACCTCCAAAGACATGTGGAAAATCACTATCGCACCAGGAACAAAATTTCACAAATAAGGCTAAAACAACTAGAGAAAAGGCTAAAAGAAACTCAAATGAAGCTTAAAGAGAAGGATAACTTAGATTTTTTGGTTGAAAATTCCTTGATTTTTTATCCCATCACTAAAATGTGCTACAAAATCAATTTTGAGAAGTTTTGAAGAATTTTGGTATTTTTTGTGATTTTTGCACAATTCTAGAAATTCCTCCTCAGAGAAGTGTAGAAAAATTTTGCTAAGCTTATTTTAGGGGCATCCAAATTATGATTTGTTTATGGTTAGATGCATTTTTATGATTAAATCATAGATAAGTAACCCCCTTTTCATGATAGGGTTTAATTTTCGAGAAAAGGCAAAAAAACTACTCATTTTCTATGCTTCTACCACCATTTTGGAGGCCTTTCTACGCTTCTTGAGTAACCTTGGAAGAATGAATTTTTGGAGGCCTTCTATAGGGTAATTTTGAAAAATCAAAGATTTTATGGAAACCAGACACAAAGGGCTAGTTTACCATTCTTTCATAATTGGATTTGGACTCCTAAAAGTGCCTAAAACATGTCTACACACTTCTGCTACGCTCCTATAAAATTCTGCTATTCTTCTGTCCGAAATGTTACACATTTGCATTGAATTCCTTGGTACACTTGTTGAGCTTAGAAAATGTAAAAAATTTAAGGTTTTTTTTTCCTATGTGTTAGTTAATTTTTTCCTCTTACAATGAGGGAACATATAATTTAATGTAAGGGACAAACACTCCTAGTTTATAGATGAATTTTAGGGAATGGTTTCTAACCTCCCTAGAATCTAGGAAATGACTCATCTTGTGTATTTATCATGTATATTGGATGGGATTTCGACCTGATAAGGTGTGATGGCTCATAATTTCTATAAGTAGACTCTCTTTAGTATTCTTTTGGGTTGGATAGTATTATTTTGCAGTGGAGCTACTGTAACAACATTTTGGAATGAAATCAAAGACATATTTGCAGAACTTGTGTTGAGAATATTCTGGTATGAATTGGAGGATTTCCTCTTCCTATGTGTGTTTATCTATTCATTCTAAATGATATATTTTCCTCTTTCAGATACATCTTTCTATGTGTTTATCTTGTAATTTTATAAGAAGAAATCATGTTTGTACATGCTCTTTTTTAGACAAGGTTTACAAGATATGTCTATTTACTTCTAAATGAATCAATTCACCTTAGTTCTCATTCACACTCTCTATCACTTAATCCTATACTAAATTACCAATTATGCATGCTTTAAAGCTACCTATCTAGCCTCACACATTCTCTACAAATTGACCTTGAAATTCAGACCTAAAAACCCTAGACCTAGCCTTCTCACTGACCTTTCTATCCAACACTTAAAACATCAAACAAAAATCTTATTTACTTATCTTACATATATAGCCTAATATTAATAGATATTCAATCAATCCATTGACTGCAAAGTGAAAATGAGAGAGCCCTCTCTGGTTCTAGTAAGGCTAGCTACCTGAGCTAAAGCCTGGTTTGTGGTTACCTTCCTTCAATCCCACTTTCAGCCTTGGGAAGTTGGGGGGAGTGATAACATTTTCACATCGTTGTCGAGGAGCGATTGCTAAAATTTCCCAATGAATATTTATTTAGTCCTCTGAAGATTAGACTTGTAGGTGACAAGCTCTAGCATTCGAAACATGTTAAACTCTTAAATTTGAGACAAAGTCCAAAATTCCTCTCTAAGCTGGCTCCTAAAATACATACTAGGTCAAATCTAGACCCAAATCCCTCACCAATTGTGAATGACCGTGAGAGTCTTTTAAGAAATCATAAAACCAAGTCTCAAAAAGTCAAAGAGCTATTCTTCCACTTGTCAAATCATATTCCTTGCCTAGGATATTTACTTCAAAAGATTTGTTCTATAATTTAGAATTTGAAAGATCTTTGTTTAGGTCTAAGTCAAAAACATTTCTTTTATAAACTATCTTTGATACTTTTGATTTTGAGAGCTTTGCACCATTTTTTTTTTTTTAAATTTAAAATTTAAAATTTTTTAATTTTAATTTTAATTTTAATTTTAATTTTAATTTTTTAATTTTTTTTTTCCTGAATTTGATAGTGAAGTATGGTCTAATTTCGACAAGCTGAAAGGTTTGGTGGATAAGTTTCAAGAAAATTCCAAAAGAGCTTATTTCCAATTTCAGCAGTAGGCTTTTGCTTCACCACCTTTTATTACACCTTCTCATAATAATACATCATCATCTCTTCCTTTCATTCCATAATTACCTCTGCAAGTTTTCACTCCATTAGCACCTCCACCACCTCCTCCATTAGTCATGGCCAGATTTGTTCTGTTGATCCTACCTCAAGAACTCACTTCACTACCTTAGAAATATGGTCAGAGAATCCCCATTTTTTATGGAACAACAGAGGTTAGTTCTTATCAACACATTGCCGAAGTGATTGATTTCATAGATCTTGAAGATATTGATAATGACGATGCCAAGATGCGCATTATTGCACAAATTTTATTAGGAGAGGTTAAGAAAGGGTTTCACTCTCTCACAAATGGTTCAATAGGTATTTCACAACAGTAGATTGACTTGTTTATGGTGAAATGGGAAGAGAATAAGAATCAATTGTAGATTTTAGCTGAGTGTAACACCTTGAAAAATAATCCCAATGAGTCTTTCAAAGACTTTACAGCTATATTCAATAAAATATATGATTAAATTCCTGATAATATTAACCCTCTTCCAAGCCTTGATTTAATTCATTATCCTGATGGTTTCGATCTTGACATGGCCTATGAGATGAGGGAAAGAAACCCATCAATTCTTGAAGACATGTAGAAAAACGCAGTGAGCATGGAAGCTAATTTGATCACCAAGATGTATAAAATCAAGACTGAGAAAAGCATCACTATCAAAGAGGAAACATCTCCTTCATCAGAGGGAAAATTACACAACTTGATGAAGACCATGGAGAAGATGATGGATAAAATTTCCATTGTTGATAGACAAGCTAAACCCTCCATTAGAAGTCCCAATTGCACGGGTCAAAATTAACAGCTTCAATACATGATTAAGTAAAGGGAACAAAGGGGTACAGATCCACAAAGTCAGCAACAAATTCACACTTTATTTGATTATAACTACACTGAAGGACTTGATGAAGAAGATGAATAATAAATTTCTGGCGAGAATCATTTATTTGAGGAAAATCAACAGCCTATTTTCCTTACTGAAGAAGATCAATTTTCTACATAAATTTGTGCATCAGAAAATAAAAAAATATGTCTTGTCAAATGATGACATGTTATCAGTGCAGACGGATATCAAAATTATCTTTCTAAAGTGTAGAGACAATATTTTTTGAGGAGTAGGAATGTTCCTATAACCTCCAAGAAGAAAAAACAAAATGCTCAAGTAGATGCTCATCATAAAGAAACCATTGCTCCAAATAAAAGTAAAGACAAAGGACGTGCTATTCCTAATCATGCTAAAGGAAAGAAAGTTTCCTCTAGCGGTCAGATAAAGGATAAAGAAGTCTAACATGGAGGACATAATAAGGAAACTTACACAAAGATCATCCCGAAAGGAAAGATGCACCATTGAAAATTGGTCGAAAAACATTATGGTCTTTTTAGTATTGAAAATGAAATTTCCAAATTGAGAGTATCCATTCCTCTAACTGAAATAGTCAAGAATGATCAGTACAAATTTTAGTTATCTAAGTTTCTTATAGTAGATCAAATTTCTAACATGGTTAATGTGAGTGATGATCACCTGGAGCTTCTATTTGGTCATGTTGTTGATGATGATCTAGAAGATAGTGAGGTGCCTCCATTTTATCTAAGCCTCAAAATCCATGATTTTATCCTCCATAAAGCCATGCTCGATTCTGGAGCCTCTCACACCCTTATGACCAAGGCCATTATGGATACATTAGGATTGGATATCATAAGACCTTATCATGATCTTTATTCATTTGATTCAGGGAGGGTCAAATCTCATGGCCTCATTAAGGACCTAGTGGTGCCATTAGAGAAAATCCCAACCAAGAATGTACTCATGGATGTTGTTGTGGCTTATATCCCTCCGAGATATGGAATTTTTCTCTCCCAGCAATGGGGAGCAAAGCTTAGAGGTACCTTACAACTTGAATTTTTATATGCTACCATTCCCATCTTTTGGAAACTCAGGAAACTATACCAGGTGTTAGCACTGAAAATGTTGATGGTGTAATCACCATTGTGTCACTGTTTTCAATTTTTTATTGTGTCCTAGTCCATGTCCAAAGTTTGAGCCATTTTCAATAAAAGTTAAAAAGAGTCCCAACATCAAGGCATTTTTAATTGAATAGGTGTCATAGTGTTTTAGTGTCCTAAAATAAGTTAAAATATCTATTTTGAATTATGTTAGTGTTGAAGGTTAGTCGATGTTCGGGTAATAAAATTGCAGTCATCTGGTCTGGAATAATAACTACCTTTGTTGCAAATTTATTTTTCAAAACAGTAATACAGTAAAGGGCAGCTATTTCTCAGAAATGGAAGTCATATATTTCATACAGTGAAAAGTGTAGCTATTTCACTAAGATTTTGGTTATCTCAGTAAAGAGGCTATAGGTACACAAGCAATCAACTTTCAAAGAAAGAAAATTAAGGCTTCATGGCAACTAGAGTTCTTTAAAAGCAAAGTGCAGCCTGTAGAAAATAGATTGACCAACAGAGCGGGACATCCAGAGAAGAGAAACAGAGAATGTTTAAAGGGAGCTTGCCAGGAATTAAACTAGGGAATGAAGCGATGGAGAAGAACCGCATGCAGAATGAGAGAACGACCATGATCCAATCGCAGATCTAAAAGGGAAGAAACCGACGATTGAGATTCTAGCACAAATGGATCCACTTTACAAATCACAGTTTTTAAAGTTTACCATAAGGCGATCGCATGGTATGTTAAGTGATTTGTGATGTGATGAGGAAATTAAGGGTGAGCAAGGAATACCACCAGATATGGGTGCAAATCAACAGTAGAGATTAAAGTCTAGATGGAACGATTTCGCAAATCATAGTTCTTAAAGTTTATCGTTAAGGAAGTCACATGGTATCTTAAGTGATTTGTGATATGATGAGGTGAGGGGCACGTGTTGGCGTAGAGCACCAGCATGATTTCATAAATTGTAGAGTTTACAATTTAGCCGTTGTCATTGTAGAGTTAAATTTGCGGGCGACCGATTTACGATAATACGGAAATTTGCAATGTGTGATGCCTTCCGATTGGTCACTAGGTTGTGGGGCCCTAGAACCACAATTTCTCGTGTATGCATATTGTTTGGGAGTAATTGCGGTTTTGTTTAAAGTTCCTATAAAGTGATCGTTGTTGATTTCATGTGCATGTATGTTTATAAAAATTCTGATGCATGATCTGCGATCGGTCCCATTTCTCTGCCATGTCACCTCCACTCTCATTGCACATCATACTTCACCATTTTCAACATTTAACTCCCGCATTTCATAATAAAACTTTTGATGCACGATCTCTAATCGGTCCCACTTATTCGCCACATCATCACCCCCTCGCTTATCATTCATTCTGCTCCATATATCATCTATCAATTAAGCCTACTTCAAAGGGTTTCTTTGTAATTTCTCATAAAATGAACCTTCATCATTATATCCAAAATTTTCAGGTTTTCCACCATTACAAAGTTTTTTCAACCAAAAAAGGGGAAAGGAACAGTGGAAAAATGACAGAATTTCTCTCAAACAGTTTTCTACCACTACTCTCAGTGCCAACACGTTTTTACCAGGCAGTGAGCAGTATTCAAGGAAAAACCACACACTATTTTCATTGTTTTTTGCACTTTTTATGGAGTTGGTTGCACCAGAACGGAAGAGTGGTCTTCGAATAAGCTACCACTTCACACAACCATTTCGGAGTGAAAACCTTCAATATGTCTTCATGATGTTTATCTTGTTTTTAATGTAGCACTTTGTAATTAAGATTAAGGGATAAGCCTCACCTCTTGCATGAGGTTGTAATGAATTTTGAAACAGATTTACCTTTTTCTGTGGAAGATGATAGTATCATATATTGTATATATATGCCAAACTGATATGAAGTCAGGGTTGGTTGGTGGTTATAAAATTTTGACTTCTATGAACTATAATATTTTTTCTAATGAAATGGAATGATACCACTGAGGACTTATTAACAATTTGTTGTGTGTATTGTCTACTTTACTTGTGTTTCCATATCTCCTATCTTCTAGTTCTAGTTTTAAAATCATCACACTGTTATGTGTTTTTATTAGTCTCTTAAGCATGCTCTGTGTTTTATCAGTTCTTTTTAGTCTCAGACAGTGGGAATTCCTGATATAATATATGTTATAACAGTGGAAGAGCATCACTCATGATAGTTATTCTTCATGATATTTCAGTGAGAATATTGTCAGACTAGAAATAGCTTTCTCTCAATGGAATATTGTCAAATTGCTACTTTTGTGAATTTCTACTAAATGCAGTATATTTATGTTTTACAGGCCTACTAATTTTCCTCTCATCTTACAATTTCCTCTCCTCATAGACTACAAACTTGAACCTTGCTACCACATCAAGTTACAATACCCTCTTTAGTAGAACTGTGGATTTGACCGAAATATCTCTTTAGTGAATCAAAGTTTATACCATCTTCCATTCTTTTAAAACAAAAAATTAAAATTTCCTTAGAGTTTAAGATGTTTCTGGTTAGGTTAGGCGCTTGCTACAGTCCAAGTGTTTATTCCAGCGCCAACATCTTTTGGTGCGTCTGCTGGGAGATGAATGCCTTGTAACAAAGTATCCTCTTGAGTATATTGTTATGAATTGCTGCTAATCAGTTCTTGGTGGTGAACAATAATTGGTGACTTTAATGAGACTAAAAATTTGTTCACTTGGCAACCCCACGAAGAGGAAGAGGGGTTTCAAGATCTCCTTCTACAAGGTGGAATCCGAAATATTCAATTGTGACTCCAGTTGCTGACCCAGATAAAATCATCAAAGATGCTAAAGGAAAACGAAGATCAGTTGAAGCCACATCTCAGTCAGTGAAGAAGGTACACAAAAAGTATGTTCCAAAGAAAAAGGTACTTCTATCTACTTTAGAATATAAGGAGGTTTTAGTTTCAAAATATTTTGCTGAAAAATATCAAGTTGAAGCTACTCCTCTAGAAAATAAAGTGGATATTGTTAACCTAGGCTCAACTAAAGGATTTTCTTACTCATCACCTAGTAAATTTGAAATGAGTACTGTTCTATTCAAAGAAGAAGAAACTGAATTTCTAATTGTTTAAAATAAGTCAAAAGAGTTTGTGCCGAATGAAAGGGAATTAGAACAATTATTGGCTATTGAACCTTTTATTTATAGGGATATTTTGATTGAATAATACTTTAATAATATTTTAAATTTCCTTCAGTCTCTTGTCACCCCTGAAAAAGAATATTTTCCTTTCTCTCCAAATCTGGCTGTTGGGTCATCTTCCTCTCATCCACTTGAAGAGATTGTACCTAAAGGTCTTACTTTTAATTTATATGATTTCCTTCCTCATCAAAATAAAGTTGGATTAACTCCATCCCCTCAAGAAACAACTTTAGATCCCAATTCTTCTACTGAAGGAGAAGTCAAGACATCCTTTGTTCATCTTTTTGAAAACCCACTTTTCTCTGTTCTAAAGCCTGAAAAATCAGCTCAAGGCCCCCAATTTTCTACTACCCTAAATCAGAATCAGAATTCACCAATTTTATTTCCTATTTCTCAAATAGCTAAATCAAATTTACATCAGCAAAATATGTCCTAGCCCACCGTTACAAGGATACAACAGATAGTGGCTGCGAGATATGCGCCACTTGTTCTCCCTCAACACATGCATGCACTTCCCCAAGGATATTACTTGAAATATCTTCCAATATATACTGGGGAGGGAGAAGGAGTTTGTGCTAAAGAAAATTTAGTGGCTTTCTATAGTTATGCTAATAATTAGAATAATTAACATGAAGATGTTTGGTCAAGACTCTTCATTCAGAGATTGGATGGTGAAACTTGAAAATGGTTTAGAATTTTGGATCAAAATTCAATTACACGAATTGATGAATTAGAATAGATATTTGTGAAGCATTGGGGTGATAGGAAAGACTATGTTTATTATCTTACAAAATTTGGAACTCTGAAGAAGAAGGAAGATGAGTGTTTAGTTGATTTTGCTAAGAGGTTTAATAAGATTTATTAGAAAATTCCTAAAGAAATTAAACCCACTGAAACCACAACTATGATAAATTTTGCAAATGCTTAAGTTTATGAGTTTTCCTTATGGTTGAGGGATGAAAAAAAATAGACATTGACAACTATGAAAGAGGCTGAAATTGGAGTGCAGTCTAATCTCATGGCTTCAAATAAATTAAAAATGGAGGAAGAAAAAGCAGCAAAAGATAAAAAGAAGATGAAAGAAGAAAAACATTCTTGTTATAAATCTCTTTCAGTAGAAGAAAAGATCGATCAAATTTCCAATTTGATCAAGGAACTTGCCTCCAAGATATCAAAATTACAAGTAGAAAATAAACCAGCTGCTAAATCCAATCAAAACAAACCTAATAGAAATCATGCTCCCTTCAGGAGGCCTTTTCAGCCTCAACATATCCTACATTGCCCAAGTAAAAATGTTGATGATCAAAATGTTCAACCTCCTTTGAATAATTTTGCTGAAGAAGAACAACAAGGAAATGAGGAATAAAATGAAGAAATAAACCATGTGGGAGAAACTTCACAGTCAACATGTTTGACATTGCAAGAATATGAAGATATATCAAGAATTTATTTGTTTTATGATGATATGAATGCTCAAATTTATACACAAAGTGATAAAAAAACAACAAGAAGTTAAAAATAGAAATTACCCTTTGAGGTCAAAAGGTTCTGTTCAGCATCCTCAACAAAAAAACAAATTCAGATAAACAAGCTGCTAAAGAGAAGGCCAAGGTAAATGAGGTTCCTCCACCTCAAAATTGTGCTCCAATGGTTAAAATTACTGCAGAAAATAAGGAATTAGTTCCAATTTATTTCAATTTCAAATATGAATTGAATAAAATCAAAATTCCAGTCCCACTACTGGAATTATTGAAAAATCCGACATATAAAGAGTCTTTTAGAAGACTATTGCAGCCTTATCTCGCTCCTAATTCAGTCAACCTTGAGGATGAGCATCCCAATATTTATCTAGGTTGTCATATCCAAGACCAAAAAGATGATAACTCACCACCTTTCTACTTGTAACTCAATATACAGGAAAATTTGCAACATAATTGTCTGTTATATTCCGGAGCTTCCCATAATCTCATGCCAAATAAAGTGGTGGATGAATTGGGATTAGACATCACCAGGAAATACCTTGAACTTTACACCTTTGACTCAAAAAAATTCAAGTGTCTTGGAGTGATTAAGGGTTTGGTTATTTCCCTTACCTAGCTGCCTATGAAGAGCTTAGTAATGGACATTGTGGTTGCCAACATTACTTCTAGATTTGGGATGTTGCTTTCCAGATGTTGGTCTAAGAAATTGGGAGGTACCCCTCAGATGGACATGTCATATACTACCATCCCAATATTTGGAGGGGAATTCAGAAGTATGTATAGCGAAACCAAAATGGCCTACATTATTAGTGATCAACACAATGCATCAAATAATCCCATATATACTGAAGAAAACTTAATTGGGGTCATCAATTCTGCACCTTGCTGCTGATGATAATGATTTCCAGCCTGAAATAAGTGAAAAAAACACTTTCAAGGTGAAAATGATCAACATTTAGAAGGAGGACAGATCTGAAAATTGTACTTTGATGGATCCTCTTCAAGAGAAGGATCAGGAGCCAGTGTAGTCCTCATTTTTCCTACTCAGCAAAAGGTGACCATATCATACAAACTACAATTTTCTACCACTAACAACATGGCTGAGTATGAAGCACTTGTACTGGATATGAAGGTAGCGGAATATTTGGGAGGAGAAAAATTAATTGCCTTCGGTGATTTAGAGTTGGTGATTAACCAGGTGAGAAACAATTACCAAGTAAAAAATTCCAAATTGAAGAATTATAGGAATGAAGTCTGGGATTTGATTGAGCATTACTTTTCAACATTTAATATAAATTTTTTCACTAGAGAAGAAAATCAAATTTTTGATTCACTAGCTATTGTTTCTATTAATTTCAAAGTTACTCTAGATTTCAAGGCAGTATATGATGTTAAAATAAAAAAAATACCTTCAATTCCTGATAACATCAAGCACTGGCAAGTATTTGAGGATGACAGGGAGATTCAGAAATTTTTAGAGTGTGTAGAAGTTTTGGAGACATACAAATTGATGATGAGAAGGAAATTGTTGAAGACCAAAATAGAAGCCCTTTTAAGAAAACTATGGCTGAGAAAAACATTATAGATATGAAAACTAACTTTATTCCTAAGGGTTTAGTTCCTTTAGAAAGGTTGTTTGATAATAATGATGTTTTTTTCAAGCCTGAAAGAAAAGTTGATGGAGAGAGTACAATAGAATGTAACATTGGTACAGAAGACCAACCAAGATTAGTCAAAGTGTCCAAATTCCTTCCTCTGGAAACCAGAAAAAATTATGTCAAATCGCTGAAGGAATTTGCTGATATTTTTGCATGGTTTTATAGTGAATTGAAAACTTATGGAAATAGCATAATGGAGCACAAGATCACTTTGAAAATAGATGAAAACCTTGTAGCGCAAAAAATCAGACACATCAATCCCATGTTGCTCCCAATCATTGAGAAAGAAATCAAAAAATTATGGGAAGCAAATATAATTCATCCTTTGAGGTTTTCTAACTGGGTAGCTAATATAGTCCCGATCAGGAAAAAGAATGGAGAGATAAGGATTTGTGTTGATTTTCGCAACCTGAACCGGTGCTCCTTGAAAGATAACTATCCACTTCCCAAGATGGATTATATCTTGCAGAAGGTTGTAGGATCCAAAAGACTGTCAATGATTGATGGCTTTTCAAGCTATAATAAGATTTTAGTTAACAATCAAGACAAAGAAAATACAACATTTACCACACCATGGGGCACATTCATGTACAACAAAATGCCATTTGGTTTGATGAATACAGGTGCAACCTTTCAAGGAGCAATGGATATTGCCTTTGTGAGAGAAAATGACAGATTTTTGGTCATCTATTTGAATGACATCACAGTATATTCAAAATCTAATGAAGATTACTTGAAAATTTTGAAGCAAGTTTTTGACAAATGCAGAAAATTTGGTTTGTCCTTAAACCCAAAAAAGTCATCTTTTGTGTTCCAAGAAGGTAATTTATTAGGACATATTTTAATAGAAAGTGGCATCTACATTGATTCGGGAAGAGTACAAGCTATTCATAAGATTGGTTTTCCAAGAAATAAAAAGGAATTGTAGTAATTT
This sequence comes from Pinus albicaulis, assembly GCA_034641835.2. Classification (NCBI taxonomy): domain Eukaryota; kingdom Viridiplantae; phylum Streptophyta; class Pinopsida; order Pinales; family Pinaceae; genus Pinus; species Pinus albicaulis. The sequence goes on along the minus strand of CM076570.1, from coordinate 561,325,820 downwards.
TTAGGGAAAATCAATTTTCTGAGGAATTTTGTTCCTAACTTTGCAAAGTTGATCAAACATATAAATGTATTGCTAAAAAAAAGATGCAGAATTTAAGTGCACATATGAAGCACATAATTCTTTTTTAGCAATTAACTTTGCCTTGACTAAAGCACTATTTTTGATTAGTCCTGATTTTGAAAAGGATTTTCTGATTTTTTCATATGCTTTAGAAGAAACAATTGTAGTTGTATTACTATAGAAGAATAAGGATAGTTTGGAGAAACCAATTTCATTTTTTAGTCATGCTTTAAGGGATGTTGAATTAAAGTACAACTTGACTGAAAAACAAGCATATGCACTAGTTAAGGCTTTGAAGTCTTTTCAAAATTATGTGTTGCATTCAAAGATAATTTCTTTTGTGTCTGATACCACTGTTAAATATGTATTTTTGCAGCTAGATAAAAATGGAAGGAGCGAATGATGGATGACCAAGATTCTTGAATTTGATGTTGAAATCAAACCAACTAAATCGATAAAGGGTCAGGGCTTGGCTCGCTTGATGGCTGAATCTAACTACAAATCTGTAAATTTGAATGTATAGGCAGCTGAAGGAGAATATGGAGAAGGTATTGCTAATTATCCGGAAATATTTAATTCAGATGGGTATAGGGATATAGTTTACTTTTGTTAAATTTCAACAGTCCACCTAAAATGGATAAATCTAAAAGGAGAGCTTTTAAATTGAGAGCTATGAAGTATTTCATTTTAGAAGACCATATTTACTGGAAATATCATGTTGGAGTCTTGTTAAGATGTGTAAATGAAGTAGAATCCCAGGAGATTATGACAGGGATACATGCAGGGGTGTGTGGAGGGCATTTATATTGTAGAGCCACTCCAAAAAAATTCTTACAAGTTGGCTATTATTTTCCAACCCTTTTCTTTGATGTATTTTCCAAAGTCAGGAGTTGTGTTGAATGTCAGAAATGTGCTGGTAAATGGAAATTGATACCATTACCTCTCATTCCTATTTTAGAAAATGTTCCTTTCTAGCAGTGGGGGCTAGACTTCATTGCTGAAATTCATCGACCTTCATCACGACATAATAGATGGATTATTACAGCTATGGAATATTTCACTAAATGGATTGAAGATGTACCAACCAGCAATGATACTGATACGGTAATTATCAATTTTTTGTTGGAAAATATTATGTCAAGATTTGGTTGTCAACAGAAATTAGTAATTGATAATGAAATGGCCTTTAAGTCTGCTAAAATGTACAAATTTGAACAACAATATGGGATTGAATTGACTCATTTCACGCCTTATTACCCTAAAGGTAATGGATTGTCCAATTCATCTAATAAAATTTTGGTAAGGATTATTAAGAAAATGTTGCCTGAAAAAAAGAGGAACTAGGACACTCAACCGATATGTGCTCTGTGGGCAGATAGAGTAAGTGGTAAAAAATCAATTGGAATGTCTCCTTTTCAACTTGTATATGGTACTTATGTTGTAATGCCTTTGCAATTAGCTCTTCCTGTGATGAAGTTCCAACAAGATGAAGTTGATCATGATAACCTAGTCCAAAAGAGGATGCTACAGTTAATATAGGCACACAAAATCAGAGAATCATTGCTAGAAAAGGTTGAAAAGTATCAGGCTAAAGTCAATTCTATTTTTGATAAAAGAGAAAATCAGCAGTTGTTTCAGGAGAATGATTTGGTGCTGCGTTGGGATGCTAGGAGAGAAGATCATGGAAAAAATGGTAAGTTTGACAATCTGTGTTTTGGGCCATTTAGAATTGCTAAAGTTTTGGAGAATAATACTTTTCTGCTCAAACATCTGGATGATGATCAGCTGACTAGAGGCCTGGTCAATGGTCATTTTCTTAAAAATTTCTTTATTTAGTAATTTAGTTGAGTAACTCAATTATAAATATCCAGTGTGATGTGTCAATAAAATCCATGCCCAATGTTTCTTATGTCTGTATCTATAGTCAGTCTTGAGTCTAGTATGTCAATGGTCAATCCCAGTCCTTATTTTCAAGAAGTCTTCTAAGTTTCAAGATTTTTTGAGGGACTGAGTCTATAGTTCTTGAATCCTAAAAGGGAGGACTTCATCCCCAATAGGAACCACTGTTAGCACTAAAAATGTTAATGGTGTAATCGCCATTGTGTCACTATTTTCAAATTTCTATTGTGTCCTAGTCCATGTCCAAAGTTTGAGTCATTTTCAATAAAAGTTAAAAAGAGTCCCAACGTCAAGGTATTTTTAAGTTAATAGGTGTCATAGTGTTTTAGAGTCATAATATAAGTTAAAATATCTATTTTGAACTATGTTACCATTGAAGGTTAGTCTATGTTTGGGTAATAAAATTGCAGCCATCTAGTCTGGAATAATAGCTACCTTTGCTGCAAATTCATTATCACAATAGTAATACAATAAAGGGTAGTTATTTCTCAGAAATGGAAGTTGTATATTCCACATAGTGAAAATCACAACCATTTCACTGAGATTTTGGTTATCTCAATAAAGAGGATATAGGTAAACATGTAATCAGCTTTCAAAGCGAGTTAATTAAGTCTTCATGGAAACTAGTGTTCTTTAAAAGAAAAGTGCAGCCTACAGAAAACAGATTGACCAACAGAGCAGGAGATCTAGAGAATAGCAGTAGAGAATTTTTAAAGGAAGCTCGCTAGGAATTAAACTAAGGAATGAAGCGAAAAAGGAGAACCGTGTGCAGAATGAGTGGACGACCATGATCAAACCGTAGATCCAAAAGGGAAGAAACCAATAGCTGAGATTAAAGCACAATTGGAGCAACTTTGAAAATCGTAGTTTTTAAAGTTTACTATTAAGGCGATCGCATGGTATGTTAAGTGATTTGTGATGCGATGAGGCAATGAAGGGAGAGCAAGAAAGACCGTCAGATCTGGGCGCAAATAAATGGTGGAGATTAAAGCACAAATGGAATGATTTGGAAAATCACAATTTTTAAAGTTTATCGTTAAGGCAATTTCATGGTATGTTAGGTGATTTTCGATGCGATAAGAAATTGATGGCTGAGATTAAAGCACAATTGGATAGACTTCGCAAATCACAGTTTTTAAAGTTTACTGTTAAGGCGATCATGTGGTATGTTAAGTGATTTGCAATGCGATGAGGCAAAGAAGGGCGAGCAAGGAAGACTGTCAGATCTGAGCTCAAATAAATGGTGGAGATTAAAGCACAAATGGAACGATTTTTCAAATCACAAATTTTAAATTTTATCGTTAAGGCAATCGCATGATATGTTAAGTGATTTTCGATGCGATGAGGTGAGGGGCACGTGTCGGCATAGTGCACCAGTGTGATTTTGAAAATCACAGAGTTTATGGTTTAGTCATTTTCAATTAAATTTGTGGGCATCCGATTTGCGATAATACAGAAAGTTGCGATGTGCGATGCCTTCTAATTGGTCACCAGGTTATGGGGCCCTAGAACCACAATTCTGCGTGTATGCATATTGTTTGGGAGGAATTATGGTTTTTTAAAGTTGCTATAAAGTGATCGATGTTGATTGCACACGTATATATGTTTATAAAAATTCTGATGCATGATATGTGATCGATCCCATTTATCTACCACGTCACCTCCGCTCTCATCGCACATCGCACTTCGCCATTTTCAGCATTTAACTACCACATTTCATAGTAAAACTTTTGATGTGCGATCTGTGATTGGTCCCACTTCTTCACCACGTCATCACCCCCCATCACTTATCATTCATTCCACTCCATATCACCTCTCTCAATCAAAACTATTTCAAACGGTTTCTTTGTAATTTCTCATAAAATTAACCTTTGTCATTCTATCCAAAAGTTTCGGTTTTACTACATTAAAAAGGGTTTTCAACCCAAAAATGGGAAAGGAACAATAGAAGAGCAATAGAGTTTCTCTCAAATAGCTTTCTACCACTACTCTCAGTACCATCATGTTTTTACCAGGCACCGAGTAATATTCAAGGAACAACCACACACTATTTTTACTATTGTTTGCACTTTTTATGGAGTTGGTTGCACTAGAATGAAAGAGTGGTTTTCAAATAAGCTACCATTTCACACAACAATTTCGGAGTGACAACCTTCATGATTATGTTTTAAATTAGGAAACCTCCTTGATTATTCAACCAACCCGCTGCAACTTTTGTATTCAATCACATAATTTCTAGGTTCGGTGTTCCTCAAGCCATTATTACAGATCATGGAAGTCATTTTCAGAATATCATGATGACTGAACTGACAGGTCAACTTGGCCTATGCCACAATAGTTCCACTCCGTATTATCCGCAGGCTAATGGTCTGGTTGAAGCTATCAATAAAGTTTGATTCACTATGATCAGACGAATGATTGGTATTCATAAGTCGAATTGGCATTCCATGTTATTTTTAGCACTTTGGGCATATCGAACCTCAGTAAAAACATCAACGTTTCACTCCCTTTCAACTGGTTTATGGTTTGGAAGCTGTGTTGCCGATTGAATGTGAAATTTCATCTTTGAAGTTAGCCATAGAATTACTCCCAGCTACGTCTGAAGAGGAGAAACGTTTTTTGTACTTGGCTCAGCTAGATGAGAATCGACGAAGTGCGGCAATAGCAAACAAGGCTCATGTTAAATGAATAAAAGCTTAGTATGATAGAAGTGTTACCCCTCGAAATTTTTCAGAAGGAGACCTAGTCTTATTTTATGATCAAGCCAACGATAAGCTAGGAGCTGGAAAATTCGTGCCTATGTGGCATGGTCCTTTCATTGTTAAGCAAAAGCTAGCAAAAGGGGCCTATGAAATGATAGATTTTGACGGTGTCCCTTTAGATAAACCTAGAAATGGGCTTTATTTGAAGAGATATTATGCTTAAACTTGGTGTAGAGATTTTTTGTTAGAATAGATTTCTTTACTGCTGGTGTGTCTTAGATTAGAAAAGCGTGCCTAGTTTAGAAGTGTGTTTTGTCACTATTCCTGCTTATCTGAGTTTTACTCTTGATATTGCAGATGTCGACGTCTCTTCAAACCTACATTGGTTTTGCTGATGGTGCTTGTCGTAGTACACGGAACATTTCTTCCGCATCTTGGGTTATCTATTCACCCTCTGACGAGTTAGTATCCATGCATGGGGTAAGCCTTGGTCAAAAAACAAATAAAATTGCAGAGTATAGTGCAGTGATTGAATTATTATCTGAATGCATATCATTTGGATTTCAGAGTTTGATTGTTAGGTTGGATTCTGAACTTGTTGTATTATAACTTAACAGGGTTTATGCCATTAGAAATCCAGTGTTATTACGGTTATTTTTAAGAGTTCGTCTCTTGGAACGTGAATTTGATTACATTGAATATCAGCATATTCCAAGACATTTAAATACATTAGCAGATGCAGTTTCTTCTAGTATGATAAATCGACATTTTCAATAATCAAAATAGTAAATTAAACAACATTCATAACATGTACACAGATAGCTAGTAAATAGTAATATATCATAGTATAGAAGTGTTTCAAAAATATACATCGTCTTTTATCATAGGTTGGAAACACCTTATGATCGGGAAAAATGGTAATACAAAAGGTCAAAAATATGATTCTACGATATGATCATCCTATCACTGGTGGTAATTATGATAAGAGACCACTGCCCGTGCCACCCTACATAGGAACCTCCTAAAAGGTCCTGGGACACCAATCATGTATCTCTGTAATCTGAGTGGCACGGGCAGGACACTCAGAATGTGTCAAAAATATGAGTCTATGATACGATCATCCTATCACTGGTGGTAATTACGATAAGAGACCACTGCCCATGCCACCCTACATAGGAACCTCCTAAAAGGTCCTGGGACACCAATCATGTATCTCTGTAATCTGAGTGGCACGGGAAGAAGTTTTAAATGCAGATGTGGGCCCATGAAGACCAACCCATCTCCAGCCTTATGAAAGGAGACAACCAGCTGCAGCCGCACTAGCCCCAATAGGCCAATCAACAGAGATCCTGTCTGATTTAGAGCATCACCTAGAGTGCCTGACTCTAGACATTCCAGAGACAGACATAGATGATATTCCACTCAGATTACAGAGATACATGATTGGTGTCCTGGGTAGTGGTCTCTTATCGTGATTACCACTAGTGATAGGATGATCATATCGTAAAATCATATTTTTGACCTTTTGTATTACCATTTTTGCCGATCATAAGGTGTTTCCAACCTATGATCGAAGACGATGTATATTTTTGAAACACTTCTATACTATGATATATTAATATTTACTAGCTATCTGTGTACATGTTATGAATGTTGTTTAATTTACTGTTTTGATTATTGCAAATGTCAATTTATCATACTAGAAGCAACTGCATCTACTAATGTATTTAAATGTCTTGGAATATGCTGATATTCAATGTAATCAAATTCACGTTCCAAGAGACAAACTCTTAAAAATAACTGTAATAACACTGGATTTCTAATGGCATAAACCCTGTTAAGTTGTAATACAACAAGTTCAGAATCCAACCTAACAATCAAACTCTGAAATCCAAATGATATGGATTCAGATAATAATTCAATCACTGCACTATACTTTGCAATTTTATTTGTTTTTTGACCAAGGCTTACCCCATGCATGGATACTAACTCGTCAGAGGGTGAATAGATAACCCAAGCTGTGGAAGAAATGTTCTGTGTACTACGACAAGGACCATCAACAAAACCAATGTAGGTTTGAAGAGACGTCGACATCTACAATATCAAGAGTAAAATTCAGAGAAGCAGGAATAGTGAAAAAACACACTTCTAAACTAGGCACGCTTTTCTAATCTAAGACACACCAGCAGTAAAGAAATCTATTCTAACAAAAAATCTCTACACCAAGTTTAAGCATAATATCTCTTCAGATAAAGCCCATTTCTAGGTTTATCTAAAGGGACACCGTCAAAATCTATCATTTCATAGGCCCCTTTTGCTAGCTTTCGCTTAACAATGAAATGAACATGCCACACAGGCACAAATTTTCCAGCTCCTAGCTTATCGTTGGCTTGATCATAAACTAAGACTAGGTCTCCTTCTAAAAAATTTCGAGGGGTAACACTTCTATAATACTGAGCTTTTATTCGTTTAACATGAGCCTTGTTTGCTATTGCAACACTTCGTCGATTCTCATCTAGCTGAGCCAAGTACAAAAAACGTTTCTCCTCTTCAGACGTAGCTGGGAGTAATTCTATGGCTAACTTCAAAGATAAAATTTCGCATTCAATCGGCAACACAGCTTCCAAACCGTAAACCAGTTGAAAGGGAGTGAAACGTTGATGTTTTTACTGAGGTTCGATATGCCCAAAATGTTGAAAATAACATGGAATGCCAATTCGACTTATGAATACCAATAATTCATCTGATCATAATGAATCAAACTTTATTGATAGCTTCAACCAGACCATTAGCCTGCGGATAATACGGAGTGGAACTATCATGGCGCAGGCCAAGTTGATATGTCAGTTCAGTCATCATGATATTCCGAAAATGACTTCCATGATCTGTAATAATGGCTTGAGGAACACCGAACCTAGAAATTATGTGATTGAATACAAAATTTGCAGCAGTCTTGCCGTCTGCTGAAAATGTAGGCATTGCCTCGGCCCACTTAGTAAAATAATCTACTACTAAGATAATATATGCATGCCCCCTGGCCGAGTGAGGGTTACATGTAATAAAGTCAATACCCCATTTTACGAAAGGACCGACAACAATTATAGGGTGAAGAGGAGCGGGTGGTGCACACATCTTACGATCAAAGAGTTGAAAATTGTGGCATTTTCGGACTGCATAGATACAATCTTTGAATAACTTCGGCCATAAATAACTAGCGCGCAATATCTTTTGGGCTGTGGCATACCCAGACATATGACTGCCACATGCTCTAGAATGGAAGTCATTTAAAACCTTCTCAGCTTCTTCATGAATAAGACAACGTCGAAAAACAGAATCTTCTCCACGACGATAGAGTGCATCACCAATAATATTGTATTTTTGGGATTGGAAACGTATTTTCCATCACTGAGATCATGAGATTTCAGGCCGAAAATATTGGGTTTGGAGATAAATGATAATATCCCCATACCATGGATCAAGAGTACTGATAAGAAACAAGGATTCATCCGCAATGGGCTCCTCCACCACAATTTCAGTATCAGTAGAGGGGAAATCACACATCAGTTCAGTAAAAACCAAAGATTTATTTTCCTTGGATTTTTCAAATTCCAAGTGAAATTCCTCCAGGATAACTATCCATTTGGAATACTTTCCCCTCAGCAATTGTTTGGTTAAAATGTACATCATAGGGTTACAGTCATAAATTACTTTGGTTTTGCGTAATAAGATGTAGTGTCTAAATCTTTGTACAACTTGAACAGCTGCCAAGGCCAATTTATCCACATGTATGTATTTGATCTTGGTTGGATGCAGATTCCGAATAAGATAGTAAATCACATGTTCAGTTTTAGATTCGTCTTCTTGAACTAAAACAATCCCAATTGTGGAATGAGAAGCGGCGAGGTACAAAACGTATTCCTAGTTGTAGTTGGGAGGATGCAATAACGGTGCATGGGTCAACGCGTATTTAAGTGCATCAAAAGACCAATCAGTGATCTCATCCCAAAAGAATGGAATGTTCTTTTTCAACAACCAGGTAAAACCCTTTGTTAGCTCAGCGTAGTTAGGAATGAACCGACGTAAAAAGTTTTCTTTCCCCTGCAAATTTTGGAGTTGGCGCAGAGTCGAAGCAGGAGGTAAATTGACAATAGCTTCGACCTTTGACGGATCAACGTGAATGCCTGCTTTTGAAACAACAAATCCCAGTAAGCGACCTGATTCTACACAGAAAACACATTTGTGTGGATTCAGCCTAATTCGATAATGCCTACATCTCATAAATATATCTCGTAAGTGAGTGAGATGGTCGGCCCTACGTGATGAATGAGCAGGTAAATCATCGAGATAAGGCTGCACAATGTGCTTAATGTCATGAAATGCGTAAGACATAGCCCTTTGAAAAGTTTCTCCAACGTTCTTCAATCCAAAGGGTAGTTTGTAATAAGAAAATGTTCCCCATGGACAAATGAAAGTTGTTTTTGGCTTATTAGCAGGGAGTATGTTTATTTGATTGTAACTGGAAAAACCATCCATAAAGGAAAACATTTCACTGCCGACACAATCATCAATTATTTGATCGATATAGGGGGTTGGATAATTGTCTTTAGGAAAAGCTCAATTAATATCCCTATAATCGATACATACTTGTATCGTTCCTTATTTTTTAGTAACATGCACAATATTCGATACCCAATCCATTAAAGGAATTGGATAAATGAAACCTGCATGAAGTAATTTCTCAACTTCGGCTTTGATAGCAGCAGCTTTTCTAGGATGTATTTGACGTAGACATTGACGGACAGGTTTGGCATCCAGGTAAGTCTTGATTTCATGTACGACAATTGACGGATCGATTCTTGGCATTTATTCATAGGACTAGGCAAACACATCACATAATTCTTGAAATAGGGCTTTATAAGTTTGAATTTCATCTTCTGTACAACAAGAACCTACATGAATGTTTTCAATTATTCCTGGCTTTACTAAAATGCCAATTGGAATCGTTCAAGAGATATTTTCCAAATTTAACTCAGAATCAGGATTTTGCAATGGATTCTATGGTTCTTTGACATATTCAGCAGTAAAAATAGAAGCGAAATCATCTTCAAAATGATCTAGCTTAGGTAAAAACAAAGATCGATGATGTAGATCTTCCCATGGTAAATCATCAATAGACAAAAGTTCACGAATCTGCTCATCAGTATAACAAGATCAGGAAATGTCATTGTGGCTGAACTAGATATAGTAAGTGATTCCTCATGGATCCCATTCATTGGATCAATTTCGGTTGAAGAAGGGTCAGAAAGTGACTGTACATCCTGATATGCAATTTCAAATGGACTCAAAGGCATCATGCCATCAAATGAATATAACTTAGAGATGGAAGGTATGACCCAAGGATCATCAAACATAACAGTATCTGATGAAATCATATGAATAGTTGCGATAGAAGGCGATACGTTAGGAGGAGGAAAGAAAAAAGTTCCCAGTAAGTCAGAATCTTTAATCAAACCTACTCCAACATCCTTGTAAGGGATAGGCGCTTTACCAACATGCTGGATTGTTTCTGTAGAGGCTGGATTGGAAGAAAAATAAGTTAACTGATCTATTGTAGCGATCCTTCCTTGATGTGGAAATTTTATGAGCCGAAAGACCAAAGAAACAATAGCAGTCATAGCATAAGACCAACTACGACCCAGGAGAAGGTTGTAATCTAGAGGGGCATCAACCACTTACACATCTAGATTTATGGTTTTACCTTCGACCCCTATGGGTAAATATTGCAAAATACCAAAAGGGTGGAAACCTTGGCCATCAAAAGCCGTTAGAATCGTCGGAGAGTGATTGAGTGTAGGAGAACCAAGCGATTTCCAGCAATGGATCGACATAATACACGTTGAAGCTCCCTCATCAATCATAGTCCAAAAAATCGGTCTGTTTTTTACTAACACTGGAATTTGGAAAGCCATTTGGTGAGGTAGGCGAGGTGTACTATTTTCTAAATCGAAGATTATAAGGTTTGAATCCTGAATATCGACAGCTCCTATGGCAGAAAAAATTAATTTATGCTGTGCTGGGCATGAATGCAGCACTTCCAAAGCTGACATTGCTGAAGGGGAAATAACTAAATCTTCAACAATGTTGTAATTTTGAGCAGCTCTCGCATGTGGATTGAAAGCTGATTTACGAAGAACACCTTTAGTAGGCGGTTTGATTATTAAGTCTGGATTTGGTTTCTTGATCTGTAGCAAACCAGAAACATAAGGAGGTGTAGTTGATGTATTTTCACTAGAAGATTTTTCTTCTTTACCATCAACAGGATTATTAGTACCATAATCTTGCGATCGCATCACAATCCTTACATGAGAAATAATCAGAATAGGTTCTTCTGAGGTATTCGAGGTAGAACCAACCATCTTACTATCTTGATTTGGAAAAGGATCCTTCAAGACAACAGGTTTTTGTGAACCTTTAACGAATTTTGCAACCTCTGCTCGATGTGGGCATTCCTTAATAAAATGATCCTCATCACAAATGTAACAAGGATAGCGAGGTTTGTGTTTTTCATCATTATATTCGTTTTTATTAGTTTTCTCTTTTGAATTCTTTTTGTTTTTATTCTTCCCTTTCTTTTTACCGCCAGATTTAGATTTGGTTGTAGATGTCTCTACGACATGAATGTTAGTAGAAATTTTCAGGGAAGATTCTCCTTTCAGGGAATTAGGTAAAGTTATAATAGGAGAATAATTCTTTGAAGATTTCTTCTTGCTTTTAGTATTGACTGTACCAATCATACCATCAGCGGCATGAGACCCTAAAGGAGCTGTAGCTATTTGACCTTGTTTTGGAAGATCGAGGATTTTTTCATGTAAAGTACCTGACTGCGTATAAACAAGGTCAAGGTACTGAGCTTGAGCAATTACTTGCTCCTCAGTAACAATGCCAACCTTAGCTACGTCTTCAGTGATTTTGGGTAATAATGATTTAACAAACCATTCCACCAAAATTTGATCCAGAATGTAAACTTTCACCAAACGCCTTCTACGTCGCCATTCATGAATATGATCAGAAATATATGTGGACGTGGATTTCTTTAGTGAAGTTAATAGTTCCGTACCATTTTCGTATCTGACATGAAACTCAAAAAGAGTCAAGAAGGCAGTTGCTAACTGACTGAAATTATTAAAAGAGCCTCGTGGTAACTCAATGTACCATTTGGCGGCAAGACCAATAAGAGTTCTTTGGAAAAGATGCAAGCGAATTGAATCATCAATTATTGAATTAGACGCACACCAGAGGTGATAAGTCATCACGTGATTTTATGGATCCTCTCCTGACTTACCTTTGAATTTTGGTATATCAATGGGCAAATTATGCAGCGTTGGTGGCCAGTACGGATAATAGAAAATTGGATCATTCATAAGGCATGTCAAATCAGGTAAATCCAAAGTTGCAATAAATGGTAACTGAAGGTTAGGGTCGCGAAAACATTGAGTAGCCAAAGCAGTTCTAGGAGGAGGATACCCAGGATAAATGGGAATCGGAGTTGCATTAGGAATTGTGTAACCTCTCGGATAACTAGGATTAACCAGACCAAACTGGGGTTGTTGAGGCTGTTGATAAGTATAGGCAGGGTACGGTTGATACTGATAATTTGGATTTTTTGAAACGAGACCGAATTGAGGTTGTCCCTGGTACGGCTGATACGTGAATTGCGGTTGAATTGTGACAACTGTACTTGTACCAGCTTGTCCTGCAGGCATCTGGACCGAAGTATGAACTGAAGGTCCTGAGTGGGGTACATATACTTGAGGGATTTGCACGGATGCAGGAATAGAAGAACTTGAAGCTACAGATACTCCAGAAATAGGTGTTATAGGTTGAACAGATGTTGCAGCAGTTTGAGGCGAAGTCTGAGGTGTACTAGGCCCAGACTGCTGAACAAAACTAGGTATAGGAGTTTGAATAGTAGGTTGGACAAGTTGCTGGGTTGGACCAAAAACCAAAGGCTATCCAGGTTGAGAAGGCAATTGCACATTAGGCTGCATAGGCTGTTGATATTGGGATGGATCCCACACCATATTCATTCCGGGGTATTTTCCCATAGAAGGTTGAACATAAGGACCATAGCCTAGTTGAACGTAGGGTTGATAAGTAAGTGGTAAATTTCTGGCTCCTTGTACAGATGATTGAACAAAAGGCTGTTGGAAACCTTGAATTGGGTACTGACCTTGAGGTTGATAACCCTGAGGTGTGCACTGAAACTGGGGTTAATATGGACCCTAAGGAGCATATTGAGTTTGGGGTTGTCCTTGGGGTATGTACTGTCCTTAAGGTTTTCCTCCAAAATAATATGATTCCACAGTTTGTAATGGGAAAAATTTACCTTGAGGTTGCCCCCCAGGTGGTAACTGACTGCTTGAAGGTTGCCCCCTAGGCGGTAATTGACTACCTTGAGGTTTCCCCCTAGGCGGTAACTGATTTCCCTGAAATTTCCCTCCAGGCGGTAATTGACTGCCTTGAGGTTGAGGATTCGGAATATTACGAAACATCATAAAGATTTTCTCTACATTCGACGTTTCAGTTTTAACTCCATTAAGACCAGATGATAATATGTGTTCAATTGGTTGAGGAGTTGCTCTAGATAAAGTACCAGACAAATCCTAATATCCCGAAGGAACAGAAGTACCACCATGTAAAAATGCTTCCGGTGTCTGGGAAAACATGGATGACTCTCCTGCCATGATGGCTGAAGGATAGTAACCTCTGGGTGTAGGATGAAATGGAATTCGAGGTGGAGAAAAAGAAAGACCCAGATTCTCCAATTTTTTTTTTAAAGATAGATACCAAGCGTCCGTTGGAATAGGGCTGTAGAAAATAGATTCACGCTCCCTAAGATTTAAAGACTAAGGGGATTCGGGAAGAGATAACTCTTCGTCTAGACTAGTAAGTTCTTCAATATAAATGAGGCCAGATGGAAGATCTTCAGTGACAATATTTCTTACCCTAGGTGAACCAGGATCGCTAGAAGTTGGTGTAATAAATCCTGAGGATGTTTCCAAAACAGAAGGTTCAGTTTCAGGCTCAAAAATTTCAAGTTCGTCAGCTAATTCACTGGAAGGATAAATACTACCAGTAACTTCCGAAATTGAAATTGGTTCTTGAATGTGTTCTGTTGTGGGTGCTTGATGATTAGGATGAACAAATATAGATGAAGTTCCAACTTCTGTTGATCTAATTCTACCGCTACTAGATGATACTAGAGCACACAACCCTTCAAGCTGACCTGGTGTATATTCAGGGGGTTTCCCTTGAAGTCTCAGGTATTGTCTCGGCAATTCCACCACGATTAAATATTAACTAATCACACATAAACAAAGAAAAATTTCAATAAAAACACCTAAAGTCTCTAAAGAAACAAACAACTAAATCACACGCTTAAAAATATAAGAGTTCAAACCATACACAAACAATAAAATTCCCGTACTAAAAACACTAGTTGGTGATGAAATCCAACTTAGTAGAATTTTAATACAGAAAGGGCGGTTGGAACAGTTACCCCGACAACCTGCTTAATGAAACGGACTGGTAGAAGTTTCTTCACAAAACCATCTCGTGTGAAGAGAACCCCCCAGAGAATCCAAGTGAGTCTAATCGACGTCTGCTCCAGGTATAGTGAGATCTTTCCTTCACCGTCACCTTAGGAAATAATCTTAAGATTTTGGACACTAAGGTTACCAACAGTCACAAATACAACTGGGGGAACAGTTTATGATCTGATCCCATGTGCAAGGGCAGAGTAAAAAAGTTCAATCCCCTTGAAGGCTCCTCGACATGGTTAATCCGAGGTTTACCGACAAGTGACCCCAGGCTCCTCGACAATGGTTAATCTGAGGTTTACCGTTTGTAATGCGCTCAAAATCTTCTATCTTCCCCAATGAAACATAATTGATTGTTTCAAAGGTTCGGACATGATCTTGTGATTGAATTCTTTAAGAGAAGCTTCCCAGATTGTACCAATTACAATTGGATTTATTTCCTACCGCAAGATTTATCTACTTGTTTGTATTTACTATCTTGGAGAGTTAATTACTCCCTACTCCAAGATACTAGCCTAAGCTATGTTGGTGATAAGAGCCCTAGAAAATAAAAATATTGCTAGATGAATTTTAATTGAGTGTTACTTTTATGAGCTGTTTATTAAGTCAATAGGTACGGAAATGAAACTTTGATGGTGTGAATACTTGACTTCCAAAAACACTAAAAAATGCACCTAAAAATGATAATCAACTCATTTTGTTTCAATGAAATTCTAGCTAAAGAAAGAGTTCGAGAATGCAATTCTTTTAAGAAACACTTCTTTCTTTGAACATATAGAATAACTGGAAGAAAATATTTTTGTCTTTTCAACAATAACTCAAAATGAGACAAATTATCAAAGCTCACAATAAGATCCTTTCACTTTCAAAAACTTGAAACTATAGAAACAATTTTCCTTCAAAAGAGATCTACAAATTTTAAAAGCACTCAAAACTATAAAACTAATTTCGAGATCTAGAAACTTTAAAAATCTAATTTAATAAAAGCTTTACTATTTTTTGAAGAATTTTTTACTTAGTTGTTCAGTAAACTAAGAATCTATTTGTCTAGAATAACAAACAAATCAAAAAACACTCAGATATGTTTTTTATAAAAAAAATGAAATTCAAAACCTATAACAAAGTTTTTCGAAGATTTGCAAAGAAACAAGTAGATTTATTTCTCAATAAAGGATGGATTTCACAATCAGGTCAGACTCAGCAAAAAGGAAAAAATAACAATGTAATCTGAGGTATTTCAAACTGCCAATGATTTGAATCACTACAAAGACCAAGTGAAAAGCAATCCAAAATGCAAAACTTCTGGAAAATCATCAAAACACAAATACTGCTAGAATTCATTCACAAAAAGGTTTTGACAGAAACAACATCATTCTGGGTAGATACTAAAAAATCTAAATAAAAAATAAAGATAAACTAAAGAAATAAATCTGGAGTTTTTTCAAAATTTTAATAGGGTCCGCAGGCTTCCAGAAGTAATAGGTGCGGTCCCGCACTGTTTACTTAAAGAAAGTGCGAAACTGCCCGCACTGTGCAAAAGAACAAAGTGCGGTCCCTAGAAAAACTAAAGAAAAACATAAATATTTCAAAACTTTGAAAAACAGAGAAAACCTAAGCTACTGAGGCAGATATATATCAATCAAAAACCAGGAAAAACTTTTTCCTCAAATCAAAATAAAAGAGAACCAAAAACAACAAGTTTCTTTCCCCAGTATGGTCGCCAATTTGTTGGATGGATTAATCAATCTTGCAGACAAGACCGATCTACCTAGTACCAAAAAGGTAATCTAGCAACAAATATCCAAATGAACTAATCTTTCTCTAAGCATATATGATTTACAAAAAGCACTATAGAGGTGTTAAAAGACTTATCGTAGGTCCAGCGCTTGTTTGAAGTAGTTGTTGTCCCTCGTGCACTTGAAGGACTTATCTTCATGAACCTGCAGTCACAAACAAGAAAACATTAAATACCACCTGTATAGTAAACATCATAAATCATGCTTATCACAGTGATAAAGGAATCCACGAAATAAACAGTTAACTAATAGCTTATTGAGAAAAATGAATTCATTTGTATTAACTTTAAAAGAAGGAAAAACTTACAACCTTAGCCTTGATGCTGAACAGGCCTTCCCGGGGTCCGAAGCAGGAATATCCTCTACTCTGATAAGCTCTGCACTCCAACCGAGAAAAATAGAGGTATGTGATCTCTTCTCACAAAAATCTCAGTTAAATGAGTCTGAATCCCAACAACACTTAACCTCAAATAATTCTAAAGCTTGAACTCCCTTTGAGGCTACCCAATGCCTCTTTTTATAGTGGAAAAGAGGAGGTTTTAGTTCCAACTACGAAGGGATAGAATCCTCCTTCAAAGGGATAAGCTCCTCACATCAAGGGGTTAGCTCCATAAGGTAAGGGATACATGAACCTCAAAAGAGCAGTTCTGCCACCGCAAGATTCTTTCTAGAGGCTTCTAGAATTTACTGAATGTTAGGTCCCTATATTACTAGTATAGTCCCTTATTGTTGTTAGTGTAACCCCCTTATTGTTATTATTGTACCCTTGTAACCCCCATTTTATTATTATTGTGCCCTTAAATTATTAATGTTAGGTCGTCTAGGATTATATTGCGATCCCATGGACTCCTATATATAGAAGGAGGTTTTGTAATTTGTATCATCCAAGAATTTTCATTTATGTAATGTATTAGATGTTGCCCCTTTGAAGTGGTTGATTTCTTAGGTGTTGATCTCTCTTTTCTTCTATTTTGGAGTTGGTTACACAACATTTGGTATCAGAGCTTTGGATTCTAGGGTTTCGCTGCTCCAAACAGGTCATCGTGGAATTTTCGCTATAAATTTTTTTCTACGAAGTTTCAGAAGCTGAAATTTTTAGGGTGCGAAGCTGAAATCCTGAGGAAGCTTTTCTAAAAATTTTAGATCTTGGTTCACAATATTTTCGGAGATATGATCTGTGGAAGTTAGGTATTGTTTCAGGCTCCTAAACAGGTCATCGTGGCATTTGCGCTATAAATTTTTTGCTACGAAGGTTCAAAATATGAAATTCATATGGTACGAAGCTGAAATCCTGAGGAAATTCTTCAAAAAATTTTAGAGCTTGGTTCGCAATATTTTTGGAGATATGATCTGTGGAAGGTAGTGCTGTTTTAGGCTCCTGAATTTCATCTCAAAGAGGTGATCGTGGGAAAAGTTCAATAACTCTCTCTCTGGGCATCGGATTGGAGTACCGTAAAAAGTGGTCATAAGTACACGGACTGTAGTTTCTTGGCTATAAATTTCAGAGACAAAGGACAAAACAGTGACACGTGGCAAGTCGTACAAGTTCGCTCTACTGAACCAGTCCATAATTAGGTCATTGTGGGAGATTGGACACAAATTTGTCTTGGAGAATCCAAATCAGGTCAGACCTGTGGCATTCAAAAGAGAATTCAGAGGGCTACTTCAGTGCTGAATTTCAGATATAGAAGAGCTGAAATCACAGAGATAATACAATTTCAATATCGAGCTCCTCAAAAGCAAGTAAAAGGTGTGTATTTTGTTTCCGAATTGCATAAGTCTTGTTTGAAGAATCAAGTTGAATTGATTGCAAGGGCATATTGTAGAATAGATATCAGTATTGGATTATAAAATGGCCCCAAAAAATAATTCAACACCCATTAAGCCTTTGGAAAGCTCTACTATGACTCATGAAGACGAAGAATTGCAATATGATCTATCAAAATTACAAGAGCAAGTGCAACAAATTTCACTCTCGCAAAGAGCAATGAAATAAAAGTTTTGAAGAAAGGCATGGAAGCTAAGATGGATGGCGTGCAAGCTAAGATGGATGGCATGGAGGCTGGCATGGAATCTAAGATGGATGACATGGAAGCTAAGATCGATGAGAAAATGGAAAACATGAAGAATTTTCTAAAAGCGGACATGGAAGGTTTGACAAAGTTTATACAAGAAAGGTTTCCTAATGGTGAAAAGATAGTAGAAGAACCTCATGATGAGAACAAAATAAATGTTAATTGTGATTTCATAAACTCTAATGTTGGCGGGAAGAACCACCATATTCCAAAGATGGATATGAGGAAGTTTGATGGAAAGGATCCTGTAACATGGATACTACAGATGGAGCGATATTTTGATCTCCATAACGTGCAAAACACACAAAAGGTACGCATTGCAACTTTACATTTAGAACAAAATACATTTGTATGGTATCAATGGCTTTGCTCCCGTAAAAAAATTGTAACTTGGTCAATTTTTACGGAGGAAATGATAGCACATTATGAGGATACAAAGAGAAACACCTTCTTTACCCAATTGATAAATCTCAAACAAAAGGGTTTAGTGGGGCCGCACATTGAGGACTTCCAAAAATTGAATATAAGGGTAACTGATCTTACAGAGGAACACAGGATTGATCTCTTCCTAGGCACTTTAAAGGATAACATCCAACATGAAGTTCGCGTTTTGGAACCTGATTCATTGGAGAAGGCATTCAGATTGGCAAGAAAAGTTGAATGTAAAATTATGGCGACAAGGAAGCCTACCACTCAATTCTATAAAGAAGGAAGTGTTGCTATGCCTAGATTTCCACAACCTACAAGGTTGACACCACAACAATTGGAAGAAAAAAGAGCAAAAGGGCTTTGCTACAGTTGTGATAGAAAATACACTAAAGGTCATAAATGTGCTGAAAATAAATTATTTTACATAGATTGTGAAGAAGAAGAAGAAAATGAACAAGAAGAGGATATACACCAGGAATCGGCCCTAGAAGAGGAAGAAATGAATCCGACCATATCATGTAATGCACTGGCAGGAATTACCACTCCTCAAACTCTCAAGATAGCAGGACAGATCAAGAAGAAAAAGGTAATAGTGTTGATTGATTCGGGTAGCACCCATAATTTTATTCATTGTAAGGTAGCCAAGGAATTAAATTGTTTCCTATACCCAGCACCAGAATGTCAAGTGATGGTTGCAAATGGAGGAACTATAAATTGCTCTGGAAAATGGCATAATATCAAGCTAACCATGGGGGAATATGTATTGACTAGTCCAATGCTTTCCATTCCTATGGGAGGTGCTGATGTTGTACTAGGAGTACAATGGTTACAATCTTTGGGGACTGTAGCTTTTAATTTTCAGGAACTTTTCTTGAAATTTTTTTCAGAAGGAAAGGAAGTCGAATTACGGGGTATTGAAGGGAAGCCAGGAAGGATAATAAGCTCTAATGTCATGACAAAGCTTCTAAAGAAAGAACAACGAGGCATAATTTCACAATTATGCTCACTAGAAGTTCCGACATCAAAATCATCTATTTCTGCAGATCTCCAACAAGTCTTGGACAATCATTCCAAGGTGTTTGAAACTCCGAAAGGACTCCCACCTATTCGTGATCATGACCGTGCTATTAATTTGATTCCAGGAAGTGTTCCTCCAAACATCAGACCTTATAGATATCCTTACTTCCAAAAGAGCGAAATTGAACGTATGATTTCAGAAATGTTGGAGGCGGGTATAATTCAACTTAGTCAAAGTTCTTTCTCTGCTCCTGTAGTATTGGTACACAAGAAGGATGGATCATGGCGAAAGTGTCCAGATTATAGGGAGCTCAATAAGCTCACCATTAAAGACAAATTTCCCATTCCTGTGATTGATGAATTATTGGATGAATTACATGGAGCAATTTATTTTACCAAGTTGGATCTTCGTTCGGGATATCATCAAATTAGAATGAAGACTGAAGATATTCCAAAAACAACATTTCGAACTCATGAGGGTCATTATGAATTTTTGGTCATGCCTTTTGGCCTTACCAATGCACCTTCTACATTTCAAGGGTTGATGAATTCCATTTCAAACCCTTCCTTAGAAAGTTTGTGCTAGTATTTTTTGATGATATACTCATCTACAGCAGGTCTTGGAAGGATCATGTTGAACATGTTGAAAGGGTGCTCAAACTATTTTAGGAGAAACAATTATATGCAAAAATATCCAAATGTTTCTTTGGAGTACAAGAGGTGGAATATCTGGGTCATATTGTATCTCACGAGCGTGTTAAAGTAGACCCTAACAAAATTAAAGCCATTAAGGAATGGAAAGTTCCCACAACCATAAAGCAGTTGCGAGGATTTCTCGGGTTAACAGGGTATTATCGCAAGTTTGTTAAGAATTATGGGAGAATAGCAGCACCTCTAACAACATTATTGAAGAAAGATGCATTTTCATGGACTCCTGAAGCAACCAAGGCCTTTGAACGTCTTAAAGAGGCAATGTGCCTAGCACCGGTCTTAGCTACACCAGACTTCACAAAAACCTTTATTGTGGAATGTGATGCCTCAGGAAATGGAATTGGTGCGGTTTTAATGTAGGAAGGAAGACCCATTGCTTTTGAAAGTCGTCCAATCAAAGGAAAGTATTTAAAGAAACCTATTTATGAGAAGGAAATGTTAGCAATACTGCATGCACTAAAGAAATGGCGAACTTACCTAATGGGAAGACACTTCAAGGTAAAAACTGATCATGATAGTCTTAAACACTTTTTGGAACAAAGACTATCTTCAGAAGAGCAGCAAAAATCGGTCACAAAGATGTTGGGTTATGACTTTGAAATAATCTACAAAAAAGGAAAGCTTAATGTTGTTGCAGATGCACTCTCAAGAAAGAATGAAGATGTGGAAGCATTGCTTTGTGCCATTTCTATTATCCAACCAGATTGGATAACCGAAGCAAGAGATGAATGGAAGAAGGAAAAAGATGTATGGACACTCATTCAAAAGTTGCAGCAAGATCCTAGTACATCTGATACATTTAGTTGGAAAAATGATTCCCTATGGTACAAAGATCGCTTATATCTTTGTAAGAATTCCCAACTAAAACAAAATATTCTTCTGGAATTGCACACTTCTCCTTTAGGAGGACACTCAGGATTTTTAAAAACTTACCACATGGTGAAGAAAGAATTTTTTTGGGATGGCCTTAAATCTGATATTCAAAAGTTTGTGGCGGAATGTTTGGTTTGCCAGCAGAATAAAGTGGAAACAATTAATACCCCAGGACTTCTACAACCTTTATCCATTCCAAGTCAACGTTGGGAGGAGATTTCAATGGATTTTATCACAGGTTTACCTAAGTCCGAAGGAAAGAGTGTCATCATGATGGTAGTTGATAGACTTACCAAGTATTCACACTTTTGTGCATTATCTCATCCATTTAAAGCAAGTACAATTGCTACTACATTTATGGACAGAAT
The DNA here is from genome assembly GCA_034641835.2 of Pinus albicaulis. Classification (NCBI taxonomy): domain Eukaryota; kingdom Viridiplantae; phylum Streptophyta; class Pinopsida; order Pinales; family Pinaceae; genus Pinus; species Pinus albicaulis. The sequence continues at coordinate 561,304,291 of CM076570.1, read as the reverse complement.
TCAAAAGCTACATGGAAGCCCAAGGGTTATTGTGAGCGACAGAGATCCCATTTTTACTGGAAATTTTTGGACAGTTATTTTCTTGTTTGGGTACTCAATTAGCTCATAGCTCATCTTATCATCCTCAATCTGATGGTCAAACTGAGATAGTAAATAAATGTTTGGAAGGATATCTTCTTTGTTTTGTATCTGATAAACAAACACAATGGGTCAAGTGGTTACCTCTTGCTGAATGGTGGTATAACACTTCCTTCCATACTGCAGCAAAAATGACCCCATTTATGACATTTTATGGATATCATCCACCATCCATCACATCATCTTTAAGGGAAAATTGGAAGGTTCAAGCAGTGGAAGATCACATCGAGCATTAGCAAGAAGTTATCCAACTCTTAAAGGATAACCTGAATTTGACACAAAATCGAATGAAACAACAGGCAGATCAACATCGCAGCAAGAGAATTTTTGATGTAGGAGATTGGGTATTTTTACGGCTACAACCATACAGAAAAATGTCCCTCAAGCAAGTAAAGAAGGATAATAAATTATCGCCAAAGTACTATGGTCCTTACAAGGTGTTGCAAAATATTGGTACTATGGAATACAAATTGGAGCTTCCTGCTTCTTCGTGAGTACATCCAATTTTTCATGTTTCATGCTTAAAGAAGGTTATCGGTGAAAATATTCCAATTCAAACAATATTACCAGAACTTGATGATGAAGGAAAAATCATATTGGAACTTGAAGCGGTCATGGAAAAAAGAACTTGACAACTACAGAATCGATCTATTTCAGAGTATCTCATCAAGTGGAAGAACTTACCCACTGAACATTCTACATGGGAGGATGAAAATTTTTTACATAAGCACCCAGAGCTACTCAAGTGTTGAGGACAACAATTTTTTGAAGGAGAGGGGCATGTTAGGTCCCTATATTACTAGTATAGTCCCTTATTGTTGTTAGTGTAACCCCTTTATTGTTATTATTGTACCCTTGTAACCCCCATTTTATAATTATTGTGTCCTTAAATTATTAATGTTAGGTCGGCTAGGATTAGATTGTGGCCCACTAGGATTATATTGTGGCCCCATGGACTCCTATATATAGAAGGAGGTTTTGTTCATTTGTATCATCCAAGAATTGTTCATTTATGTAATGTATTGGAGGTTGCCCCCTCGAAGTGGCTCATTTCTAAGGCGTTGATAACTCTTTTCTTCTATTTTTGGAGCTGGTTACACAACACTGAAAGTGAGATTTTTGGAGTTTACTTGTGCCTTTTTAATCTTTACAGGGGTCTGCACCCATAACATAGAGAAAGTGCGTTCAGGTACACAGGAGACATAAACATTAGGTGGGGGACCGCAGGCAAGATATAGAGAAAGTGCGACACCAAAGTTAAGGAGATTTTTAGGAAATTTTCTCCGATTTTCAAGGCTTGACATGAGGAACTGATATTTTAGACTTGCAAAGGAGGAAGTATGAGTAATAATGAGCTCATACATATAGCAGAATTTTAGGATGACAATTTTCAGTGTAACAGGTGCTTGTAGACTTTGAAATTATAAAATCATGGATGCTATTGATCATTATGCTGCATTGTTGGGATTGGAATGGGCTATTTTTATGGATGGTTTCATAAACCTGAAGAAAAGAAGAATGGAGTTTGAAAGCAATGGAACCAAAGTCACAATCCCCTTAGATCCTACAGAAGGACAAAGATACATAGAACCTATGCACGTTGATGATGATATTGATCAAATCTATAAGTTGACTCTGTGCGAGGAAGACTTGATCAACCCAACATCTAATGGAAACCTTAATTTGGAAAATGACAACTCTTGTTTCTTAGATTCTGATGAATAATTGAAAAACTGGTAGAACCAGTTGCATGAAGTATCTCCGTTGTGTTGTAATCGTGTGACTATATCTCTTCGATGCATAGCATCTAATGTATGCAAATTACTGCATTATGATGTTTTAACTGATTTAAGCATGTTTTCAGTGAGCTTGAAATGTCTGTCCCAGAAGAATGGAGATTTCATGCCTTGGATCTCAGACTGTGCGCTACTCCAGCATGATGGTGGGAGAGTCATATAGAAAACATGGGCAATTGGGATGAATGCGCGTGAATGATGAGGTTATGCTTTGAATGTCCAACTATCAGAATGGAAGAAGTCTAATATAGAAAGGATGATCCATGTAAACATTTGGCTAAATGGAATCATATATGGGGTGTAGAATAGAGACTTGAATGGGTCTTCATGTTTATTCATACATTAGGGAAGGTACCTACTGATTGGTATTTGGAGATAGAGTTGCACTGAGGTACTAGTGAATGGTCTACACTAACGGAGAGTTTCATTCTGACATTCAGATTTTAGAGTGGATTTTATAAGTTTGGTAAAGCTTTGAATAACATTCAAGAAGTTATTTTTGATACAACAAAGCCAGCAGTCGAGTGTGCTCCACCAACATAGGATGCATAAATGAAGGATATTGTGAATTGCAAAAATCTAATGGTTGAATAAAATGAAGAAGATCCAAGGAATATCAGATTCTAGAATCTGAGAAACAACGCGTAATTGTTGGGCCCTCGATCACTTTGCGCGATGTGTCTAAACCTCTAAAGATTTGGTAGGTGAATATTGGAACTGAAGAGCAACCAAATTTGGAAAGGATTGGATACTATTGGGATGATGACATAGTAGGAAAGGTTATTGAGTTACTGATAGAGTATCAAGACTTATTCCCTACAAAGTTCTCAGAGTTGAAAGGAATAATTGGAGAACTTGGATTTATGAAGATCACTTTGAAACCTGATGCATGCCCCGTGAAGAAGCACCCATACAGGCTGAATCCAAAATATAAGTAGAAGGTAAAATAAGAGTTGGATAATATGGTTGCTACATGAATCATAGAGGTAGTAAAAGAATTTGATTGGGTGAGTCCCATGGTAGTAAAAGACAAGAAGACAAATGGAGAAATCAGGATTTGTGTAGACGTGCGCAAGTTGAATGATGCCTCTGTGTATGATCCATTCCAAACTCCATTCTATGATGAGATCCTCAATAATTTTGGAGGAAAAGAAGCTTACTCATTCACAGATTGTTTTTCAAGGTATCATCAAATCAGGATTGTGCCAGAAGATCGCAGTAAGTCTACCTTTGCAACTGAATGGGGATCCTTCCAGTATATATTCATGCCCTTTAGCTTGAAGAATGCGCCTGCCATTTTCTCGTGCATAGTAGTAGCTACCTTCAAGGAATTTATTCTTAAGTTCTTGTAAGTGTACTTTGATGATTAGACTATTGGGTTGTTGAAAAAACACATTTCAAATCTCTGATTAATGATGGATGCCTATAGAAAGTATCAGATTTTATTGAATTTGAAGAAATGTATATTCTGTGTGCCATTCAGGATACTTTTGGGACACATTATATTCCAGCAAGGATTGATGGTAGATCTTGCGAAGATCGTAGTAATTGTTAATACATAGATACTTGATAATGTCAAGTAATTGTGCTCAATATTGGAGCACACTGGCAATTAACGAAAGTTATTTTACGGTTATGCACTGATAACTACACCCATGGAGAATTTTCTCAAGGAGGCGAAGTTATGCTAGGATGAAGAATGTCAGAAGAGTTTTGAACTATTAAAGGAAAATATCATCACTACGCCCATACTGGTCTTTCCAAATTGATCAAAGGTGTTCAATGTGCATGTCGATGCCTCCTATATCACGCTCGCAGCTATTTTAATGCAGCAGGGAGCTAGACAGATTGATCACCCTATTTCCTATGCTAGTTGGAAAATCTCAAGGGTAGAACTGAATTATTCAACCACAGAAAGAGAAGGATTAGCGATGGTGTATGCAGTGCAGAAATTCTGCCAGTACCTATTTGGAGGCTATTTCAAGATCTTTACTGGTCTTTCTACTTTAAAGTACCTGGTCAATAATCCTATGTCGGGGTGGAATATCTGCAAGTGGTTGTTTCTATTCCAGGATTATGGCTTTGAGATCATTGTGAAGCCAAGAAGACTAAATGTTGGGCTAGACCATCTGTCATGCATTAAGACTGGTGAAGAACCTATGAACTTGGACGATGGATTACCAGATGCACAGTTATATCCGATCAAGGTAGTTGATGAGAATTTTCCTGATATTATTCAGTTCCTGACTGCTTGACACATGCCTGAAGAATACAGAGTACAACAAACGAAAGAGCTCATTGCACAGACAATATACTTCACCATTATTGCTCGCGAGTTGTACAAGATGGGTGCAGATGAATTTATGTGAAGATATGTCTTGGAGTATGAAAGGCGTGCAATCATAGATGATGCTCATGGAGGGGTTTTCGGTGGTCATTATGCAGGGAAGGAAACCACGTAGAAGATTTTGTGAGTTGGGTTATGGTGGCCCACATTGCAGAATGATGCCTATGCACATTACCATGCATGTGATGTATGCTAGAGGACCGGAAAGTCGTCGCGCATAGATGATATGCCCTTGCAACCAAAGATGGCACTGCAAGAATTTGAGAAATGGGTCGTATAATTTTTTGGACCTATTAACCCTCTAGGAAATAAGAGTGGTGCGCATTACATAATCACTGCGACAGACTATGTAACCAGATGGGATGAAGCTAAGCCTATGAAGGATTGTATTGCAGATACAACCGTGCAATTATCTTCAAGAATATTGTGACTCTCTTTGGATGTCTTAATATTATAATTAGTGATCAAGGAATGTACTTTGTAATAAAACTATTGAAGATTTGACAGATGAATTCTAGATGCATCATCAGAAGAGAAATCCCTATCACCCACAGGCGAATGGTGCAGTGGAAGATTTCAACAAGATATTGCAAACTATGCTTACCAAGGTGTGAAATGTTAACCAAAATGATTGGGATGAGCACGTGACTACAGTTCTTTGGGCATATCGAACCACATGTAAGAAGTTGACTGGTAAGAGACCATTCAAGATGGTATATGGGCAAGAAGCTGTGTTGTCAATGGAGTACATTATTCCTAGTCTACGCATTGCAACATTCACAAATATGGCAGAAGAAAATGCTATGGAGGAACGATTATCGTAGTTGGTCACACTTGAAGAAGGTTGACTGTGTCGTAGAGGTGCCAAAATCTAGCTGTTGGAATAGTAAATCTGGAAAAGAAAACTTTATTACCATTTAAGGGAGCATCTAGATTGCATTTAATGAGGGTATTTTGCCATATTTGGGACTGTTTTTTCCTTTATGGAGACACATTAATGCATAAGGGACTGTTGAAGACACACAAAAACTATAAATATGACCTATGGGGTCACAATAGTTCCCTTTTATTTCTGTATGAATTTTCTGCCGTGAGCTCTTTGATTTCTATAGATTATTTAGTGTTTATGTCTGGTTTGGATCTGAGATTTGAGGAGCCGTAGGGGTTTGGGTTACATAATTCTGCCTATCTTGAAAACAATGTGCCTCGGAGAGGATCCTGCTACGTCGGAGGTCCCTGTTGTGATGGTTGTTAAAACACCTGTGCCCACAAAGTCTAAAAAGGTTCAGGCGTTAGGGACCTATAAATCCCCTAGGGAGAAGAATACAAAGCCACACTCCACTACAGTTGAGCACCATAAGAGACTCATGGCGGAGCTCCCTGAAACTATTATGGAGGAGGAAGAGGTTGTGGTCGAATTGGCCCCATTCTAGGGGTTTCCAACCTATGTCACGCCACGCAAGGCATCTGTTAGGGTTCCAAAGGATCTAGATGAAGTGCAGTTAAGGATAAATATGCCATTGATTCCTAAAAATGTCCTGGTTGAAGGCAATATATTCGGAAAAATGCCACAGTTGAAGATGGAAGACTGGGACATCATAAATGTCTACAAGTTTCTAGAGCTTACGTTAGAGCGCTACCTAGACCATGTGCCATATGAGGGGGTGTTGGAACAGGGTACCCTAGCTGCATTTTTGATATATTTTTGTAATAATTATTCTAGCGTAGGGGATTTGGTGCTGGTAAAAGCCCCCAATGTATTGTAATGGGTCAAAGGGTAGACCTAGAGTCCGCAAACTATGATTTGTAGACCACACGATAACGCAGGCTTTGATGATATAAATAGATAGATAGTTTGAGAGTAGAAGTAAGATTGATGGTTCGTACGAACTATTGAGATCTATTTTGGGTAGTTTTTGGTAAGGACTCATGCTGGCTGTGTGCATGGAGATCCTCAGTCCTACTATGTGCGGACCCCGCTAGCTATGTGCACGGGCTATGACTTGGGTTTGTAACATGGTTTTGATGTTAATGAATAAAGAATCTATTGAAGTATCTCTATACTATCTGAACTGGTTGTGTTTATTATTGAAGTACCTCTGTGTTATATGAATAAGCTATGATCGCGTCTGTGATATATGAATTAGCTGCGATTGGGTTTTTCTATGATGATAATTGCTGATGCGCACATGGATGCGAAAGTGTTGCTAAGATCTACTTAATAATAATCGATTTTTTTATGTTTACATGATTTTATACTGTTAAGGGCTCGGTAATAAGCTTGCTTCTATGCAAACCTAATAGAAATCAACAAGATTTTCCTTAATTACCTACTCTCTCCCAGGGTGCAGAAACCTGGTTCCAGCACCCACCCATACTACTTCGGGTGAGACCTTCGCTTGCGAAAGTAGGTCATTGCCAAAAGGGCCAGTAGTATAGGGGTTTGTTGGCAAACCTTAAGTCCAAACCTGGGTCAGGAACCCTCAAGCAAAAAAATGGTTCCGTTGCTGGGACCAGGAGCATTTTGAGAGAGATATTGGGTAATTCCATGATACCGATGGAAACCTGATAAATTGGAGCTTGAAGACTGGTTCAAAAAAAATATTCAAGAATTTTATATAAAAAATAATTGCAACACAAAGCTAACAATTGATAAGTGGAAGAATAAATATATTTTCACAAAAGTATATGAAATTTTCTTTGTAAATTTTTCACATGAGCTCTAGGAGTGGCTAGCGCATCGAGTAGAATTACAGACGTGTTGGAAAGACGACCAGGTTATGTAGTGGACTCTGGAATTGATTCAAAATTTGGAGAAGGGTGACAACACAATCATTCGGACTATAGATCATTGGGTGGATAGTGTGATAGGAGGATTTGTAATTGAATTCACAGTCGATCAATTTGTATCCTACTCTGAAGCGGAGCGGAGGTTCTTCAAAAGATTCTGAGGTAAGTTCTTGTGAAAATTTCCTCTACTAATTAAAATATTACTGTGAGAAAAAATGAATTTTGTGTAGCCACACTGAATGAATGAGCTTTGATTAGGATGAGAGTACAATACGAAGTGGTAAGTACTACCGAGTCAAACTAGAAGGGGATAGACCCATCTTCAACCCATTAAGAGAGTCGTCTGCGCACGCAGGAACTAGTCCTCTGACTACACCATTGTTAAGTTTGCGTAAGGGAAAGAACTCCCCTACCCCTCTGCCACTACCAGAAGAAGACATGGCCACACACATGAAGCTGCCCACTTTCAAGGGTGTGGGAGATGAAGACATGGATCAGTTTTGGTTCATAGAGGAATCAGTATGGACAGTGCATAATGTTGCTAACGATTTTGTGAAAAGAATGCAGCTATCCCTCACCTTTGAAGGAAGGGCCTTGGATTGGTTCATGGAGTACGTAGGCCAACATGTGGATCCATAAATATAAGAAATTAAGGATTCTTTAAAACAACAGTTTCGGAAGCCTATGTCCTACGCTTAACTAGTGGTTGACTTGAAAGACTTTAAACAAGGGCCCACTAAGTTAGTATGGGAGGTGGATCAATGGTTAAAGAAGGTTATCAGAAATGGGGAATTTAAATATGAGGATAGACAGCACAAGGAATGGTTCATTGCCATGCTATTACCTCACCTACATGGGCCTATGGGACAAAAAGCGATTGATACACAATATAAAGCCTCAGAGATCGCCATGAAGCTAGACGCTATGCCAAGAGACAATGCCCAGTTTGGGGTACAACATATCCAGGGAAAACTAGAGGCAATGCACCTCGAAATCCATAATTTTTTAGAGGAGTGAGGAAAATAAGCTAGTCTAAACATGTGGTGCATAAGATGCAGGGTGTCAAGCCACACCAAGGATCAGTGCGCTCTAATGGTAGACTACATACAGGCTTGGGGGCCCAACCCATTGTGCCCTAAAGAGTCTATAGGACCAAGTGGTCCCGCATTCTGCCACGTAGCTGGGCTATATGATACAACCCACTGCCCCCATCTTGGTGCCTATGTTCAAGAGTTGGAGCAACAATGGTGCCGATTATTCTCATCTATGGGACATGACGAACAAAATTGTTGGACATATGACTTAATGATAGATCGAGGAAACCTGTACAGGGTACAGGCTGACCCTTCATCACCACTATCTCCCTCGGGACGAAGGGGCTCCCTTGCTAGAGGCCAGGGAGAGGAGAGAGGCGGAAGCACAGGTTGGGGAAGAGGGAAATTGATCTGTTATAGTTGTGGAGAAGTAGGGCACTTCGCAAGTGATGTTCTGAACCCTGCATGACAATCTTGCAGATATTGTAGGCAATTGTATCATGTGATCGAAAATTTTCTGGTACTGATCACAAAGATGCAGGAAAAACAAAAAACCCCAATGCATAATGTACAAAGGGTTAAGGAAAAACCACGTGATGAGGGACCCAGTATTAATGTCATTATGCGTAGTGACATGGCTATTGGAGGAGTTGAGGAAAGAGATGTGGCTGAACCCCTTATCTAAAAGGCCCCTATCAAAAATGAAAGCGTGGACCTACGGAAGGAGAAAGAAACCTTCCTAGAAGCTCAAAAATACTTTTCCAAGGATGAGGCATCTACTTCCAAGGCTCCAAAAAACTTAAAAGCAGACAAAGAAGTCAAACCATTCCTACAAGAATGTATGAAACTTCTACACAACCAGAAGGTAGTAGAAAATATTCAAGCACTGATAGATAGTTGCACAAAAAAAACTGGCCCTCCAATAGATGTTAAATATGTTCACAAACTTTACAAGCATAAGAAATGCATTGGTCGGGAAATGTGGATAACTGCGCAAATTGGCAATTATGAAATGGATCTAGGATCTGATGCGAATGTCCTACCCAAACAGATGTAGCAGAGGATGGGAGAACCTAAGTTGGAATGGTCTACTATACATCTGCACATGTCTAACAAACAAAAGATCATACCATTGGGGAGACTATCAAAGATTATGGTAGATATCGCATGGGTTAATGTATACACGGATTTTTAGGTAATTCAATTGTAGAGCATGCATACCCTTACCCTGCGCTTCTATGACTAGATTGGGATATAGAAATGCGAGCCATTATGAACTTGAAGAAAAGGAGAATGCTTTTTGAGAATGAGGGTACAAGAGTTATAGTCCCTCTAGACCCAGCAGAAGGAGAACAGTATATAGAACCCGTGCATGAAGAAGACTACGTGGATCATATCTATAAAATAACTACCCGAGACAAGGATTGGATTAATCCCATAGCTGATGGAATTATTTGCTGGGAAAAATATAGTGAATGCATCTCAAACTCTGACGAGGAAATAAAAAATTAGCAGAATAGGTTGCATGACGTATCTGCATTACGATGTCATAGGATTAGGAAGAGATTCCAGTGTATCTCCTTAGAGGTAAGAGAGTTGCCTTACTTTGATGGTTCTGGTAGTATTAGAGATTTTATTATAGCATTCGAAGTAGAAGTCCTAAGGGAGCGAAGAATTTGGGTGCTTAACCTAGCCATGCATGCGACCCCTGCGCGGTGGTGGGAAACTCATAAGGGGACGTTTCAGGATTTGGAGGAATGTCACAAGATGATGATACTATAGTTTGAAACTCTGGTTCACCTATGCATGGAGACTTTCCTTGGCCAAGGGAACCCGTGCAAGCACATGGATGCATGGATGGAGGTGTAGTGTGAAAGGATTGGGGACGAATGGGTCCACTTGTTCATTCATGCCCTGGGGCCAATCCCCACCGTATGGTATTTGGATGCAGAGCTACATCAGCGTACCCACCACTGGGAGACCATGAGGGACGATTTTGTGGGGACGTTCAGATTTGTAGGCGGAACCGAGGAATTAGACGAAGCCCTACAAGACATATATGCCCTAGTATTTGATGAATCACGCCCTCGTGTGGAGTATGGGGAACCAGCTTGGGATACGTAGATGCAGGATATTGCTCACTGTCACAATTTATCAATGGAGGAATGTGACGAAGACCCGCGAAATATTACTATCCCAGAATCGGAGGGTGAATGAGTAGTTACTGGCACCCCACTATAGACTGTCAATGTGACCAAACCTCTTAAGCTAAGGGAAGTCAACATTGTAACAGAAGAACAACCTAAGCTAGAAATAATTAGGGATTATTGGGATGATAATGCCACGGGGAAAGTCATGGAAATTCTCACGGAATACTGGGACCTGTTTCCTACAAAATTCTTAGAACTCAAAGGTATTACAGGGGACCTGGGGGTCATGAAAATCACTTTAAAACTGGATGCACACCCTGTCAAGCGACGACCTGAGTCTATTGAACCCAAAGTACAAGCAGAAAGTAAGGGAATAAATTGACAAAATTCTAGCTGTAGGTATCATCGAACTCATTGAATAGTTAGATTGGGTAAGCCTCATGGTGGTCCAAGAGAAAAATACTACAGGAGAAATAAGAATCTGCGTCGACCTACACAAGTTGAATGATGCTTGCGTACACGATCCCTTCCCTACACCATTCTCTGATGAAATCCTTGATAGTGTGGGAGGGCAGGAAGCATACTCATTCACTGATGGGTTTTCAGGCTACCATTAGATCAAGATCACACCTGCAGATTGTAGCGAAACTATGTTCACCACTGAATGGGGATCCTTCCAGTACACCGTCATGTCGTTTGGGCTAAAAATGCCCCTGCCATATTTTTGCGGGTAGTGGTCACAACATTCAAGGAGTTCATTCACAAGTTCTTAGAGGTATATTTTGATGATTAGATAGTATTTGAATTGGTAAAGAAGCATGTCTCAAACCTGCGCATGATGTTGGAGGACTGTAGAAAGCACCAAATTCACCTAAATATTAAGAAGTGCATATTTTGTGTAGATTTTTGGGTCTTGTTAGGCCACATATTTTGTCAGCAGGGCTAATGGTTGACCCCGCTAAGGTGGAAATTATCATCAATTTAGTAGCCCCTGCAAATGATAAACAAATGCACTCCATCCTCGGGCACACGGGCTACTATAGGAATTTTATTCAAGGGTACACACTAATCATGGCATGCATGGAAAAGTTGCTAAAGAAGGACATTTCATTTTTTTGGGATGCGGAGTGTTAGTCGAGTTTTTAGCTACTTAAGGAAAAGATGGTCTCTACACCTATCCTCATATTTCCTGATTGGGTGAAGGTTTTCCATGTCCATATGGATGCTAAAGGGATCGCACTGGGAGATTTCCTTACATAGCCTGGGGAGGGGGACATTGACCACCCGGTTGTGTTTGCTAGTAGAAACTCTCTGGCGCAAAACGTAACTACTCCACTATTGAGCGCGAAGGATTGGAAATGGTGTATGCTCTGCAGAAATACCTGCATTATCTGTTGGGAGGGCACTTCAAGATGTTCATTGATCACTCAGCTTTGAGGTACCTAGTCAATAATCTTGTGTTTGGGGGAAATATTTGCCGATGGTTACTGCTATTCCAAGAATATGACTTTGAGATAATTGTGAGGCAGGGGAAACTAAATGCTAGACTAGAAAACTTGTCCCAAATCGAGAGTGGTGAAGAACTGACCAACATAGAGGAAATATTTCCTGATGCGTAGCTATTTTCTATTAAGGTGGTTGATGCACACTTTTCCGATATTATTCAATTCTTAACTATGAGAATGGCACCAACAAAATATTCGGTACAATAGAAAAAAGAGCTGGTAACCCATGAAATGGACTTTACCATCATAGCGGGCCACTTGTATAAGCTGGGAGCTGATGAGGTACTGCGAAGATACGTTCTGGAGCATGAAAAACAAGCCATTTTAGCAGAAGCCCACGGAGGTGTTGTAGGAGGTCACTACACAGGAAAAGCGAAGGCACAAAATATATTAAGAGTTGGGTTGTGGTGGCCCACACTATATATTGACTCTTACGACTATTTCAAAGCCTACGACACATGCCAAAGGATAGGAAGACCATTGCGTAGGGATGAAATTCCCCTACAACCACAGATGGCCCTGCAGGCGTTTGATAAATGGGCAATAGAATTCGTTGGGACCATCAACCCACCAGGTAAGAAGAAAGGTTCCCGCTACATCATCACTGCGATTGGTTATATAACTATATGGGTGGAAGTGAAAACTATGAAGGATTGTACTATAGATACCACTGCGCACTTCATTTTTTATCATATTCTAACCTGTTTTGGTTGTCTGAAGATCTCGATGAGAGATAGAGGTACACATTTCATTAATGACACAATACAAGCTTTGACTGAAGAATTTCAAATCCACCATTCCAAAAGTACCCCATATCACCCGCATGAAAATCGAACGGTAGAATATTTTAATAAAATTCTGGGATAGGCACTTACCAAGGTCTATAATTTCAAGTGAAGTGATTGCGACGTGCGCATCCCGTCGGTCCTTTGGGCCTATTGGACCACATTCATGAAATTTACTGGGAAAACATTGTTTCAGATGGTTTATGGAAAGGAGGCCATTATTCCCATGGAGTATATCATTCCTAGCTTGTGCATCGTAGCCTTTACGAACATGGTGGAGCCCGGTATCATGAAGGAATGCTTAGCGCAAAGAGTCACCTTGGAAGAAGACCAATTCATTGCAAACTTTCATCAGCAATTTTAGAAGGCCTGGGAAAAAGCCTGGCATGATAGACATATATGGTAGAAGTCGTTTAAAGAAGATGAGCTAGTATTATTATATGACATCCAATTTGCACGCTACCCAGGGAAATTCCGCCAACATTGGTTGGGACCTTATATCGTAACAGAAATTATGAATGATGGTGCAGTGAAATTGGCTATGCTACGCAGGGACCCCCTGCCCAGATATGTTAATGGAAGCCATCTCAAACCATACTGGACCAACTCGGCATAGACCAAATGACTATATGGCCAGAGTAACTATATTGGGATGGATACACGTAGGCAAGAGGAAAAACACAGGCAAGCTCGTTATATGCACAGGGGTCGACCACAGGTTAGGGAACCCAGGAAGGTGTGCTAGGATCACAGGGGTAATACACAGCTATGAAAACTAGCTATTGGAACAGTACCACTGGGTAAAAATCCAACTTTACCGTTGGAAGGAGCGGGCAATAGGCAATCAATGTGGAAATTTCCGAAAGTTTTTTATTGTTTCCTTGATGGTAAGTTTCAGCTAAGTGTCATCTACCCGTTACTCACTACTCAAAGCTATAAATGGAGGAGGGCAGCTCAGAATTGGGTTCCGCATGTCCTAAAAATATTGTGCCTTGCAAATTTTCGTAACTATTGTGCTATGTTCTCGTTTGGGCTTGCTACCCCCTCTGATAGTATCAACCCCGAGTTCATCTTCTAAGTTAGAATAAATGTGACCAATCCCACTGAATCATCACAGACCATGGCCTCTAGTAAGAGAGCATCCGATGTATTGGATTTCACCCCTGAAGTTTAAGAATTCGTGTCCACACCAACCAAGGGGAAGCAGGTGGAGAAAAAGAAGAGTAAGGGGAAAGGCCAAGAGCAAGGGCAGGGGAGGGCTACGAAATGGGCTGGGATGAATATGCACACCTCCCATTGGAATGTGAAATCTCCTCGAACAGTGCCTAACCCGGTGAAGTGAACTCTATCTTCTCAAGAAGAAGCTCGACTCGCTACCCTAATCACTTGGCTACTGCCCTATGTTCAGCCTCGAAGGCCCTCGGTGTGCATGGCCAAGAATCTCAAGGGTCTATGCTCCTATTTGCAAATTCTGCTAATTCCAGGTGAAGTCCCCATAATTGGAGAAGCATTTGGAAAGCTCTCCTCAATTAAGTTCGATGATCACGACCTTGCCAACTTGGAGGCCTTCCCAGAATTGGCACCTAAGCTGTATCTCAATAGAGTACTGGAGGACGATGTGCTAAGGGTCGTACAAATTCCATGGCTGCATGGGTTAGAAGGATCTGGATTACTAAACTTGTTGCATATACCTCACTTTGGCCTATACAATGTAACTGACCAAGTTGTGCGACAGCTGCTAGCCCTCATCCATGATGGTAGCTTGTGGATCCAGGACTGCATTCGCATCGATGCCACCCTAATTCACTGCATTACTGGTCTCCCTATGGAGGGGCTAAATCCCATGGAGCACGTCGGCAAGAAGTAGGAGCAGCAAATCACCGACAAGGTGCGAGAAGTCTACCATGTCAAGCGAAACACCAGAGGGTTCATAATCAACACCATTAACGACCCTGGAGTGCGCATGGGTACCTTGCTGCTAGCTTGTAAAATGATGTGCAAGTGATAGGCTACGACTGTCCCTGCCTATGTGATTTAGCTTGCTAGCCACTGTGAAAAGGGTTATGTATTAACTCATCGCAGTTCCTCTGCAACAAGTTTTTGGAAAACGTGCGCAAGGCCCAGGATCACAGAAGGGAGTTCTGTTACTCTTGGCTGCTACTCTAAATTTCATTGGTCGGATGGGAAGCCCCTAAAGGATCGGTCCTCCCTGAGCTTGAACCGAACATGTGTGAAGGGGTGCGATATGAAACATTATGGGATTCAAAGGATGAGTAGTGTATTAAGGAAAACAAAATATTTTGGGTACTATTTCAAAGCGTGCTCACAGCAGCAATTGACTCTCAGCCATGCTTGTCACCGACAATCTAGGAAAAATATAAGAGCATCGTAACATTCTAGGTTATGATGCACAAAGTGCAGATTTAGGGCCATAAGGATCCAGTTTGGATGTCATTGTCTTACATGGTCACCAATGAGGAAATCGACTGGCTCATCACCACTTGGCCACTGCACTGGAAATTAGGATTCAAATCGGCCACGGCTGAAACTGCTAGTACAAGCACAGTCTCAAAGACCACCACTCTGCCTGATACTGCCAAGAATTTAGAAGGTCATGGCCCAGAAGGCTCCACCACGATGAAGGTTCCCCTAGATGCAGCACAGGGCGTGGAGCAGGAATCGCAGCAGAACATGGAAACTAAGGGTTTGGATATGTAGGGTACTTTTTCCCCATGTGGCAAAAAATGGACAACCAAACATCTCAAGGGCTAGCAAACGAAAAGATGGGCTACGAGGCCCAGTAGGGAGATTTAGGTTACCTTAATCGAGAAATATTTGGAGCAAATCGCAAATGTGGTCATCCTCGCTTCGGAAGATAGATGGCTTGCCTTGGAAGAGCAGCAGAAGGCCACATTCACCACATTATAGTCTGAGCACCAAGCTTTTCATCTCAAGTCTGATATGTTGCAGACGAGCATGGTTCAAGCGAGGCTACCTCCAGTGACACCACTGAGTTGATAAACTTGATATACACAACCAAGAGATGCCTCTACCCCCTGCCCGGCGTATCAATCACTCTGAGTTCGCCTGCCTTATGTGTGTAAGTCCAGGCCTGCATAGAAGAACATCTAGACTTAGCTTGGCTTCCGCACAAGTTGCTGCAGGTTCTACACACACTCCTCTTTGAGGAAATCCAGCACAGAGACCGTCGGGTGTAGCAACAGCTAAGTACAACTGAGTATATAATTGTAGAAAATACTACCAAGGCATCCTAGGTATAGGCTGCATTCATCCTTGCCATCGCGTAGCAGACCGAGTTGGAGTGTCTGATCAACAGACTATGCACAAATGTGACTAAAGAAATAGTAGCCTCTGCCACCCCCTAGGATAAGATTAGGGGACTCGTCACAGCCCTGAAATATTCTCAGACCAAGATCTAGAACGTCAAGACCAAGATGGAGCAGTAGATTGCTGCGTTGCAAGCTAAGTTGCAGTTGGAAACTCTTCCTGAGGTACGCACCTAGAGAGCTGCGCTGGTCACAGAAGCCACAAAAAACATTATAGCTCAAATCACTCAGGGCACCGAATTTATTAAGATAGCTATGCAGCTATGCTCTAATGTGCAGCACGACCCTCTCCTGCGCAAATTTACCCAAGAACTGTGCTAGAAGGAAGAATAATTCGAGCAACTAGAGGCTACAATTCCCACTCTGATCCCCGCTCAATTCCTGGCATGTCTGCGAGCCAGCCATGCACTCAGAGATGACTTGGAAGAGCTTCACCAAAGGAATAAGGTTTTGAGTGACAACCTCAAGCCATGGGCGATGAAGCCCTCAAGATATCTTAGGACTTGGATGTTGCAGTGAAATAGCTGAATCAGACCTTGGAGAGTGTCGCCGCTGAAATTGAAGGCCCAAACTCACAAAAGTTGGTGGAAATTGTGCAGAAAATTGTCGCATAGAGTGAGGGAATGTTTCCCCCTCTAGTCGATGCAATAATGTAGCTCCAGGAAAAGATGTAAACCCCATGGACGATGTGACTTGGGACAAGTCACAATATTGTGTTGGGGGCCTATTGGAACAGGGTCCCCTAGCTGCGTTTTTGATATATTTTTGTATTAATTAGTCTAGCGCAGGGGATTTGGGGTGGGTCAAAGCCCCCAATGTATTGTAATGGGTCAAAGGGTAGACCTAGAGTCTGCAAAACATGGTTTGCGGATGACAGGATAGCGCAAGCCATGGTGATATAAATAGATAGATAGTTTGAGTCTAGAAGTAAGATTGATGCTACGTGCAAACTATTGAGATATGTTTTGGGTAGTTTTGGGTAAGGAATCCTACTGGCTGTGTGCGTGGAGATCCTCAATCCTGCTATGTGCGAACCTCGCTGGCTTTGTGTGCTGGCTATGACTTAGGTTTGTAACTTGGTTTTGGATGTTAATGAACATGAAATATATTGAAGTATCTCTATTTTATCTGAATTCATTGTGTTTACCACTGAAGTACCTCTGTTTTATCTGAATAAGTTGCGATTGTGTCTATGATATATGAATTAGCTGCGATTGTGTTATTCTATGATGATAATTGCTGATGCACATGTGGATGCAAAGGTGCTACTAATATATGCTTAATAATAGTAGCTTGTTTATGTTTACATGTTGTTATACTATTAAGGGGTCAGTAGTAAGCTTGTTTTTGTGTGAACCTGATAGAACTCAACAAGATCTGCCTTAATTACGTAGTCTCTCCCAGGGTGCGGAAACCTTGTTCCAACACCCACCCATACTACTTCGGGCGAGATCTTGGCCTATGAAAGTAGGTCATTACCGAAAGGGCCAGTAGTATAGGGTTTTGTTGGCAAACCTTATGTCTGAACCTCAGTCAGGACCCCTTAAGCCAACAGGGGGGCCTTATACGCCTCAAGCTACAACGATGGGTGATGGAACTGCACAAGGCAGTGCTTCTAAATTTGTTACAATTCCCACACTTTGGACACAACCTGATAAATGATATTTGTGTGAGAAAATTTCTTGTGCTAGTGCATAATGAAGCATTATGGTTGGGAGAGTGCATATCGATAGATGTCGCACTCATCCATCAGCTCACCGGCCTACCTGATTAAGGCGTAGATACCATGGCAGATTTTGGAGGAAAGGCACAAGAAAAGTAGGTGGACGATAAGATTAAGAAGAAGTAGAAAGTGTCGTGCCATAGTGGAGGCTTTGTTGTAAGCGATATCAATGACCCAGTTGTGTAGTTTTGGATGCTCATCTTGTCCTGTAATATTATGTGTAGCTGTAGACCTAAGGAGGATCATGCATAAGTAATTGCACTTGCGAGACAGTGTGAAAAAGGGGTCATCTAAAATTGGTCACAATATTTATGTAAATCATTTCTAGAGAATGTGCACAAAGAACAAGAAGAGGTCAAGCCTTTCTATTATGCTTGGCTCTTGCTGCTGATATCCCTCATTAGTTGGAAGACTCGTGAGGAAACATAGTTTCCTGAGAGCCAACTACAGAGGTGTGAAGCCGCGCGGTATGCTACATTGTGGAATTATTCCATCCTCGTGCACATTATGGAGAATAAAATATTCTGGGTGATGTTCGATGCCTTGCTCTTCCAAGTTGTACAATCAAAACCGAGTTTGTCTCTGAACTTGTATGAGAAGTAAAAAATTATTTTTTATTTTAAAGAAAACCTCCACAACATGCACATCCATGAAAAGGGAACCGTCGAAGGAGTGTGGTATGAGCTACCCTATCTCGTCACTGAGGACGATTTGTTGCATTTCACTATAGAGTGGTCTCCAATGTGGTTGGATCCTGGTGCATCAACATCCATTTGGAAAATGCCTACAAAGCCACACACTAGTACGTAGACAACAGAGAAGACAACTGAAAAATATGGCACGCTAATGAAAACTAGTGAAACAAATGATTTAACTGACATTGCACCTGAGAATAAAGGTGTTGCGTTGAAAGAAACAAAGGAGAAGGTGGAAGCACAAACTTCCAAAGGCATGAAGCATGGTTCTCAAGCCGCAGGAGGATCGAGGAAGAATCAAAAGGGCTCACCACTAGAAAATAAGAGCTAACATTAACCGAAGATGACTTCAATGAAATATCAAACATGATCACAATATTCATGGATGATAGATGGATAGAAATGGAAACGTGGTACAAGACTGCACTCGAAGGGGTGTGGGTTTGCATCCAGGAGCTGAAATGACAAGCAAGTCTAATTCAGGTGAGCGTTGTACAAGCGAGCGTGCATACAACCAGCGCACGACCACTCAATATAGTCCTACCTTTGACTGGAGACAGTTGCCTGAGTCAAATTCTTGAGCTGGCCATTCGTGTCAAATCAGCCAGCCGGTGTGTGCAACTAAGAGGTTTCAGAGATATAAGCATTAAATTTTCTATTTTTCCTATAGGAAAATTTCATTTTCTGCACAGTTTTATTGCGGATGAGTTTCAGTTCTACGAAGCCCATGATGACACTACTGCGATAGAGTAAGCATGTCACACAACTGAGGCTCGGTGTGTTGTGCTCGAAGAGAAAATCAACCAAGTCTATAGTGAATTCCCAATGCTAGTCCTTGCCACAACTGCCCCAGAAGAGAAGTTAGAAGCATTGGCTACTGCATTGAAGGCCTTACGTGCAGAAGTCCAAAACTTCTGAGCTGAATTCGAGCATCAAATTTCTAACTTACAGATGAAATTACAGCGAGAAAACCCACTAGAAGTCAATGCAAATAAGGTTGTCGAAGTGAAGTAGGCCACTGATAGTATCATTGCCACAATTACGCAGTGTGATCAAATTTTGGATGAGGCCATGGGTGTTTAGAATTTAGTTCAGAATGAACCTATGGTACATCAGTTGTGTAATGAGTTGCACATCAAGGAGCAATAGTTTTTTGATATTAGGATGGAGACACCTACTCTCATTCTTACACAGCGCCTCACCCGCCTACAGGAGGGTCGTGTAATTCAAAATAAAATCAAGGACCTATGCTAGAAAGAAAAAATCTTGAGGAAAGAATGCAACCATGCGTTGAGGAGGCTCTGTAGTTTTCATAGACATTGGATAACATGTTGAAGGCCATTAAGAAAACACATAGAAGAATTGAATTGTCCACTGTAGGGCCCACTACTGAGAAATTTGTCGTTGAAGTGCAGGGATTTGATGCACAGATTCTCGACATGGTTCTTCCACTCAAATATTTTGTCGTTGCACTCCAAGGAAAGATGAAGGAGCAGACACCACAGTGATGACTCAGGATGAGTCACATGTTTGTGTTGGGGGCTTGTTCGAGCAGGGTCCCCTCGGGTAAATTTTTGGATATCTTTTTGTATATGTTTTTGCATATGTGCTTACGCGGAAAGGTCAAGGGGATTTGGGGTGGGTTAAAGTCCCTCTTTTATGTAATTTGGTTTTAAGGGTAAACTTGTGGGCCTCAAATCATGGTTGAGACCATAGTATATGTGTGCTAATATGGATATAAGTAGATAGGTCGAGTCTAAGTGATAAGTCATTCATGTTTTGATATAATTATTTTTATGTGTCAGTGATACAATTTGTAAGTCTTGATTTGGGTAGAAAGGCTCCTTCTTGCTGTGTGCGCGGAGACCTAGTCCTGGTTGTGTACGGATTCTGCTGGCTCTGTGCGTAGAAGGGTAACTGTAAGGGAAAGTTTTTTGTAATGAATTGTTGGATCTAATATAAAGACTAGTTTTAGACAAAACATTATGTTATCTAAGTTATATTATGTTATTTCATTGAGATCGTTTACTTCTATTATGCTTAATTGTTTTTGGACAAGTATATTTGTTATTTATGCATGAATATACATTGATGGTTGAATACATGGATAAGTTATTACGCATTACATAGATTTGGTTCTCTTCTTATATATCTGCGACGAAATTTATCTGTGATCTATCTTTTTACTAGTATAGTCCCTTATTTCTGTTATTATAACCCCCTTATTGTTATTGTTGTACCCCTGTAACCCCAATATTGTTATTATTGTACCCTTACATTATTATTGTTAGGTAGGCTAGGATTATATTGTGACTCCATGGACTCCTATATATAGAATGAGGTCTTGTCATTTGTATCATCCCATAATTTTTTGTTTATGTAATGTAAAGGAGGTTTGCCCCTCTAAGTGGCTTGTTTCTAAGGCTTTGATCTCTCTTTTATTCTATTTTTCGAGCTAGTTTCATAACATTTGGTATCAGAGCTTTGGATTGTAGGGTTTCACTGCTCCAAATAGGTCATCATGGAGTTTGCGCTATAATTTTTTTTATACAAAGGTTCAGAAGTTGAAATATTTACAGAGCAAATTCAAAATCCTGAGGAACATCTTGTAAAAATTTCGGATATCGGTTCGCAATACTTTCAGATATATGATATGTGGAAGTTAGGGTTTTTGTAGGCTCACGAATTTCACCTAAACAGGTCATCGTGAAATTTTTGCTATAAATTTTTTTCTACAAAGGTTCAGAAGCTAAAATATTTATAGAGAGAATTCTAAATCCTAAGGAAATTCATGTGAAAATTTCAGATCTTGGTTCACAATATTTTCAGAGATATTATCTGTGGAAGTTAGGGTTTTTTCAGGCTCCCGAAATTCATCTCAAAGAGGTGACCATGGGAAAATCATCATAACTCTCTCTCTGAACATTAGATTGGAATTTTGTAAAAGGTGACCACAAGTACACAGATTGTAGTTTCCTGTGTATGAATTTCAAAGCTTAAGGAGGAAATAGTCACACGTGGCACGTCGTACAAGTTCGCTCTACTGAATCAGTTCATAATTAGGTCAGTGTGGGAGATTGGGCATAAATTTTCCTTGAATAATCCAAATCAAGTCAGACATATGGCATTTGAAACAAGATTGAGAGGGATATTACAAGGCTGAATTTCAGATATTGAAGATCTGAAATCAAAGAGATAATTTAATCACAATATCTAGCTCCTCAAAAGCAAGAAAAAACTGTGTATTTTTTTTGAAATGCATAAGTCTTGTGTGAAAAATCATTTGAAGTGATTCCAAGGACATATTGAAGCATAGATATCAGTATTGGGTTCTAAAATACCACCTAAAAAGAATTAAACACCCATTAATCCTTCATAAGGCTCTACTATGAATCATGAAGAGGAAGAAGCGCAACATGAATTATCAAAATTATAAGAGCAAGTGCACCAAATTTCACTCTCGCAAAGAGAAAAAAAAATGAAATGGAAGTTTTGAAGAAAGGGATGGAAGCTAAGATGGATGTTTTGAAGAAAGGCGTGGAAGGTTTGAAGAATGGCAGGGAAGATAAGATGGATGGCATGGAAATCGGCATGGAAGCTAAGATTGATGACATGGAAGCTAAGATCGATGAAAAAATGAAAGACAACATGTAATACATGAAGAATGATCTAAAAGAAGACATGGAAGGTTTGATGACAAGATTAATACAAGAAATGATTCCTAATGGCAGAAAGATAGTAGAGGAAACTCATGATGAGAACAAAATAAATGTTAATCGTGATTTCATAAACTATAATGTTGGATTGAGGAACCACCATATTCCAAATATGTATATGAGGAAGTTTGATGGAAAGGATCTCGTAACATGGATATTATATGTGGAGCAATAATTTGATCTCAATAATGTGAAAAACACAAAAAAGGTATGCATTGCAACTTTACATTTAGAAAAAAAATACATTTGTATGGTATCAACGGCTTTTCTCCCGTAAAAACATTGTCACTTGGTCAATTTTTACAGAGGAAATGATAGCACATTATGAGGATAAAAAGAGAAACACCTTTTTTAGCCTATTGATAAATCTCAAACAAAAGGTTTCAATGGTGGAGCACATTGAGGACTTCCAAAAATTGAATATAAGGGTAACTGATATTCCATAGGAACACAGTATTGATGTCTTCATAGGGACTTTAAAGAATAACATCCAACATGAAGTTCACGTTTGGGAACCTAAATCATTGGAGAAGGAATCCAAGTTGGAAAGAAAAATTGAATGTAAAATTATGGCGATAAGGAAGCCTACCACTCACATCTATAAATATGAAAGTGTTGTTACTTCGAGACTTCCACAACCTACAAGGTTTACACCACAAAAATTGGAAGAAAAAAGAGCAAAATGGCTTTGCTACAGTTGTGATAGTAAATACAATAAAGGTCATTAGTGTGTTTAAAAGAAATTATTTTACATATATTATGAAGATGAGGAAGAAAATGAACAAGAAACTTCAAAATAAGAGGATATAAACCAGGAACCAACCCTAGAAGAAGAAGAAATGAGTCTGACCATATCTTGTAATGCGTTGGCAAGAATTACCACTCCTCAAACTCTCAAGATAGAAGGACATATCGAGAAGAAAAAGGTAATAGTGTTTATTGATTCAGGTAGTACCCATAATTTTATTCATTGTAAGGTATCCAAGGAATTGAATTGTTTCCTATACCCAGCACCAGAATGTGAAGTGATCATTGCAAATGGAGGAGCTATAAATTTCTCTGGAAGATGCCATAATATCAAGATAACCATGGGGGAATATGTATTCAATATTCCAATGTTTTCCATTCCAATGGGAGGTGATGATGTTGTACTAGGAGTACAATGGTTACAATCTTTAGGGACAGTGGCTTTTAATTTTCAAGAAATTTTCTTGAAATTTTTTTTCGGAAGGAAAGGAAATCGAATTACGGGGTATCATAGGGAAGACATGAAAGATAATAAGATATAATGTCATGAAAAAGCTTCTGAATAAAGAACAATGAGGCGTAATTTAACAATTATGCTCACTAGAAGTTCCAATGTCAAAATCATCTAATTCTATAGATCTCCAAAAAGTGTCAGAAAATCGTTACAAAGTGTTTGAAACTCCCAAAGGACTCCCACCTATTCATGATCATGATCATTCTATTAATTTGATTCCAGGAAGTGTTCCTCCAAATATAGGGCCCGACAGATATCCTTATGTAAAAAAGAGCGAAATTGAACATATGATTGTAGAAATGTTAGAGGCTGGTATAATTAAACCTAGTCAAAGTTCTTTCTCTGCTCCAGTAGTATTGGTGCACAAGAATGGTGGATCATGTCACATGTGTCTGTGTTAGAAAATTATATATATTACAGAGCAATGCAACACATAAAATATGCGGAAAACACAAACACACAAAACACATAAAACCAAAGAGAGACATATATACGTGGTTCACCCAGTTTAGGCTACATCCACCCTGAACAATGAGTCCTTCTTTCTATTATCCAAAAAAATGAAGAGACACAACCTAGAGTAGATATGTTGTAATATCCTTTGTTATCTCTCACAGTCTCCCTATCCGTTTCTCACTCTGAGAATACACATACAATCCACAGCCTCAATACAGTACCCTCATACAAAACGAGGGGTTGCCTTCTAGGGCAAAGAAACCCTAAATTGAACATAACTTTTACCGTTAGATCATCCGCCTAATGGACAACCTAGTTTGACTAGAAATTACACTACTTTTACAAGGAAATTTTACATCTTATTTTAGCTTTAGGGGCACTACCCCCAGAACCCCTCGCCAGGGGGGGGCTCCATAAAAACGTAGCCGCCCCCCCTAGACCCCCCAGGCAACATTTAATAATGGGGGGCCTTGTTGCCCCATTAAGAACATGGGTCCAACGCTGTGATACAAAATAAATAAGATATTCAAGCTCCACACCCAAAAGTTCGGATTATAGGGAGCTCAATAAGCTCACTATTAAAGATACATTTCCCATTCCTGTTATTGATGAATTATTGGATGAATTACATGGAGAAATTTATTTTACCAAGTTGGATCTTCATTTAGGATATTATCAAATTAGAATGAAGACTGAAGGCATTCTGAAAATAACATTTCAAACTCATGAGGGTCATTATTAATTTTTGGTCATGCCTTTTTTCCTTACTAATGCACCTTCTACATTTCAAGGGTTGATGAATTCCATTTTCAAACCCTTCCTTAGAAAATTTGTGCTAGTATTTTTTGATGACATACTATTCTACAACAGGTCTTGGAAGGATCATGTTCAACATGTTGACAGGGTCCTAAAACTATTGCGGGAGAAACAATTATATTAAAAAACATCCAAATGTTTCTTTAGAGTACAAGAGGGGGAAAATCTGGGTCATATTTTATCTCATGAGGGTGTTAAGTTTGACCCTAATAAAATTAAATCCATTAAGGAATGGAAAGTCCCCACAACCATAAATCAGTTTCGAGGATTTCTTGGGTTAATAGGGTATTATCGCAAGTTTTTTAAGAATTATGGGAGAATAGAAGCACCTCTAACAACATTATTGAGGAAAGATAGATTTTCATGGACTCTTGAAGCAACTAAGGCCTTTGAACATATTAAAGAGGAAATGTGCCTAACACCAGTCTTAGCTACACCACACTTCACAAAAACCTTTATTGTGGAACATGACACCTAGGGAAATGGAATTGGTGTTGTTTTAATGCAAGAAGGAAGACCCGTTGCTTTTGAAAATCGTCCAATCAAAGGAAAGTATTTACAGAAAGCTATTTATGAGAAGGAAATGTTGGCAATACTACATGCACTAAAGAAATGGGTACGTTACCTAATGGGAAGACACTTCAAGGTAAAAAATAATCATGATAGTCTTAAACAGTTTTTGGAACAAAGACTATCTTCAAAAGAGCGGCAAAAATGGGTCGCAAAGATGTTGGGTTATGACTTTGAAATAATCTACAAAAAAAGGAAGCTAAATGTTGTTGTAGATGCACTCTCAAGAGAGAATGAAGAGGTGGAAGCATTGCTTTGTGCCATTTCTATTATCCAACTAGATTAGTTAACCGAAGAAAGGGATGAATGGAAGAAGGACGAAGAAGTGTGGACACTCATTCAAAAGTTGTAGCAAGATCCTAGTACATATGATACATTTAGTTGGAAAAATGATTCCTTATGGTACAAAGATCACTTATGTATTTGCAATAATTCCCAAGTAAAAGAAAATATTCTTTTGGAATTGCACACTTCTCCTTTAGGAGGACACTTAGGATTTTCAAAAAATTACCATGGAGTGAAGAAAGTGTTTTTTTGGGATGGCCTTAAATGTGATATTCAAAATTTTGTGTCAGATTTTTTGGTTTGCAAACAAAATAAAGTTGAGAAAATGAAGACCCTGGGTCTTCTACAACCTTTATCAATTCCAAGTCAACATTGGGAGGATATTTTAATGGATTTTATCACAGGTTTACCCAAGTACAAAGGAAAGAGTGTCATCATGGTGGTAGTTGATAGAATTACCAAGTATGCACAATTTTTGCATTATCTCGTCATTTGAAAGCAAGTACAATTGATATTACATTTATGGAAACAATTCAAAAGCTACATGGAAACCCAACGATTATTGTAAGTGATAGAGATCCCATTTTTACTGGAAATTTTTGGACGAAATTATTTTCTTATTTGGGTACTCAACTACCTCATATCTCATCTTATCATCCTGAATCTGATGGTCAAACTGAGATATTGAATAAATTTTGGAAGGATATCTTAATTTTTTTTATCTGATAAGAAAACATAATGGGTCAAGTGGTTACCACTTGGTGAATTGTGGTATAACACTTCCTTGCATACTTCAACAAAAAAGACCCCATTTATGGCACTTTATGGATATCATCCACTGTCCATCACATCTTCTTTAAGAGAAAACTCTAAGGTTCAAGCATTGGAAGATCACATCGAACATTAACAAGAAGTTCTCCAACTCTTAAAGGATAACCCAAATTTGGCACAAAATTGAATGAAAGAACATGCAGATCAACATCACATAGAGAGAAGTTTTGATGTAGGAGATTGGGTATTTTTACGGCTACAACCATACAAAAAAATGTCCCTCAAGAAAGCTAAGAAGGATAATAAATTATCACTAAAGTATTATGGTCCTTACAAGGTGCTGCAAAACATCGGTACTATGCCATACAAATTTGAGCTTCCTGCTTCTTCGTGAGTACATCCAGTTTTCCATATTTCATGCTTAAGGAAGGTTATAGGCAACAAAATTCCAGTTCAAACAATATTTCCAGAACTTTATGAGGAAGGAAAAATCATATTGGAATCCGAAGCAGTCACGGAAACAAGAACTCAACAAGTATGAAATCGATCAATTTCAGAGTATCTCATAAAGTGGAAGAACTTACCCACTAAAGATTCTACATGATAGGATGAGAATTTTATACAGAAGTATCCAAATCTACTCAAGTGTTGAGGACAACACTCTTTTGAATGAGAGGGAATGTTAGGTCCCTATATTACTAGTATAGTCCCTTATTTTTGTTAGTATAACCCCCTTATTGTTATTGTCATACCCTTGTAACCCAAATAGTGTTATTATTGTGCCCTTACATTATTATTGTTAGGTCGGCTAGGATTATATTGTGACTCCATAGAATCCTATATATAGAAGGAGTTTTCTCATTTGTATCATCCAAGAATTTCTCATTTATGTAATGTAAAGGAGGTTTCCCCCTCGGAGTGGCTTATTTCTAGGGCGTTGATCCATATTTTGTTCTATGTTTGGAGCTAGTTTCATAACAATGATTGTTCGATCTGATAAGTATTGTTTGCACATCTATTTTCAATTTGTATAAGTTTTTCAATCAACCTGCTTAGTTCCACCACATTGTTTTCTTCCTCAGGGTGTAGAAACTTGGTTCCAACACCCCCACATACTGCTTCAGGTGAGACTTTGATCTGTGCAAGCATGTAATTTCCAAAAGGGCTAGTAGTTGGAGGGTTTTTCGGTTGCGTGATAAACTCTGAACCTGTGTCACGACCCCTCAATCCAAAAATTACAAAGAACATTATTACTTGGGAGATATAATTATCAAGATGAACATGTTTCCATGATTTTGGAATGAAAGACATGCCAAAACATATGAGGAAGTGAACAGGGAACTATATGAGATATTGAATGCAAGAGAATGTTCCTTGATCATGTTCACTAATAAAATCATCGAGGAAAATCTCAGGAATCATCTAATGGATCCTATAAGAGGAAAAAAATATTGAATTCATTTCTAGTTTCATTAGAGAAGGATGCACTAGTCATCTCCCAAAACACAGTATAATGCCATGCCACTATGGATATATTGTTTCCCAATACGATCCTAATGATATTCAGGAGATATTAAAGATCCCTTTTGAATACCTATTCAGACTATAAAATTTTTTAGCCTTATTGTTGAGGCTCAATTTAAACAATAACAAGTGAAAATTATTAAATTAATCTTATAAATATTGTAAAACCATCAATTTTTTCTTAACAAATTTGGTTAAGGGAGATAAGTTGTTTAACTTTAAAAAGAGAATATTTCAATTAAAATGGAAAATAAAGAGAAGGTAAAAGACTTCAAACAACACTTCAACACATCTATAAATAAGATCCATGTTGACTCTCACATTGTTGGCTCACTAGTTATTGAGTATTACACCTCAGGATTACATACCTTTATCACCATATTCATCAAAAGGGAAGAGAAGAACACCCTAGCCCTGAACTTTGAGGAGGCTTTTAAAGTTGAAAAGTAGAAGCTTTCCTTGGTTGGAAATTTACCTAAAGAGGAATGTAAGGCTAGGGGAAAGAAGCCTTTTATTTTCAGTAAGCTGGCTAAAAAAGAACCCACTGATTTATCAAGTTTTCTTTAACTTGACATGTCGCTCTATTACAAAGTATTAGAATTAAAGAAAATTTAAGAGAAATCTTGTTTGGGCATAATCCTTTTCGCCCATTCCACAAGAGGGATAATAATTAGGCAAAAACTACTAGTAACTTGAAACTGAACCTAAACCTTGATGAATTCGTTATGGAAAATTTGTGGTGATACGATTAGGCTAATCAGTTAAAGAAAAATTATCCATAGTGGGTAAAATCAATGTTATTGGTGTCCGTTAATAAATTTTTGGATCAAAAACCCTTATTTGATTACTCTACCCAGGAAGTAGAAGAGAAATCAAACAAATTTTAACAACCCTTGGTTGAAAGTTCAAGTAATAAAGGTTAATAAAGGAAAAATAAGACCAAGGTCATCGAACATGTATTCCAAGATGAATGTTGTGAAAAGCACTATAGTGGGCATCACTTCTGGTTTATTAATGGTTAAGAAAATTGGAAAAGGAAAAGAGGCATTAATTGGCATTTATTTATGAGAATAAAGAAAAATAGGAGAAAAGGAAGGTGAAGAGACATATATTTGCATGAGAGAGAAATTAGAAGGAAAATTAAGAAAAATAAAGAAAAATGAGACATGAATAATAAAAATGCTTCAGAGAGCTAGTTCAAATATTTTTTTAGTTTGGTTTTGGAGAGAGAGAGAGAGAGAGAGAGAAACAAGAGGATAAATTAAGAAATAAAGCAAAGGAAGGAAAAAGGAAAGAAAAGGAGAAGAAAGGGAAGCAAGGAGAAGGTTGGATGAAAAATTTTAGTAGGAAGATTTTGTAGGTAAGAGGTTTCATATGTGATTTCCTAGATAAGGTGTGAATGCATGGTACATGCATTTGTTTATTTGGTTCATTTATTGTCACTAACATGTGTTTTATCGAGTTTGAAATTGGCTTCATCCTTTCCTTTCCATTTCCCAGATAGACATGTTGTGATGGGATTCATTTATTGGTTGATATTTGGATTTTAAGAAGGTTTCAAAAATGAGTGAGGTGGTCTCAAGAAAATTCCCAAGGGTTTTTCTCTAGTAATCCCCCGACAGGTGGGTGGAGACAAGAAAATTTATAAGGTATGGTGATGATATTCTTAGGCATTTGAGCTTAGTTTGGTTTTGTGATCTCTTGACTAGTTTTGGTGAGATCATGGTAGTTTGAGGGTGGAGGTGGTTTAACCTATGGATTCCCTTGTTTTTTTATGTCTTTATATGTCCCATGTTATCCCACGTTCATTATTGGAATATGGCACAGGGGTTATTGGATGAAAGAAATATTTGGTTCAACTCAATCTATGGTTGGGCAGTACGTGGAAGTCCCTGACTTGGTTGGATTTTTGCATATGTTAATAAGATTTATTTTCATATTGTGATTTATGATAATTTTTACCTATTAGTATGTCATTGTGATGGTTGTTATGTCATGGTTAATATTCTGATTAAATTATATTTATAAACTTTATTTAATATATGTTCTATTTATGGCTCATGTTATGCTTTAATAATTTAATTAATGGTTGATGAACACATGGTCTTACAAGTTTTGTTGCAACTACTTGAGAGGGAATTATACCTCATTTATTTTCAGCTAACGAATATAGATTTACACTCAAATATGCATTCATGATCTTTATTTTACATGGTTACCATATGTTTGACGAAATGTCTAGTGTGTTCTAGGAAGTCTAGGTCAAGTTTCTAATTCAAGTTTGAATTTTTAGCTTTATCATAATGTTAAATGTGATTCTAGAGAGTTACGGGAAGTTATAGACAGTGGTCTGGAGGTTCTCCTAGAAGAGTGGCCCAGATCTCAGAACCATAGGCACTGAAATGAGGAATTTGGGTGATAATTGCTGGCAGCTAAGCTTATGATTGTAGTTGGATCCTCATAACTGCATGCAGGAAGTGTCAAGGGTGAGTTTATAGGTCTAGGTCAGAGAAAAGGCGTTCCAACTTAGGGATTGTCCACCTAGTGTGTTTTTTCAACCTACGATTGATATGTGTTTCCCAAGGAAATGTCAGTAAGTCTCAGTTGTAGGCCTCAATTCTTTAACTAAGACTAGGAGGTCGGTCATGTCATAGTGGGAGTTTGCTTCAAATTTACCCATAGGGCTTGTAAAAGTGGGTAAATGTGGTAGGGTTGTGTTATAGATTTGTACCATAGCTTCCAGGTTCAAAACTTAGACTAGATGGGAGGGATGTAATTTCTACGCATGCATTGTAGTACCTATGGTTGTCATGTATATAGTCGTTGTTAAAATTTTAGTTATCATGCATGATGATTAAGATAATGTTGATAGGTGGATATGTTGATGTTATTATATATATACATGTATATCATGCTAATATGGATTGATTTGTGGAGATGAGATAGCCTCCCTTGAAATTGAATAACGTATGTTTGATTATGTTTATATTTGGTTATATGACATGGTATGTTTTAAGGAAGAAGAAGGTGAAAAGACATATGGTCGATTACATTTCACGTGAATCCCCTTATAGATAATTTTAGCAACAATTAGATGAGTACTCTCCTGACATACATATACCTTGAGAAGTTTGAAGGCATGTTAGGTCCCTATAATACTAGTGTAGCCCCTTATTTTTATTGTTAGTGTAGCCCCCCTTATTGTCATTTTTGTGCCCATGTAGTCCCCATATTGTTATTATTGTGCCCCATAGAAGCCCACTGTTGTTATTGTTACACCAATTTTTGGTCATCTAACCATTTCAATTAGATGGATCGAAGTACACCATGTAAGACCAATTTTACCATAGTAAAATTGATTTCACTATAAGAAATAATTTAATAAACCATATTTTATTAAGTTATTTCTGGTTCAAACAAGAAACCCCATGAGGAATAATTAATCAAACAATTGTTTAAATAATATTCCTAGTCATATTTAACCCAATTATGAGAAATAATTAGATAAATAATTATTTTTCTTATTTTTCTCTAGAAATAATTAATTAAATCATTATTTAGTTATTATTCCATGTTAAATTTGACTAAATTACCTAGAAATAATTAAACAAATAATTATTTGTCAATTATTCCTTAACCCCATGCTTGAAATGATAAATAAATAATTTATTTGTTTATTATTTCTAAATGAAGGTATTTAACCAATTTAAATGCCTTTTCCCTGCAAAAAAAATATAATAAAATATTACGAGCAGTTAGATCTAGATCTTGGTTAATAATATTTTATTATTTTCCATTATCGAGGATAACTCAATATTTTGTTATAAATAAGAGAGTTTTCCATTCATTATTCACTTTGATCATTCTCATTGTTGCTAATATTTTCTTTTCTTCTTGAGCTCCATAGAGTTCGACACATTTTGGGTTTTCTACACCATTGAGAGAGAGAGACTTCTGGATCTAAAGCGTTGAGGATAGCCAAGAACCAATCCTGTTGAGGGGGACTGCTAACATCATTCTTCGTTCCCTTCCCAAGTGTTATAATCCATATTAAATTCTTTATATCTTGTCTTTTCCGTTGGATGTATGGAGAATTTTCTTATTTCTTTTCACTATTTAACTACTTTTACTACATATATCAGGTTTCTGGCAGCATTTGTTTTAACTATCATCTGCAAATCTAAAGAAGTTAAGATTCCATCTTTGTTCTTAGGGATTTTTGTCACGCGTAGCTAAAGTGAGCCTAGTCAAACATTGTTCCAATTGCCAATTATTCGCCCCAAAGATGCGAGCTTGACCCACTCTCCTACATCTTGTCATATTGGCCGATCCCTTTCGTAAGTGGGCCATTTAATTTATGGAGTGTCGACCTCCATCTACTGTTAACCACAAGTATATCATTGTGGTAGTTGACTATTTCACCAAATGGGCTGAGGCCATGCCAAAATTCAATAACACAAAAGCTACTGTAGCTCTCTTTTTCTTTAACCATATTATCACTTGATTTGGGGTTCTGAAACAATTGGTCTTTGACCATGGCTGGCATTTTGAAGATGAG
Source organism: Pinus albicaulis (assembly GCA_034641835.2). Lineage (NCBI taxonomy): Eukaryota > Viridiplantae > Streptophyta > Pinopsida > Pinales > Pinaceae > Pinus > Pinus albicaulis. The sequence continues at coordinate 561,272,024 of CM076570.1, read as the reverse complement.
ATATGGCATGAGCTATCCTCTCTATTGAGATTTCAGCACCAATATTCATCATCCTATTATCCTCAAGGTAATGGTCAAGTTGAAGCAGTTAATAAAATCCTTGAAAATATGCTTCAACAGATGGTGAACAAGAAAAAAACCAACTAGAACCTTATTCTCTTCCCTTATTTGTGGGCCTATAGAAATTCTATTAAAACTACCTCTGGGTTTACTCCTTTCCACCTTGTTTTTGGTGAGGAGGTAGTCTTACCGATCGAGTGTGAAATCCCCTCCCTTCACCTAGCCGTCGAACTTCTCCTAGACACCCAACATTTAGAAAAAGACTTATCATTCTTGATCATGCTTCCAAAGACCATCCTATTGCATTTCAAATCATCAAAGTAGCCAAGAAGCACACCAAATCTCAATATGACTGAAACGTTCACCCTCGTACCTTTCACTAAGGCGATCTTGTTCTAGTGTATGGCCAGGCTCATGCTGTCCTTGGTCATGGGAAGTTTGACTCATTATGTCTAGGACCTTACATAATTAGTAAGGACTTAGGCAAGGGGGCATACCTTCTAGTGGATTTTGAAGGCCAGCTCCTTCCTAACCCTCACAGTGCACTCTACCTTAAGAGATTTTACCCATAGCATCTCCCATTGAGATGCATGTTTTATTTCTATCATGCATTTAGGTAGCTTGCATTATGCATCATCAACTCATATTGTTATCTTGTGGCACTTTTCATATGGATTCATCATCCACACCGTATATCTGCTATGCCGACGGTGCAAGTCGCTTCTCCCAGAATCTGGCCTCGGCAGCTTGGGCCATTTTTACCCCCATGCATTCGCTAGTCCTCTCTAATGGTGTATACATTGGATCTACCACCAATAAAGAAGCTAAATATGATGTAGTGATAGGTTTATTAGTCGATTCCATTGATAATCACATCCTTCATCTTCATCTTCATTTAGATTCCTTGCTGCCTGTCATAATATTGAATGGCATTGTAATATCTGAAAAGGGAGAATGCAGTAATACTAAAACATAATAGCTGAAAAACAGAAAAGAAAAGAATTGATCTAAATAAAACATCAGAATATACAGAGAATTTGAGCCATTTTATTCATGAGAGATGGATTACAGTTACAACAGTGTAAAAATAGAGACACTCTAGCCAAAGAGGTGCCCTAGAATGACCCTGAAAACATGCTACAGCTAGCACTGTGTAACATGAGAGCTACAAGAAGCAATACTGTGTTGTCCCCTTTGTTGATGATGTACATATAGTTTCTACAAAGGGAAATGCAGATCTATAGAGATCAGGAGCTCTGATGATTCCAAGAATCAAGATCTCGCCAATGTGATGGAAACCCAAGATAACCTAGTAATATTTTTCTACATATATGACTTTGGAATATCACCCTCCTAGGGTTTGATCCTTTGAATACTAGGTTACGTAGATCTAAAGCTAGATCTGATCCAAATATGGCTGAAATGTGTTATACAAGCAAATTTGAGATTTGAGGGCTTATTCCTCCTTCACATCTCCAAGCTAGGAGCTTGAGATCTTTTCTCTTCTTCCACCTCCTTCAAGATGCAGCAACTGAAGATGCAACTACTGGGAAAAATGCGATGTACAATAGAGAGAGAACCAATGAATAATTAAATGTGCTGCAATAAGCTCCAAGCTGATGGAAACAGTGATGGAAAGGTGAGGGGATGATCCCTCACAGGATGACTAATTGAAATGCTAGAAACTTCCTTCCTCCTCTGGATCTACAATGATGGACTGTGCAATCCTTGATGGGATTGTTGCTGATAGGAGGTTAATAAAGTTTGACCTAATGCTAGATCTAAATTTAAGCCCTAGGATTGTTTATCTTGAAGTCCAAGGTTATAGGAATAATCCTCCACTAGTTCTCCACCTGATATACTGAAGACAACCTCCTCCTCCCAAACTGATCTTCAGAAATTGCGTAATTCCTGAAGGTATGTGTTTTGCAGAGAGTGGAAATGGTGTGGCACCAATGCCTGATTATGAATCATAGCTTAGAATAACCTTACCAAATTAGGCACACAAGTCCCCTATGGGTAAGGGTGGGATTCCCTCTCGGGAATACCCTTTGCTAAACAATATTGCCAACTTAGCTAAACAACATAAGTATGCATGGAAATTTCACCTGACAAATCCTGATCTAAAGAGACCATCAAATCATAAATTAAATCATACCTCCAATGTTGCCTTCATCTCCTTTATATACAAAGTGAGCCTTCCCAAGCCTCGGCCCACCTCTAAACTGCGTTGTTCATGTGGACATAATCCTCCATGGTTGACTGTGCGGCCTCTCCAAGTCCTCCATCATGTCTACATGCAATGTGCACCCTCTCGATCATGTGTGCATTAAATGCACTACTTTCTCCATCACTTCATCATGAATTCTCTATGATCTTACATTAGATTCCCTCCATGATCTCAGTTGACTGCTTCAATCTCCATGATATATCTCATTGTAATATTCCTACTTAGCATAAGCTAAGGGGAATATGCAATTTTGTCTCATTTTCTATTGCATGAATAAATGAATAAAGGAGGACATGTAAAACTCCTAAAAGAATGAATAAATCAATGCCCATATGAACATGGATAAATCTGGGCCATGTAAATAAATCATTTGCAGGTGTGAAAGGGGTTTGAGCTATGAGACTAGGTCAACCTTGACCAAACCTACAACACTGTCTAGATACAATGCACCTCATTAAGGGACAACACAGTTCTAGAAGGAGGCCCCTCATGTGAAAAGAGCTAACTCATTAAGGTGGTTTAGGGTTTGCAAAGGATTTCATCTTATAAAAAGAAGGGTAAGGCAGCAAGAGAAGGTTTTTGATTGTCTATTTTTCTGAGTATCTTTTTTGTTTAGACAAATACCATTCTCTGTTGTTCAGTGAAGAATAGTGCTGCTTAGCACTTAGATTTCCTATGCAGGGATTTCACCTCTTCCATTGAGGATTCTTGGAGGAGTATTGTTGATTTCATCCACTATCAGGCATTTGGCCAAGCTCCACTTCCAACTGCATTGCAGATCCAGTGAGGGTTTGGTTTCTTTTGTAGGCTGTAGCAAGTGGAACACTAGATATGCTCATATCTAGCTTGTATATGTGCCTCTTCTCAGAGAGTGTATCTTTTAACCTCATGGAAGAGTGCATCAGTTGTTTGAGCTCCATATTTGTATCTTGGCATCAGGCCATCTTTGTTTTTCAAGCTACAGTGTAGTTTCCATTGAGGGACTATGCTATTTTCAGTGGAGGTTTTGCAGGGTGTTTTGATCCCATTTTTTATGAGAGATCTCTGGTGCTAGGCTTTGCCTTTCACTTTGTTGATCCATGGGTTAGCTTGATGATCCATGTTATTTTTAGATCTGATCTATTTTAATGTAAATTCATCTTCATAAATTTCTGAATAATATTGCAGATCTGCCACTTAAAACTCAAATCTACTCTTTGTAATGCATAATTTGGTCAAAACCCCAAGGGGATATTGTAATAGAGCCTTTCTAGTGTACAAATATGAAATGGATCTGATATTTTGTACACAGATATGCTATAGATCTGAAGTGTAACATTCATCTGCTACAACTCCATTAAATAATGTTGTTAAGACATTTTGCAGTTTATACTTGTGTTGCAACCTTCTTTTCTGAAGATTTCTTTCTCTCTTGTCTTTTGTATTCTACCGTATAATGTAAGACCATCCTTGTAAATCTGATTTTCTTCTGTATATTCAAAAGTTGATATCATTTAATGGCCTTTTTCTCATGCGTTCCAAGATTGTGTTATTTTTGAAGCAGTTTGTTGTGCATAGTTGCAACCCCTCGTGTAGGGTGTTTTCAGCTAGACTAGGTGGTGGGAGATCTGTTTACCACACCTAGTTTGATTTTTTTTCTCCCCTTTTGGATCTATACTCTAGATCTGCTGAGCTAAGGGATCCAAGGGCTACAAACTCATTTTTGTGCATAAATATCCCAGAAGTGCGTTATTCTAGCAGGCTTGTTGTGCAATCCCTATATTGGGATATTACACTCATTAATTAGACATGATCTCCACTCCATTCACATTAGTAGCTGCTCCAGTACTCCATTATGTATATCTATGTTAAATTAATCCACATTCACACATCAAAAGTGGATCTTATTCATCCTTGAGATTATGGGTCCCTCCACCCTTTTATTTACTTAATTAATTAAGAAAATTAAGAACTCTAATATTCCAAATATCATGTGAAAATTTAGGAATATAACACTCCTCCCTGAAAAAATGTTGCTTTTCCTCAAGAAACTACAAAATTAGATGCAAATCCATCTATTCCCCTCCAAATGAAATCCACATAAGGAAGGCCTCCTCCATTTTCTGCAATGTGTTATGCATGTGTTGGTTCCAAAGTTGGCTCTCAAGAATGCATAGAATGACCTCCAACTATATGGTTAGATGTCCTCCTTTCTCCATGAAGGACAAAGTGACAACCATAAGCTTTCCAACATCATCATTAATACATGAGATATATAAAATAAAGTGTTTCTTCTCACAAAGGAATAGTTTCATATCCCAAAACACCTCTTCACCCCATGCTTTATGAAGTAGATTGAGCATATACATGCCCTCATCCTTAGCCCTATTGGCATTGTTGGATCCAAGCATCATTCCAACATTATTCAAAAGAAGAAATAGAGACACATGGGTAGAAAAATATGTCAAACCATATTCTCCCAATAGTAACCATCAGAGTAGGGCCTCTTGCTGCCATCCTCCATGTCCACCATGCAAGATGGACAATCCAAACTCCCCCAAAAGAAACCAAAGCAACAAGAGATATTGCTTCCTTCTCTAATCCTCATGTGCATCATGAAGTAAAAACATATTGATAGACATGTGGAATGCCACATCATCCGAATACAAGCAAACACCATCAATTCACATCATGAGAGCATCATGCCAAGTTCTTCCCAATACAAAACACATAGACATAGGAGATTTCATGTTATGTCCAAATTCTCTCATGGAAAACCCAAGTGAACATGCCTTCTTTTGCTGCATTCCATCATTGGTACACAAGGAATGAATCAGAAAAATATGAGCTATTTAGTGGTAACCATACTCACCCAAGAGAAGCCAGCATAGCCATGCCTCCTTCTACATTACATGAGTGTTATTCAAGGCATGGATCAAATAAATAGGAGCCTTTTAGTAGTAACCAAACTCATGCAAGAGCAACCAACGTAACCAAGCTTCTTGCTGGCCCATGTCATATATCTACAAGTGGTCATGCAACCCCTTGCTTATAATCCTCACTCACTCATCCCATTATGGATGATGAATGATGCTCTACATAAACATGGTATCCTCCCTTTGTATAATATCGTCCACCTCAAATTGATGAAGAAATTTTCACTCCATGAAATGTTGAAGTGCACCTATAATGAGATATCTTAATGAGACCTTCTTCTCATCAATGGCCTTCCAAAACCAACGAGGTTATGGATCTTCTGTGGGTAGAAGTTTCTCTTTGAGCTGTGGCACGCTCATTGAGAAAGAGTCATCTTGAAAGGGGAAAAGATTTCCCATCTCAAGATGTCTACCATCTATCATATTTCTCTCCATTGCTTCATGAATGAAGCTTCCATATTATTTCTCCCATAAGGAATGGGTCCTCTTCTTCTCACTGCTACTCATTAACAACGATGTAGATCTCAAAGATGATGTATAAGATGTCTCAAAGCAAGGCACAATGCTGATATCATAACCAGCCATTGTACATAGGATCATGCCATCCCATCTTCTAAAATCCCACATTTCATCTCAAAGGGTTGAATGTAGTTTAACAATGACAAATTGGGATATTTTTTCATTTCCTCCTTGATTAGATCAAGCGTCCTATGCGCAGTGATATGATGCTTCTCCAAATCAGCATGTTTTTATAACCCTTGGTTATGCATTGGCCTCGATGGCATGTTCCCATAAGTTTCAATAAGCGGTACTAAATCAATATGAGATGGAAGTGGATGCATACCTTGGATCAATTGAGGTTCAGAAACATCTTGCAAGATCACAAGGGTTTCCTCTTTTGGTGAAATGATCTCTCCAACTGTTGATAAGAGTGATGGCTGCTCTTCTCCAAGTGTACCAACGCTGGAATCTACCTCCTATTTCTCATGCATCTCCTGAATCATGCATGGGAATCGATGTGTCAAGATCTCAAGACTATATTACAAAGTTGCAAGTGTCTCTTCTCCAGATGCAAGTACTTCTGCAGCTGGTGGTGAATGTAGTGACTCTTTGTCCAAAATGACAAGATTAACAATCTCCTTTGTTCCCTTAGGAAATTTATCTTTGTAACACATCTCTGGTTTTCTCACATCAAATTTCTTCCTCAAATTGTGAAAGAAATCTGAATATTTAGTCATGTTTTCATGCCCCATGTGACCAAACCACCAATCATTGGCTTCACCTAGAAGATTAAGTGCTGCAATTTTGATAGCCCCTTTTTTAGCCACAGGATGTAGCCTGAAAAATTCATCTAACTCTTTTGTTCAAGCCTTAACAGTTCTTGAAGAAGATCCATCAAATGTGGGCAGATAGAATCTATTGTGCCTCTTTCTTCTATTACTACTATAGGATCCTCTTTCTTCTTTGATTTGGAAGAATTGTTGGAGGGTTAGACTCTCCTTGAATGCTCTAGACTGTGCTTTGTACTCTTCAAGATACAGATTGAGAGTCTCATGAGGCTCAGATTCTTTTCTTTCTTCATTTCTATACCGTTCACCTTATTCATAGAAACTAGGTATAGTAGATCTATGAGGATATCTATGATCCTCTGGTCTTATTTTTTGCTGATAAGAATTACTAGGACCTTCTTCGTCTTGAAACCTTCTTGAGGTTTCTCTTTGCCTTTCTTGCTTCATCTTATTGATCTCTTTGGAGAGATCCTTCACAATTATCAATAAAGATGCAACAAAACTTAATACCTCCATTATATTATATCTCTACTATCTGCTTCTTCTTTTGAAGCAAAAGATGAAGTGTCCACAAGCTGAGCCAAAGATCATGCCCTGATACCACTGTAATATCCAAAAAGGGAGAATGCAGTAATACTAAAACATAATAGCTGAAAAAAAACAAAGAAAATAATAAATCTAAAGACAACATCAGGATATACAGAGAATCTGAGCCATTTTATTCATTGGAGATGGATTACAGTTACAACAGTGTAAAAATAGAGACATTCTAGCCAAAGAGGTGGCCTAGAATGACCCTGCAAACATGCTACAACTAACACTGCGTGAATGGAGGGATACAGGAAGAAATATTGCATTTTCCCCTTTGTTGATGATGTATATATAGCTGTTGCAAAGGGAAATGTAGATATATGGAGCTCAGGAGCTCTGCTGATGCAAAGATAAAAGATATGGCCAATGTGATGGAAACCCAAGATAACCTAGAAAGGATTTTCGAGATCTATGACTTTGGAAAATCACCCTCCTAGGCTTTGATATTTTGACTGCTGAGTTATGTAGATTTGAAGCTAGATATGATCCAAATATGGCTGAAATGTATTATAGAAACAGATTTGAGCTTGAGGGATGATCCCTCATTCATATCTCCAAGCTAGGAGCTTGAGATCTTCTCTCTTCTTCCTCCTCCTTCAAGATGCAGCAACTGAAGATGCAACTGCTAGGAAAAATGCGTTGTACAGGAGGGAGAGACTCAATGCATTCTGAAATGTGCTACAATAATCTCCATGCTGAAGGAAATAGTGATGGAAAGGTGAGGGGATGATCCCTCATAGGATTACTACATGAAATGCTAGAAACTTCTTTCCTCCTCTAGATCTACAATGATGGACTGCGCAATCCTTGATGGGATTGCTTCTGATAGGAGGTCAATAAATTTCGGCCTAATGCCAGATCTAGAATGAGGCCCTGGGATTGCTGATATTGAAGTCCAAGTTGATAGCAATAATCCTCCACCGGTTCTCCAGCTAATATACTGAATATGACCTCCTCCTCCCAAACAGATCTTCATAAATTACGTAATTCCTGAAGGTATGTGTTCTATAGAGAGTGTAAATGGTGTGGCACCAATTCCTGATGATGAATGGTAGCTCATAATAACCTTCCCAAATTAGGCACACAAGTCCCCTATGGGTAAGGGTTGGATTCCTGCTCGGGAACACCCTCTGCTAAACAGCATAAGAATGCATGGAAATGTCACCTGAAATATCTGATCTAAATAGACCATCAAATCATAAATTAAAGCCTACCTCCAATGTTGCCTTCATCTGCTTGATATACAAAGTAAGCCTCCCCAAGCCCAAGCCCACCTCTAAAATGTGTTTTTCATTTGGAAATAATCCTCCATGGTTGACTGCACTGCCTCTTCAAGTCCTCCATCATGTCTACATGAAATGTGCACCCTCTCCATCATGTGTGCATTAAATTCACTACTTCCTCCATCACTTCATTATGAATGCTCTATGATCTTACATTAGATTCCCTCCATGATCTCACTAGACTGCTTCAACGTCCATGATCTATCTCATTAATGAGACATGATCTCCACTCCATTCACATTAGAAGCTGCTCCACTACTCCATTATGTAAATCTATGTTAAATTAATCCACATTCACACATCAAAAGTGGATCTTATTCATCCTTGAGGATTATGGGTCCCTCCACCATTTTATTTACTTAATTAATTAAGAAAACTAAGAGCGCTAATATTCCAAATATCATGTGAAATTTTAGGAATATTATAGGTGTGTATCGTGTGAATAACCATTTCCTTTTTAGAAGATATTTACGATTTAAGTTATTATTGTGTGAATTTGAAACCATTACATTTAGTCATGTACCTAGAGCCCAAAATCACTATGTAGATAGTTGTTGGCCCTCGTTTTTTATCTCTTTTGTTTATAAAAATACACTTTATTTTCCATATTATCCATATATACACCATCATATTCACCCTATTTTTCCTAATAAATGCATATACAATTATTTAAATTACATTTTTCAATTCTTAGAATTTTTTAGAAAAAAAGAATTTTAAGTGCATTTTTGGACCAGATTAGAAATTCCCGTAATGGTCTCATGGTTTGTATATTTGCAGGACACTTGGGCCAGAGATGGATATATTTATAGAAATATTGGGAAATAATATTAAATTTACACCTCTTTTTTCATTCAAATCGAGCTTTAACAGGCTCGGTCAAAGGCGATCAAAGAGGACCTGTTTTTATGGGAGATCCCTAGGAACTTGGTCAAATTTCTTATTTTATGGGATTTTCCAGATTTTGATGGATTTGATGGATTAATTCGACCTGATTGGATAATATAAGTATAGAAATGTCTATATGAGACATTTTAGATGAATTTTTTTCATATTTTATCTATTTTAAGTCTAAGACTTTGAAGGCATTGATATGTAGAAGTTGTGTAACTTAACTTTATTATTTCTGAGACTTTGGAGAGTTAATTGAAGACCTGTTATATTTCATTTGATATTGTCATATGATGATTTATTGACTGAATTTTTATTAGCTAAAAGCACTTTCAGTGTGTGAGGCAAGGGTGGAGGGCCCCCACACCGAGCTAAGTGCACTTTCTAGTTATTTGTAGTTGCAGTTTCTAAACTAGTTTGTTTTATTCTTAACTTGTTCATTAGATATATGTTGATGTTTTATGAGTGCTGATCAATCTAATTCTTAATATTATTCTTCATATGAAATGACAATCAAATGTTTAAGTTAAACATTCTTTCTATCTAATTAAGATCTTGAGCTAGAATTCATCTTTTCCTACTCTTTAATGCTTTTTTGAATTCCCGTTTTCTAACAATAGGATTATTGATGAATGAATATGTGATGAAGGACAAACAAGATATATTTATTTAAGATCCTCTTCAATTATTGTTTCATGCATCTTAATATATTTCTCAATTAGTGGTTTTTGGTTTCTAATTCATGAAGTAATTTTCTGAGAGAAGGACAAACAAATCTCTTAAGTTAGGATATTCTTCTGCCGCCAATTGCATAGTTTAATTTAGAAATTATTTGGTGTATATTTATATTTGTAATATGAATTTCCTTAATAATTGATAAATCATCTTCTAACTTGATCATAGCTGCAACCCATATACCTTGGGGATGCTTCTAATTCCTACTAGCATGGATTGATAATAAATACTTGTGTTTGTTTACCTGTTAAGAATCCCAAAATTTTGGCACCATTTTCGGGGAAGCATATTTAAAAATGGTTAATTAGGAAGATAAAAAAAGTATAAAACATCAAAAACAACAAAAACATTGTTTTTCTTTAAAGTTATGTTTCTTTATGCCTAGAGATAGATATCAAAAGGGTAGATTTGTGAAAAAAACCCCCCCAAAAACTCATTCATCCACATGAATAACAAAACCAGTTGTTGGAAGACCTAATATACAAGATTTAGAGGGAAAATAGAGATCAGGACAAGGATTAACTTTAGTTTAAAGATAGATCTTGTTAGCCTTGGAGGTAAAAAGAAAACAATCACCTAGAAACAAAAAGATACAAGAAAACCAATTGTGGAATAACTAGAGAAACCTGTCCTTGAACAAATCAAAGCAGTGGAAGAAATACAAAATCAACCTTATATTGAAGCACTACATATCTTTGAACAAGAAATGTATGACAAAGGAGAAGGATAAAATAGGCCAGTCATGACTCCTGAGCAAAGAATTGAATATGAAAGACAAGAAAGGGAATGAAGAAGAAATAGAGAGTAAGAAAGAAAAATTGAGGAAGAAAGAAGGGCAGAGGAAGACAAAAGAATGTTGGAAATGTTGTCATTGATGGCAAAGCAGATGGCAAAGGAGGAGTACCTGAACCAACAATGAGGCAAAGTAGCAGACATGAAGTAGAGGCAGTTGTGTAAGTAAATCAAGTTGTGTATGAAGAAGTATTGGTTTCAGTATTATATGGATATTGTTGATACAAGAAATCTATGTGAAAGAGCTTGGATTTCAATTCTGTATGAAGGAACATTCGAGTTTTGTACATGAAGTTTAACTCTGTACATGCAATTGACTGCTGGAAAGTATGAAGTTTAACTTTGTACATGGATATACTGTGGAGTATAGTGTGTGAAGTTATTTATATAATAAGGATCAATCGTAAATGACTAAGGAATTTTAGAAAGTAGAGGAGTTCTAGTCTATTCGAGACCAAAAGATGCGGACCTGTTTGAGGTTTATAGCGGCCAGAAGATACCAATAGAACAACGGACAGGGTTCATAGTAATAATGTGGATATTTATATGAATAAATAGTGCAGACATCATATGAAAACCTTGAGGTCATTACAGCAGAAGACAGAGCATGAATGTATAGTTGGATCGACCGATGGAATGGTTGATGGCAGAGTTCGGCGAAACAGTGCATTGAGGGGTTAGACAAAACCCCGAGTCAGTGAACTGAGCAGATATAAGAATAGCAAAAAACAGACTTAAACCATGGTCAAACCCTATTCCAAAAACCGTGAGTGGATTTGCAATCCCGGGTTGCCCATATCTCACCACTTTTGCGGGTTGAGCGGTAGTTTAATTTTGGGAGTGATTCCATAGAGTATTTGACACATGGAATAGGTGGGACCCCTAAAACCACCATTCAATGCGCGCCATCGCACGTTAACGATCGACCAAGGACCCCGTGCGATATTGATACAAGCCATCGATTTGGAGGAAGGTTGATTGAACGACGATCGCCTTCGAAAGTAGCCCGAAGGATAAACCAAGGTTTGGTGCACGTACTTAATTGAGCCATCGATTATATATATATGTGGGCTCGGAGCCAGAGGTTCATTATAAGTGGTTTAAATTGAATTAAAAACTCGATATATATATTTAAAATTCCCAAGGTCCGAACGTTCGAGTAAGCATTATATATTTAAGCGGGGAATGTAATACAGTTTGATGTTTTAAAGATTATAAAACCGTGACCATATATATGTTGGGCGCTAAATAAAAGCCACAGTTTATTAATAGTTTGAATCAGGAATATGCATACATGACGATATATATTTATATACTATACTAAAGTCATAAGATTGGGTTTATTTCAAGAGCTTGAAGATTGAGTTTATTATAAGAGCCTGCAAGAACGAAAGAGCTAGAGACAGCAGCAGAAAAATGGTACAGGGAAAAAGGATCAATTGAAATTGTAATGTGAATTTCAAACCATTATGTTTAAACTCATATATGAACAGAGAATGTAGATAGGGAGCCTGAGAACAAAGATGGTAATGAATAGACATCGCCCAGATTCATATGAAAACACATCAAAGAACTGGCAGAAAGGAAAGAAGTTCAGCAGAAAATCCTTCTACGCTCAACAAGACAGCAGTACATCTGAAGATCTAGATGAAATCTCAAGTGCAGATGGAACCTCTGAATTTTTACTGATGGCTATAGAAGAACTTGAAGGTCTCCTGCTAGAAGATGAAGAAGAAGAAGGTGAAGTCGACCTTGAAGGGGACCTAAGAAGTTCTCTGGAAGAGATTGATAGAATCAAGCTGAAATGCAAAAAACAAAAGGACATTCTCCTCAAGTATGTATGAGAGGAATAGAGTTCAGAAGTCCTGATGCAGCTAAAGATAGAACTTGAAGAAGCCAAGAAGATAGAGGACATGTTACTTAAGCAATTCAAGGAAAAAACTTAGGAACAAGAAAATTTGGAAGAAGAAGTAGTATGTCTCAGGAAGAAATTAGAAAATTCTCAAAGGAAAGTGATTTTAAACTCTTCTCAAACAACAAGCTCTAGTAATTTGAATGAAATTCTGGTTGCTCAAAGATCCCCTATGATAAAACCTGGAATAGGCTATGAAGGAGAATCAAGTAAAGGCAAAGAAAAGGTTGACAGAGAAATTATTTTTGTAAAAGCAAGGAAGAATGATGAAGCAGCTCAAACAATTTCTACAAAAGAATAAGCCTGTAATAAGGAAGACAGAGATCAGAAGAAACCTCTAGTAGCAAAGAATGTAATAAATACTAAGACCCCTGAGTATGCAAAATTTGGAAACCATCAAAGGAGATTCTTCCCTCCTATGAAGAATGCCACCTGTTATGCTTGCCACAAGCTGGGACACATTGCTGCATATTGTCATGCAAGGAGGAGTAATTCAAACCAACAAAAGATGCAAACATTGAAGAGACTGCCTCAAGAAAACAAATGGAAGAGACAACCTTACATCAGGTATGCAAATAGTTTCTATGGTTACTGTTTTTATTGTAAGGAATTTGGCCATAAAATCATTGAGTGTAGAAAGTTTGGACAAAGATTGATGTTTAGCACCTCAAGGAGGTTTATGAATCAAAGAAGTTCTATTCATACTCATAATTCTACAAAAATTATGATCAAATGTTGTGTATGCAATCAAGTTGGACATATACCTTCCAAATGTCCTCTAAGAAGATGTAGTTCATCACCTCACAAAATATAACAAACAAAAGGGTGCCTCCAGTGGATAAAGAAGTTGAATAAATGTGACTTGGCTCTAACTGCTCAAGACCTGAAAAGCCAATGGTATCTGGACAGTGGCTGCTCAAAACATATGACTGGAGACAGGAGAAAATTTATAACTTTTGATGAAAAGAAAACTGGTAATGTTACTTTTGGCAATGATAAATCAGGAAAAATCAAGGGAAAGGGCTCAGTCAGCTTAGATAATGGCAGAGGAAAGGCCCAAGATGTACTATTTGTAGATGGGCTGAAAGTAAATTTACTAAGTGTCAGTCAGATGTGTGACAAAGGATGTGAAGTTCTCTTTAGAGCATAAGATTGTGAAGTCAGATCAAACACCATAGGTAAAACTCTGCTCAAAGGTGTTCGAACAGAGAGCAATGTTTACATTGTGAAAGAGCAAGATGAAGCATGCCATCTTAGCAAACTTGAGGAGTCATGGTTATGGCATAAAAGATTGGGACAACTTAGCTTCGATCACATCATCAGACTAAGTAAGAAGAAAGCTGTCAGAGACATGCTAGAAATAAAGAGGCCTTCTAATACCATATGAAAATATTGTTAATTGGGTAAACAGACCCGCACATCCTTTAAGGCCAAAGAGGAGTTATCAACAAGAAGACCACTCCAGCTTGTGCACATGGATCTGTGTGGACCTGCAAGAACAAAAACACCAAGTGGAGAATCCTACTTCATGCTGATAATAGATGATTTCTCCAGAATGACACGGGTTGCTTTTCTCAAGAATAAATTAGAAGCTATGGACAAATTCAAAATATTCAAAGCATTAACAGAAAATCAGATAGGATGCAAGTTGAAATGCATCAGATCAGACAGAGGAGGTGAATTCACTGATTATGACTTTGCAGACCTATGCAATGAACATGGCATAAAACAACAATTTACTATTGCAGGGACACCTCAGCAGAATGGAGTAGCAGAGAGACAAAACAGATCTGTTCAACAAATTGCCAGAGCCATGATGCAAGAGAATAATATTCCTCAAACCTTCTGGGCAGAAGCGGTACACACAGCAGTGCATATCCTTAATAAAGCTCACTTAAGGCCAAGCAGTGACAAGACTCCCTATGAACTATGGCATGGAAAGCCAACTTCAATCAAACATTTTAGAATTTTTGGAAGCAAGTGTTATATAAAGAATAATGATGAAAATCTTGGGAAATTTGATGCAAGAGAAGATGAAGGGATTTTTCTAGGATATGCTTCCAAAAGTAAAGGGTACAGGTGCTACAACAAGACTCTTCGAAAAATAGTAGAAAGTATTGATGTGAGATTTGATGAAGAACTTCCAAACAATACAAGAGATACAGACTGCTGCAGTCCATCAGACAACCATGAAGAAGAAAACCAAGATGATGAGGAAACAAGCAAGACAACAGAAGATACAGAGCTGAGTTCTAAAGCTCCCTTGAGATATACTCAAAAGAACCATCCTGAAGATCAGATCATTGGAGACAAGAGAGTAGGGGTCCAAACAAGAAGGAAACTAACAGAACAAACTGAAGAGGTGTATATAGCCATGTTATCACAGATAGAGCCAAAGAGATTTGAAGAAGCCAACAAGGACAAGTATTGGGTGAAGGCAATGAATGAAGAATTGGACCAAATTAAGAAGAACAATACCTAGGAACTGGTTCCTAGACCAATTGAGAAAAATATAATTGGCTCAAAATGGGTATTCAATAATAAAATTAATGAGCAAGGATAGGTAATCAGGAATAAAGCCAGACTAGTTTGCAAAGGATATTCACAAATTGAAGGACTTGATTATGATGAAACATTTGCTCCTGTAGCCAGAATGGAAGCCATCGGAATGTTTCTGGCCTTTGCATGCTACCAAAACTTCAAAGTATATCAAATGGATGTAAAATCTGCATTTCTGAATGGAGACTTAGAAGAAGAAGTCTACATGGAACAACCAGAAGGCTTCTCATTGACAGACAAAGAAGACTATGTGTGCAGACTGAAGAAGGCTCTATATGGACTGAAACAGGCTCCTCATGCATGGTACTCAAGACTGGATAAATATTTGCAAAAACAAGGCTTTAAGAGAGGGGGAGTAGACAACAATCTATACATAAAAGCCCATGAAAATGAACTCCTGATTGTTGTAGTATATGTTGATGACATTATGTTTGGAAGCAACATAGAAGAACTAGCAAAAGGGTTTGCTGATGAGATGAAAACAGATTTTGAGATGTCTATGATTGGAGAGCTCAGTTTCTACTTAAGACTTCAAATTCAGCAAAAGAACACAGGTACGTTCATCTCACAGGAAAAGTACTTAAAATAAATGTTGAAAAAGTTCAAAATGGAGGACTGCAAGCCTGTGTCAACTCCCATGATCACAAGATGCAAGTTGTGTGCTGATGATGGATCTGCTGATATAGATCAAAAACTCTATAGATCCATGATAGGAATTCTATTGTATCTGACAACATCAAGACCAGACATCATGCTAGCAGTAGGATTAGTGGCTAGATATCAAGCAGCACCTAAACAAAACCATCTTCTGGTAGTCAAAAGAATATTTAGATATCTACAAGGAACAACATAGTATGGACTTTGGTATCCTAAAAGCAGAAGCTTCACTTTGACAGCTTACACAGATGCAGAATGGGCCAGCTGTGTGGATGATAGGAAAAGTACAAGTGGAGGTGCATTCTATCTAGGAGAAAGTCTGGTGGCATGGTTAAGCAAGAAACAAACATCTATCTCTCTGTCTACAATAGAAGCAGAATATATAGCAGTAGCAGCATGCTGTACACAAGTCATGTGGATGAAGCAAACCCTCCAAGACATGAAGGTAAGCATTGATGAACCTATTTTAATCAAATGTGATAATAAAAGTGCTATAAGTATATCTAAAAATCCTGTGCTTCACTCAAAAACTAAGCATATCCCAATCAAGTATCATTTTCTCCGAGAACAAGTGGCTCAGAAGATAGTAAAGCTGGAGTATGTGCCAACAAAAGAACAAACAACAGATATATTTACCAAACCTCTTGCTAGAGAACCATTTGAATATTTGAGAGATAGACTAGGGGTAGTATCTGTAGATGCTACTATCTGATATAAAGAGAAAGCACAGTTTCAGGGGGAGAATAGAAACGAAAATATCATTCTAGGGGGAGATCAGCCAGCAAGGAAAGCATGAAACATGTCCTCAGGGTCAAAGGATTATGGAAAGAATACACCCAACATAAAAGAGTTAAAGAAAAGGCTATAGGGTCAGAATTTTAGATTTAATCCAAAGTTTGTAATGCAGGATGAACCCTTGCACACCCATAATCTTTCCCCAAATATGCATATAAAAAATGCATCTTCAACAAATACCCAGATAAGACTTCAATGTCTGGCAATTTCATGAACTTTCAATTGCAGAAGCTAATAAACATATGGTTCAAAACCAGAACCCAACAATCTTCACACAAAGGTTCCCTCATGAATGGAAAATTCTTCAAACAATGATACGAAACCATACACTCCACAATCAAACTTTCCATGGGATTAAATTCAAGCTTCAATAAACATTTAGAACCCAAATAACATGTTTTCACCTTTTGGTTAATTTCCTTCCACTTCTTATTTATATCATAACAACAATAATAGAAATCCACCATATCTTACCCAATCAATCACTGGAAATGCGCTGTGCTTTTCGTGCTTTCTGCATTTATAATTATATATTAAATAGTGTCGCTCCTTTCACTGATTATTGAAGCATTACCCGCAATGACACTTCCACTTTTTTTCAACGCTGGTCTTTTTTTTCTTAGTTTACAGCATCAAACTTTCCCAAAGCTTTTATCAACGATTGTGGAAGGTTTTTTTCTACCTCCAGAACCTCAACCGCACTATTTCCTATGCAAAAGCACCACTGTTCTGGGCGTTAATTTCACGTTTGAAACTCTGAATTGCATTTTCTTCTCTTGATACGTTATAATTATCTGCACAAATTTAACCTTAATTTTCCACGCTGTTCATTCTCTAGCGCGCATGAACTCTGCTATATTTAAACATATCATTCACTATTTGGGTCACCTCGACCTCACAGTTTCCATACGATTTTCACATTGCCCACATTGGCGTTCGTCCTTCCTCAAACGAATTTGAATTTGTTCAATACATTTGCTTAATGCCATTCGACCTCAACGCAACTGCTGCTCAATATACAGCTTTCACAAAAGCACATTTTTTATAATCCAGCTCATCAATTCAATGTAGAATTCCATCAACTTCACTCAGCGTTCAACACTGTTCAACAAACACTGTCAATTTGAATGCAAATTCTATCCGACTCAAAACATGATTCGATATTAACTTAACTCGTTTCAATTACATGCAATTTCACTATTCTAGAAACAGAGATTTACCTCGATTTAAAGGCTTACTCGGACTCTGCGCCATTGCTACATTTCATCTTTTTCAATGCTGTGAATTGACTTGAAAAACGTTCTCGGCATTTTTATTCTACCTTAAACACTGATCGAATTCATCCACAGACATCGATTTCAGTTCTTCCCTCATGGATTTAAACATTGAGCTATCACATTACGCTTGTCAACTTGTTTAATCGAATGCCTCATTCGATTGCACATCCAGCTACACCTTTGATTCAAGCCAGCGCTGCACCATTACCCTGTTCTACGTGTCAATGATTCAATTTCAAGCGGGAACTTAACTTATCAAACCAGATTTAAAACGTTGTTTAACCTTTAACATAGTTAACACATTCCACATCAATTTTCCATCATTCGACTTCCAGATCTACATTTAACTTAATAACGCGTTCAAACAACCAACCGAATTCAATCTAACAGAAACAGAGTTCTGCCAGCTTACCACGAAATCAGAATTATCTTTGGTTCTTCTTCACACAGTTCTTTAACCCATAAATTTGATCTTAAAATGTTTCTAACAGATGTATTAGGCAATTCGATTCCCCAGTTACAGAAATTTAAACACACAATTTCTAAATCAATCAATATAGCTTTAAAACACACTTATCATATTAATAATGAAAATACTTACAAATTTTTTTTCCTGGCCTGATTTTCAATGCTTGGCCCTCTTACAAATGCCGGAGGCTTACAACCTCTTTCTCTATTCTGCACTCTAATCACACCTCCTCATTTTTTCCTTTGAGCTCATATCAATTTATACAAATTTTAATTGAACCAATTTTGGTTCACATCCCTTAAATCACTCAACAAAATCCCCAAATATCTCAACACCCCTAAAGTCTAGATCTTTATCCCTAAAACCTTGAAAGTAATTCTAACTTAGGCTCACAATATATCTTATATATCTCTCATCTAATTTCTCTCATGTTTTCCAATTATTTGGAAACATTTACAAATTATCACAAATAATTAATTAAAAATATAATTAATCACTCAAAATAATATTAATATTTACATGAAATTAATAAATTCTCAAAAACATGAGACCCCTAGGTTCAATAAAAATACAAGGTATTTTTCCGAACTAATGCTCCTGCATCAGTTTGGAGCAGCAGGGTACAAAGTCAGAAGATCTTAGAAAGAGGAAATGTAGAAAGTAAACTAGGAAATGAGCAACCCTTTGCCATTGATGTCAAAGGGGGAGGAAAAGAAAAAAGGGGATTTTATAAGGCAAGCAGAGTAAGAGTATTGCCATCAATGCCAAAGGGGGAGATTGTTGGAAATGTTGTCATTGATGGCAAAGTAGATGGCAAAGGAGGAGTACCTGAACCATCAATGAGGCAAAGTAGCAGACATGAAGTAGAGGCAGTTGTGTAAGTAAATTAAGTTGTGTATGAAGAAGGATTGGTTTTAGTATTATATGGATATTGTTGATACAAGAAATCTATGTGAAAGAGCTTTGATTTCAATTATGTATGAAGGAACATTCGAGTTCTGTACATGAAGTTTAACTCGGTACATGCAATTGATTGCTGGAAAGTATGAAGTTTAACTCTGTACATGGATATACTGTGGAGTATAGTGTGTGAAGTTATATATATACTAAGGATTGATCGTAAATGACTAAGGAATTTTAGAAAGCAGAGGATTTCTAGTCTATTCGAGACCAAAAGATGCGGACCTGTCTGAGGTTTATAGCGGCCAGAAGATACCAATAGAACAACAGACAGGGTTCACAGTAATAATTCGGATATTTATATGAATAAATAGTGCAGACATCATATGAAAACCTTGAGGTAATTACAGCAGAAGACAAAGCATGAATGTATAGTTGGATCGACTGATGGAATGGTTGATGGCAGAGTTCGGCGAAACAGTGCATTGAGGGTTAGAAGAAACCCCGAGTTAGTGAACTGAGTGGATATAAGAATAGCGCAAACCAGACTTAAACCGTGGTCAAACCCTATTCCAAAAACCGTGAGTGG
The DNA here is from genome assembly GCA_034641835.2 of Pinus albicaulis. Taxonomy (NCBI): domain Eukaryota; kingdom Viridiplantae; phylum Streptophyta; class Pinopsida; order Pinales; family Pinaceae; genus Pinus; species Pinus albicaulis. The sequence goes on along the minus strand of CM076570.1, from coordinate 561,252,080 downwards.
ATTTGCAATCTCGGGTTGCCCATATCGCACTGCTTTTGCGGGTTGAGTGGTATTTTAATTTTGGGAGCGATTCCATAGAGTATTCGACGCGTGGCATAGGCGGGACCCCTAAAAATACCATTCAATGTGCGCCATCGCACGTTAACAATCGACCAAGGACCTCGTGCGATATTGATACAAGCCGTCGATCTGGAGGAAGGATGATTGAATGACGATCGCCTTCGAAAGTAGCCCGAAGGATAAACCAAGGTTTGGTGCACGCACTTAATTGAGCCATTGCTTATATATATATGTGGGCCCAGAGCCAGAGGTTCATTATAAGTGGTTTAAATTGAATTAAAAACTTGAGATATATATTTAAAATTCCCAAGGTCCGAACGTTCGAGTAAGCATTATATATTTAAGCGGGGAATGTAATACAGTTTGATGTTTTAAAGATTATAAAACCATAACCATATATATGTTGGGCGCTAAATAAAAGCCACAGTTTATTAATAGTTTGAATCGGGAATATGCATACATGACGATATATATTTATATACTGTACTAAAGTCATAATATTGGGTTTATTACAAGAGCCTGAAGATTGGGTTTATTATAAGAGCTTGCAAGAACGAAAGAGCTAGAGACAACGACAGAAAAATGGTACAGGGAAAAAGGATCAATTGAAATTTTAATGTTAATTTCAAACCATTATGTTTAAACTCATATATGAACAGAGAATGTAGACAGGGAGCCCAAGAACAGAGATGGTAATGAACAAACATCGCCCAGATTCATATGTATTTGAGAATAAAACCTGAAATGCAGTTATATATGTAGCTGGTGCACACAAGTACAGTGAACAGATAAATAGACACAGAAGTGAACCAAGATATATAGAACAGTCACTCAACAGCAGCAGAAGAGACAAATCCAGTAAAGCCAAGGTTCAGAAAAGGAGCTGAATGGTATTGAAATGTGTAACTGAAAATGTAAATATTTTTTGTTTACATTGTTTGTGATGCAAAGGCAAGTATCCTAAGGAAAAGAAAAATCCCATTGTGGCATGAAAATTTGTACATATCGTTATAAATTTAAAATGAGTTGAATAAAAGGAATGAGAAGATAGAAGCCAAAGAGTCATGGGTGTTCACTCCAAATTCCTGTGAAATACAAACAGTCATGTGAGGAACTATATATGTTGTATCAACTTGATATGAAAAAAAAAAAAGGTTAGAGAGAAAGAGTAAATATAGAGAAGGCAGAGTATAGAAGAGATAGGCAGAGAAGATTAAGAAAAGAAAAGTAGAAAGAGAAGCTACAGAACAGAGCTGATATCTGAGGTAAATCAACAAACATTTAGTTTGATAAATTGAGGAAGTTGGAGCTTCCCTATCAAGTTGCAGCTTGATAGCTGTCAGTTGTAGCTGACTGAGGTTGGAGCCTCCTGTAGGTTGGTGCCTGTAGAAAATTGAAGGGATTTGGTGCTTCCTTGTAAGTTGTAGCTTGCAGAATTGAGGTTGGAGCCTCCTGTAGGTTGGTGCCTGTAGAAAAACAGTGGTGAGAGGGAGTTGGAGCTTGCCTTTGCATCACAACAATAATAAGATGTGGTTTTCTCCCTTTATGGGTTTCCACTTATATCTGGTGTCTCTGTGTATGATGTTTATGTGTTGATCTGATTTATATCTTCTGCTTAATACCTGCTGCTCTCATATTAAGTCTACTGTTATATTATATTAACACTTGCTGCTCACATTCTAAGATTACTCACATATTAAGTTGGACATGAAATGAAGGCGTAAATAAGTTTTAATGAAAAGTTTTAAAAGTCCATGAATGTGTTAAACTGATTCATCCCCCCCTCTCAGTTTAACTAAGGGTTCAACAAAGAACATAAGCACTTAGAAGGATAGAAGAAGAATCAAGAAGAGAAAATAAAAACAGAAGAACACATGAAAATGAATAAGAAGATAACAATGATCAAGAAACTACTTTTGGCTTTCCAATATTAGATGAAAGAGAAATATTAGGAGAAGAAGTAAAAATGAAAAGCATTCCACCTTCTCTATTGCCTAATTTCTATGGAATGTCAACAAAAGATCCTGATCCATTCATGTTCAAGTTTGATATCTTGTGTAGAAATTATGGATATACGGATGATACACACAAGCTTCAAATTTTTCCTCATACTTTGAAAGAAGAAGCCTTGAAATGGTTTATGGGTTTAGGAGAACATACAATTGCTTCTTGGGATGAAATGAATAATTTTTTCCTTAAAAAGTATCAAGATTATTGCAGGGCTAGAGACTCAAAAGAAGAAATTTGTAGAATGACACAACAAGAAGATGAAAGTTTGGAAGAATATTTGGAAATATTTCCTTACAATTTGTAGAAATCAAAACATCATTCTATAAATCCCAACACCATCTGTACAATATTTCTTAAGGTTATCATAGATGAATATTTAGACATCCTTAATGTGATGGGAAAAGGAGATATCTATAATTTACCATTTCAAGAAATTGCTAAACTATGTCAGAAATATTCTAGGGGAAGAGAAAAGAGTGGAAAGAGAGATATTTCATCAAGAGCTTCCCAATCTGCAGCAAGTGTAGTAACAAGAGCAGAGATAGGAAGTTTACTAGAAAATTTCAAAATAGATCTATTAAGCACTTTAGGAACATAAGTAGATGTCTTAAAAGATAAGAAGAAGAAGGAAGAACAAGGTGAAATCTTAGAAATCTTTTGTCCTAAGTGTAGGCAAAAACATCCACTTAGGGAATGTCCTTTGCAAGGTATACAAGTGTGTGGACTATGAACATAAAATCATGCAACGGAAAATTCTCCCAAATTAAAAGAGTTGCAAGTGGAAGAAGTGCAATGAGTAGATTCTATTTATTATATGGCACCAAGGAGACCTTGGAAACCAAGGATGCCTCAATAGTTCCCTAAAAAAAACCCCCAGAATTTTCAATATCCTTAAAATTCATGGAATACTCCAATTCCATGGCAGGCTTCGCCTCCACAAAAATATCAAAATCAACCTGCACAAGGTTGGAGGGGATATGGTTATGGAAACCAGCCACCTCAGCATATGTATCCTCAAGAGTATCAATATCAACAACCATACCCTCCACAACCATGTCCTCAATACCAAAAATTCCAGTAACATCGACCAATGCCATTTCCACCCAAAAATCAACCAATGTTAACTCAACCTTAGTAACTTAAACTACCTACTAACAGACCACCACCTAGACCGACATAATTTCCAACTCAGCTAGTAGCTAATCTAGGTAACAAGGTGGATATACCAACATACCATGTGGAAGAAGCAACATATTATCCTACCTATTCTATTCTTCCCATACAAGATGTCCACCTAAGGTATGGGAAGGTGTTACAAAAAAATTATCCTCTGATAATAGAAGAACAAATTGAACAAAAAGAAAAAAGTCAAAATTCTCAACTAGAACAACAAATTAAGAAAGGTAAATCTATTATGACTCAGACTCCACCATATCTAGAGAGATTAATACAACAAAAAATTCCAATATCTCTTCCTAAATTTGATATTTTGGATGAATTGAAGAACAAATATGTTAAAAGTCCTTTGCTGTAGGCAATTAAAGATATTCTGATATATGAAAAAACAATAAAGGAATTATGCATTAAGAAATATGGCAGAAGAAAGAGAGATCCACCTACAATCCAGGTAATTTGAAGTTTAGCTAGTCTCATATCTACAAATACAACCATTGAAAAATATGTTGATAGATGGATTCCTATGGTTATCATTTAGATTAACAAATTTGCAATGCCAAACAATTTAATAGACTTGGGAGAAATTATAAATGTTATGAATGAAAATACTATGAAACATTTGAATCTCAACAACATTAGACCTACTACTACAGTCTTAGAACTTGCAGATAGATCTAAAGTTGTACCACAAGGTATATTGGAAGATATCATTGTCTCGTTGGATTCATGGGAGTATCCTGTAGAATTCTTGATTTTGCAGCCAAAACAAAATTTAGGAGGGCATCCCTTAATTTTAGGTAGACCATGGCTAGCCACTGTAGATGCTTATATTGGATGCAAGTCAAGAACTATGATTATTGCATATGGAGATTAAAGAAAACATGTTACATTTTATCCTCCCACTCAATCTCCTTATTTATTATCATGGCTTGATGGAGAGGGAAAAAAAAGAGCTTCAATATGTTCTTAGTATTAATCAAGTTTATAATTTTAGAGAGGAGGAAGAAAATGAGGAATTATTAGATCTTTTCATTTCAGAACCAAACATTTCAAAGCAAAATAACTCAATACGAAGCTGCAAGTCACCTTTTAAATCTGTGTTTTTAGGAAAAATGCACTATACAATCATTGCAAACTACATTCAAAAGAATTTTTCCCGTTAATTCAATTACCAATTCAAAGAGAAAAATTATTGAGATCAATCCTAGGGGACATTTGAATATTGGTAATAACTTACAATCATGGCAAGAGCAAGAGCTAACAACATTGTTACAAAAATATTCAAAAGCTTTTGCCTGGGATTACACAGACATGCAAGGGATTCATCCAAAAACATGTATCCATCACATTTACACTGATGATCAAATTAACCCTGTAAGGCATCCACAAAGAAGGATGAACCCTATGATGAAGGAAATAGTAAAAGAAGAATTATAGAAACTGTTACAAGTCAGATTTTTCTATCCAATTTCAGATAGTCAATGGGTTTCACCCTTAGTTGTAGTACCTAAGAAAAATGGAAAGTGGAGAATTTGTGTAGATTACAGAGAACTCAATAAAGCTACATTAAAAGATCATTTTCCTTTACCATTTATTGATCAAGTGTTAGATTCATTAGCTGGAAAGAAATTCTTTTCATTTCTTGATGGATTTAGTGGGTAAAATTATATATAGATAGCATTGGATGACCAAGATAAGACAACATTTACATGCCCATGGGGAACATATGCATACAATGTATTACCCTTTGGTTTATGTAGTGCACCTGCTACTTTTCAAAGAGAAGTCCATGATATATTTGTTGATTTGATCCATAAGTATGTAGAGGATTACATGGATGACTTCACTGTGTATGGTGGAACATTTGATGATTGTTTACAAAATCTCGAAAAAGTATTGAAAAGATGCATAGAGACAAATCTATCACTCAGTAATGAAAAATGTTTTATGATGTTAAATTATGGAATAATGTTGGGACACCATATTTCTTCTTCAGTAATCAAGGTGGACCCAACAAAAATTCAAGTCATTGTGAATTTAATACCACCCACAACACAAAAATAAGTTAGAAGTTTCTTGGGTTATGTAGGCTACTATAGGAGATTTATTGAAAATTTCAGTAAAATAGATTTGCCATTATTAAAGTTACTTGTGAAATATATGGAATTCCAATGGAAAAATAATTGTAAAAATGCATTTGAAAAATTAAAAGAAAAAATTTCAATTGCACCCATTCTTCAAGGATCTAATTGGTATTTTCCATTTCATATTTCAACTGATGCATCTGACACTGCTATCGTAGCATCACTTGGACAGAAAGAGAATTAGTTTAATTATGCCATATATTTCAGGAGAAAAAAATTAACACAGTCAAAATTGAACTATATTGTTATAGAAAAAGAAATGTTAGTTGTAGTACATGTAGTTAATAAATTTAGAAATTACATAAAAGGTTATCAAGTTTTCATCCACACGGATCATCCAACCATAAAATATTTAATGAAAAAATCAATAACAAATGGAAGAATAACTAGATGGATGTTATTAATGCAAGAATTTAACATTACTATGCAATATTGACCAAGTAAGCATAATCAAGTTGCAGACTTTCTATTAATACTTCATTCACCCGGTGATCTAAATCCAGTATCAGATAATTTTCTAGATGAACATCTATCTTCTATAAATGTAAAAAATCCATGGTTTCCAGATATAGCCAACTATTTATCATCTGGCATCTTACCATCTCATTACACAAATAAACATAAAAGAAGAATAATTAGAGAAAGTGCTAGATATAGTTGGGTCAATGGAGATATCTTTTATACTAGCGCTGATATAATAATTAGAAAATGTGTTATAGAAGATGAGATTATTGATATTTTGAAAGCATGTCATGACGAGCCATGTGGTGGTTATTTTTCAGACAAGAGGACAACATACAAAGTGTTGAAACTTGGCTACTGCTGGCCGACCTTCTTCAAAGAATCCAAGGCCTATGTGAAGAGATGTGATAGTTGCCAAAGAATTGGAAGACCAGTGGCATCAGATGAAATGTCATTAAAGCCATAAGTACTGATTGAACCATTTGAGAAGTGGGCTCTTGATTTTGTGGGACCAATCAACCCTCCATCAAATGGAAATAAGTACATCCTGGTATGTACAGATTATGTAAGTAAGTGGGTGGAGGAAAAGGTAGTAGCACAGAAAATAGAAGATACTTTTATGTCTTTTATATTTGAAGAGATATTTGTAAGGTATGGAGTTCTGAGACAGATAGTAATAGACCAAGGCACACAATTCACATCAAATATTGTTTAAGAACTTATGGAGAAATACAAGACCAAACATATAAAATCAACTATGTATCATCTTGAAGAAAACGGACAAGTGGAATCAACAAACAAAGTCCTAGAGAACATCATGACAAAGACTGTACAAATGAAGAGAAAGGATTGGTCAGAGAAATTGAAAGATACACTATGGGCATATAGGATAACATGGAAAAGCATAACTGGGTTTAGTCCATATCGGTTGGTGTATGGGAAAGAAGTCTTTTTACCCATATAATTTCAAATACATACATTCAATCTAGCAACAGAATTGGGGATGGAATTATCTAAGGCATAACAACAAAGAATCATGGAATTAAATCAACTGCATGAGATACGACAACAAGCAGTAGAGCACACATCTCTTGTGAAAGAACAAAGAATTAAATGGCATGATCGATTCATAAAGAATAAAGTGTTTCAAAAGGGATATTGGGAACTATTGTTTGACTCCAAGTTTAAATATTTCAAAGAAAAGTTTACGACTCATTGGCTTGGGCCATATGAGATTGAAGAAATCTTTGAAAATGGAGTTGTAAAGATAAAAACAATTGACCGAAGCATCTATTTCATTTGTCATTAATGGACATAGGCTTAAAGTTTACAATAAGCCTATAAATAAAGAGGATTTTATGAGAAAATTTTCGAAATATACTGATCTAGAACTAATGGGACAACATAGCAATATGCCTTCCATAATTCTAAAAGAAGGAGAAGAATTAAAAAAAAAGAAGAATAATAATAATAAAAGAGTTTGGTTGTGAAAATCCATGAAACTGGCACAATACAAACTCGAATTCATATTGGAAAACCAACTCGTTTGGACAATATGAATTCTCTTATTGTTTTCATTTTACTTTAGTATGATTTTTGCAGATTTACCCTCCGAGACATGTCAGACTTGAGGACAAGTCTTAACATCAGCAAGGGGGAAGCGTGTAACAAAACTATGTAAATAGTTAAAGCAGCTAAATTGAAGAAGGTATGTGAATTACAAGTACAAAGGGACCTAAATTATTATTAGGAAAATTATCCAGACGGGACCTGTATCATTACCAAAGAAGAAATTTTCAAACATTGTTGAAAATTATGCCAGAAGGGACCTAAAAAAAAAAAAAAAATGTCAGAAGGGACTTGAGCTACATCAATATTGAAGATCATGATAGAAGGGAACTGAAATGTCAAAATTAATCCTACATAAGGGACATGAACAAAATCATTCTGAATCAATAATCAGATGCTAAGCAGAAATAAGTCTCTACATAAGTCTGGAAGAGCCATCGTTATATAAAAAACACAATGTCGACCATCATGAACATCAAACAGTTTGAGGGAATAAAAATACAATAAGTAAAATATTACTCTTAAAATTTCAATTTTTTTTTTAAATATTCTAGAATTGTTAAAGCTAATTTAGAACTGGTTATGCATATTATACCTACATTTCCATTACCTACATTTCATCACCTACATTCTTATCCCTATTTTTATTCATATCCACACCACTTCCTAATCATTTAATAAAAATTCCATAATCCATATATTATTACATATTTCCTATCCATACCATAGTAACCCTACTTTTCCTAAACAAAAAAATCATAAAAAAAGGCTTAGCATCGAACCTTTGTTGGACCTACAAGAAACAAAAAAAAAATGTTAGTTTCATTGTAAATATTTGATTTTAAAATATGACCATTCCATTGTTCATTTTTAAAATTAAATAAAATACAAAACCTAAAGTTTAATCATATGATAGTGCACTATTCAAATTTCAAAACAGAAACAAAGATGCAAAGTATAGTGTTGAAAGCACAATCATAAATATGATTACAAGCTAACGTAATGGAGTGGAATGTAATCATAATGCAAACAAGGAAATTCATATGAAGTAAACTAACCTAAGTATGATGCTATGAAATGACAAAAAAAATAAAAATGGAAATGATTCATATGATATAGATGGACGGGAATATGGAGAAGCAGTGATGCACGTACAATGGTTAAATGGAAATATGATGGTGCATATTTGATGAGGCACAATGTGTTTCTATGGAGAGAGGAATTTGGACATAGTGTTCAGCACAAGCCATGAGAACGAAATGGAAAGAGGACTATGTAATAAGTAAAGCCTAGGACATGATGTACATTGTGGAGCCAACATACCACATCAGTTAGGGAAGGTCAGCCCTGAAGGCACCAGTCAAGTGGTTGAAAAATGGTCAAACAAATTCAAAATGAAATATTAAAAACATTGTGTAACATGTTAAGATAAGCCTACCTCCGCCATTATAAGACCTCAAACTACTGAAACACAATGTTTTTTCACCATCATTTCCCTTTACAGGCTCAATGAGAGAAGGAATGTTGTGTAATCAAAGCATGCATCCAAGAAAATATGTGAAAAAAAAATTAACAAAAGAAGACAAGGGAGAGTTGTGAGGAAAATAGAGGAAATTAAATGAAGCAAAGAGAGAAGAAGATATAGAAGTGAGAAGGACTGAAGGATAAGGAGAGTTAACTTATATTTTGGGCCAACATATCCAACAGATGTGTCAATCAAGCATGTTGTCAAGACGAAAAGATCCAATGAAGAAGAAGGTAAGAGAAAACCTGGATTTTCTTGTTTAAAACAACGATTATTCGTATGCGTAAATATCGGGATTGTTGAGTAAACTATGAGTTATAAATGGAGTCCTTATGCCACATCTTTTAACTTATCATTACCTTATGATATGTCATTGCCACCACTCACAAACGCTCTGCCACCAGTCAACATGAAATCCTTCGTTGATTGAATGAGTAAATGTTTGAGATATTAAGTGAGATTTTGATAAGTTGGCACTACTTGAAACACAGGAACTCCAGTGAAACTAAAATAAAAATCATGAAGTTCATTATAGAACAGGTAAACTTGGAAAATGTCTTCAAGTATTCTTGCATATACAGTCTTCAATTTCAATTTGAATGCAAACAGAGAATGGAGTGTTTGACTTGAAATATACAGTGAATTTGTTTTTAAATGGGTTGTGTAGCAAATTCATTCCATTTAAATACCCAGTGAGAGAATTCGAACCAAGATTTATGGTGAATGTTTGGTTTAAAAAGCATAGTCAACATTTTTTTGTATAACATAGAGCAAAGTTTGGTGAATTTCGAAGATACACTGAACTCATTTTATGAGATTTTTGATGAAATAGTGAGCCATATTTCCAAAATTTCTTGCATAACAGTGAGCTTAGATTAAATATATAATGCTTTGCCTTAGAAGAGAAGGGATTTTATATGAAATTAAAGGATTATAAGACACTGTTGTATACAAAATATTAAATTTTTTACACAATAAAACAAAAGATGGAAAAATCTAGAAATAGAGGTAGAGGATTTTTATTTTTTTTAAGAGAGAGAGGATCAAATAAGGAGAGTAGATTAATAAAAACATGATTTTAATTTTTTTATAAGATTCTCTACATCAAATATTTGTGTTTGTATAAGCATTAAGCTGACTTCTTTCAAGAAAACAGAGGATTGGTTTCACTTACTTGAGAAAGGCAGCAAATAGAGGTAAGCTTCACTACTATGATGAGATCTATTACATGAATTTTTGTTTTTCAAAAATGAAGTTGATGACATTAGAGGGGTATATTAAATGGTTTTCAGAAAGCATGACATCAGGAATAGAGCCTAAAGAATTTCAGATTGAACATTAGGGTAGAGACACAGTTGAAAAACATTACCAACTAGGATATGATAGGCTTCCTTCAGAAATCCAAAGGGAATAATGAAGACATTACAAGGGATTTTATAAATAATTGCAAACGAGATAAAACTATGATGGTGTTAGGTCCCTATATTACAAGTATAGTCCCTTATTTTTGTTAGTGTAACCCTATTATTGTTATTATTGTACCCTTGTAACCCCCATATTGTTATTATTGTGCCCTTAAATTATTATTGTTAGGTCGGCTAGGATTACATTGTGGCCCCATGTACTCCTATATATAGAAAGGAGGTTTTGTAATTTGTATCATCCAAGAACTGTTCATTCATGTAATGTATTGGAGGTTTCCCCCTCAAAGTGTCTTATTTCTAAGGCGTTTATATCTCTTTTCTTCTATTTTTGGAGTTGGTTTCAAAACATTTGGTATCAGAGCTTTGGATTCTAGGGTTTTCGTTGCTCCAAACAAGTCATCGAGGAATTTTCACTATAAAATTTTTCTACGAAGGTTAAGAGCCTAAAATTTTTAGAGTGTGAAGCTGCAATCTGGAGGAACATCCTTACAAAATTTTGGATCTTGGTTCGAAATATTTTTGGAGATATGATCTGTGGAAGTTAGGGCTTTTTGCAGGCTCCTAAATTTAACCTAAGCAGGTCATTGTGGAATTTGCACTATAACGTTTTATTCTAAAAAGTTGCATAAGCTGAAAGTTGTAGAGAGCGAAGAAAAAATCCCAAGGAACATTTTCAAAAAATTTCAGAGCTTGGTTCGCAATTTTTTCGGAGATATGATTTGTGGAATTTATGTCTTTTTCAGGCTCCCAAATTTCATCTCAAAAAGGTTATCGTAGGAAAATGTTCATAACTCTCTCTTTGAGCGTCAGATTGGAATGTTGTAAAAAGTGGCTGCAAGCACACGGACCGTAGTGTCTTTTCTATCAATTTCAGAGCCAAAGGAGAAAATAGTCACATGTGTCAAGTCGTACAAATTCACTCTACTAAACCAGTCCATAATTGGGTCATTGTGGGATATTGGACATAACTTTGCCTTGAAGAATCCAAATCAAGTCATACCTATGAAATTTGAGAGAAGATTCATAGAAATATTAAAAGTTCAAATTTTAGATATTGAGGATCTACAATTACAGAGATAATTCAATTTCAATATAGAGCTCCTCAAAAACAAGTAAAAGGTGTGTATTTTTTTTCTCGAATTGCATAAGTCTTGTTTGAAGAATCATGTTGAATTGATTCCAAGGGAATATTGTTGAATACATATCAGTATTAGATTCTAAAATGCCCCATAAAAAGAATTCAACACCCATTAAGCCTTTATAAGTCTCTACTATGACTCATGAAGACAAATAATGGCAACATGACATATCAAATTTACAAGAGCAAGTGCAACAAATTTCGCTCTCGCAAAGAGAAACAAAAAATGACATGGAAGTTTTGAAGAAAGGCGTGGAAACTAAGATGGATGGTTTGAAGAATGGCATGGAAGCTAAGATATATGGCATGGAAGCTAGCATGGAATCTAAGATGAATGACATGGAACCTAAGATCGATGAAAAAATGGAAAACATGTAGAATGATCTAAAAGCAGACATGGAAGGTTTGACAGAGTTGATACAACAAATGTTTCCTAATGGTGAAAATATAGTATAGGAAACTCATGATGAGAACAAAATAAATTTTAATCGTGATTTCATAAACTCTAATGTTGGCGGGAAGAACCACCATATTCCAAAAATGGATATGAGGAAGTTTGATGGAAAGGATCCTGTAACTTGGATACTACAGATGGAGCAATATTTTGATCTCAATAATGTGCAAAACACACAAAATGTATGCATTGCAACTTTACATTTATAACAAAATACATTTGTATGGTATTGATGGCTTTGCTCCCATAAAAAAATTGTCACTTGGTCAATTTTTACGGAGGAAATATTAGCACATTATGAGGATTCAAAGAGCAACACCTTCTTTATCCAATTTATAAATCTCAAACAAAAGGGTTTAGTGGGGGAGCACATTGAGGACCTCCAAAAATTGAATATAAGGGTAACTGATATTGCAGAGGAACACAGGATTGATCTCTTCATAGGTACTTTAAAGGATAACATCCAACATGAAGTTCGCGTTTTGGAACCTGATTCATTGGAGAAGGCCTTTAGGTTGGCAAGAAAAAATTGAAAGTAAAATTATGGCGACAAGGAAGCCTACCACTCACTTCTATAAAGAGGGAGGTGTTTCTACTCCTAGATTTCAACAACCTACAAGTTTGACACCACAAAATTGGAATAAAAAAGAGAAAAAGGGCGTTGCTACAGTTGTGATAAAAAATACACTAAAGGTCATAAGTGTGCTGAGAAGAAATTATTTTACATAGATTGTGAAGAGGAAGAAGAAAATGAACAAGAAGAGGATATACACCAGGAACCAACCCTAGAAAAGGAAGAAATGAGTCCGACCATATCGTGTAATGCATTGGTAGGAATTACCACTCCTCAACCTCCAAAGATAGAAGGACATATCAAGAAGAAAAAGGTAATAGTGTTGATTGATTCAGGTAGTACCCATAATTTTATTCATGGTAAGTTAGCCAAGGAATTGAATTATTTCCTATACCTAGCACCAGAATTTCAAGTGATGGTTGCAAATGGAGGAACTATAAAATGCTCTTGAAAATGCCATAATATCAAGCTAACCATGGGGGAATATGTATTGAATAGTCCAATGCTTTCCATTCTTATGGGAGGTGTTGATGTTGTACTAGAAGTACAATGGTTACAATCTTTAGGGATGATAGCTTTTAATTTTCAAGAACTTTTCTTGAAAAATTTTTCAGAAGGAAAGGAAGTCGAATTACGGGGTATTTTAGGGAATCCGGGAAAGATAATAAGCTCTAATGTCATGAAAAATCTTCTAAATAAAGAACAACTAGGCATAATTGCACAATTATTCTCACTAGAAGTTCCAACATCAAAATAATCTATTTCTGCAGATCTCCAAAAAGTCTTCGAAAATCATTCCAAGGTTTTTGAAACTCCCAAAGGAATCCCACCTATTCGTGATCATGATCATGCTATTCATTTGATTACACGAAGTGTTCCTCCAAACATCAGGCCTTATAGATATCCTTGTGTCCAAAAGAGTGAAATTGAACGTATGATTGTAGAAATGTTAGAGGCGAGTATAATTCCACCTAGTCAACGTTCTTTCTCTTCTCCTGTTGTATCGGTACACAAGAAGGATGGATCATGGTGCATGTGTTTGGATTATAGGGAGCTCAATAAGCTCACCAATAAAGATAAATTTCCCATTCCTGTGATTGATGAATTATTGGATGAATTACATGGAGCAATTTATTTTACCAAGTTGGATCTTTGTTTAGGATATCATCAAATTAGAATGAATACTGAAGATATTCTGAAAACAACAATTCGAACTCCTGAGGGTTATTATGAATTTTTGGTCATGCCTTTTGGCCTTACCAATGAACCTTCTACATTTCAAGGGTTGATGAATTCCATTTTCAAACCCTTCCTTAGAAAATTTGTGCTAGTATTTTTTGATGATATACTAATCTACAACATGTCTTAGAAGGATCATGTTCAACATGTTAATAGGGTGCTCAAAATATTGTAGGAGAAACAATTATATGCAAAAACATCCAAATGTTTCTTTGGAGTACAAGAGGTGGAATATCTGGGTCATATTGAATCTCACGAGGGTGTTAAGGTAGACCCTAACAAAATTAAAGCCGTTAAGGAATGGAAAGTCCCCACAACCATAAAGCAGTTGTGAGGATTTCTCAGGTTAACAGGGTATTATCGCAAGTTTGTTAAGAATTATGGGAGAATAGCGGCACCTGTAACAACATTATTGAAGAAAGATGCATTTTCATGGACTCCTGAAGCAACTAAGGCCTTTGAACATCTTAAAGAGGCAATGTTCCTAGCACCGGTCTTAGCTACGCCAGACTTTACAAAAACCTTTATTGTGGAATGTGATGCCTCAGGAAATGGAATTGGTGTTGTTTTAGTGCAAGAAGGAAGACCCATTGATTTTGAAAGTCATCCAATCAAAGGAAAGTATTTACAGAAACCTATTTATGAGAAGGAAATATTAGCAATACTTCATGCACTAAAGAAATGGAGAAATTACCTAATGGGAAGACACTTCAAGGTAAAAACTGATCATTATAGTCTTAAAAACTTTTTTGAAAAAATACAATCTTCAGAAGAGCAGAAAAAATGGGTCACAAAAATGTTGGGTTATGACTTTGAAATAATCTAAAAAAAAGGGAAGCTAAATGTTGTTGTAGATGCACTTTCAAGAAAGAATGAGGAGGTCAAAGCATTGCTTTGTTCCATTTCTATTATCCAACCAGATTGGATAACCGAAGCAAGAGATGAATGGAAGAAGGACGAAGAAGTGTGGACACTCATTCAAAAGTTGCAGCAAGTTCCTAGTACATCTGATACATTTAGTTGGAAAAATGATTCCTTATGGTAAAAAGATAGCTTATATCTTTGTAAGAATTCCCAACTAAACAAAATATTCTTTTGGAATTGCACACTTCTCCTTTAGGAGGACACTCAAGATTTTTAAAAACTTACCATTGGGTGAAGAAAGAATTTTTTTGGGATGGCCTTAAATCTGATATTCAAAAGTTTGTGGCAGAATGTTTTGTTTGCTAGCAGTATAAAGTTGAGACAATTAAGAACCCAGGTCTTCTAAAACCTTTATCCATTCCAAGTCAATGTTGGGAGGATATTTCAATGGATTTTATCACAGGCTTACTTGAGTCTGAAGGAAAGAGTGTCATCATGGTGGTAGTTGATAGAATTATCAAGTATGCACACTTTTGTGCATTATCTCATCCATTTAAAGCAAGTACAGTTGCTACTACATTTATGGACACAATTCAAAAGCTACATGGAAACCCAAGGGTTATTGTGAATGCTACTCGGGTAAGTCCCCTTTATAGACAGAGGCGATTCCACTAGCCCCAGGGTGGGTCTAGAAACAAGGAATCATGCTAGAGTGCAGGTTCCTAGATAATTGAATGAAATAGGATGAGATAAGATGGGCTACTTGTGATCCAAAGTTATTGTCGATGCCTGTAGTGATGATGAGAGCCTCTCACTCCTAATCGAAGACAAGTCACAATCCCTCCACCTATCGCGTTTAAACAGCTGCACAGAGATAAGAAACTGATAACCATATACCACATACTAGTTCCATCCAAAATCCACTAGTCAATCAGAGAATACTAGCATATTGCATTCTATAAAGACAAAACACAAGATGGGAACCAGACAATAGTCACTTATATTAATAGGTAGAAAGAAGAGATACAACCATGCTCTGACATTGCGGTCTCCTCCAGCGGGGCTCGGATGAAGCACATCTCAAATCTCTTCGGGAATTCGTACGGGATAAGGGACCTCTCGATGGACTTCCTTCTTGATCTACCTTCTCAGTTATTCAACTATAGCTTAGTTCTCCAAGTTCAACATTTCAGCTGTATAGTCCTCTTTGTTCAACTAGCTTTCATAATGGGAGAAATCATGTTTATAGAGGGGAAGAGGGAGAGGTTAGGATCCCTGTAATCATGGAAGGGAGACCTATCTTATAGGAGTGTCCCATGGGAGGAGAAAACCACTACCTAAAGAGGGAGATCCGTGGCTCATATAGTTAACCACTTCCTGTGACTCACCCCTAAGGTGGTTGAAGGAAACCTCCACCTCTAGTTTGTTAAAAAAAATTCTAAAAAGGGCTGGTGCAGGCACAACAAAGAGACAGAGCACCAGCTGGCGCGGCCTCTAGTGTACATCCTCCACATTGGTGTGAGGGGTGAACTGGCTACCCGCACCAATGTCGAAACATAGGTTTCTATGGGCTTTTTGAGAAAATTTTCAACAAGAGAAATGATGTTCTTGTACATAAGGATGCAAAGAAGGTGTTTGCAGAGGATGACGCTTCTCATAGGTCACGGGAAATACCCTCCAATATACGGGGTGAGGGATTGTAGGGATGGTGACAAAATACTGTGTAATAGATGCCCCCTAAAGCATGAGGTCCGGGAGAGAGGGAGGGGTGAAATTATTTATGAGAACGAGTTTGACCCAAACACTGCTGTCAGAAAACCTGCAAGTACAAATACAACTGATACATCTGATACATGACATGTGGCATGGGCGTAGCCATCCATAAGAGAGTACATAAACAATGAGATCCAAGGTATGGACACAACCATCCAGAAGTAGGGATCAACAAGTAGAATCAGGTATGGTCGTAGCCATTCAATCAAAAGAGTCATATAATAAGTCATAGTAATCCACAAAGAACCTGCAACCTAGATTTCATCAGAGAAAACCCAGGGTCTTGCACTCCGTCTCGACTCGAGAAAAGTACAAATTTGAGCATGCGAATATGTGAGATGAAGTCGAACATGCAATAACATCGTCTGATTACCAGCCAATGATGAAAGCTGTTAACAGATAGGAGAGAAACCACCAATAATGAAAATGGCTCTCAAGGTACGAAATGTACAATCCACGAAATGTGAACAGTGATCTGACGTCGAACACCCACAGAGTCAGTTGATCAAAGGCCAGTGATGTGGACCTTGCGTCGAATGCGAAGAACCTACCATTTAGGCATGCAAGCTCCAAGGTACTTGAAGGGAGGATCTAGATCAACTTCCTCGATAATGAGTTGGAGTCGACAGGAAGTGAGCTTAATCGAATATGGGCCATAATTTTTCTCACATCATCGACACGAGACAAAGGAACATGATGTTTGTGAATCAAGACCAACAGAGAATAAGAGGGAGGTTGAAAAATTCAGAGGAAAACTTCTCTTGAAAATATTGGAGGCACGACACTAGATTTGGCAGTCTTTGACATCAAGGGATTTGAGGTCATAGTGACATGGCAAAGAGTAGATGAGCGGTCAAAAGAGATTACCCAAACCCATGGAGGCAAACAAATAACGAGATGAGATGTCCCCAACCTGACATGAATGTAGACAAGTGCCATGTTCAAGAGTGACATACTACCAACATGACTACAATCTGGTTCAATTTTCCCCCACCATTTTTGGCGAGTACCCCAATTATTTTTGGAAACAAGCTTGAAGGAGATAGCATATGCTTGCAATGTAAGTTTTTCCTTCGGACAAATCCAACCTAGTACTTTTTACAATCCCTAGGAGGGAGGAACTTGAGTAACGTCATGGTGATGAAATCTGATGTCATCAAGGTTTAACGAGTCTGACAGAGGGAGAAATCGACATATTTTCATGCTTAGAGACTTTTAAAAGAATCAGAAAAGAAAACTCCAGCAGATCCCTTTTCGTAGGTAGTCTCACAGATCCGAAAAGGTAGAAAACAATATCTGGGAGAACCTCTTAGTCACGATAGGATAAGGTATTCCTTTTTCATAAATAATCTATCCTAGCCTGAAAAAGGGGTAAATGTATATTGGGTAGATATTGTTTTGCATCCAATTTAACGAGTTCCAAATGACAAGAGTCTCAACAATATTTTCATTTTTCGAGAGTCAGAAAAGAGATGAAAGATGACTCCTCCTAGAGGAACGATGGTATTAAAGGTAGCTACTGGCTCTGGTGATGGTGGAACTAATTTGAACAAATAAAGGTCAAGAGGCTGGCTAACAAGACCACTCATCGCAACGGTTCCTCAGAAATGGGTAAAACAACCAAGTGAAAGGCATATGATCAACCAAGTAGATGGTGACGATAGAGTGAGAAAAACAAGACTCATCTAGCAAAAAAAGCTGATAAAATGGCAATCACAAGACGTAAAATGGGAATGGTTTCATTTTTACACAAGCTTGAAACAAAGATAAACTATGCTTGAAACTGGTTTCATTTTTACACAAGCTTGAAATATAAACAAACTATGCTTGAAAAATAGGCATGCCCCCCAGCATGGTGACCCAATTCGAGGTGTACATGCCCCCCAAGCTTCAGTGCATAGGAAATGGAGTGAAGGTTCAAAAAATGAGATCAAGAGAAAGACTCGATTGGGATTTTACGAGATCTAGAAAAACTCGAATTGAACGGGAACATGTTTCATTGTTGTAACGAGGTTGACACATTGAAAGAACCATCCTCGAAACCTAATTCATTTTTTAACAAGGTTGACATAGAATACGAACTATCCTCGAAAGTGTTTTTTTCATTTTTTAAGGAGCTTGACACAATAAAATGAACTGTGCTTCGACGACCTTTCATTGCAACGAATAAGAGGTCATAGATTCAAAGGGTTCACCTCTGGTGGGAGAACAACATCTTGAAAATCAGGACCTAATGCCCCTAGCACACGATGCGTAATGGCACCATCACTGACTGTGGGCATGGGACAGGTAGCCAAATAATTAACCTGTGGCAGTGATAAAATTGGTGGATAAAGACTCGAAAGGGATGATGGTGGACCAGATGTCATGTCAGGACTAATGAATGAAAGCTGATCAATGGTCACGGTTCGACCTTTGTGTGGAAAATAGATCACACGAAAAAGGGAAGAGACAACTACCCCCATGACGTAAGTATAGTCACGCGTCAAGAGTAAATTGAAATCTAAGGGGCCTGGAACAACCATCACATCTATATGGACAATTTTCCTTCCCAAAGTAATGGGAAACTTTGAAAGGATCCCTAACAGGTGACTGGTTCCTTTGTTAAAAGCCAACAAATTTTGGGTAACATGCATAAGCGGTGGAGAACCAAAAGCTTTAAAAGTTGTGGAAGATAGAATACTAACAGACATGCCTTCATCTATAATAGTGTTTGGTACGACCAAATCAAAGGTTTGTACCGTTATCTCGAAAGGGACATAAGACGGAAGGCAACATCTAGAAAATTGACTCTAATCAAATGAAGTGACCAAGCTACTTGGAGGGGATACCGTCGAACTGAGATGGTTTTCCCCTGGTGTTACCGGAGCAAGAGGAGCATCCTCTGGGACTTCCAATGCGGGAGTAGGAGGAGCATCTTCTTGAACTACAGGAATGGAAAAATCTTTCTCCAAGTCTGAAGAATCTAAAGAAACAAGAATAACATGAGGGGGATAAGATCCAATCTCAATGGAAAAGACCCGATGAACCACAGATGGGGTCAGATCGACTGATTCCTCAACCAATGGTTGGTAGAGAATGGATTCCTGAATTTGAATTTCTAGGGGAGCAGGATCGACCAAGGATGACGCTTGACCGAGCGAGGAGTCAATGAGAGGAGGACTCAAATAAAGCTTCTGATAACCAGCAGGAAGGCAGGGTGCAGAAAAATTAGAGTTTTCCAACACTCTCTTGGCTTCATCCATGTACAGACAAAGGTGAATGGGGTGACGCCCTTCACAAAAATTACAGGGATTAGTAATCGTACCCTATTTCTTATGAGTCTTACCAGAGCTAGGTGAAGACGTGTTATCAATATGACTTCCAGAAGCCAAAAGAAACGACAGACGACCATTAGACCATGCGTCAAGTACCTTGGGAAATCCAGGACATTCTCGAAGCAGATGGTTACCTTTGTAGAGCATGCAAGGGAATTTGAATTTCCATTGAAGCTTGGATGGTTCTATAAGGGAAGGTTTCTTAAGCACAATAGTTGCATTATTAACCTCTTGCTTATCTGACTTCTTCTTCTTTGTATTCTTCTTCTTCTTCTTAGCCACCTGGTTACTGGAATCCAAATCTCACTAGGCAAAGTAGAAGAGGAGGATGAAGAAATAGGCGAAGAAGGGGAGAGGTCCACCTTAGAAGTAACATGATGTTGTTCTGGTGGAGGATATGGCTATATGGTGGACAGAACACTCGGGACCACCGAGGTTGAAAATAGCCATACATGCAACCCAATAGTTAACTCAGGCAAGGACAATGTTGCCATATAAGGAGCACCAACATTTCCAAAAGTAGGAAAAGGACCAGGATTCCCTTAAGAAGGGATTCCTGGGTTAGTGAACTCTAAAAACGTTGCCATCAGAAACAACTTTAAAACAACACCCTAAGGAAACTAAATTTAACTAGGAATATTTCGTGGACAGTTAATTTTTAAGACATTGAAACAAAACTCTGTCGTTTCATATTTTAAGAGTTGAGAAATAGGAAAAAGGCGACTCTATCACTTTCAGGTTGAAACGAGCATAAAATGACAAGTGCTCGATGATATTTTCAAATTTATGGAGCCGGTAAAGATAAAAAATGACTGCTCAGGTAATCTAGGTAAAAGGGTGTACCAAGTTCCTGTGAGCTACCATATACACCTTGGTTATAAAATGAAATAAGAATCAACCAAGCACTTAACGTACGTGCAGGTAGTCTCCCCAAATGATGTGTTTGGTGTATCACAGTTACAAGGTGGCAGACTCGGCTTCCTACAGATAAAAATATTGCAACCTAGAGGGGTTTCCCTTTATATACTCGATGGTACGGGTAGCACAAGTCTGTACTAGTGTTGTCTAAAGCCAGATGGCGAGCGACAGTTGCTAGGTTTAAAGACGCCAGAACACGTCTCTAACTTAGACCACTAAATGTTTCATTAAGTTTCAATGTTGCCTTAGGTTAATTCAATAAATTTTAAGTTGATCTTGTATTTATGTTTCAATTCCAAGGTCCTACCTAATGTTGGATCTCACAAATCCCTGAATGGAAGCTACATGCCGTAAAATACCATTTCATTCAATGAAATGCTATCTACGAGAAAGTTAGGAGTTTTCAAACGATAGCGAATAATTAGAACACATAGAAGCTTCCACTACAGAACATGATGCAAACTAATGAAAACGAGAAATCTTTCCTAGAATTCCAAATGCTAGTTATGTGAAAGATTTTTCAATTCCACAATGCAAACGAGAATGTAAGCACAAAATATATTTTTTGATTTTTCAATGTAATAGAGAAAATAGTATGCTAAATGACATGAAAAACGAATCTTCACACTAGTTCGAGAATGCCAATGCAAGAGTCGAGGCGAAACAATTCAATAAACTCACAAGAAAACAAAACAAAAACTCAAACAAATGTCACAATCTATCAAATTGAAGAAAGATGTCGAAACAGACCCATACAAGCAATGTGAGCTATGCTTGGAGTGACAAGAAGAAAAACTAAATGAAAGAGGTAAGACTCACTCAATACTCATTCCACCAAAAGAAACCACTCAAAACGGATCCAGGAATCTGAATGCAATCAAGCAAATAACGAAGGTGAGCATGAAACAAAAGACCCAAACTCCTACAGGAGGCTCAGCATACCAAAGCACTAGAAAAACTTGAGGCCATGATGCTGAAAGAAATGGACAAAAAATCGAAGGAAGAAGGCTTTTCACAATCACAAACAATCCCAAAGCACCAAGAATAAGTCAAGAAAATACCCAAAGACACCAGTATGGACCAAAAACTCCAAAACAGGGAAAACCCTAGCACCTACAGGAAATGGTGCGACTCTCTGGCTATAATCCGCATTAGACAACGGATGGCACTGGTGATGAACTGAAAATTTGTGCCAGTGGGCGTGACACTGGCGCAAATTGTCAGACTGGAAGCTACGCTAATCAAGACAACCTTAGAAGAATGAAAATTTTGGAAAAACAGAGGTTAGATCTGATCCCTTGGAGATGAACAGGGGTCTAAGACTCAACAAAACAACCAGAAAAGGCAAGCTAAGTAGAAAAATACCAAGAATAATACCTAATGGATGAAATACAAAATCGCATTGATCCCCAGTGGAGTCGCCAAATTGCTACTCAGGTAAATCCCCTCTACGAACAGAGGCGATCCCACTAGCCCTAGGGTGGGTCTAGAAACAAGGAATCATGCTAGAGTGTAGGTTCCTAGATACTTGAATGAGAGAGGATGGCCTACCTATGGTCCAAAGTTATCATCGACGCTTGTAGTGATGATGAGAGCCTCTCAGTCCTGATTGAAAACAAGTCACAATCCCTCCGCCTATCGTGTTTGACCACCTGCACAAAGATCAGAAAATTATAACCACATAACACATACTAATTCCATCCAAAATCCACTAGTCAGTCAAAGAAGACTAGCATATTGCATTCGATAAAGACAAAACACAATATGGGAACCAAATAATAGTCACTTATATTAATAGGTAGAAAGAAGAGATATAACCATGCTCTGACGTTGCCGTCTCCTCCAGCGGGGCTCGGGCGAAATACGTCTCAAATCTCGTCGGGAATTCGAATGGGATAAGGGACCTCTCAATGGACTTCCTTCTTGATCTACCTTCTCAGTTATTCAACTATAGCTTAGTTCTCCAAGTTTAGCATTTCAGCTGTATAATCCTCTTTGTTCAGCTAGCTTTCATAATGGGAGAAAGCCTGTTTATATAGGGGAAGAGGGAGTGGTTAGGATCCCTATAATCATGGAAGGGAGACCTATCTTCTAGGAGTGTCCCATGGGAGGAAGAAACCACTACCTAAAGAGGGAGATCCGTGGCTCATCCAGTTAACCACTTCCTATGACTCATCCCTGAGGTGGTTGAAGGAAAATTCTACCTCTAGTTTGTTAAAAAACATTCCCAAAAAGGCTGGCACAGGCACAACAAAGAGATGGAGCACCAGCTGGCATAGCCTCTAGTGTACATCCTCCACATTGGCACGAGGGGTGAACTGGCTACTCGCGCCAATGCCAAAACAAAGATTTTTATGGGATTTTGAGAAAATGTTCAACAAAAGAAATGATGTTCTTGTATAGAAGGATGAAAATAAGGTGTTTGCAGAGGATGACACTTCTCATAGGGCATGGGAAAGACCCTCAAATATGTAGGGTGAGGGATTACAATGACGGTGACAAAATGTTGTGTAACAGTGAGTGACAGAGATCCCATTTTTACTAGAAATTTTTTGATGGAGTTATTTTTCTTTTTTGGGTACTCAATTAGCTCATATGTCATCTTATCATCCTCAATCCGATGGTCAAACTCAGATAGTAAATAAATTTTTGGAAGGTATCTTCGTTTTTTTTTATCTAATAAAAAAACACAATGGGTCAAGTGGTTACCTCTCGTTGAATGGTGGTATAACACTTCCTTCCATACTGCAGCAAAACTGACCCCATTTATGGCACTTTATGGATATCATCCACCATCCATCACATCATCTTTAAGAGAAACTTCGAAGGTTCAAGCAGTGGAATATCACATCGAGCATCAACAAGAAGTTCTCCAACTCTTAAAGGACAACCTAAATTTGGCACAAAATTGAATGAAACAACAGGAAGATCAACATCGCAGCAAGAAAAGTTATGATGTGGGAGACTGGGTATTTTTACAGCTACAACCATACAAAAAAATGTCCCTCAAGCAAGATAAGAAGGATAATAAATTATCTCCAAAGTACTATGGTGCTTACAAGGTGTTGCAAAATATTGGTACTATGACATACAAATTGGAGCTTTCTACTTCTTCATGAGTGCATCGAATTTTCCATGTTTCATGCTTAAAAAAGGTTATAAGTGAAAATATTCCAGTTCAAACATATTGCCAGAACTTGATGAGGAAGGAAAAATCATATTGGAACCTGAAGCGGTCACGGAAACAAGAAATCGATAGCTACAGAATCGATCAATTTCAGAGTATTTCATCAAATGGAAGAACTTACCCACTGAAGATTCTACATGGGTGGATGAGAATTTTATACAGAAGCACCCAAAGCTATTCAAGCATTGAGGAAAACACTTTTTTGAAGGAGAGGGGCATGTTAGGTCCCAATATTACTAGTATAGTCCCTTATTGTTGTTAGTGTAACCCCCTTATTGTTATTACTGTACCCTTGTAATCCCCATATTGTTATTATTGTGCCCTTAAATTATTATTGTTAGGTCGGCTAGGATTACATTGTGGCCCCATGGGCTCCTATATATAGAAAGGAGGTTTTGTAATTTGTATCATCCAAGAATTGTTCATTCATGTAATGTATTGGAGGTTTCCCCCTCGAAGTGACTTATTTCTAAGGCGTCAATATCTCTTTTCTTCTATTTTTGGAGCTGGTTTCACAACAGATGGGCAGTTTAGTCATTCCCTTAACTCCATAATCAATTTATCAAGCCCTAAAGTTTCCATTATCATGTGAACTTTATCACAAAGGGTCGTATTTTAAGGAAAATGGATGGACCTTCTTCTTTGACAAGAACAGAAAGGGATCCTTTGACAGGACAAAGGGGATTCCCAGAGAATGGTTCAATGAACCTTAGGCTAAGTTAGTACTGATAATCCAAAAATTCTTCACTTGTGATAGGAGACATAGCATAGTGCACCTATAACACCTTAGTTTGCTACAACATATCAAGGTAGCCATAAGAATCAACTTGCCATATTTATTTTATAGAAACTTGATGAGGATGATTGAAAATTTAAATTCTAAAACCAAACCTTAGGAGGTCCAAATTCATCATCAAGGACTCATAAAAATCATTGTTGATAACCAGTTGAAAACTAAGGGTATGATTTGGAAATATTTCCTAATTCAAAATAAGTTTGTAGAGAAAGCCATAGAAGACAAACTCAAACTAGTGCAGGAAACAAGGAATATAGTGAATTCACCTCTCTATCCAAGAACCAAATAAAAGAAGCAATAGGACACATTCATGGTAGAGAGGGAAAATCATTCTTGACCATTTGTAGGAGACAAAGAAAGAGGAATTCAATAGATAGAAGCAACAAAGAAAAGGTACCAGAAATGAAAATCATTGAGACATCTCCCTTGAACAAACAAGACAACGAAATTCTTGAAAGATTGCAGTAGTAGGTTTATGAAAATCCAGTAGAAAGAGATTCATATTTTTACAATGATGAAATTGAGGCTACTTCAGTTGCCAAAGATACCAAGGAGGAAGAAAAATACCAAAACCTTAGTAGAATCAAAGAGTTAACTAATAATTTGGAGGTAAGCAGGATAATGGAAAGGCACCTGAAAAGAGAAAATGAAACATATAAGACAAATAATGAAAAATTGATTAAATAAAATGAGAATCTAAGTGAAGAAATGGGAAAATTGAAAGCCAAGAACAATCTTCTTTACATACAAGCATTCAGATGGCTTAAGGAGAAGCATTCTTGGAAGGTCAAATATGAGAAGCAGAGGGTCAAAGCCTCAATCTACAAAGAAGAACAATACAAAGCTATAAAATCTCTTTTGCATGTAGCACTACAAGAAGCTTCAGGGTCAAGAACAGGATCAGCATTAGAACTCAGGAGGTCCAAAAGGGAAAAGAAAGCATGAGGACATGCTTGAACATCATCTTGCGGGAGATGTTGGCCCTCATTTTTAATCTCTTTTTGTTTATGAAAATACACTTTATTTGCCATATTATCAATCTATACACCATCATATTCACCCTAGTTTTCCCAATAAATTCATATACAAGTATTTAAATTAAGTTTTTCAATTCTTAGAAGTTTTTATAAAAATTGAATTTTAAGTGCATTTTTGGACTAGATCAGAAATTCCTGTAATGGCCTCATGGTTTTCATAGTTTCATGACACTTGGTCTCAATATGGATATATATATATATAAAGAAATCTTTGGAGCTAAGATTAAATTTACACATTTTGGTTTAGTCAAACCGAGCTTTAACAGGCCTGGTCAAAGGCAATCAAACATGACATGTTTTTATGGGAGATCATAGGAACTAGGTCAATTTTATTATTTTGTGGGATTTTCTAGATTGTGATGGATTTGATGGATGAATTGGACCTGATTGGATAAGATAAGGATATCCATTGCTATATAAGAAAATTTAGATGAATTTGTTGCATATTTTATCTATTTAAGCCAAATACTTTGAAGGCATTGATATGTAGAAATTGTATAACTTAACTTTATTATTTCTGAAAATTTGGAGAGTTAATTGAAGAATTGTTATATTTAATTTTATGTTGTTATATGGTGATTTATTGACTGAATTTTTATTAGCTGAAAGCACTTTCAGTGTGCGAGGCAAGGTTGGAGGCCCCCCACACCGAGCTATGTGCACTTTCTAGTTATTTGTAGTTGTAGTTTTTGAACTAGTTTGTTTTATGCTTAAATTGTTAATTATATATATGCTGATGTTTTATGAGTGCTGATGAATCTAATTATTAATATTATTCTACATATGAAATTAAAATCAAATGTTAAAGTTAAAATTTTTTTCTATCTGATTAAGATCTTGAGCTAGAATTCATATTTTCTTGCTTGTTAATGCTTTTTTTAATTCCTGTTTTCTAACAATGGTATTATTGATGAATGAATCTATGATGAAGGATAACCAGGATATCTTTTGTTAAGATCCTCTGCAATTATTTTTTCATGCATCTTAATATATTTCTCAATTAGTGGTTTTTGGTTTCTAATTCATGAAGTAATTTTGCGAGAGAAGGACAAACAAATCTCTTATGTTAGGAGATTTTTCTGTTGTTGATTGCATACTTGAATTTAGAAATTATTTAGTGTATATTTATATTTGTAATATGAATTTCCTTAATCATTGATAAATCATATTCTAACTTGATCATAGCTGGAACCCATATACCTTGGGGATGCTTCTAAGTCATACTAGCTCTGATTGATATTAAATACTTGTGTTTGTTCACCTGTTAAACAACCCAACAATAGAATTTCAAAAAATATTCTAGATTGGAACTTATCACATGAATTTAACATAAGAGAATAATCATAAAAAAATGGTGAACCATATACTCGTCATATATAAAATATGCATATTCATAATATGTATCGACAAAACCATAAATGTTTTAGAGTCCACTACTCTAATACATCTGAAATTCCCATACCATGTTCCAAAATAAAACATGGGGCACCAAACATCCCTACATATAGTCACTATCTCGAGGGTCCTGAGATAATGGCTTGGATCCATTAGCCCACAGATCCTGCACAGTCTATCCTTCCATCGCTATGCACCACATGACCCCTCGCCACTCTGAGGGTAGCCCTATACATCCCTCGATGTATTGGTCCTCAAGATCGTGGCATGCATGATTAGATATGCTAGTTAACATCAACTCACACCTGTGGCAGACATCCTCCAACAGAGCCTCACAGTCAGGTTTCTGGTCTCCTTTCACTCCACTAGAATCTGCAGCCCCTGCAGCTGCGGGTCATATCATATACCCTGCTGTCTTCACCGATGCTATATCCACATAACAAAAGCAATGAATTAGTACCACATACATATTCTAAAAACTTTAAAATGCATCATAATATATATCAACTTTCACTTACCATCTGGTCAGCATGCTCAACCCAGCGGAAGTGGCAAGTCAAGGTCCCCATGAAAGTTCATACCATTGTATGGATAATAATATATATATAATAGAATATGATCCAAATCTGTGAAGAAATCGGGTCGGAACACTTGAATAACTACCCCGCCTCCTCCTCTCCACAGTAGCTACCCCCAATGGTGCATCCTGGGCTCCTATGGTCCCCTATCCTTGATCTACACATGAGGCCGAAGTGTGGGGATATTTTGGAAGAGTAACGAGCATAACACTATACCAAATGCATAGTCATGGTTCACCTATCGCTTGCATAGTGACGGTTTCCATTTCACCGACGACAACATCATCTGGGCCCATCCATAGTATTTCCCACTCAGTACACTCTCAACTAACATCATCCCCCCCAGTGATGTGATTGGATGTCTGTTTTCCCAGGATCTGCAGTACTGTTGTGGAAACAGCCCGTGTCTCTAGCCTCACTAGATCACTGATCAGTATGTTCATGCCCTTAGTACGAACATCTGGTCTACAGTGGCATTCCACGAACTCTGATATGTTTTTCCCTCGTAGTAATACTGGATGTATGTTTCCCACCACCCCTACTGGCGAGAGTCTAGTCAAGAAGTAGATGTCTTGTATGGTCAACTCGATCTGTGCCCCTTAACTATAAAGGCCTCATGGCCTGGATCCCAGTAGCTGACTATCCTGGACAAAAAGGGCTCCCCTACCCTCATCATTGGGTTTTCAAACAAATTAAGAACCCAATACCTCGCAAGTGTGCCTCGAACACCTAATCCCCCTAGATCTCAGCACGAAGTGCATCGAAATCCCTCTCTCACCAGTTTATATTTATCTCTACCATACATGCACAAACCCATCATGTTTTTCAGCTCAGAGAAAGATAAATTGCATCCTAACTCATCAAGTCCTAGTCCCCAGCCAAAAATAGGAAAAACCCCACTCTCGAGCCAACTTTCAGTTTCCAGCCTCTGTACCTGTGAGATCATAGTTTTCCCCTCTGAAAATTATGATCCAAGTCATAGTATAGGCCCCAGAAAGTGTGAGCCAACCTTGAGGAAGCGCAGAGTGTTTTTCCTCAACCCCAGGCACCTAATATTAAAAACTGAACTGCTAAAAAAGTAGAGTATGGTTAGGCCACTAACCTGCAAATGACAGATTTTGATTATAACAGTCAGTTTGTCTGATATGATCACCACAATATTTAGGGCCTTCTCCTCCTCTCCAAATTCACCACAACTCTACTAGAAAATGAATTAAATTGGAGGGAAATTTCTGTATTAAAAGAAAACCCCTAAATTTTCTTTCGCCAATTGCGACCAAACCGTAGCTCAGTTTGACAAACCATCAACACCATTGGAAAGCTCTCACCAAGCTCTAAAATGGGTATCCTTTTTTTTGGTAATTTAACACTTCACCTGGAATCCATTTTTCCAAGAAGGGTCACTTTAATGCCTCTCAAAATTAGATTTCTTCACTTGCACTCCTTGTACTTGGGGCACCACTTTGCCTCCGTACTTGATAGCACATGTGTGGATTTGTGTCACGAGTAACCATATTTTTCTCATGATTTTATGGTCCCCACTGAGCCTATTCTATGTGGCAGCCTCATCGAGTCACCCTTGTTCAGAGCATCTGAGTTGATTCATCATCACATTCATGGAGTCTGTCCCAGGCCCCTTTGCCTCCTATTACAATATTCCATCCATTTTTGCATTTTCCCTCTCTTGTATCACTCATTTTGGCCTCCATTCATGCTATTCCCCATCCCCCCAGGAGTCGAGTCAGTCACTCCTAGGTCATTCATGCTTTTTATGCTCTAACAAGGGTAATCATCCATCCGCTACTTAGTATCCCCTCTTCCATCATCATCCCTGGTGTCAGTCCATCAATCACTTTACTATGATCCCTCATGCCTTAGCTGAGGATTCCTCATTGCCTCATCTCTGGCGAACCTCCTTCTATCCACATTAACACATTCATTCTAGAATATAGGGCTAAAGGGCGGTGTACCTTGTGTTACACCATTTTTTGGTCATCTAAACTATTGTTATTAAGTAAAATTGCATTCACTATGAAAAATAACTTAGTAAACCACCTTTATTAATTTGTTCAGGGTCTAAGCAGAAAACCCCATGAGGAAATATTAAATAAATCTACATTTATTTGATTTTACTCAAGGAATAATTAGTTAAACAACAGTTTAATTAATATTCCTAGTTATATTTAACCCAAAACAGGGAAATTAACTAGATAAATCATTATTTATCTTATTATTTCTTAAGAAAAACTATTTAAACCTTATTTAAATAATATTTTTTGTTGAACATGACTAAATAACCCTTAAATAATTAAATAAATCATTATTTATTTGATTATTACTCAATCACATCCTTAAAATGATAAATAAATCATTTGTTTATTTATTATTTACAAATAAAGGGATTTGACCCAAGTCAAATTCCTTTTCCCTCCAACAAATATAATAAAATATTCCATAAAAGTTGGATCTTGATTTGGTTAATAATATTTTAATTATGCACCAATATCTAGACTAACTCAATATTTTGTTATAAACAGAAGGTTTTTCTCATTCATTTACCACCTTTTTTTGCCTAAAGATCACTCTGGATCTATACTTTTGGTCTAACTTTGATCCACCATCATAGTCATATTTTGCTACCATTTTTGTTTGGGTTTTCTACACCATCAAGAGAGGGAAATTTTAGATCTGAAGTGCTGATGAATTACAAGAACCCATCCCATTGAGGAGAACTGGTATCACCCTTCTGTGTTTTCCTCCCAGGTGCGATTAATACAAAATTCATTCAACATATTATTGTCTTGTTTATTGGATGCATGGAGTAAATCTTGTTTTTATACTATTTACTGTCTTCTAATGCATAGATATAGATTTTTGCAGCATTTATCTTGATCACCTAACTACAGATCTAAGGATATTAGCAGCCATCTTTGCTATTAGATTTGTTTGTTATGCGTAACTAAAATGGTATTTTTTCGTACGCTTGGAATTAAGATTCATACTAACAACTATGGACTCCACACAGGTTTACGATTATGACCACTGTCATTTTTCTGATCCTTCCATATCCAGCTGCTTCAAACCCTAGGATTTCTCTTTAGCCCCTTGTTTTTTCTTTTCTTGATGTTGTTTTTAACTTATAAAACCCTAAAACGATAAAAATTCTAACTTCTGTGTGTTTCTAGACCTATTGCACAGGTGAAAGACATCAGCCGTAGCTAAGACGAAATGTTTTTTTGAAATCTACCACTGAGAGTGTCGGAAGTGCAGGTCACACTTTTTGGCCCAAAACCTTTGACTTGGAGCTTCAGGAAGCGGGAATTAGCCCAAAAAATTAGACCTTTGCTGAAAACAGGTCAGAAACTTCGACCTGAATTTTTTGTTGGAGTTTTTTCTGAAAGTTCTCTAGGTTTGTCTGAGCCTCTGTTCAGGGTTGTCTGACCTCTGTATCTGCCCGTTTTGGACCTGTACTTGTTATTTTTTTCTCAACTAAGTGGGAACATATCCGCATAGGGCTTCAGTAGCCTCCACTTTTTGTGGAAGAGTTTTTGCTGTTGCAGGTTGTCTGAAATTTCAAAGTCTTTAGCCATTTTTCAGATCTGATACATCACCTTCAGATCCACTTCAAATCAGTTTGCTATCCATCAAAATCACCTAATTTAGCTTTGTCTTGGTTTTCCTCTACGGTTCACTCCGTTTCCCTCCAGGATATAGCCTTTCACAACCTCTTTTTACAACAATTTTTCCTCTGATTTGTTGTTGTTTTCTGCACCACTTTCCAACAGATTTTGTCCTTTAGATCTCTATCCCTCCTAACCTTAGATCTATTGGCTTGTTTAGTGTGTTTTAATTATTTTTTTACTCACCTATAGACTAGTTTTTGAGAGACCCGCCTCCTTGGGTTTAGATTACTACATTATTAGTTGTTTATTTTCTGTTTTTGTAGGTTTATATACTGTCATTTGTAGGTTTATATATAGTTATACAACACACTTTTTATTTTTTCTCTAGAAACACCTAGGTTTAAAAATTAAAATTTACACACTTCACACAAACACCCTAAGTGAAAAAGGGCTTGGTTAACACCGCCAAGAAAATACTATAAAACATTAAAATCAATTGATCCTGCACCACTCTGCCCTTGTTTCAACATTGTAATCAGTTGATCCCGCACCTCCCTACCCTTGTCGGTCTCTTTTTCCTTTGTGCCATGTTTATGTCATCATCAATGCACCACCAAGGCATTTATCCTGGAGACTTCTTAGCCTTCATCCTCAATTTACGGTAGGAAGAATTATTACTCCACATAGGATTTGAGTTAGTCCTCCACCGAGTCTGCACACCGATTCTTCTCCTGGTTCTTTGGGTTCTCCTTCTCATTTTCCCTTCGATTCTCCCCCTGAAACCTTCACCATGTCTGGTGCAGGACCTAATGCTGGTGGTAACCTTGGGCCTCATGCTAGGAATACCACTAGTGGGACCACAACAAACACTACCTCAGCTGCACCCTTGCTCCCCTTCATGGCAGGCCTCAGCCTCCCTGATTTTGACCAGTTAATAAACGACCCTATACACCATGACACTAGTTGGCCTGCTATGTCAACGAAGCTCCCTTCCAACATCCCAAAGTTTGAAGGCCTTGCTGGAGAAGATCCTACAAATCATGTTCGATCTTTCCACATGTGGTGTTCATCTAAATCCACTACTAATGACTCTATCTATCTTCGGTTGTTCCAACATACGCTTACAGGTGAAGCTTCTAAGTGGTATGTTTATCAAGCCCCTTCCTCTCATACCACCTTTGCGACTATTTCCCGGGATTTTTTTGTCTTACTTCTAGCTTCCCCTTCGTTATGACACTGGTACCGAACTCTTGACTTC
Organism: Pinus albicaulis; assembly: GCA_034641835.2. Classification (NCBI taxonomy): domain Eukaryota; kingdom Viridiplantae; phylum Streptophyta; class Pinopsida; order Pinales; family Pinaceae; genus Pinus; species Pinus albicaulis. The sequence continues at coordinate 561,219,559 of CM076570.1, read as the reverse complement.
ATTCTGTCAATCGTCTGCAACCTGCCTATCCGACCATGTCCAGGAATGGCGGAGAAGAAAGAGCCTATGTCGACCTCCTACCTTTGAAGACCATGTCTACATGGAGTAGTTCCTCAGATCTCTTTTTCCACCTATCAGAAAAGATGTCACATCGCACTTTTCTCAAACCGAAGAAGCTGCTCTCCAAATTGTGTTAAAATGTGACCTGATCTATGCTCAATCGGGTTATTTTTATACCGTTCTACCTGATCTTCCCAAACCCAGTGGTGCTAATGCATTGGGGGCATCTCATGCCACCAACAGTATTGTTGGAGCTCTCTCTAATTCGTATGCTCAACCTCCCATTGGCTATGGTTTTCCTCAGGGGGGGGCAACACCTCCTGCACTTTTCCCCCTCTTGGTAGCATGTATCCAGGATATAGCATGCCTCCTCCTTTTTCCCAACCTCCTATTTACCACACTATTACCTAAGATCCTTTTTATCTGTATCCATAGCCTGGTGCTCCAAATCCTCCAGCATTAGCACCTCCTCGTCCCTTGACTTCTCAACCCCCGCAACAGCAACCACTGCCCCCTTAGGGACAGGTGTATGCATAGCAGGGCGCGACTAATCCTCCTCCCTCAAAAAAGAAGAGGAAAGGCACTATAAATCAAGATACTCCTTATAATCTTGGACCTAATCAAGGTAATGCTCCTAACACTATGAACCAACAATAGGGCACTTAGCCTAAGCAGGACATGCCTGTTCGCACGAAAAAGCCCTGTTCTTTTTGTGGTGTTTTTGGTCATTACACGCATGATTTTCCTCTTTTTCCATAGATGAAGTAGCTGTGGGAGTCTCAAACAACATTGAGAGGACAACAAGCCATCTCTTCCATCCCTCCTAGTCCTGCACCTAGTCAACTGGCTGTGCTTACCGATCCTTTCCCTCAGCAAGGATTTGTGGCTACCCAACCACCTGAAGGTTAGGTGGCCACTCAACTTATTTCATATAGTACCTCTGATTACCAAATTCTCATGATGAACTCTGATCAACCTCTAACCGTAGAAATATATCTTCAGACTCGGTCTCATCAGTACAACAAGCCTCCCGATACGTTTATCCCGGAGCCACCTCCTTTGGTCTCTACAGAGCCTCTTTCGACACCTAATGGTCCCTTACAAATCCCTCAGCCCAAGGTAGAGGTTCATACCAAGATCCCTAAGGGACCACTATGCCAAAATGTTGCTTCTGGTAAAGCAGCCCATTCGTATAGCATAGTATATGATTTGGAACAATCCCCTGCTGCCATTTCAATGCTGGAACTCCTCTAATCATGCCCTTCACAACGAAAATCTCTACTATCTGCCATGGTCACTGTAGATCCTTCCGATGATCGATTGATTGTGTTTGATGTTGACCGGTCAGAAAATCCTCCTCTCCCTGCTTCCGTCACCTTCCAAATCCCAATCAAGATCCAAAACTCTAATGTATCCCGATGCATTATTGATGAGGGGGTATCCACCTGTGTGATGTCCGCTTCGGTTTGGAAGAAACTTGGATCACTTGAGTTCACTCCTTCCACGATCACTCTCCAAGCGTGGGATGGCCACGCCTCCTAGCCCATTGGCTTATTCCGCAATTTTCCTATTACTCTTTGTGGGCAAGACTGTTTGCATTGACGTAGAAGTCATAGATGCCCCCTTAGATTACAACATTCTATTGGGTCATAGCTACAATTATGCGATGTATTCTGTCCCTTTTGCGGTCCACCGCAAGATTTCATTCCCTCATAATGGAAAGATAGTCACCATTGGCCAGTTGACATATTATGAAACAAAGTCTCAGACCTCCCCTGAGTCCACTATCTCTTCGGTGGCCAACAAGAAAACTGTCGATACTTTGACTAGTGTTTCACATGCAGTCTACAAAGGTTCGTTATTGCTTAGTAAATTCCCTGGTCTTCCTCCTCCTATCTCTGATCCCATCTCATTGAATGTTTGCATGTTGCAATCATCTCAGGCTGCCCTCAAGTAGCCCACCTTAGCTAGTCAGCAGCCTCCTTGCCCTTTGCAGCCTACTCCTAGCCCTTCGATTCAGCCTTTTAGACCTCCTCCTCTTGGCCCTTCAACTGGTATTCATGAGCCTCTTTATCCTCCTGGAATGGTTCCTTTAGGCCTTAACCATTTAGGAGCTGTCTCGCCTTCCCATTACCCCTCCGGTCAGATACCATTCCTAGCTCCCCCACTAGGAGTGTATACGACACCTGTCATGGCCACCCTCTCTCTTCCTCACTTGACCCTTGGGATTCCTGTCTGGTACCTTGATCCTGAAGCTGCTACCCCACCTGGTCAACCCAAACCTTATTTTGATATGACCTCGGTTCAAGCGGTCCCCATGACTTCTCCCGTTGCAACAATGCCTCAACCACCTTAACAGGAACCTCCTCCTATTGCGACCACTTTGGGTAAGAAGGGAAAAGCTTGCAAGAGGGCCTCTAAGGACAAGTCTACCCTGAAAAAACCTGCACCTCCCCCGCCCACAAAGCCCTATGCCTTGTGTGATGTCATCGGCCATGCCACCCATAACTGTCCTGAACTGCCCCGTATCAAGCCCATGGTTAAAGTTTCATTCCCTGAGTCTACGGTCCCTGAAGCCTCTGTTTCTTCCTTGACTGCAGCCAAGAATCATAAAACTATTCACACCAACCAACCTTGTGCATTGTGTGATGTCCATGGCTATTATTCTCACCATTTTCCACGTATTATGCATTACTGCGCCTCGTTAGAGGTAGTTCAGGAGTACGAGATTGAACAAAACCAATCCGCCTTTCCCATACTTGTGCAGTATGCTGTAGGCCAGATTGAGGATTTACCCACTCCCATTGAAATTCCCCCTCCTGATGTCGAGATGATGGAGCCTGTGGCCACCATCTTCTACCTTTCATCATCCATGAGACCCTTGGTGGAAGCTCCCTCCAAATCTTCCCGTGTTGTTTCTCTTGACCTCCCTTCAACGATCACCCTAGGCTCAACATTAGTAGATCCCTTATCTGCTTGTTCTTCCATCATCCCCGTGACGATGCGCATGCGAATCTTTATTCTCATGATGATGAGTCAGGTAGCTTTTCCACATCATGTGGTCTCCCTTCCTCCAATCACTCCATCTTCTATTGCGATGATGACATCATGGAAGCCATGTCCACCCTTGACTTCATCTTTCCCACCCATAAAAAGGATGGCACCATCCATGCCTATGGTGACCTTCATGATCTCAGTGCAATCTACACCTCTAGTCACTCCCACACTCCACCTCACCATCGGTGTGTGAGTAGTAGACATCCTACCCAGATCACTCCCTCCCGCATAGTGCGTTCGATTTCTACTTTGCGCTCAGGTTGCCAACATTGTTCATCATCCTCCCATTTATTGTCTTATGGCACCTTTCCTATGGACCTCCTGTCCACACCTTATATCATTTTTCCTGATGGTGCAAGTTGCTACTCCAAGAATCTAGCCTCAACAGTTTGGGCCATTTTTACCCCCTTGCACTCCCTTGTTCTCTTGAACGGGGTATGCATTGGTACTACTACCAATAATTAGGTTGAATATGATGCAGTACGAGGTTTATTAGATGATGCCCTTTCACATCGTATCCTCCACCTACATGTTCGTTTAGATTCCCTGCTTCTTTTCATGCAATTGAATGGTGTCTATCGTGTGCATAATCCTATCCTTTTTAGAAGATATTTATGAGTGAAGCGTTTGATGCATCAATTTGAAATCATTACATTCATTCATGTACCTAGAGCACAAAATCACTATGTAGATAGCATTGAAAATCATATTCTAGATTGGCATTTAGCACATGCATTTAACATAAGACAATAACATAAAAATATCAAAACGATGCATATCCATAATATGTGTCGTATAAAAAGTTTTAGATTCCATCCACTCTGATACATATGACATGCCCATAGCGTGTTACAAAACTCAAAACTGGGGCACCACCTGCCCCTACACACTAATCACTATCTGGAGGATCCCAAGACAATGGCTCTACTCCCACAGCATGTAGATCATGCATACCCTGTCTGGCCATCGCCATGCGCCGCATGATCCCTCGCCACTTAAAGGGTAGACCAATACATGGCTCTATGTGATGGTCATATAAGTCCTACCAGCCATGCTCTGAAACACCACTCAAAAGCCTCTCACATCTATGACGGATGTCCTCCAAGAGGGTTGCTGCATCCTCATTTTGCTGTGCCCTCGCTCCACTAGGTCCTGCAGTCCCCGATACTACAGGTCATCCGATATATCTTGCCGGATTTACCGGTGTTGTATCTGCATACCAAAAGTGAAATAATCAGTACCACATACAATATTCTAGACCTTTACATGCACATAAAATAGTAGCAATTTGTCACATACCATCAGGCCCCCATAATCGACCAAGCGGCAGTGGAAAATATGAGTCCCCAAAATAACTCATCCCACTATAGGGATTGTCATCTATATACAATGGCATCTGATCCCAATGAATAAAGAACTCGGGTCGGAACACCTGTCCAACTACCCCACCTCCTCCTGTGCATAGTAGTCACCCCCACCGACACATCCTAGGCTCCCTCGGGCCTCCATCTTGGAGTTGTATGCGAGGTCGAAGTGTTAGGATCTCCTCAAATAAGAACGAGCACAAAAATGTACCATATTCACAATCATGGTTCACTTACCGCTTGCATAGCGAAAACTGTCATTTCAATGATGAAAGCATCATATAAGCCCACCCATAGTAGGTCCCACTCAAAATACTCTCCACAAGCATCATCTGTCCTCCAGTGATGTGATGGAGTGCCTGGTTGCCCAAGATCCGCAGCACCGTTGCGACCACAGCACGAGTCTCTAACCTCTCCAAATCCCTGATGGGTATCTGAGTCCCCTTGACTTGGGGACATGGTCGACAATGGCGCTCCACAAAATCTATGATATTCCACCCTCGTGGTAATATTGGCTAAGTATTCCCTAACATCCCAAGTGGTGGGAGATCAGTTAAGAAATATATATCCTGGACCATCAACTCAATCCGGTGCCCAACACTATAAAGACCTCATGGTCCGGATCCCAATAGCTAACAATCTGGGCCAATAAGGGCTCTATAGCTCTCATCAAAGGGTTCTCCAAAAACTTCAGAACCCCAAACCTGGCCAGTGCACTGCGAACACCTTGATCCTCCCGGATCTTCGACCGTAATGCGCCTAGGTCTCTCTCTCTCCATTTGATCTGTAATTCTGCCATATCTACAAAAAACCATCATATTTGTCAATATACAGATAGGAAAGACTGTATCTCATCATAAAAACGCAGTGCTTAGCTAAAAAGTAGCACAGAAAAACCCCTCCCTGACAGGTCACACTTTTCAGGCCCAAGCTTGGGACAAGTCATAGTTTTTTGCTCAAAACCTGCTACCTAGGTCACGCTTTTTGCCCCAAAAAGTGCTACCCAGTTGTGAAGAGGAGCAGGAGTCTATTCTTGAGCCCTAGGGACCTAATCTGAACTTTCAAAAGAAAGAGTAGGGTTAGGTCTCTTACCTGCAACTGACGGATCTCAATTCCAATGGTCGGTTTGTCCGCTATGATCGCCGCAAGATTTAGGGCCTTCTCTCCTCTCTACATTCACCACAGCTCCACATGCAAATGAGTGAATTTGGAGGGAAAATGCCTTATTAAAAGAGAAACCCCTAATTTTTCTTTCCCCTGCTGTGACCAAACCATAGCTCCATTTACCAAACCATTTGTACCATTGGAAATCTCTCACTGAGCCCTCAAATGGGTATCTATTAGTTTTTGGTGATTTGATACTTCACTGGGACACATTTTTTCCAAGAAGCGTCACTTCACCCCTCCTAAAAATCGAATTTATTTACTTGAAACACTCGTACTGGGGGCACCACTTTGCCTCCATAATTTTCCGCGCTCGTGTCAGCTTTCGTCATGAGTTACCATCTTGTGCTCATGTTTTTATGGTCCCCATTGGACCTTTTCTGTGTGGCAGCACCATCGAGTCACCCTTGTTTAAAGCATCCGAGTTGAGTCATCATTTCATTCATGGAGTCTATCATGAGTCCCTTTACATCCCACTATAGTCCTCCATCCTTCAATGCTTGGTCCCTCTCTCGTGTCATACATTATGGCCTTCAGTACCACTGTCCCCTATCCCTCATTATATTGTGTGAGTCACTGCTAGGTCATCCATGCCCTTTATGCTCTAACAAGGGAAATCATCCACTCGCTACTCAATACCCCCCATTTCATCATCATCATTGGTGTCAATCTTTCAGTCGCTCTATTATTTTCTCTCATGCCTTAGTTGAGGATCCCTTATTGCCTCACCTATGGTGGAACTCCTTCTGTTGACATCAGCTCATTCATTCCAGAAGACAGGTCTAGAGGGTAGTGTACCTTGGTTCCAACTTCCACTCTTGTTCAGTGCCTTGGATCAGGAAAATTAACTCCTTATTGCCCTTTGAATTTTTTGTTTCTGAGCTCTAGCTCCTTTCTGCATGATCGAGATTCATATACTTGATGGTTCAGTGATGCAACAGCTGATATCGATGATTCCTGGATGTGTGTGAGATGTCTCAGCCCTCATGAGGGGATGGCCCTATAGGTAGCCCCCCACATACCCAAATGACCTATTCATTACAACCTTTGATGCAGCTCTATATATTTTATGATGTCAGCCTCAGTCGCTTGCAGCGCCATTTTGTTTACATGTATCAGTCAAATTTTTAGATCCCTTTCCTATTTTCAGGGGCATCTGGGTTGTATTTATATCTCATGTACTCATATATTATTGTACAAGTCCTGGTTGTTATCCCAGGCACACTATGTATGTGGGGTTCATTATCTTGTTGTTTATCTGGCTCATGTTTATGCCATCATATACTATATTGTTTAGTCCATTGTTTACTGGACACCTTATTATTTGTACTTTGTCTCGGTGGGCATAGGTATGCCTCCCCCGCCACCTATAGCATAGGTACTCACTCATAAAGGAGAAATATTGCACCTATAAGTCTCACCTCCTTAGGGTCTAGTCCTTTCAACTCTTTGGTCTACCTTATACTTCTCTCTCTTTGAATTCCCCTTCTATGTCTAGTGATTGAGTTCTTACAATATACTTCGGTCATACGATTAGCTCCTAATGCTTGCACATTGGGGGGAAATATGTTACACCATTTTTTGATCATCTAAACTATTATATGGACCCAAGTACATCATGTAAGACCAATTTTACCCTAAGTAAAATTGCATTCACTATGAAAAATAACTTATTAAACCACCTTTATTAAGTTTTTCATGGTCTAAACAAGAAACCCATGAGGAAATATTAAATAAATCTACATTTGTTTGATTTTCCTCAAGGAATAATTAGTTAAACAACAGTTTAATTAATATTCCTGGTTATATTTAACCCAAAACAGAGAAATTAACTAGATAAATCATTATTTATCTTATTATTTCTTAAGAATAATTATTTAAACCTTATTTAAATAATATTCTTTGCTGAATATGACTAAATCACCCTTAATAAATTAAATAAATCATTATTTATTTCATTATTACTCAAACACATCCTTAAAATGATAAATAAATCATTTATTTATTTGTTATTTACAAATAAAGGGATTTGACCCAAGTCAAATTCCTTTTCCCTCCAACGAATATAATAAAATATTCCATAAAAGTTGGATCTTGATTTGGTTAATAATATTTTAACTATGCACCAATATCTAGAATAACTTAATATTTTGTTATAAACAGAAGGGTTTTCCCATTTATTTACCACCTTTTGTTGCCTAAAGACCACTCTGGATCTATACTTTTGGTTTGACTTTGATCCACAGTCATAGTCATATTTTGCTACCATTTTTGTCTAGGTTTTCTACACCATCAAGAGAGAGGAATTTTAGATCTGAAGCGCTGAGGAATTACAAGAACCCATCCCATTGAGGAGAACTGGTAACACCCTTCTGTGTTTTCCTCCCAGGTGCCATTAATAAAAAATTAATTCAACATATTCTTCTCTTCTCTATTGGATGCATGGAGTAAATCTTGTTTTTTCTACTGTTTAATGTCTTCTAATGCATAAATCTAGATTTTTGCAGCATTTATCTTGATCACCTAACTGCATATCCAAGGATATTAGTAGCCATCTTTGTTGTTAGGGTTGTTTATTATGGGCAAATAAAAGGGTATTTTTTCATACGCTTGGAATTAAGATTCATACTAACACCCTGGTTCCAGCTTCCATTCTTGTTAAGTGCCTCAAATCAGGAAAAGGGACTCATCATTTCCCTTTAACTTGATTATTTCTCATCTACTCAGCTTCAACTCCTTATCGCATGATCAAGATTCGTATACTTGATGGTTCGGTGATCCAACAGATTGTACCAGTGATTCCCGAGTGTGTGTGAGATGTTTCAGATCTCGTGAGGGCATGGCCTTTCAGGTAGCCCCCACATGCCTAGATGACCTCATATTATGCTACAGCCTCAGATGCAGCTCTGCAAATTTGATGGGTTTGGTTCCATCCGACGCTTGCAATGCCAATAGAATCTAGGTATCACTCATTTGATCCATTCATATTTTTAAATCCCTTTCATCTTTATCAGGGCTTATTTGGTTTTTATTATGTCTCATGTACTCAGATATTATTGTCTTCAGTCCTGGCCTTTTTCCCAAGCACAATATGTATTTGGGATCCAATATATCTTTGTTTGGCCCATTTTATGCTAGCATGTCATGTACCATTTATCATGTACTTTATTTCTCAGTCTCATTTTGGTCGGCCACCATTATTCTTTGTACTTTGTCATGTCGGTGAGCATAGTTATGCCTCCCCCGCCTCATTGAGAATAGGTACCCAAACATTAAATGAGACTTATATCATTTGTAGGTCTCACCCTCTCATTTATTGTCCTTTCTCACTTCACTCTGTCTATGTATCTCTCTCTCTCTCTCTCTCTAACTACCCTTCGGTGTCTAGTGATTTTGTTATTACAACGTACTTGAGTCATATGATTAACTCCTAACACTTGCACATTGGGGGGCAATATGTTACAACAATTTTTGGTCATATAACCATTTACAATTAGAGGGATAGAAGCACACCTTGTAAGACCAATTTTACCATAGTAAAATTTCTTTCAATATAAAAATTATTTAATAAACCATATTTTATTAAGTTATTTCTGGTTCAAAGAAGAAACCCCATGAGGAATAATTAAATAAATCCTTATTTATTTGATTTTCCTTGAGGAATAATTAATTAAACCATTTTTTAAATAATATTCCTAGTCATATTTAACCCAATTATGAGAAATCATTAGACAAATAATTATTTATCTTATTTTTCTCTAGGAATAACTAATTAAATCATTATTTAGTTATTATTCCTTGTTAAATTTGACTAAATCACATAGAAATAATTTAAAAAATCATTATTTGTTAACTATTCGTAACAACATTCTGGAAATGATAAATAAATCATTTATTTCTTTATTATTTATGAATAAATTTATTTAACCAATTTAAATTCCTTTTCCCTCCAACAAAATATAATAAAATATTCCAAGTGGTTAGATCTAGATCTTGGTTAATAATATTTTATTATTTTTCATTATCGAGGATAAATCAATATTTAGTTATAAATATGAGATTTTTCCATTCATTATTCACTTTGATCACTTTCATCGCCACGCTTTAATCATTACCATTGTTGCTACTATTTTCCTTGCTTCTTGAGCTCCCATAGAGTTCAACACATTTTTGGTTTTCTACACCATTGAGAGAGAGAGACTTCTGGATCAGAAGCGTTGAGGATAGCCAAGAACCTATCCCATTGATGGGGATTGGTAACATAATTATTTGTTCCCTTCCCAGGTGTTGTAATAAATATAAAATTATTTAAATATTGTCTTGTCTGTTGGATGTGTTGTAATAAATATAAAATTATTTAAATATTGTCTTGTCTATTGGATGTATGGAGCATTTTATTATTTCTTTTCAATGTTTCACTACTTTTACTACATAGATCGGGTTTCTGGCAGCATTTTTTTTAACTCTCACCTGGAGATATAAATAATTTAAGAAACCATATTTATTGTTAGGGATGTTTTTCATGTGCAACTAAGCGATCTATTTTCGTACACTTGTGTTAAGAATTTACGCTAACAGTTATTGTTGTGCCCTTACATTATTGTTATGTAGGCTCTGATTATATTGTGACCACTTAGACTCCTACATATAGAAAGTAGGTTTATGTCATTTGAATAATCAAATAATTGTTCATTTATGTATTGTAAAGTATTTTTCACCCTGGAATTGGATAATGTTTAAGTCGCTTATCTATATTTTCTTCTATTTTGTGAGTTGGTTGCATAACATTTGGTATTAGAGCGTTGGATTATAGGGTTTCACTTCTTAAAATAGGTCATATTGTAGTTTTATTTCAAGTCTCAAATAGGTGACCGAGTGAAAATCATCATAACTTTCATTTCAAGCATCGGATTTGGATTTTGTAAAAATTAGTTGAAATTGCACGAATTTTAGGCTTTTTTTGTATCAATTTTAGGGCCTAAGGTCAAAACAGTGACATGTGAAACTCCATACAAGTTTTATCTACCGAACCAGTCCATAATTAGGGAATTATTGGATATTGGGCATAACTTTATCTTGAAGAATCCAAATTATGTTTGACTTGTGGCATTGGAAGGAAGAATAAGGGTGATACTACATGATTGAAGTAAAAATCATGAGGATCTGAAACTGCAGAGATACATCAAGTTCAATATAAAACTCCTAAAAATCAAGAATAAGTTGTGTATTGTTTTTAAATTGCATAACGTTTGTTTGAAAAACTGGTTGAAGTGATTCCAAGGGAACATTGAAGCATTGATATCAATATTAGGTTCTAAAATTCCTCACAAAAAGAATTACACACCCATTAATTCCTCAAAAATATCTACTATGACACATGAATGGGAAGAATTGCAACTTGATATATCATAATTAGTAGACCAAATGAAAAAAAATTCGCTGTTGCAAAGAGTAACCAAAAATGAAATGGAAGCTAGGGCAGATGGTATGGAAGCTAATATGGAAGAAAAATGGAAGGTTTGAAGGAATTTCTGACAAATTTGCTACAAGAAATTATTCCTACTGGTGAAAAGGTATTAGATGAAACTCATGATGAGAACAAAAAAATGGTTAATCACAATTCCATAGCCTCTAACGTTGGATTGAAGGCCCACAATATTCCAAAGATAGATATGATGAAGTTTGATGGAAAGGATCCAATAACATGGATGCTACAAATGGAGAAATACTTTGATCTCCATACTGTGAAACACACACAAAAGGGCATTGCAACTTTATATTTAGAAACCAATTAGTTTGTATGGTTTCAATGGATTTTTTTTCTTGTAAACCACTTTGAACTTGGTCAATTTTTAGAGAGGAAATGATAGCACATTATGAGGATACAAAGAGAAAACCATTCTTTAGCCAATTGATAAATCTCAAATAAGAGGGTTCAATAATGGAGCACATTGAGGACTTCCAAAAATTGAATATAAGGGTAAATGATATTCCAGAGGAACATAGGATTGATGTCTTCATAGGGAATTTAAAGGATAACATCCAACATAAGGTTCACCTTTGGGAACCTAATACATTGGATAATGCATTCAGGTTGGAAAGAAAAATTGAAATAAAAATTATGGCAAAAAAGAAGCCTACCACTCACAACTATAAAGATGGAAATATTGCTACTCCTAGCCTTCTACAACCTACAAGGTTGAAACCACAACAGTTGGAATTATAAAGAGAAAAATCGCTTTGTTAGAGTTGTCATATAAAATACACTAAATGTCATAAGTGTGTTGAGAATAAATTATTTTACATAGATTGTGAAGAGGAGGAAGAAAAGGAACAAGAAATCACAAAAGAAGAGGATATACACCAGGAACCGACCTTAGATAAAGAGGAAATGAATAAAACCATATCTTTTAATGCAATGGAAATAATGACCACTCCTCAAACTCTCAATATAGAAGGACATATCAAGAAGAAAAAGGTAATAGTGTTGATTTATTGGGTAGTACCCATAATTTCGTTCATTGTGAGATAACCAAGGAATTGAATTTCTTCCTATATCTAGCACGAGAGTTTCAAGTGATGGCTGCAAATGGAGGAACTATAAATTTCTCAGGAAAGTGCCATAATATCAAGATAACTATGGGGGAATATGAATTAAATATCCCAATGATTTCCATTCCAATGGGTAGTACTGATGTTATACTAGGAGTTCAATGGTTACAATCTTTGGGTACGTTAACTTTTAATTTTCAAGAAATTTTCTTGATTTTTTTTTGGAAGGAAGGGAATTTGAATTAAGCGGTATCGTGATAATCAGCTCTAATGGCATGAAAAATATTCTAAATAAAGAAAAAAGAGTCTAGTAAAAGCCTTGGACAATCATTCCAAGGTATTTGAGACTCCCAAATGCCTCCCACCTATTTGTGATCATGATCATGCTATTAAATTTATTTCTCGAAGTGTTCCTCCAAACATCAGGCCTTTCATATATCCCTATGCCCAAAATATTGAAATTGAACGTATGACTGCAAAAATTCTAGAGGTCGGTATAATTCAACCTAGTCAAAACTCTTTCTCTACTCCACTAGTATTGGTGCACAAGAAGGATGGATCATGGTGCATGTGTCTAGATTATAGGGAGCTCAACAAGATCACTATTAAAGATAAATGTCTCATTCCTGTCACTGATGAATTATTCAAAGAATTACATGTAGAAATTTACTTGGCACCAAGTTGGACCTACGTTCAGGATATTGTGAAATTAGAATAAAGACTGGAGACATTACGAAAACCTCACTTAGAACTCACAAGGGTCATTATGAATTTTTGGTTATGCCTTTTGGCCTCCCTAATAAACCTTCTAAATTTCAAGGGTTCATGAATTCCATTTTTAAACCCTTCCTTGGAAAATTTGTGTTAGCAGTTTTTGATGATATAATAATCTACAACAAGTCTTGGAAGGATCACGTTCAACATTTTGACAGAGTGCTGAAACTATTGCAGGAGAAACAATTATTGCAAAAACCTCCAAATGTTTCTTTGGAGTACAGGAGGTGGAATATCTAGGTCATATTGTATCTCATGAGGGAGTTAAGGTAGACTCTAACAAAATTCAATCCATTAAAGAATGGAAAAACCCCACAACCATAAAGCATCTGTGAGGATTTCTTGGGTTAATAAGGTATTATCGCAATTTTGTTAAGAATTATGGGAGAATAGTAGTACATCTAACAACATTACTACAAAAAGATGCATTGTCTTGGACTCCAGAATCAACTAAGGCCTTTGAATATCTTAAAGAGGAAATGTGCCAAGAACCGGTCTTAGCTACGCCAGACTTCACAAAAACCTTTATTGTGGAATGTGATTCATTAGGAAATCGAATTGGTGTTGTTTTAATGGAAGAAGGAAGACCCATTTCTTTTAAAATTTGTCCAATAAAAGGAAAGCATTTACAGAAACCTATTTAGGAGAATCAAATGTTCGCAAAGGGTGCATGCACTAAATAAATGGATACCTTACATAATGTGAAGACACTTCAAGGTAAAAACATATCATGGTAGTCTTAAATATTTTTTGGAACAAAGAATATCTTCAGAAGGGCAGCAAAAATGGGTCACAAATATGTTGGGTTATGACTTTGAAATCATATACAAAAAAGGGAAGCTAAATATTGTTGCAGATGCACTCTCAAGAAATGATGAGGACGTGGAACCATTTCTATTACCAAACCAGATTGGATAACTGAAGCAAGGGAAGAATGGATGAATGACGAAGAATTTTGGACACTCATTCAAAATTTTAAGCAAGATCCCAATACGTATGACACATTTAGCTAGAAAAATGATTTTTTATGGTACAAAGTTCGCTTATATATTTTTAAGAATTCCCAACTAAAACAAAATTTTATTTTGGAATTGCACACTCAATATTTTTAAAAACTTACCACAGGGTCAAGAAATAATTTTTTTTGGGATGGTCTTAAATTTTGCATTCAAAATTTTGTGGAAATTTTTTTGGTCTTCTAACAAAGTAAAGTAGAGAAAATTAAGACCTCGAGTCTGCTACAACCTTTATCCATTCCAAGTCAACACTGGGAGGAGGTTTCAATGGATATTATCACAGGTTTTCCCAAGTCTGAAGGAGAGAGTGTAATCATGGTGGTTGTTTATAGAGTTATGAATTATGCACAATTTTGTGCATTATCTCATCCATTTAAAGCCAATACATTTGCTACTGCATTTATGGAAACAATTCAAAAGGTACTTGGGAACCCAAAATTTATTGTAAGCAACAGAGGTCCCATTTTCACTAATATTTTTTCGACGAAATTATTTTCTTATGTGGGTACTCAAATAGCTCATAGCTCATCTTATCATCCTCAATCTGATGGGGAAATTGAGATAATGAAATTTTTTTTGGAAGTATATCTTTGTTGATTTGTATCTGATAAAAAAATAAAATGGTTCATGTGGTTACCTCAGGCTGAATGGTGGTAGAAACTTCCTTACATACTGCAAAAAAAATCACCCCAATTCAAACAATATTTATAGAACTTGACGAGGAAGGAAAAATCATATTGGAACTTGAAATAGTCATGGAAAAAATAAAGCAACAACTATGAAATCGATCAATTTTAGAGTATCTCATTAAGTGCAAGAACTTACCCATTGAAGATTCCACATGGGAGGATGAGAATTTTATACAGAAGCATACAAAACTACTCAAGCGTTGAGGAAAACACGTTTTTGAAGGAGAGGGGCATGTTAGGTCCCCTATAATTATAGTGTAGCCCCTTATTGTTATTTTTAGTGTAGTACCCGTTTTTTTATTGTTGTGCCCATGTAGTCCCCATATTGTTATTATTGTGCCCCATAGAAGCCCATTGTTGTTATTGTTGTGCCCTTACATTATTATTGTTATGTAGGCTCTGATGATATTGTGACCCCTTAGACTCATGTATATAGAAAATAGGTTTTATCATTTGAATCATCGAATTTTTTTCATTTATGTATTGTAAATGAGGTTTCCCCCTCAAAGTGGATAATTTTTAAGTCATTGATCTATATTTTCTTCTATTTTATGAGTTGGTTGCATAGCAAGGAAAAAATCCGCATTTATAAGGTGGATAATGATAAGATAATTTAGTCCCAAGAAAGGATTTTCAGGGATCAAGAGAAGTAAACTGAGGTCAATGTGATCATCCTCTAGAGTTTATCATATTTTTATAGACAGGGACAACTACATATTAGTCATGGATAGGAGGAAAGGACTAATGGGGCATATGGTAGTCGGTCTCATGAAGGGAACAAGTTAGACAAGGATGACACATTCATAGATGGTAGATGGATGGATACACCTAAAAAAATAGGTAGGATTATGGTTTATATTCTAGTTATGGTTCATATAAATATCATGGTCATCATTGTTATCATCCTTATAGAATGAATGAGAGGAGATACTTTTGAGATGATTTCAAGAAATCCAAGCCTTCTACATTTTATGGAGAGATGAATAAATAATAAGATGGAGAAGCATGACTACTAGGGATGAATAATTTCTCTGAGTTGCATGATTATGAATATAATATTAAAGAAAGTATATTTATTTTCAGTCTCAAAGATAAATAGGAAATTTGGTGGGAAGATGTGAAGTGTGTCAAAGGCATCAAGATAGAGGAATCGAGTTGGCTTGAGTTCAAAAGACCCTCCAGGAAGAAGGAATTATCAAAGAGATACTATGACAGTAAGGCTAAGGAGTTTTATGAGTTGAAGATGGGGTCTATGAGAAATGAAGAGTATAGGACTAATTTTCTAGTTTTGTTGAGCCATATTCCTTATCTTAAGGATGAGAAGACAAAGGTTTAAAGGTTCATCAGTGGAATTCCATTAGCATTCAAGGATCAGATTGAGTACGATGAGCCTCGGTCATTGAAGCAAGTCATCATGAAGTTGAAGCATTGTTATGAGTAGTCTAAGCGTAAGTTAAAGCCTAAGCGTGATTGGAAAGGGAATAAAAAAACAAAAGGAAAATGGAATTTTAGTGAGAAAGGGAAGCAGTAAATACCTTACAATATATGTGAGAAAGAGAATTTTTCTCCTTACAAGAAGTTTAACACAGTTGAGAAGGGACATGGATCTAAGCCTGGAGAAAAATAGAATAAGGGAAATGGCAGAGAACCATTGCAGTGTTGGATATGTGGCAAGTATTGTCACAAGAAGGATTGTCTATTGTATCTAGCTTAGATATACAGTGCTCAAAACTTAGATCTATAGTCTTCTAGAAGCACAACCAGTTGGGGATGTTGGACAAATAATTCCATGGATTTATGAATCATTTGATAACACAAAGGTGGATTACCAGACATCCATTATTGATATGTAAGGTACAATTTTTGATCGAGTTATTTCCATTTTGATTGATCTTAGATAAATAATTATAGTTATGTTATCCTGACCCGGTGGATAAGTGTGTCTTTAGTAAAGAAGTGCATGCAAAGTCTTGGTTGGTGCATTTGGATACAGGGACTAAGAAAATAGTTCATCATTAGGTGAGAGCTTGTGCATTTGAGCTTAATGGTATTACTACATAAGCACATTTGAATATACTTCCTTTGGGTTCATACAATATTATTTTTGGTATGGATTTTTTGTACCTTCATAGGACTAAGGTATATTTCTATGACAATGCTATTGAGTGCTTGGATAATGATTTGGAAAGAAAATATTGCAAGGAAATAAGAATCCTACATTAGTGAGAATGGTTACAAATATGCACGCTAAGCACAATTTCAATAAAAGATGTGTATTATCTTCAATAAATGTTTCCAATGATAAGGGGAAGGATGTTGAGGATACTAAATTCTTGAAGAGGTATCCGGTTTTGCAGCAGTTTCAGGATGTATTTCCAACAAATATTTTAGAGTTACCACCTCATAGGGAATTATATTTCTCTATCGAGTTGGTACCAGGAGTCGCACCAGCATCTAAGGCACCGTACAAGATGAACACTCCAAATTTAATGGAAACAAAGTTGTATCTTAAGGAAATGCTTGATAAAGGACACATAATTTCAAGTGTGTCATCTTGGGGTGCGCCAGTGTTGTTTATGAAGAATTATAATGGTACTCTTAGGTTGTGCATTGATTATAGGAATTTGAATAAGGTTACTATCAAGGAAAAATATCCCTTTTCATGGATTGGTGACTTATTTGATCAGTTGAAGGGAGAAATAGTGTTATCAAAGATTGAATTGAGATCGGGATATCATCAAGTACAAATCAAAGAAGAGGACATCTACATGAACGCGTTATGTACCAGGTATGGGCATTATGAGTTTTTGGCGGTTCCTTTTGGTCTTACTAATGGTCCAGATAATTTCATGTATTTAATGAACAACATGTTGTGTCCCTATGTAGACGAGTTTGTGATAGTTTGAATTGATGACATATTGATATATTATACGAATGAGGAAGAACATATATATCATGTAGCAATAGTGTTAACATTAATGGGGAAGCATCAGTTGTATGCCAAGCTTAATAAGTGCAGGTTCTTTCAGACATAAGTTCATTACTTGGGACATGTTGCTTCCAAGGAAGGTATAGAAGTGGACCTTCAAAAGGTTAGAGTTATCATGTAGTTGGAAGAACCTAGGAATGTGGATGAGGTCAAATCATTCATGGGACTAACAGGTTATTACAGGAAATTCACTAGGAAATTCTCATGGATTTCCTATCCTATTACATATTTTTAGTGAAAACATAAGAATTTTGAATGGATAAAGGAGTGTACAACTAGTTTTGGACACTTGAAGAATTTGGCTATAAATGCTTTGGTCTTGAATATTGTATATCCTGCCAAAGATTTTTCTGTTTGTACAAATGCTTGCAGGAGAGGACTTGGTGGAGTCTTGATGAAAGAAGGATAGGTGGTATGCTATGATTCAAGGAAGTTGAACGAGCATGAGTAGAACTATGTGACGCATGATCTTGAGTTGGAAACTATTATTCATTCCTTGAAGATGTGGAGGAATTGTCTTATTTATAGGAGGTTTGTTTTGATGAGTGAGTATAGTGGACTGAGGTACTTTTTTGGAAAACCTAATTTTAATTCCAGCAAAGTTAGAAGGTTGGATAACCTCAGTGAGTTTGATTTTGATATCTATTACATTAAGGGAAAGGAGAACATGGTTGTATATTCTCTCAGTAGGAGAGTGCAAGTGAATCATATTGCAATAATGGGTTCTTATGGGACACACTTGCAGGAGTGAATCTTACAGGTAAGACAACATTATGATTAGTATTAGAAGTTAAGGCACATGTTACAATAGCCTAGTGAAGGTGATAGGGATGAGGAGAATCATCTCACATTAGATGGCTTGGTCATATTCATGAACATGATTTATTTACCAGATGATAGTGAGATCAAGAATATTATCTTGATGAAGTTTCATTTTATGTCATATTCTAGTTGTTATCACTGTACCAGATCTCTGAGGTTGAGAAGATACCAGCAAACGTAACTACAGAACAAGCTCTCATGAAATAGCTAGCCCTATTAGGCAGGATAGGGATCTCTCCAAGGGATATGAGCTAAGAGGGCTATATCAAATTAGGTTTTATGCTAGGTATAGTAGCATAGGGTTTTTGATTTTTTGATTTGGGTGTTGGATGAGTGAATTAGGTAAAAGAGGTAACTAGGCTAGGGAAAATAAGATCAAAATTGTAGACATATAATGGGGAAAGGTAGGTAATAACTCTAACAATTCAGGGTTTTAGGGTGAGATGTATCATACTGGTGAGGTGCTAAAAAGAGCATGGCAGTGCATGAATTCCTTTTAAACTGAAGAAACTGAACAAATTATGGTGATTCTCCCAAAATAGAGCATAAAATATGTATTATGCTCATAAAAATTAATAAATAAACATATAATAGAGTTGAAATGAACATGGAAAGTAAAAAAAATACATATGAAACTGAAGAAGAAACTATGCCAAAGTACAATACCACATGAATCCCAAAACAATAGCTGCAACTCATCCAATATATTCCTGCCAAAATCTGAATACGCTAGTGTCTCTGATCAATACAACATCACCCAACCTTGTCTAATGAGTAAAGAGTTGAAAGATAGAAGCAAGAAACAAATTATCCCAACCTCAGGGGTCGAATCCCTGAGTTGTGGCTCTAATCCACCAAAGTCTGAATTGAAACCTAGAGTGTAGGGTGGTCAAACTGACTCATTCCTAACTTTAGTGAAATTGATTCATTCATCCTCTCAAAGAGTTTTACCTAATGTATTTACCCCTAGGTAACTCATAAAAATAATTATTACATTTACATACATGAATTACATCAGTAAAAACTCATAAATTCTATCAACAACTGAGAAAAACTCAAAAACTGGAAAATATGAGGCAACTGGCAAAAGTGTAGTGCCTGAACCAAAAGCGCAGCGCCAAATTCAAGGTGAATTTTGGAGGCATTCCGAAAGTCCAAATTGATCTCATGATAGCTCATTGGAAAGCCTCTCCTGTCTAGTTTCCAAATATTCTCTTAATTTTTGAAAATGATGATGTTTACTCCCTCAAAAGTAAAATCTCCCAATATGGGTCAAAAGCGCGGCGCCTGAAGCAAAAGTGCAATGCCAAATTCAAGGCCACTTTTGGATGACCTACCGAACTCCAAATTGAGCTCATGATACCTCATTGGAAATATCTCTTTTTCTACTACAAAATGGACCTATCAAGAACTTAAAATCATCAATTATTTCCCCACAAAAATAAATTCTCCTAAGAGTCTTTGAAAATTTAAGAATGGGGGTGTAAAAATTGCAGCGTGATCTTGTAGGCTACTGTGGGAAGCCTTCTTGAACTCAAAATTGAGCTCTTGATAATGAATGGGAAATATATGGATGTATATTTATAATTTGACTCATCAATAAAGTCATTTGGATATCCCATTAGGGAGAAAAGTTTATTTTCCCAAGACTACTCCAGAAGTGCAACAACTCTCCTATAGCAACAATATTTTTATCATTCGTCCAAAACCACTTGTGTAAAAAATGAAGGATATTTTCTTCCTTTTTCTATTATTAACAAAATCCTCTTTCTTTTTTGTGAAATTCGTCTCCATTTGGTCAGAAACATATTTTGAAGCAAAACTGGCCCTACGTGTAGCAAATGATTTGTCCCTTGGAACGACTTCTTGAAAAATGATGGAGACATGATGTTTATGAGCTGGAACGGCATAGTACTTGCTGATATGACCACCCTTATACCTCTTTTTCTTATATGTCTCTGATTCCATGACAAACCCTAGCGCAATAGGAGAGGAAATTAGGGTTTATTGTAGGCCAAACATGGGATTTTTGGCAATTTATAAGAATGAATGGAACTAAATAGGATAGGGGGATTCTAAACTATTAGAAAAATATTTGGAAGTAGGGAGGGATGTTAGGAAGTATGTGAAATTGTAATTTCAAGGATTGATCAAGGGGAAAGGGTCCAAAAGGGAAAAACATAGGCGTAGTCTAGAAAAGTGTCAAATTGTAGCAATAGGCTAGGGCTTGTGGAAAAATGATGATTTTGAGGGATAAAAGTGATGGGAAGTGGATATTAAGGTATATTAAGGATAGGGGAAGGTGTAAGAGCATCGAGATACAATTTTTGTTGATGATTTAACCATGGAAGGCATGGAACCAAGAAAAAAACTCTCAAAACCTTAGGAGAGGGAAATGAGCTTTCCAAACACAACTGAGAGATAAATATGGTAAAAAAAAAACCACTTACATGGAAATGATATTTTGGAACCTAAAATTTTTGAATACATTTGACTATTACTAATCCTTCGAAAGATGAATTTCATGGTGAAAAGACCAATTTTCATGATTTTTACCCTATGACCTAATGCTGGCACAACATGGAAGAATGAGCTCAATGATGACCATGATGATTGTGGGACTCTTTCAAAAATGAATTACCTGACGATGATGATGTACATTGACCATGGAGGTGAAAGGAGTAGTAATGATCTCAATAACCTAATCATTCACCTAATGTGATGCAAAAAAAATCATAATGGAACCCTAATATGATGTGAAAAGAGATATTTTGATCACTGGTGGCAGGATGCAAAAAATAACACTAACATTGGCTCCAGTTGGGGATGGTAGATCCTTGTATGTGCTAAGAACACTGTAGACCAAGTACCCTATCCATTGGGCATGGAGTCAAAATCTAAAAACCAAAATAAATACTGAAAACTTTACTCAATAAATTGAATCAAGACTTGACTAATTTTTTTTTGAAAACTGATTCAAAACCCACTGAAATAAAAAATTACTAAACTTGTTGATGGCAGCAGATCAACGAGACTTGAGGGATTCAAATCTTGATGAAAACCACCTGTCTATTGAAGGCATATGTAAAATCAGGCGATATCAAAATTCCAATGTAACCAATCAAGAAAATGGCTCCTTGATTGATTCTCCCAATCAGATTCTCTAGACAACAATAAATATTTACAATTTGGCAACCAAAAACATAGTTGAAAATGATCTCCATCATCACTGAATGCTGCAATAATTACCTTCATTGTTAACTGCAACAAACTTGCCACTAGATCTTGAAAAACATGAAAATTTACCTCTCTGTGATCTAGAAGAAAAAAAGGTACCTTTTTCTCTTGATTCTGATCTTTCTTCATAACATACCTCAGCAAGAGTGCATTCCTGGTCTTCAAATTTTTTTGAAAAAGTAGGTGATTAGATTTCTTCGTGAAATAAAAATTCAAAACATGAAACATGAGAAGAAAAATCTGAATGAAAGTCCTCAATGCCCTGGTCCTTTTCAATTTGAATACATTGTTGATTATCTTCAAATGAAAAGGCAACCATATTGTCATGTTTCTTATCACACTCATCAGTCATAAGAAGGAAAACTTCAGATTTTTATTAAAAATCAAAACTGACATTACTATCATTTATCACAAAGACATCGAAAGAAGAATTTTCACTTAATTGAACAAATATCCCTTCTTGTTTTTCATAAAGGGACTGGATTACCTCATTCTAAAGACTTTGTTTTGATGAGATGACAACACTTGGGTCAAGCACCTTGTTTTCTTCATTCAAGGTGATCTCAACAATAGATATCTCCTTCATGGGATCCTAAACAACATAGTCTTCATCATCACAATATGAATCTAGATTTGGCATATCCATCTTGACTTTATCACACTCTGAAATTGCAACTTCATTTTCCTACATATCATCTTCTGCTGAAAGCAGATCTGAAATAAGACCCCATCTTCCATCATTTTCAATTGTACAAAGATCTTCAGCCTGCTATAAACTTTCCTGAGAATATTCATAATTATCCTCTAAGTTTTCTTATGTTTCTGAAGTGGATTTTCATACAGGGCTTCCATGATCTTGTCATCCATGAATTCATCATCTCCATAAACATTCTCAATATTTTCAATAAAACTATCAACATGTTTACAACAGTTCTGAACTAATATTAAGGATGGACAAGATTCTTTATACCTTTCAAAGAACATGGTATGAAAATCCTTTAAACAGTAAATACAAGCAGGCGACAAAATTTCATGCCAAGATTGGGCTTCACCTTCTAGAGTGGCCATGAATATCTTCATCAAGCAGTCTTTAGGAAAATCAGTCTTTAATCTGTGCACATGCATGTGAAATATCACCAAATGAAGAGCAACATCACTACCTTTCACATTTGCGAACTTCGAAAGATATTTCATCCATTCAATCAGAGGCATGCTGTTCAGAATATTTGGTATGTGATCTTAGCTCATGGGATCATACCTTCAAGAAATTGAATTCATTTTGACAACAATGAAGTCACCAAGAATTTTTTAACACTACCGGATCTTGAAGAGTGGAGTTGCCATAAAAATTCTAAACCTTGCGATTTTTTGAAACTAGAGTCACTAGGTGAATGATGCACAAAATTCTTGTGCCTAATCATTGTTCACCATAAAAAATCAGATCTGATATTTGATGATTGTTGTCCTAGGGAAGCTCTGTCACTTTCTTCCCCAATATGGCCACCAAGATGTTAGCACTATGTCGGATCTCTGAGGCTGAGAAGAGACCAAAAAAGGTAACTACAGACCAAGCTCTCACCAAGTAGCTAGCCATACAAGGCAGGATAGGGCTCTCTCCAAGATATCTTAGCCAAGAGGGTTGGATCAAATTAGGTTTTAGGTCAGGTATAGTAGCACAGGGTTTTTGATTGTTTGATTTGGGTGCTGGATGAGTTTATTAGGTCAAAGAGGTAATTAGGTCAGGGTAAATAAGATCGGAATTGCAAAAATATAATGGGGCAAGGTAGGTAAGCAATATAATACTTTAGGGTTTCAAGGTGAGATGGATTAGACTGGTGAGGTGCTAAAAATAACATGCCAGTACATGAATTCCTTTTAAATTGAAGAAATTATGGTGATTCTCCAAAAACATAGTATAAAAGATGTATTCTTCCTATCAAACTTGAGGAATCACAATATCATGGAGCTGAAATGAACATGGAAAGTGAAAATCATTCATACATATGAAACTAAAGAAGAAACTATGCCAAAGTACAATACCACATGAATCCCAAAAGAATAGCTGCAACTCATCCAATAAATTCCTGCCAAAATATGAATACACTAGTGTCTCTGATCAATAAAACAACATCCATCCTTTTCTGATGAGTAAAGAGTTGAAATATATAGGAAAGAAAAAACTCCAACCTCAGCAGTCGAATCCCTAAGTTGTGGAGCTGATCCATCAAAGTCTGAACTGAAACCTAGAGTGTAGAGTGGTCCAACTAACTCATCCCTAACTTTAGTGAAATTGTTTCATTCATCCTCTCAAAGTATTTTAATTAATGTATTTACCCCTAGGTAACTCATAAACATCATTATTACATTTAAATCCATGAATTAAATCAGTAAAAACTCATAAATTCTATCAGCAACTCAGAAAAACTCTAAAACTCGAAAATATCAGGGAACTGGCAAAAGCGTAGTGCCTGAAGCAAAAGTGCAATGCCAATTTCAAGGTCACTTTTGGAGGCCTTCCTATATAATTGGAAATATGAGCCTGTATAGTTTCCAAAAAGACACTTATGTTTCAAAAATTATGAAGTTAAGGCCCTCCAAAGTCAAATCTCCCAATATTGGTCAAAAGCACAACGCCTGAAGCAAAAGCACAACACCAACTTCAAGGCCACTTTTGAATGACCTCCCAAACTCCAAATTGATATCATGATAGCTTGTTGGAAATAAATATCTGTTTTATACACAATTGAATTATCAAGAACTAAAAATGATCAAGTATATCCCCTCAAAAATGAATTATCCCAAGACTGGTCAAAAAGTACAGAATGGGGGTACAAAAAGCGCAACGTGCTCTTGCAAGCCAGTTTTGGAGGCCTTCACGAACTCCAAATGGAGATAATGATATCTAATTTGAAATATATGGATGTATATTTATCATTTGACTCATACATAAAGTCATTTGGATATTCTATCAGGGAGAAAAATTGATTTTCCCAAGACTACACCAAAAGTGCAACAACTCTCTTATAGAAACCATATTTTTATCATTCCTCCAAAACTATAACACCTCTGTAAATATTGAATGAGGTATTTAATCCATGGTCTATTATTAACAAAAATCTCTTTCATTTTTTTTAAAATTCATCTACATTTGGTCAAAAACATACTTTGAAGAAAAATTGGCACTATGTGTAGCAAATGATTTGTCCCTTGGAATGACTTCTTCAATAATGATGGAGAAATGATGTTTATGAGCTGGAATGGCTTAATACTTGCTGATATGACCTCCCTTATTTCTACTCTACTTAGATGTTTCTGATTCCATAGCAAACCCTAGCTCAATGGGAGATGAAATTAGGGTTTAGTGTAGGCAAAACAAGGGATTTCGGAAATTTAAAAGAATGAAGGGAAATAAAGGGGACAGGGGGCTTCTAAATTCTTAGGAAAATATTTGGAGGTAGGGAGGGATGTGAGGAAGTAGGGGAAATTTGAATTTCATGGATTTAGTGAGGGGAAAGGGTTCAAAAGGGAAAAACACAGGCCTAGTCTAGAAAAGTGTCAAATTGTAGCAATAGGCTAGGGCTTGTGGAAAATGATGATTTTGAGGGATAGGAGTGATGGGAAGTGTTTAGGAAGGTATATTAAGTATATTGAAATGTGTAAGAGTATCATGATACAATTTTTGTTTATTATTTAACCATGGAAGGCATAGAACCAAGAAAAATTCCATCAAAGCCCTAGGAGAGGGAAATGAGCTTTCCACGTACAACTGAGAGACAAATATGGTAAACACAAAACCACTTACCTGGAAATAATAGTTTGGAACCTGAAATTGTTTAAGACCTTTCATTATTAATAATCCATCAAAAGATGAATTTTATTGTGAAAAGACCAATTTTCATGATTTTGACCCTATGACCTAATGATGGCACAACATGGAAAAATGAGTTGAATGATGACAATGATGACTGTGGGACTCTTTCAACAATGAATGAACCAACCATGATGATTTACATTTAACATGGAGGTAAAAGGAGTAGAAATGATCTCAATACCTAATCATTGACCAAATTTTTGCATTATGACCTAATGGAATGAAAACAAATTCAGAATGGAACCCTAATATGATGTGAAAAGAGATATTTTGATCACTAGTGGCAGGATGCAAAAACTAACACTAATGTTGGCTCCATATAGGGATGGTATCTCCTTGGAGGTGCCAACAACACTGTATACCAAGTATCCTATCTATTCGGCATGAAGTCAAAATCTAAAAATAAAACTGAATACTGAAAACTTTACTCAATAAACTGAATCAAGACTTGGCTGATTTTTTTTTAAAACTGACTAAAAAATAACTGAAATAAAAACTTACTAAACTTATTTATGCAGCATATCACTAAGACTTGGGGGCTTCAAACCATGATGAAAACCACCTATCTATTGAAGCCATATGTACAATCAAGCGATATCAAAATGCCAGTGTAACCAATCAAGCAAATGCCTCGATTGATTCTCCCAATCAGATTCTCTGGAAAACAATAAATATTTACAATTTGGCAGCCAAAAACATAGCTAACAATGATCTCCATAATCATTGAATATTTCAATAATTACCTTCACTACTGACTAAAGTAAACTTTCCACTCAATCTTGAAAGACATGAAAATTTACCTCTCGTTGATCTAGAAGAAACAAGGTACCTTTTTCTCTTGATTCTGATGTCTCTTCATAATGTACCTCAACAAGAGTGTGTTCCTAGTCTTAAAAAAATTCTGAACAAGTAGGTGAGTAGATTTATTCTTGAAATAAAAATTCAAAATATGAAACATGAGAATAAAAATCTGCATGACAGTCCTCAATGCCCTGGTTTTCTGCAATTTGAATACATTGTTGATCATCTTCATATGAAATGGCAACTACATTGCCATGTTTCTTATCACACTCATCAGTCATAAGAAGGAAAACTTTAGATTTTTCTTGAAACTCAAAACTGACATTTCTATCATTTACGACAGAGACATCCAAAGAATAATTTTCACTTAATTGAACAAATATCTCATCTTTTTTTCCATAAAGGGACTAGATTACTTCCTTCTAAAGATATTGTTCTGATGGGATGAGAACACTTGGGTTAATAACTTTTTTTTCTTCATTCAAGGTGATCTCAACAATAGAGCTCTCCTTCATGGGATCTGGAACACCATACTCTTCATCATCACAATCTGAATCTAGATCTGGAATATCCAGCTTGAGTTTATCACAATCTGAAATTGGAAGTTTATTTTCCTACATACTATCTTCTTATGCAAGCATATCTGAAATAATACCTCCTCTTCCATCATTTTCAACGGTACAAATATCTTCATCCTGTTTAAAAAATTTGCTGAGCGTCTTCATAAGTATCCTCTAAGTTTTCTTTATGTTGCTGAAATAGATTTCCATACAGGGATTCCATGATCTCATCGTCCATGAATTCATCATCTCCATAAAAATTCTCAATATTTTCAATAAAACTATCAACATGTTTACAATAGTTCTGAACTAATACTAAGGATGGACAAGATTATTTATACCTTTCAAAGAACATGGTATGAAATTCCTTTAAATAGTAAATACAATCAGGTGACAAAATTTCATACCAAGATCAAGCTTCACCTTCCAGAGTGGCACTGAATATCTTCATCAAGCAGTCTTTAGGAAAATCAATATTTAATCTAGACACATGCATGTGAAATCTCACCAGATGAAGAGAAACATAATTACCTTTCACATTTTTGAACTTCATATGATATGACATCCAATCAATACGAGGCATTATGTTTGGAAAACCTGGTATGTGATCTCGGCTCATGGGAGCATACCTTCAAGCAATTGAATCCATTTTGAAAATAATGAAGTCATTAAGAAATTTTTTAGACTACCAGTTCTTGAAGAGTGGAGTCGCCATAAAAATTCTGAACCTTAGGATGTTTTGACACTGGAGTCACCAAGTGAATGATGCATAACCTTATTGTGCCTAATCATTGCTCACCATCAACAATCAGATCTGATCTTTGATGATTGTCGTCCCGGGGAAGATCTGTCACTTTATTCCCCAGTATGGTCGCCAAGATGTTACTACTATGTTGCATCTCCGAGGCAGAGAAGAGACCAGCAAAGGTAACTACAAACCAAGCTTGCGCCAAGTATCTAGCCCTACTAGGCGGGAGAGGTCTCTCTCTAAGGGATCTCAACCAAGAGGGATGGATCAAATTAGGTTTTAGGCTATGTATAGTAGCACTAGGGTTCTGATTGTTTGTTTAGGTGCTGGATGAGTGAATTAGGTCAAAGAGGTAACTAGGTCAGGGAAAATAAGATCAGAATTGTAGACATCTAATGGGGAAAGGTAGGTAAGAACTCTAACACTTTAGGGTTTCAGGGTGATATGGATCAGACTGCTGAGGTGCTAAAAAGAGCATGAAAGTGCATGAATTCCTACTAAACTGAAGAAACTAAACAAATTACAGTGATTCTCCCAAAACATAACATAAAAGATGTATTATTCCTATCAAACATGAGAAATAAACATATCATAGAGCTGAAATGAACATGGAAAGTACAAAACATTCATACATATTAAATTGAAGAATAAACTATGCCAAAGTACAATACCACATGAATCCCAAAAGAATAGCTACAACTCATCCAACCTATTCCTGCCAAAATTTGAATACAATAGTGTCTCTGATCAATGCAACAACATCTAACCTTGTCTAATAAGTAAAGAGGTGAAAGATATAGGAAATAAAAAACTTCTCCTAACCTCAGGGGTCTAATCCCTGAGTTGTGGAGCTGATCCACCAAGGTCTAAACTGAAACCTAGAGTGTAGGGTGGTCCAACTGACTCGTCCCTAACTTTAGTGAAACTGATTCATTCATCCTCTCAAAGAGCTTTACCTAACTTTTTTACCCCTAGGTAGCTTATAAACATCATTGTTACATTTAAATCCATGAATTACATCAATAAAAACTGATAATTTCTATTAGCAACTCACAAAAACTCCAAAACTGGAAAATATCATGAACCTGGCAAAAGTGCAACGTCTGAAGCAAAAGTGTAGCATAAACTTAAAGTTGAATTTTGGAGGCCTTCCTAAATTCAAAATTGATATTACGATATCTTATTGGAAATTTTCTCCTTTCTAGGTTCCAAAAATTCCCTTAAGTTTTGAAAATGATGAATTTAAGTCCCTCAAACGTCAAATCTCCTAAGATTAGTCAAAAGCGGAGCGCTTGAAGCAAACGCACATCGCCAACTTCAAAGAAGCTTTTGGATGAAATTTTGATCTCAAAATTTAGCTCATGATACCTCGTGGGAAATATCTCTCTGTCGACTACACAATGGATGTATCAAGAACTGAAAATGACCAAGTATAGACCTTCGAAAATCAATTCTTCCAAGACTTGTCAAAACGTGCAGAATAGGGGTGAAAAAAGCACAAGGTGCTCTTGAAAACCATGTTTGGAGGCCTTCCCAAACTCTACATGGTGCTCCTGATATCTCATTGTAAATCTATGGATGTATAGTTATCATGGAACACATCGATATAGTCATTTGGACAATCCATCTGGGAGAAAAGTTGATTTTCCCAAGACTACTCCAGAAGTGCAGCAACTCTCCTATAGCAACAATATTTTTATGATTCCTCCCAAAAAATAACACCTATGTAAATACTGAAGGGAATTTTTCTTCTTTGGTCTATTTGGAATAAAAAAGTCATTCATTTTTGTCAAATTCATCTCCATTTGGTTAGAAACATACTTTGAAGCAAAAATGGCCCTATGTGTAGAAAATGATTTGCCCCTTGGAATGATTTCTTGGAAAATGATGGAGAAATGATATTTATGAGTTGGAATTTCCTAATACTTGATGATATGGCCTCCCTTATTCCTCCTCTTCTCATATTTCTTTGATTCCATAGAAAATCCTAGCTCAATAGAAGAGAAAATTAGGGTTTAGTGTAGGAAAAATAGGGGATTTGGGAAATTTATAAGAATGAAGGGAAGTAAAGGGTATATGGGGATTCTAAATTGTTAGAAAAATATTTGTAGGTAGGTAGGGATGTTAGGAAGTATGGGAAACTATAATTTCAAGGATTGAGTGAGGGGAAGGGGTCCAAAAGAGAAAAATACATGCCTATTCTAGAAAAGTGTCAAATTGTAGCAATATGCTAGGGCTTGTGGAAAGATGATGATTTGGAGGGACATGAGAGATGGGAAGTGTTCAGGAAGGTATATTAAGGATAGGGGAAGATTTAAGAGCACCAATATACAAGTTTTGTTGATGATTTAACCATGGAAGGCATGGAACCAAGAAAAAAGCCCTCAAAACCCCAGGAGAGGGAAATGAGCTTTCCATGCACAATTGAGAGACAAATATGGTAAAAAAAAAACCACTTACTTGGAAATGATAGTTTTGAACCTGAAATTGATGAATACCTTTGAATATTAATACTCCTTCAAACTATGAATTTTATGGTGAAAATACCAATTTTCATGATTTTGACCCTATGACCTAATAATGGCACAACATGGAAGAATAATGAGTTGAATGATGACCATGATGACTGTGGGACTCTTTCAACAATGAATGACCTAACCATGAGGATGTCCATTGACCATGGAGGTGAAAGGAGTAGTAATGATCTCAATACACTAACCAGTGACAGAAATTTTGCATGATGACCTAATGGAATGACAAAAATTCCAGAATGGAACCCTAATATGATGTGAAAAGAGATATTTTGATCACTGGTGGCAGGATACAAAAATTGACACTAACACTAGTCACCCGGGATATAAAAATACATTTACAGCAATTAACAAGTTCTATCATTAGTCGAACTTGAAGAAATATGTGGTTTATATTGTCACTATATGTTTGGATCAATAGGTAAAAGAAAAGTGTAAGCATCGAGAGGGTTTATTACAACCGATTCTGATTCAAGAGAAAAAATGGAAGGTCATTTTCGTGGAATTCATTACATTTTTTCAAGGACATTGAGAGAACATGATTCCATAATGGTTGTGGTTGATAGGTTAAGTAAGGTAGCTCACTTCATTGCAGTTAAGTCTACTAATTCACCTAGTGAGGCAACTTATATTTTCATCATGGGGATAGTGATATTGGATGGTGTTCCCAATAATATTATATAAAATAGATATTAAAATTTCACTTCTAGGTTTTGGAAAGAGTTGTTTGTAGGTTTGGGGACAAAATTTTATTTTAGTGCAGCTTATCATCTATAGCTAGTGTTGGGCACAACCCAAATTGGCGTAGATTTTGATGAAAAATCCACATTTTTAGGAGTGGAGCATGAGGTGGACCACACAACAAAGAATTTGAATATATTGTGCAGTATCATAGGGGCTTTAGGGTGGGTCGAAGCGCCTCCTTTTTGTAATGGGTTTTGGGTTATATTTTTTTTTTGTGGAGCCCATGGTATTTGGACCATGGTAATTTGTTAATGTAATTTTATATAAAGGAATGTAATGTTATGCTAGAATGTAGATAATTGAAATTTATATGGTTAGGGGAAAGTATTTGTAATATTTATTTTGGAGTGAAGGAAACTCTACAACTGAGTGCACAGAGACCTTGGAAGAGTCTGCAACTTAGTGCGTAGAACTCCTGGAGCTTTATGCGCAAGTCGAAGAAGCTAACTGGAATCGAATATCCATATTAATAAAGAAGCAAGTTTTGGTATGATATTATGTATCCTTATTTGTTTTATATACCTATTTTCTTAATATATGTTCTTATGAAGTAGAGGCTACATTTGTATGTTATGACAACACAAAATTGGTATATAAGGTGTTTTTGTGATTAATCGAATGTGGTGAAGTATTTTATGTATGATTATAAGTTTTAAGCATAAGAAAACATAAGAATACCACATCACGAAACCCCTCAAGACTGCAAAAACCTAGTTCTGCAGCCACCCATAGTCACTTCAAGTGATACTGTGATCTTCTTGCAGGTTGTTGCTTAAAGGGCCAGTGATCAAGGGTTTTGTTGGTGCATAGTATAGATCAAACTTGGGTCAAGGCAAAATAAGCCAACAAATGGTTTTTTTGTCGGGACCAGATCTGTTCGAGGGATATGTGGATTTGACACCTGTAAAAGTAGGAAATTAAAGATTGGATAGTCCATAAGGAGCTAAAATTTGTAGATCAAGAGAAACAAAATCCTTGTCTGACATCTGAGGCTTCTTCGCAGAGGTATATTTTCACTAACCAATATGAAATTTTCTTCAGATCATTCCCTGGTGAATTTTACAAGTGGGTATGAGGTTGATTGAGAGGAAGGACTTCTTTAGGAATGACAAACCAATAACATGGAATCCTAAGCCGATACAATGACTCAAGAGAAATAACAACAATATTTCAAGGGTTTTTTATTTCTAGATTGATAACATCTTGTGAGGTTTCATTACTGTATTCACAGTAGACTAGACTGTATCCTACAATGAAGCAGAGTGAATATAATTCAAAGGACCATGAGGTAAGTACTTGAAATATTTTAAACTCTAGATTTATATGCTTTTGTGTGGAAAGGTATTTTTACAAATGCAGTCAGATTGCTATTTTACTTATGTTTGGAGGAAGAAGTAAACTTGAGCAAGAAATTAGTACAACGTGAAGTGGAAAAAGGTATATATTAGATACCAGAAAGATATATTGCGAAGAATATCTGTATACCTTCATGGATGTTGATTATAATCCTCTGTTGAGTGAATATGAAGGTGAAAAAGAAGAAAACTACCTGGAGAACTCCCAGTAAACTTCACAGTATACCCCCTTCCAGCCAAAAATTTCGCTGAAGCAAGAATCCAGTAGAAGTCAAGGTGTTGGTGGTATCCTTGATCCCCCTCCCCTTCCCCCTTTCACCCCAATAATAGGTATGGCTGATAATATTAAGCTACATATTTTCATAGGAACTGGATTAGAGGATCCAGAATAGTGTTGGTTTCTAACCAAAGTTGTATGGACAACGAATCCGATCAATTATGAAGATATAAAGAAGGCATAGATTGTTACGATGGTGCGATATATATCTCTCACATGGTACATGAAGTATTCGACTAATCATACTGGTGCATTTGTAGACATTAAGAACACATTGATAATGGAGTTCAAGAAGCCTGAGTCTAAATCATGGTGCATTACTGAGCTAAAGGAGATCAAACAGAAAGCTAATGAGTATGTTTGGGATTTTAATCAAATATTTAAATTGTTATTGGATCAAGTAAGCTTCAATATACCTCTGAAGTAGCATAATTAATGGTTTACAGTTTCATTTTCACCACATATATTATGTTTTATTAACACGACAGATGATAGAAACTCAATCTGAATCTCTATAAATTGTAATGAAGTTGGAAGCTTTTCCTATAGGAGAAACTAATGCAAGTATGAAAAAAATTCAAAGTCAACTCACGAACCTAACCTTACAGTTACAAAATGATAAGACATGTAAATAAGTTAGAGAGGAAGTGTGGTGTACAAAGTGAAAATCAGAAGGCCATTCTAATGAATAATGCCCTGTCTTCAGGGATTACATGGCTACTAGTGGAGAACCTAATCCCTTGAATATAGGATTCAGTAAGTGGTGCATTATATGCAATACGAGAGGCCAAAATCACTCTGAATATTTTTATTTTTTGCAAGAATATGTGGATACCCGATGGAATTTGTTTAGTAATTTTTGTAAGGCAGTAGGACATGGTGAGAATAAATATTGAAGTTATGACTTAATGATGGAGCATAGTGCTGATACTTACAAAATTCAAATAGAAGAGAATGCACATGAGGCCAATGGACAACGCATTGGTCGAGGAGGTTATCAAGAAATATGTCGAGGAGGTGGAGCTAGTTGAGGATGTGGAAAAATCATTTGTTATAACTACAGTCAAGCAGGCCTTTGTTGGGGAAATTATATGTGTTATAATTCCAAAATTAAATTATCAATCCAGGTGTTATCACCAAACTGAAGTTGATTAAGATGATCAATAGTCAATTCAGTGTAACTCTTACAAACCACTTAGGGTTGGAAGTTATCCCTTCCAACTAGAGAGGGTTCTCTCAAGAAAATGTACGATATTAAACAATAAATATTTAAAAACAATATGGCTAACTCTTAGATTTCTTTTGGATGGTTTTTTTTTGTAGGAGAAGGATGTGAGATGGCTACCATTGGGTATGGAGTCAGTGTGAAACTCAATTACATAAAAACATCTTTCATGGAAGATGAAGCATGTAAAATCTTATAAAAAATAACATGGAAAACAAACAATATGCATAAAGGAAGTTGGAGAATAATTTACTATGAATTCCAAGTGATTATACATGAAGTAAGCTGAACTGACATACAAAATATAGATAAAACACACCCATAAGAGTTCATAAAGAATCTCAGTTCTAAAAAAGGCTTTCTGCAACTATATATCACTAAATAGAAAATATTGCAATAGTTGCATGAGTCATAACATCGA
The DNA here is from genome assembly GCA_034641835.2 of Pinus albicaulis. Classification (NCBI taxonomy): domain Eukaryota; kingdom Viridiplantae; phylum Streptophyta; class Pinopsida; order Pinales; family Pinaceae; genus Pinus; species Pinus albicaulis. The sequence continues at coordinate 561,185,302 of CM076570.1, read as the reverse complement.
TCAACCCTATATAACTCCCTCATATCCCTATTTATAGAGTTAAACTCCTTTTACATGAAGTCTTCCACATGGGCTAGACCTTCGAAACTACTGAAGACATATAATCCAAAAAGGAATTGATTACATGTGGAGAATATAGAGATATTTTTGTTTAGAAAGAGTTTAAAGCCTAATAAGACTCTACCACCATTAAATTCATTAAAAAAATTTAAATAACCTATACATGATGATGCTTGTCGAATAAAACAACTTTTCCTGAGGTGGAAATGACCATTATCAAGTGATGAACAACCATATTGGAATCTAGGCTCTACTGCTCGGAATTTTAGGATGTGTTGTTGTGTTTTATGATGTGGAAAAAATGATGAGACAACAGCCCAATCACACTCCTTGCTAAATAGGATTACCAATAGGCATCTTCAATGATACACTTCAACATCTTCTGATGACTCATGTGCTCCCAAAAAATATTAAATGCTACAAAAACATCAAAATTTCCCCTCGCTGCAAAAACATAGCATTTTAAGGCAAGTCCGTAGTGAAGAGTTTGTAGCATTTTCCATTTGGAAATTTATACACCCTTTTTGACTTTTCTGCCCATTGGAGGGTATTAATTAGGAAAAATGACTTAAATACATGATTTTACCCACTCATATTATGTTAAATTTTGGAAATTATACCTTGAAATATTCTTCAGTGAGTTCGTAGCGAAAACTCGGCTTTAAGCCTGGAGTATGCTATTGCTTAACATTTCTAGAATTGGAAATTTCCAATTTTTACCTCCAAAAATCTGGCCAGAGCTATGTGAATTTATGAGATGGAGCATCCTAAGACAGAATTGGTCCAAAAAAATCTTACGCTCTTCAAGGGTCAACAGGTTCATCCACAAATATCGTTTTCAAGCCTTTTTTTCATTAATTCTGTCTGCACCATTTCCATTTGAATTTCTAACTCTTTGACTTGATTTTGCAGCTCTATCCTCTGTACTTGAAACCATTTTTTTCTCCTCATGGTATGCTTCATCATCTTGTGCAGTGGTAGTGTTCTTTTGAGCATATTCCTTGAACTTTATTCCACTTCATCATAAAAATCAATTTTCTTGTTGACTGAATTCCTTCTTAACTCTATGAGCTCCTTTTGTTCTTGTTTAAAATCCTCCAACTCCAGTTCGGATTCTAATACTTCATCTCTGGCTTCCTTAAATTTTTCTCTAAGGAGCTCCACTTCAGACTTCTCTTGGACCTTCTCTTTGCCTTTCTTTGTCTTGTTGATTTTTGCTTTAGATGGGGATAACTCAATGATATCCTCCCTTATGTAGGGTTGCTTCTTATTTTCTGTCTCTTTATGTAGATTATCAGACTTGACTCCCTTTGAGAGATGTGACCTATTGAAAGGCTTCCTAGGCTTAAAGACAAAATCTGAATACTCACTCGAAAAATCAAGTTTTTTTTTTGTGAGACCCTTCTTCTTCATTTTTGTTCCTTTAATCTGCATAGCCTTTACAACATGGGTTTATTCAATATCAATGGCCTGCAGAATGTCTTCAAGTTTATCTTTTCCTTCTATTTGACTCCTTTTGATTCTCCTATGAGCCCTTATATCAATCTTGAGCTTGCTGCTAGTAGGTCGTTGCTACGGTACCACTGTCTCTAGCAACTGTTCAATCTCTACCACCATGGGCTCTACTATAAGCTGCATCTCTTCCTCGGGTTCAACCTCTGCTTCAACTATAGGCTCTTTATCCTTCTTGGGAGTGTTATTATTTGGGTGACTTATTTAGATTAAGAACATCTACGTCATAGCCACTAAAAAGCAGAAAAGTAGCCAATCCCTATTCAATTTCTTCAATTATTCCATAACTAAAAACTTGATTAAGCCATGATTAAATATGGATGTGTCAGTGCTCTCATGTTTGGATTCTAATTTTTTAGACATATTACCTAAAATTATGAATAGAAAGAATGGAATATCAAGGAGATTTTTACTTTTGAAATGGAGTAAGAGCCTGAAATGATATTGGTAGATCATGTGAAATACACCTCCACAAGTAAAATAATTTTGGATTACCATAAAAAACTTTGAGTAGTTTTCCTTGAGGCTGCTCTTGGGTATGCCCGAGGTCATATAAACTTTGATATGCTCCTGCTTCAGAAATTCATCACAATTCTGCAACTTAAATTTAGTTTCCTTGAACCATTCTTCTCTAGACCTCAAAATTATCGTTGAATGTGAAATGGTCTCAGGAGAAATAGTGAAACTTGATATTCCCAACTTTGATGTTGTGGCAACAAAGCTGACAACAAAATTCTTGGACACATATGCATGGTATCCCTGCAATTTTTGGAAAAATCTCATACAACTAGAATTTGTGAAAGCTTATGGACAGCTTGGGTCCTCCATAACCAGCTTCATGTCCATGGGCTTGTATCTGACTGTAGAGCCTCCTTTTTTTGGACTTTTATGTAAATCCATGCTCTCCAATACATCATTGTCATGTTTTAATTCTTCACACCTGCAAAAACTATATAAGACAACAAGCTGCTTGTTTGACAGAGTGTTGAGTCATAGAAAATGTATTTTTTTATCCTCATATTTTCTAGGTGAATCATTTACTTTTATGTATTTATCTTCGTTTTTGGGAAGAATATAGAAGAAAATATTGTGAAATTTGAATAAAATCAATTGTCAACAAATTATATGATTTTAGCATAAAATTTAAGTTTTGCTTGCCTTTTTGTGCAGAAATCAGAACTAGACAATTGTTGTTCAATCATTGGAACAACAATGACCAAAGAAATAAAGAAGACCACTTCTTGATCGTGCGGGCTAGGGAAAGAATAGGATAATCGAGCTATTTTTATAATTGAATTTTGATTATTAGTTACGAAATCGGTAGGATCTCTTGATCCTGAGGATTAGGAGACCTTGAGGTTTCACTCCCCTCTATTAGTTTCCCATTAGGTTATAGAAGGATGATAGGTGAAAAATAAATTGTTGTTAATTTTCGAGCTTTAACTCTCATTTTAAAATTATTATATTTGTATTGAAGATAGAGTATTTTCACTATGGTTATGATGTATCTTTACTACCATGATTAATGATAAAAATAGTGCTTTATTCGTAATCGTGTTCTGAGTGTTTTCAACAATAAATTCTGGAGGCTTTGGGCTCGGTCGCTGGGAGATTTTCTACTTCTTTTGCGCCATAATTATTTCCTTCGTTTATACAATTATTAATTACTATATCTTGTAGATTTGAGTTATTTTAATTGCTGTGTGATGTTAGAATTCATTTCCATAATTTACCTTTTCCTTTTGGGATAAATCCTCGATGTTGTGAATTTTAAATTTTCATATTGTTCTTTAATGGATAGTTCAGATTAGTTCAAGCATTACTTTTAATTGTTGTTCTTTTCAAGTGATGCCATTATAGATATCGAGTGATTAATTACTGTCATTATCAATTAAAGGTTTGAGTACTTGACTAATGTTCATTTACTGTAGCTCTTATTTTCATTATATATATATATATATATATTTTTTTAAATATCAAATAGTAGTTCTTTAAGTGTGATTTCCTAAGTACATGAATTTGGATTCAATTTATTTATAAATCATTTGAGATTATATCAAGATTTATGGTTTGAAAATGCTTTAAGATTTTATTTTGGAATTATTATAGATTGAACTTCAAGAATTAGAGATTGGTTATTGCAACAATTTAGAATCATTTTATTCTGAAATAGCCTTTGATCTCACTTGCATAGACAATGCCAACACTCTTAAAATAGACATAGGTATCCTTGGTTGATAATTAATGTAGGTATTAATATTGATTCCCATAGTCATCTTAGTAAACCAACATTTTGACATCGTTTCCGGGGAGAGTGTTAAGAGTGATTTTTTATTTTTTATTTTATTTTATTTTATCGTTGAAAAAGGCTTGGGTATTGAAAATGAGAGGTAAGAATCTATGCACCAGCAAATAAAACACTTTATCAAGAGCCCAATTTTAAGCAGATGCATAAAGGTCAGATAAGAATAAATGTTTTTATGAATGACTAGGAAGAAAAAAGTAGAAATAGATCTGAACCCACACCTAAATCCACCAAAACCAAGGGATAATTTACCCTTGGAATATCAACATTTATAGACGAAATCATAAGAAAATCATAATCTTAGACATCAGTAGGACCCCGAATCATATCTGGAAGAAGCCCTACTTTAATCGCTCAAGTAGCAGAATCACCATCTGCAACTCACACCGAGATCCATAAAAAAACCAAAGGGTTTGAACAGAGCATTCAAGTTATAGAAAATTTTTATTCCGACTCCTCACAAGAGGGAAATTCGTGCAATCTGCAAGGAGAGGGAGAACCTAGTGGTGTTGTAGGAACAAATTTATAGTCACCAGAACCTGGATCTCCTGATATATCGGTTAAAGAAAAGATACATGATATCCTAGATCGAGGTAGTGTTGTAAGACCCCTTCCAAATCTGTTTACTAGACCTTTCCAAATAAAGTTTCTAGACCAAGATATTCCTGAAGGTTATTGGCACATCTTTGACCAGATGGTGCAGAATCAACCTTAGAGACAAAAATTGACATTGGAGTATCCTATCGTCAACCCAGTTGCTAATGCCCCCATGAAAGCCATTCCTTTAAAAAACATCCCTACTTTCCATGGTTTCACCTTGGAATACCCAGGTGCTTTCTTATTTGAATTTGAACTTTTATGTAGGAGATATTATTATACAACTGATCCCTAAAACCTAAAATTGTTTCCCTCTACATTAAAGGGAGAAACTTTGCAATGGTTTACGGGGCATGGTGGAGGAACTATTAACCCTTGGGATCAAATGAAAACTTCCTATCTCACTAAATATCAAGATTATTGCAGGACTAGATATTTGAAAGAAAAAATCTTTAATATGATTGCAAAAGATAATGAAACTATAGAAGAGTATGTTGAATGGTTTCAATACAATTTACAAAGGTCTCCTTATGATTCATTATATAAATATGTTTTAAAAGTAATTATGATAAAAGGGATGAAGGATGAATGGATAGAAACATTAATGGGAAAATGAGATATTTATCAGGAAAATTATGATGACATTATTCAACTGTGTATCAAATTCTCCTGAGGTAGTACGAGCATCATATCAACTGGACGAGATAATATTGCCATAAATAATAGAGCTTCTAGTGGCAGCGTAACTCGAATAGAAATCGACCATATCTTAGAGGATTTCAAAAACGATATCCTGGGCACCCTCACAACACAGTTGGATGTCCTGCAAGTTAGACAGAAACAATTTGTAGCAGAACATAATTTAGCCATCTTCTACCCACGATGTTGAAAGAAGCACAATTAGAGGGAGTGTCCATTAGAAATGGTCTAGACATTCACTATTTGCAATAAGGATCATACCACCAAGCAGTGCCCCTCACTTCCAGGATTAAAAGTAGTTTTTAAAGAGGTGGAAGAAGAGACAAAACCAATATATTTAATGAGCCAACATCGAAAGTGGCAAGCCCGACCCACAAGTATTTCATAAGAACCATCCCTATTCTTTTCTTCTCCATCATTTAATCAATAACAGAATTCTGGAACAACGTGGCAAGGCCAATCACCTTTCTCTACTTGGAAGTCCCAACCATTTCGTATGTCACTTTGGCCAAACCAGTCCTTTTAAGGTACTGGTTGGCCAAACTCTCCTTTTTCTACTCCTTTCTGGCAAAACAATATTTACCCTTCCTAGTGGCTTGCCTCCACTTCACAAAATCCAAACTGGTCTTAAAATTGGTAGCGACCTCTAGGGATAACTAATTTAGCTATGGGGATGAGTCCTCAACCTCAACCTACATTACCAGCTCCATATCCATTGCAGCAAAATCCTCAGCCTCTTATGCATCCTCATCTACCAGCTCAAACAAACCCAAATCCAAACAACAGACTAGTTCAAATGATACAAACTGTTGAAAATTTAGACCCAGAGATAAAAAAATGGAATGCAATGGACTTATGCTGATATCAAGACACATTATTACCCCTGAGGAAAATAAAAACCAACAACAAGATGAGTCAAAAACACCATCCATAACTAAACCTTCCACTGTGACTAACACATAAATAAAATAGGAAGAAGATACAGTCGAGCATCAAGATCTCGAAAAACTTATTATTGCTTCTTCTCTGTTCCCTAAAAGATTAGTAATACCCAAACCCATTATTTATCAAGAATTTGATCTCTTAGGGGAGCTCAAAAATTTATGTATTAAAATTCCTCTCCTCTACGTTATCCAAAATATTCCTATTTATGCTCAAATGATTAAATAACTATGTGTGAAAAAGCTTGTGAGGAAACAAAAAGCTTCACTAACCATCCATGTCATAGGGACTTTATATGATCTGCTTTTAGGTAGGGAAACACTATTAAAATATGAAGATCCATCGAATCCCATAGTTACATTTCAAATATATGGCCGCTCTTTTACGAACACACTAGTTGACTTAGGCGAAACCATAAACATTTTAATAGTTGAAACTTATGAGGCACTCGGTATCATAGCTTTGGGACCGACCACTACCTTTCTATAAATTGCTGATCCTTCGGCCGTTAAACTCGAGGGAAATTTATAGGAAATTATTGTTTCTGTTGACTCATGGGAATGCCCTGTGGATTTTCTAGTTATCAACCTGAGAATTCAATTAGATGGACATCCTTTAATTCTGGGTCGACCTTGGTTAGCAACAGTTGATGCTTATATAGGCTGTCGTGCAGGTAGAATGACCATTAAAAAAGGAAGCATTGTAAAACACCTTTTTTTATATCCCCATACTAATCCAAGTATGCCCATTCTAAAAACATATAAACATCCACCCACATACCTGGAAAAAAATATTTGTTCACCTCTTCTAGTAGCAAAAGTGCTTGAGTTCAATAATCAGACTGAAGATGATGTAATTAATAATTTTATTAATTAGTTATCTACTGTGAATAATGTAAAATTTCAAATGTTGAAAGTGATTCTTGAAAATGAAGCCCAGGAATACCCTTCAAAAGATGTCGATGATGTTGGGAAAAATACTGAGAGGGGGGGGGGGGGGGGTGAATCAGTATTTAGGACTTACTCAACATTTTACTTTTTCTTCTCTAAAAACCCATACGCTACTTTACTGAACTAGACTCGCATATATACGCGGATACCCTTCACAAAAATCGCATATATACAAAGATCTTATTATGCCATTAATTCTTTACTTAGATCTATGCAACATTAATTCTTCTGATGATTAGATAACAGTAAGCATGTGCAGTAATAACAGAATAAACCATCACACATAAGCATCACACAAGAACACCAAGATTTAAGGTGGAAACCCAAGTCGGGAGAAAGCCACCGCTGTCGTTGTCTCAGTCTTCGATATTTATTATATAAAGAAAACATGTTACAACCATGTACTGGTGCAGACTCATACCAGCACGCAGGCACCCACCTGCAGAAGGCTACAACCTTCTCTCGTTTACCAGCCTCTCCTGGAAGGGAGCTACAACCCCCTACTCTCATTTACCAGCCTCTCCTGGAAGGGAGCTACAACCCCCTGCTCTCGTTTACCAGCCTCTCCTGGAAGGGAGCTACAACCCCCTGCTCTCGTTTACCAACCTCTCCTGGAAGGGAGCTACAACCCCCTGACTGAAGGCTACAACCCTCAGCACCACCATAGACCACGTTTCATCAATTTTCATACTGGATCCAATAGCTTCCACACAACATACCTTGCAGGCCACCAAATTTACTTATTTTCGTCAAAGGTGCATCCTTAATTCAGCAATATGTTACCCATTCCAAACAGATATACTTCAGAGTGAAATATTCATTCACAACCCTTATACATTATTCATGATTGAACCAGGAATTAATCATCATCTGATCTAAAGATCTTGATCAATCATCATATTCTCAGGTGTGCCATAGATTCATATATATCAGAGTTTATTCATACAGATATCTCTAAAAGAGATTCGTTTATTATCGACCCTTTCGCACACACACCCTTCTTCATAATTCTCATCACCTTATATAGTTTTTGCTTTTTGATAAAACCTTGAGTCAAAACCATGAACCGCTAATGGTATTCCTGGACAGGGTCACAATAGATAATCGGGTCCAACAATCTACTATAGTCATGACCTCCCCAAAACATATGAAATTGATTTTACAACACGAAATGACCCAAAAAGGAACTTTATCTTCGCCATATAAGTTTATGATTAATAAATTATTTACAATGGATTGGCATGGTCATAATCTTTAAAACTTATCTTCGGCCCCCCCACCTATATGGTTAACAAGCCAATCAAATTCCCGCACCGTACGCTGGATAATCCTTCGTGCATCTTCATCAAGCGAACACCGTCCGATGACCCCTTCCCAGATCAACGGTGCTCATCAATTTCGTTGGACATCTGTGGTCGAACAATAATGCGGGATGGCGCGTAGTGACAGGCGGTTTTGTAGATTCGTACAGGGACACGTGTTACCCGATCAATGTAATCGCTACCCAACTGGAAATTACCGCTTATCCCCAAAAGGCGGTGCGAAATGGGCAAACCGGCTTCATAAAACCCACACGTGATTCCTTTCCTTCGCTTAGTGCCGCTGACTCAGCAATAGAATATATTCATATAACCTTTCGATTATTTTAAAACATTACACTGCCTCCGTAACATTACTTTTAATCAAATTTCAATGAACTTTTAACCCGAACTTCAATCTTCAAACAAACGGGATTTCATTCTTTGACCCCGGGCCCACATCGTAGTCAGAACACTTGAAAGTGCGATATTGCGATCGTGCGATGGTGCGATGATCGCATGTCGCAAACAATGGAACTTGCGATGGCGGAAATAACAAATGTGCGATATTGCGATAATCGCATATCGCAACAATCAACAAACTCTGGCTTGGGCGGAGGGTGATTTTGCGACATTGCGATGTTGCGATGGTGCGACGGCGCGACGATCGCACATCGCAAATATCCACATCAACAAGACATTTAAACTTCAAAACTTGCGATCTTGCGATTTGTGCTAAGGTGGTGGGGACCACTTGATCTTTCCTTTTCAGAAACATAAAGGACCTCCACTGTTTTAATCAATTTCCTTCATACTTGGTTGTTGAGGGCTTAAACGCCCGAAATGACTGTTTTTAAATAAACTCTGCTCCTCCGTAGTCTGGAACTACGAATGTCTTCATTCCACTGTAAGAAGGAGCTGCCCATCACCATAATGACAATTCATTCATCCTTACATTTTTCCCATCCTTCTTGAATACGTGTTGTTGTTCACCAAAACTCTGCTGCGCCTTCGTATTCTTTTCTCCCATTTTGTCGCTGCTCCTTCTGTTCTTCTCTGCTGACCTTTGCCAATTCCTTTGCCATCAATGACAATATTTCCAACAATCTACCCCTTTAGCATTGATGGCAATACTCTTCCTTTGATGACCTGATAGACACCCTTTGTTGCGTTTCCTCCCCCTTTGACATCAATGGCAATGAGTTTTATCAAGACCCGTTGAACTGACAGTCCCATGCTCCCCCTGAGATCATGCTGCACCTTCAACCATATTTATCAAAGAAGTACATGACTCTATGACTCATACTTACATCAATGATCCAACCAAGTGGATTTACATATGTGACACAAGTACCCAACCAAGTGGGTTTACATATTTTGACTCAACTACCCAACCAAGTGGGTTTACAAATTTGAACAAGCCCTTTACAAGACTAAATATTACAATTTACATCATAGGTCTCAACATAACCTTTTCATAAATATGATTTTTTATAACCAAGACCAAAAAGACCTCAAGAGAGATCATATTTCAGTACCATCATAATGCCAACAATGCATTACATTCAGCAATGCTAATGCTCCCCCTGAACTTGTGCAACCACGCATCCTTTCCATATGAACAAGGCTCCTCCTTAGCTTGTGCAATCTGAATAATTTCAACAGCAAGTCATCAGCAAAAATCTCTGCATGATCTGTCCGTATCTCTGAATCATAAGACTTCCATCTCATTCATGTGTGAAAGCAAGGAATACTCTTCAGCAAAAAGCAAACAGGGCTCATCCATAAAATCATCATAATAAACCATGTATCATGTCATCATTTGAGACATAAGTAGATATAATGTCAATAATGCAATCATTAATAGTCAGACTGGTGCTCCCCCTGAACCTGTGCTCCTGTTCTTGAGCTGTCATACTAATTTTCTTATCATAAATGCATACGCGTCTGTGTCCACTGAAACTCGCGTGTATACGCGGCTTTGGTTCAAAAAACCTGCGTATGGAAAGTGAAATATTGAAAAATTCCACAACTTCATCTCCCCCTGAATTTGTATCACCTGTACCTGTCTTCTTCACATTAGATGCACTGTCAGAAATAAACATAACCAGAATGATCAAACCAACCATGGGAATCACCATACATTGCTCCCCTTGTGATGATACATTACTAATCCATATAATGTATCTCACATCATCCCTGTAGTCATTATGAGAAGTAAGCTTTAGAAGCAGATGACTGCAGTAGGGTCAATATTCCCTACGTTTCTGACCGGTCCTCCTTCTTTTTGCAGCTTTGCTTGAAACTTCTTATTGTGTGCTGGAAATGATCCAATTTCTCAAATCTGTTCATCCTGCACTCCTTTTCCACATGTCCATACTTGTTACAAGCATAACATCTTACATGACTAGAAAAATAAGCATAGGGATCATAATGTTTTTTTTCTATTCTTTCTTCTATTGCAATCAGCTGCTTTATGACCATACTTGCTGCATGAAAAGCAATATCCATTGAAGAAACCTGAGTACCTTTCTGAGTAGAATTTGATTGTTTGTGACTGAAATGATCTGCTTCTGCAATTGGCTGAAACATGCCCATAATTATGACATTTAAAGCATTCAAAATTATTGATGCTTCTATAGTTAGGAGGGAATGATTTCTTTTGAGAGTTCATGATTGTCGGTTGACCTTTTGTTTCTTCCAACACTTCAGGTTTTGCATTGATATCCTTTGAATCTTTAGCACTTCCTTGTGAACTAGATTCTCCTTTAACAGTTTCATGAAAACCAAGACCAAATTTAACAGAAGGAGACCTTTGACTACTAAGAATATTGTCCAGAATCTTAGTACTATCTTGAAACCTCAAGGGTTTATCTTTTTCTTCTAATTTAACTTTCAAAATATTTACCTCAACCTCCAATTTTTGGCATTGCTTCTTCATACTTTCTTCAACTCTTCTTCCTTCTTCTAGTTGATCATTCAATTTTAAAATCTCTTCCTTCAACTCATTTTCTTGTTCTTCAAATGTTTGTAGAAGTTCTTCATTCTTCTTATTTTATTTTTCCAGATTTGTTTTGAGCAAGATGATTTCTGCTTCACGTCCTTCCTTTTCAAATGATAGTAGGAGTTCTTCATTCTTCTTATTTGATGTTTCGAGATCTGCTTTCAAATAGATGATTTCTGCTTCAAGTCTTTCACTTCGATTGGTTACTTCATCCTGCAGTCTTTGATATATTTCTATCTGTTCCTTCATTTTTTCTATCTGTCCATTCATTCTGGAGATCATATCTTGGTAGATAGATTCTTTCCTTTTAAATGGATCTTCATCATTGATTTTGAGGTTTGCTTCTAGACTCATACTGTTACTTTCACTATCTTCACCATTGCATGCACAAGAAAGTGAATCACAAGAACAACAATCAATACCTGTTTCATCTTCTTCATTTGCTGCTGCACATGTTTTCTGAGATATCTCCTTTTGAGTAGCCTACTTCTTTTGCTTCCTTCCCATTGACGGATCACCTTCAAGCGATCAAGCTTCTGTAGAAGAACTTGGCTCTGATACCAATTGTTGGGAAAAATACTGAGAGGGGGGGGGGGGGGGGGTTGAATCAGTATTTAGGACTTACTCAACATTTTACTTTTTCTTCTCTAAAAACCCATACACTACTTTGCTGAAGCAAACTAGCGTATACACGTGGATATCCTTCATACAACTCGCGTATATACAGAGATCTTATTATGCCATTAATTGTTTACTTAGATCTATGAAAAATTCATTCTTCTGATGATTAGATATCAGTAAGCATGTGCACTAATAACAAAATAAACCATCACACATAAGCATCACATAAGAACACCAGGATTTAAGGTGGAAACCCAAGTCGGGAGAAAACCACTGCTGCCGTCGTCTTAGTATTCAATATTTATTATATAAAGAAAACATGTTACAACCATGTACTGGTGCAGACTCATACCAGCACGCATGCACCCACCTGCAGAAGGCTACAACCTTCTCTAGTTTACCAGCCTCTCCTGGAAGGGAGCTACAACCCCCTGCTCTCATTTACCAGCCTCTCCTGGAAGGGAGCTACAACCCCCTGACTGAAGGCTACAACCCTCAGCACCACCATGGACCACATTTCATCAATTTTCATACTGGATCCAATAGCTTCCACACAACATACCTTGCAGGCCACCAAATTTACTTATTTTCTTCAGAGGTGCATCCTTAATTCAGCAATCTGTTACCCATTCCAAACAGATATACTTCAGAGTGAAGTATTCATTCACAACCCTTATACATTCTTCATGATTGAACCAGGAATTAATCATCATCTGATCTAAAGATCTTGATCAATCATCATATTCTCAGGTGTGCCATAGATTCAGATATAGCAGAGTTTATTCATACAGATATCTCTAAAAGAGATTCGTTTATTATCGACCCTTTCGCACACACACACTTCTTCATAATTCTCATCACCTTATATAGTTTTTTATTTTTAATAAAACCTTGAGTCAAAACCACGAACCGCTAATGGTATTCCTGGACAGGGTCACAATAGATAATCGGGTCCAACAATCTACTATAGTCATGACCTCCCCAAAACATATGAAATTGCTTTTACAACACGAAATGACCCAAAAAGGAACTTTATCTTCGCCATATAAGTTTATGATTAATAAATTATTTACAATGGATTGGCGTGGTCATAATCTTTAAAACTTATCTTCGGCCCCCCCACCTATATGGTTAACAAGCCAATCAAATTCCCGCACCGTACGCTGGATAATCCTTCATGCATCTTCATCAAGCGAACACCGTCCGATGACCCCTTCCCAGATCAACGGTGCTCATCAATTTCGTTGGACATCTGTGGTCGAACAATAATGCGCGATGGCGCGTAGTGACAGGCGGTTTTGTAGAGTCGTACAGGGACACGTGTTACCCGATCAATGGAATCACTACCCAACTGGAAATTACCACTTATCCCCAAAAGGCGGTGCGAAATGGGCAAACCGGCTTCATAAAACCCGCACGTGATTCCTTTCCTTCGCTTAGTGCCACTGACTCAGCAATAGAATATATTCATATAACCTTTCGGTTATTTTAAAACATTACACTGCCTCTGTAACATTACTTTTAATCAAATTTCAATGAACTTTTAACCCGGACTTCAATCTTCAAACAAACGGGATTTCATTCTTTGACCCCGGGCCCACATCGTAGTTAGAACACTTGAAAGTACGATATTGCGATCGTGCAATGGCGCGATGATCGCATGTCGCAAACAACGAAACTTGCGATGGCGGAAATAACAAATGTGCGATAATCACATATCGCAACAATCAACAAAGTCTGGCTTGGGCGGAGGGTGATTTTGCGACATTGCGATGGTGCAACGGCGCGATGATCGCACATCGCAAATATCCACATCAACAAGACATTTAAACTTCAAAACTTGTGATCTTGCGATTTGCGCTAAGGTGGTGGGGACCACTTGATCTTTCCTTTTCAGAAACATAAAGGACCTCCGCTGTTTTAATCAATTTCCTTCATACTTGGTTGTTGAGGGCTTAAACGCCCGAAATGACTGTTTTTAAATAAACTCTGCTCCTCCGTAGTCTGGAACCACGAATGTCTTCATTCCACTGTAAAACGGCGCTGGCCATCACCATAATGACAATTCATTCATCCTTACATTTTTCCCATCCTTCTTGAATACGTGTTGTTGTTCACCAAAACTCTGCTGCGCCTTTGTATTCTTTTCTCCCATTCTGTCGCTGCTCCTTATGTTCTTCTCTGCTGATCTTTGCCAATTCCTTTGCCATCAATGACAATATTTCCAACAGATGATAATCATATACCAACAACTTCTGTTCATAATAACACGCTTGTTGAGATTGAACTAGGCAAGATTTTGAACATTAATGATAATATAAGCAACGACCAATAGAAAAATCTTATTCAGGTTCTGCAAAAATATAAAGGGGATTTTTCTTGGGACTATCCAGACATGAAGGGCATAAACCCTCAATTATGTACACACCACATCTACACCAAAAATTATGATCATCCTATCTGAGAACCTCAACAGAGATTAAATCCACATCTCAAGGATATCGTAAAGGAAGAATTGCAGAAGTTGTTGGATGTGATTTTTATTTATCCTATTTCTGATAGTAAGTGGGTCCCTCCACTAGTAGTTGTTCCAAAAAATAACGGGAAATGGAAGATCTATTTGGAATACAAGGAATTGAACAAGGCCAAGCTATGTTTAAGTAATGAGAAATGTCACATGATGATGATAGAAGGTGTAAAAATTGGACAATACATCTCTACATCTAGAATACAGGTAGAACCAACAAAAATAGAGGTAATTATCCTACTACCTACACCCTGTACCCAAAATGAGGTACATAACTTCCTTGGATATGCAGGATACTATCGCAGATTTATAGAGAAATTTTCATGACTTTCTACACCTTTGTATGCTTTAACAGGAAATGTTGAATTTAAATGGTCTAATAAATGTGACATTGATTTTATAGATTTGAAGAAGTAAGTCTCGAATGCACCAATATTGCGTGGAACCAATTGGGAGCTTCCTTTTCATATCTCTTCAGATTAGTCAGATACAACAATAGGTGTTGTCCTCAAGAAAGAGGAGGAAAAAAATCCCTATGCTATTTATTATATCATCAGAAATCTCACTTCTGCTGAACTCAGTATACAGTAACATAAAAAGACTTTTTAGCTGTCATTTATGCCATAAAAAAATTTAAAAATTATATAATAGGCTGCCAAATTTTTCTGTACACTTATCATTTACCATTAGATACTTAGCTAATAAACCAATTATTAATGCGCAAGTGACTAGTTGGTTGTTACTTTTGTAGGAGTTTGATATTACCATTAAATACTATCCAGGGAAGGAAAACCCAGTTGCAGATTTTCTGTCTCAGGTTCCGAAAATGAAAGATCTGCTAGCAGTAGATGATCAATTTTCAGATGAAAATCTATTTGTCGTAGCAGTTAAGGCACCATGGTATGCAGATGTAGAAAGATATCTAGCGGTAGGAAAACTACCAAAGCATCTGACAACTAAAGAGAGGAAGCTAATTGTCCAATGTAGCACCCGATTTTCTTGGATTGGTGGATACCTTTTCCACACAGGGTCTGATGTGAAAATACATAGGTGCATTAGTGAAGATGAGATTTACGACATCCTGAAGGCTTGCCATGATGAGCCTTGTGGTGGGTACTTCGAAGATCGTAAGAATATATATAAAATACTACATACGGGCTATTACTAGCCCACTATCTTTAAAGACGCCAAGAAATATGTACAGGCTTGTGATACTTGCTAGAGGATGGGTCATCCTGGTCAATCCAATGAAATATAGTTGCAGCCACAATTGGTAATGGAACCTTTCGAACATTGGTCGCTGGATTTTGTTCGCCCATTCAATCTTTCCTAAAACCAAAAGGCTTACATACTGGCTGCTACAGACTATGTAACAAAGTGGGTAGAAACAATAGCCTTGCCAAGAGCTATGGAAGAAAATGTAATTAATTTAATTTTTGAGTTATTTTTGCGGTATGGTTTTCCTAGGGAAGTGATAATAGATGGAGGGCCACAGTTTTTAGGACATAAGATTACAAGAACTCTACATAACCACCATATCACACATAGAGTCACTTCTGCATATCACCCGCAGGCGAACGGGCAGGTTGAGAACACCAACAAGGTCATTGAGGTGATTTTGATCAAAACGGTTTCACCACATCGACGATACTAGGCTACTAAATGTCTAGAGGCCTTGTGGGATTATTGCATAACTTGGTGAAGTACGGGTTATTCCCCATACCATCTCGTATTTGGAAAATAACCTATGTTTCCTATCGAATTTGAAATAAATACTATCATAATAGCCCAGGAAGTGGGACTGGACCTAATGGAAGCCCAAACTAAACAAGTTCAATAAATAAATTAATTGGATGAAGCATTGTTACTTTCCATACAGTGCATGGACGTTATTCAATAGCAACAAGCTAAGTGACACGACAGTATTATAAAAAAATACATTTCAGGAAGGAGACTCGGCGCTCCTCTATGATTCCAAATTTCAATACTTTCCGAGTAAATTACAGAAAATATGGCTTGGCCCATATGAAATTCAAGAAGTGCATAACAATGGTACTATAAATCTGAATACCATTGATGGGTCTGGTTCTTCTCTCCAGATGAATGGACACCGGCGGGTACATCTTTCTCGTAAGCCACTCACCAAAGAGTCTTTTTGCCAGCAGGTACGTAATAATCCCACTATGCAAATTTTAGCTACAGAGAGTGATGACTCGACTACATTACTTTCATGAAAATCATTTCTTTCCAGGTGTAAATAATGTATATATTTTCTTTATATAGCTAGTTTATAATTTTCCATTTATGTTTTTTTAGAATAAACATTGTTGTATAAATTCGTTTATATTTTTTTTTTTGGCTTTGAAACAATTGCCTACAGTCGAAATAACCGTCATTCCTTTATCGTATTTTCACTTTTTTTTTTTAGTAGTTGTTGTAAATTTCTTGGGATAGCTACCGTTCCCTTCCAATTGAACAACTGTTGTTTCTTTCCTTTCCTTGGCTTCAATATTTCACTGTTTCTGTTCCTTTTCTAAAAAATGAACAATTGTTTTTCAATAAACTGAATGGCTATTGTTCAGTAAATGAACAACTGTTGTTCAGTAAAAATGAACAGTTGTGTTCAATAGAGTGAAAAACTGCTATTCAAAAAATAAACAACTGTTGTTCAGTTAAACGAACAGTTGTTGTTCAATAAAATGAACAGTTTTGGTCCTTTTTTTTTTTTTTTTTTTTTTTTTTTTTTTTCTGTTCGATAAGTACTGTTCCTTTTTTATGAATTTCACATACCATTGTTGTTCAATAGAGTGAATAGAAGATGTTCAATAAAATAAATAGTTGTTGTTCAGTTAAGCGAACAACTATTATTTCAACATCCGCACAACTTCCATTTAATTCTACATAAAACAACCACATTTTATCTCACATGCTTTTCTATGGAAATAATATTTTTGGCTGGAAATTTAAACTGAATTTAAAGAAAAAGCAGTTATATTAAAACCATTATGACTTTTACACCTTTGATGATTATATTTATTCTGAAATTGACATGGTTCATCCATTTAATGACTTGTTGAATATCTCCTCTTTAGATATATCATAAAATGATTCATTATCTCAGTACTATGCTGGTTTATCTTTCACACTTTCATTTGATAATTAACTTTGGTATGATGATATAAGAATACACGCATAAATTTCATTGGCATTATTTTACTTCTCACACCATCCCTAACTCTTAAGGAGTTAATGAGCCTCCCTCCAATTATGATATGAATTTAAAAAATATAAATATAAGATTTCTCAAAGGGGATAGGGGGTCTCATCATGAGCCAACCTACCATGATAATAAGTAACTTAACAAGTGACATTCCCATAATGGCCACCACACCAGGGTAATGGCTTACCATAAAATTCAACTGTCTGAAGGATAGGAGGTCGCATCATCAGCCGACCTGATAATTTTTTTATACCTTAGTGATTGGCACTATGATTATCTGGTTATCATGCCAGCACAGTGATCTCTTTGTAGAAATGAACGAACCATCTAAATCATAAATGGAGTATTTTGGATCATTTTTGGGTTAAAAAGCAACCCCGTCGAGGTTATAGATGCCTACCAGCAGGAGTGGCTCTGCTTGTGGTATTGAAGTTCTATTTTACATTGCCAATTATTCTATATATTACTATTTCCTATTGACTCATTTCTAAGGATGAAATTACCATTTGAACAATGTTTATGTTTGTATTAACCGATATGCATGGTAAAATATATTTTTATTTGAATTATATCAATATTGTCTTATCAATTGATTCCAGTGGTAATTATCATTAATCGCCTTGTCAGATTTCATCATACCTTTTCACCAAATGAAAATTATTTCTTGTAATTATTATTTCTCTTCTTTATTCCTTTTTTGGTAATTTTCTAAAACGTTTCTATGGTTTATAGTTAGCATTGCTCTGACCATTTCCTGTCATATTTATACTGCTCTAACTATTTTTTTGTCGCATTTATGAAACCACCTCATCCTTTTCTCTTTTCCAGTGCTCTACAGACGTGGATGCTCATTTCTAACTAGAGGGGGAATGTATGCATTAAAGGACAACATGAGAAATAATTACCAAACTCTACCAAAATTTGCTGATGCAATGAATAATATTATTTCCTTTATATAAAAATAAAATTTCCCAATTTAATAGGTTTGTACGTGGTATTTTTTTTTGTTCCAAACTGTCTAAAATGTGAGAAAGTGCATGCAAAGGTATGAATTAGGCTACATAAACACAACAACCATGGGAGGAAACTCTATTCGCCAAGAACCTAAAATATTACGATTAACAAAGTAGGCTCACACAAATCTTGAGCTCATTGATTGGCTTCAATCCCTGGTTAAATTATGGGGATTCCATAGTGAAATAACGATTGAATTTCTACAGAATTTGAAAAATGGACACACATCCGTAAAAGGAAGAAGTATAATAGTTTATGAAGCAGTCATAGCCAAAGTCTATGAACTTCTAGCAGAAAGCATAAAATGGATCGACAAGCATGTTTAATTGCATGAAGTGGTTAGATTATTTAAGGATGTAGAGGAAGAACTTATATGCAAAGGAAAATAAATTATTCCTGCATATTTAAGGGAACCATGGCGAGAAATAGCGACCATCGTTCGGAGATACATCACTTGTGATGGTTGTCAATATGTGGTAAAGCCTCGACAACTTAAACTATTAGCAATAATTAGACATAAAATCATAGTTAACCTACCATTATTTTTAAATTTTTTATTGCATGATGTTGCTAGTCGAGTTAGAAAAGAAAAAAATCCATATTCTACCACTGGCCACTATGGCTTGATTAAGCTCATTATTATTCATGAACTAGCCTAGCAGCAAATGACCTGGGATAATTTTGTAAACCCTACTTTTCCCCTATCAAAAGAAAACCAAAATTCACAGGAAGTGGTAGATGATAGGAATATTTATGAATCAGATACTAAACAACATACTGTAGAGGTAAAAATCCCAAAGAGGGCAAGAAAAAGGAGGACTTCTCCCTTAGCCTCTGGCCCAACAAAAAAAATATGTTTTGCAAGGTTAAGCTTACGATAGCATACCATGAATCTGATAGATGAAGGAGGGCCATATCATACACCCCCTGCAAGCCTCAAAACACCTTTCCATTAGACAATGAGGAGGAGGTGGCCCGAGTATTAAAAAATTTGGGAACACTCTTTGAAGAAGGAGGATAATTTGAACACTCTCAAGGTCAAGAGCATACCCTTAACCAGTCTGCCTCTGCAGGTAGTTCTGGACACACATAAATGTTTACATTTAATAAATAAATGGAAGATTTTTAGGAACAAGGGGAACCCATTCCCTCTATTGATGAATATCTCGAGAGAAAAACTCATGCAGAAAGAGATTCTGAATCAGAAAACCAATCAAGAAATACTGTTCCATTGGAAAATGACCCTAACATTGGCACAACTTCTCTTTTACCCAAAATAGACATAGTTTTTCCCTCTCCAATCAAGGACCCCATAGAGAAGGAGAAGAAAACAAATAGTTATAGGTAGTTATAGGTTGAAAATGTTGAGTAAAGGAACGAGAAGTTGAAGAAAATGATTAAACAATTAAGAAAATGATTGAAGGAAGTGGATAAGGCCCAAAAGTAGAAAGTGGAATTAGAAACCATTGGGACCCAAATAGAGAAATGTTGAACTAAGGATATTGGAACTGAACCTGAAAATATTTGTGTTTATTCCATGGAGACTCAAACATACTTTTCTGTGAATTTTATGAATGTCATTGTTCAAATAGATCTTGTAGAAAATGATCAGATAAATGGTTGTATTTCTTAAGAAACAACTAATACTATGGAAATTATTGTTAAAAATGATTTGGTGAAAATTTATGACAATGTAGCTCAGACATAAGGAACACCTCATTATGTTCCTCTGGTAAGGGAAGTTGTTATCCTGAAATTGAAAAATGAACTAACAAGGTCCCAACATGTTTTAGCTCAACACCAGAGAGAAGTGGTGCCTTTACAAATGCACCAGGATTTATTAAAGAAAATTGATACATTTACTACAATAAACGACAATACTTTTGCTAGTCTAACAAATGAGCAGGAGAAAGTGAAGAAAGTGCAGAACTAGCCTCAAAAATTCATGAAGCAAACCGAAACCATTTTTTATATTTATTCTGATGTTTTGTCTTGTCAATTACCAGCCACCAATTATGCATTATGTTATAGGTCAATTTTGGCACCATTCCCAATGACTTGGTTAACTAGAGATAATCTCTAGGACCAGTGATCAAGGGTCTATCATTCCCTATCATTTCAGTTGCTACATGCCCTAAGACAAGAAACAAGACAAATCAAGAAATAATTTCATCAAGCAAAGGTTTCCAAGGTTTGAAGCTGATTATATAGGATATGAGAGCTCACCAACGCAGGCTCTAGGGGACCTAAGTGCGTTGCATATGCAGGTAGTCCCATGCAAGGCTACTCTGCAAAGCACTTCCCGACATT
Organism: Pinus albicaulis; assembly: GCA_034641835.2. Classification (NCBI taxonomy): domain Eukaryota; kingdom Viridiplantae; phylum Streptophyta; class Pinopsida; order Pinales; family Pinaceae; genus Pinus; species Pinus albicaulis. The sequence continues at coordinate 561,164,243 of CM076570.1, read as the reverse complement.
CACAGGTGCGTTGGTCACATTGGGAGTGAAATTCTCATTGTTCCAGAATCTCCACTTCAAGTGCCTTCTAGAAGGTTCACATGTGTCAAGATTTGGATCCAAGTGTCCATTTGAAATCTACATGGCTGGAAACATGTGTTGCCTATTATTGGAAAGTCATTGATTTCAAAAAAACCTACAATTCATCTACAAATTCAGCATAGATCTAAGTGCTTGAAAAGGAAGAATTTGAGTAGAGAAATGTTGGAGAATTTTCAATTGAGAGCTAGATTTGTGTAGCTGCTGCTGGAGAGATTTATACTATGATGAGGCTTGGGAACATTGTTGGAAGGGTCACTTCAAATTAGTCATTAGGTTGTAACCCCTCCTTCTATCATCAATAAAGAGTACTTCTTATTATTACCTATATGCATCTGTATTGGATTGATTTTCCATATTGCAAGATCTTGGTTGATGTATGTGGTTTATGCTTTACTGATTTAACTAATTAGATTGAATAGATATCTATATTATTGCATCTTCTATTGTTTCAGTGTTCTTTCTTATAGGAGGCATTCAACACAAAAACCACTTGAATTTGAAGCTGCAACAGAAGCGACGGAAGGAGCCATTTGGAAGTGACTGATCAAGCCTCCAATCCTCTCTGTTTATCTATTTCGAGTTAGGAAAAATAGTCGTATAGTCTTTCACCTGTTGCTCTATACTATCACCTATCTAGGGAAGCGTGATTTACCTGTAATTCACAATTCTGGCCCAACAAATTGGCGACTCTGTTGGGGAAAATTTCTCTTAGTTCTAGGTTTTTAAGCCTATGATTTGATTTGTTTATCCACCAAGTCATTGTTACTCATAAATATTAAAATTTTTTAAAGTGAAATTTGCAAAGACAATGATTTAAACAGTAGTATTTTTCTTTGTACACTGCGCCCAACGCACCCTTAGTCTGGACACAGTGCTTTGCAGAGCACTATCTCCCTTCCTAGCCTATGTTGCAGAGCACTGTCTCCCCTTAGAGACTGTGTTGAATCCTGAAAACACCCAAATTCCCTTGAATTTTCCTTTGCAATTTTCTTCAATTTTGTTTGCTGCTGTGTTTTGAAAAGTTTGATCCTCAATTGACCAGTGACTCTATATACTTCTTTCTGCTTTGACTGAAAATTTGTTCAATGTTGGTTTTAAAAAGTTTTTCTCTATCATTGACAAGTTACTTTCAAAGTAATTTTTATGGTTGCATTAAAAATCATTTTCTTTCGAAATAGGAAATTGTCATAAAATCTTTATTTCCTTGATAGGATAAATTGTTGTTGAAATCCTCATTTTTCCTTCAAAAGATAAATTGTTGTTTGTATTCTTCGTTTCTCGAAAGTAAAAAGCATTTGAATTGTTGATTTAGTGCACTTAGTTTCTTTTCTACATTTATAACATTAAGGAAACTAAAAAGAAAAAATTTCATTTGCATGTAGAATAATGTGTGTTTTGTAAAAAGAAAATTAGGAAATATACATTTAGTTTGAAATCATTGATTTTTTTGCTCACATATTGTTTGCTCTCTTCCCTTAGTAGCTAGGTTTTTCATTGAAAAAGTTGAAAGTGAAAGATTGTTTATCATTCTTAGCTTGCATTTTAGGAATTTCATACACATCATCACGGTGAACCTTTGAAAGGAAAATTGTTAAGGAAGATCAACATAAAATTAATCTCAATTTACATAACAAAGCATTGGAACCATAACAATAAAATTTAGAAGGTCTACGCTAGAGACGTGTTTTGGCATCGTAAAACATAGCAGTTTTTGTTAACTTGTCTGCAATACATTCCGAGTGTGATACCTCACTCCACGTACGTAAGTATATCATAGCTCCTCCATGTAATTTCGGGTATATTGGGCAGTGTTACAGTACGATAAGTATAAAGGGGTGCTCTCACTGTGCGGTTTCACATCAAACAACGCTCGGTCTTGGGCCTCCACGTACCTTCAAGTATATTTTGGAGGACAAATTTTAGGTGCTATCCATCCATAGTGAACCGAGTTAGCCACCTTGAAATTGTGATGCACCGAACACAACATTTGAGGATATTTCCTACCCGTACTTCTTTGTTCGCCAGGAGGTATTTTGCAGTTCATAGTTTCTTGGTAAACCCTTTTGCCTAGCATTAACATCTTTTTTTTATTTGTTTTTTTGTTAAAATAAATCAGTAATCGTCAAAGAACAAAATCCTATCCCCCGTCGTTCGTGTAGATTATATTTAAAACCACCTTTACCGCCAAAAGTTACTTCTAGATGGCGAAGGCGACATCACTCTACCGAAACCAGTACTATCAGTACCTCTGGTCAATCATCATCTTCCCATATACCAGATTCGACACAAGTTGTTTCTACAAATTCTGGTTTGTCTATTGTTGTCGAGACAAAGTCCTCATAGCTACCCATGGTCACAATCCAACCAATCTGTGAGACCATACCTCCCGAACCTGACGTTGTTTAACTGGAAGTTGATCCAGATCCCATTTTTCTTTAGGGGGCAGCTGTTATAGGTAAAACTGGACATCATCCCTAGGACCAATGAAATACGGTCTGTCATCCCCTTATATTTCAGTTGGTATATTCCCTAAGTGGAGAAAATCTTGATCCCAAAGTTGAACAACTGGAAGTTGTTTCTGTATTAGTCACTCCACAATCTATTGTAGCCATTGAGTCTCCCATATCACACAGTCAACAACCTGAAACATACTTTGGGACTGACGGCGAAGTTCTTCCACCTGGTTTGATTTCGATTGAAGAAATATACAAGACAAGACGCCTTTAACTCCAACTCATTTTTAGTAGGACCTTTACCTGTACGTGTCTTTTCCTCAATCACCTTCCTTTTCTTTTGTTGATCTTGTTTCACTTCGAATTCCCATAGATTCTATAACGTATACACTGGGACATTTGACCATGGCTGAGATAACATCCCAGACCGAACCATCTATTTAAGCTATGACAAAATTTCCTGTTGCTTCATATTCGATATTTTGTCCAGTGAATTCACCCATGTCATCATCTGGAATCCTATCTAGTTCCTCCTTTATGAGTATTGAACACATTGATCCTTTATTCAAATCTTCAGTGTAATATCAAGTTGATCCCATCAGTAATTCTCCTTGGTGGCCGGTGATACCACAAAAATTACCCTTGGAAATTCCAAAATTCAATGGAAACCCTGGAGAAGACCCGTTAACGAATGTTATAACTTATCATTCATGGTGTTCATCGAAATCCTTAAATGATGACTCCGTTAGACTACGTCTTTTATAGCACACACTCACTAGTCCAACTGCACAATGAGGATGGTTCTTTTTCTGTGTCAACCTCGTTAAAAAATGAAACAAATTCATGAGGATAGTTCTTTTTTTTTGTGTAAACCTCGTTAAGAAATGAAACAAGTGCCTATGAGGATAGTTATTTTTTCTTGTGTCAACCTCGTTAAAAAATGAAACAAGTGCCTTTGAGGATAGTTCTTTTACTACATAAACCTCGTTAAAAAAATGAAACAGGTCATGAGGATAGTTTTTTTCCTGTGTCAAGCTCGTTAAAAAATGAAACAAATCCTCCCCTAAAATGAACCTTCATTCCATCCAGCTATTAGTAACCAATATTATACTTAGGTGAATGAAATGAAGCTTGGGGGGCATCTGCTCTTCAAGGGGGCATTCAAAACATTCTTACTAATTGCACGCAATCAACAGCTGAAGTTCGGGGGCAAAATCGTGTTTAGAGCTCCAAAATGAAAATGGAAACTATGGAATACTAAAAATGAATAGTGAAACTACTTTTAATAGTCATTTAATTGTTTGCAAATCATATTTATTGCTATCAGTATGGCTTTATTATGTTTTTATCATGAAACAGGTATTTTTAATCCATTTGATGTTGCTCTGAAATAGGACATACAACTGATCAACAGATTAGTCGTGCATATTTATTTCAAAGAATGACTTGACCACAAAGCATACTTTTTCTCCTTATTTTTTGAGCTTTGTTAAAAACGAAAAAGGATTTGAAGCGCACTTTTATATCTTTTTAGAGCTTCGAAAACAACGAAAAAGGAACCCCTGGAGCCTTCTTGCAGCTCTTTTCAAACTCCGATAATGTGGAAAGATTTCCGAGGATTTTCTTTTCGAGCTCGTAAAAGTAAATGAATTGATATCTACTCAGTATAAGTTTAACCCTTTTCCGAATTGAGATAAATTATTTTACGAAAAAGGAATACCTTGGTTAAACATGACCAAAGAGGTTCTCTCAGATATTATTTTACACTTTTTTAGATCTGAGTGACAAATTTACGAAAAAAGTACTTTTGGAGTTCTATTTCACACACTTTTTCAAAATCTCTAAATATGAAAAAGGATCAGTATATCATTGTCGTTAAGCTCGTTAAAACATAATATAGTGATGAGCTTGTTGATCATGGCAAGAATCGAGTTTCATTCATCTCTAGACTCATTAAATTATTAAATAGTGATACATTATTCGCTCGAAGGGTTGAATTATAGATCAAGCAAATGTTATCCTCCTCAAGCTTGTTAAAAAATAAAGAGGTATTGGTCGACAAATGACCGAGGAAAATTTGGGAAAAGTAAGCAAAGTTTCTTTTTGGTAGCAAGTCGCTCTTGAACATGACACTTCTTTCACTCCATGTCCGTGACTATTTGGATTGGGTAATCATCTTGACGGTTCATTCACACCTATGGTTCATCATACCTTCACTTCGGTTTTGGGTCAATGCTGCCAACTCATCACAGTGTCGCTGATATGTTCAAGAGAAGTCATCCAGTGATTTAAGACTCATCCTTATGCAATACTCATAAACCTTCATTTTCATGACCGTCATCCCTGAAAATTGCTATATCAATTCATACCCTTGTCTCCGAAATCAGTAAATACTGTTTTGCAATAAGGTGACTTCCTGTCGACAACAAATCAATATCTAGGAAGTTCACTTAGAAAAATTAGATTCCAATACCATGAGGCTTGTTACAACACCAACAATATCCTCGATTCCGGACCTTTGACCAAAATATTTTGTTTTTCGTTTGACATCAAATCATCTATTCATGCCTTAAAAAATGTATTGCAGTACCTTGAGGGCCATTGACATTAATGGTGGTTCTCTCGCATTTGTTAACAACTCACGTCATTGGTTAGTAATCAAACGGTGTCTTTCCATGTTTAACTACAAATCATATATTTGCATGGCTAGACTTGTACCCGAATGATCGAGTGAACGAGATAAGAAAACCCAAGATCTAGTTTCATCCATCCAGGCTGGGATTTCAGGATTGTTGTACACATCATCTGTATGGTGACTTTACATACAGATTGTCATCCAAACATGGGCCTATATCTGTAGGCATGTCTGCATCTAGGAAACATTCCAATGAACAAGACTTTATGAATTATGTACATGTTATTAGATTGTTTTATGTGTTGAAAATGGGAATTACTACCCTCAGAAATTATGATCAAAGAGGATATATCATGATGTAATGTATTGTAAGATTGATGCAGGTGACCACTCCACTTTGTTTCCTAGCCCATCACAGTGTAAAGCATCTCAATCAAATATTTTTATTATTTGGATCTCATGCTTTAGGGGGAAATTGTTATAGGTAAATTTCGGAACCATTCCCAATGACCTGGTTAACAGGACATCATCTTCAAGACCAATTATTAAGGGTATATCATTCCATATCATTTTAGTTTCTACATGCCCTAAGAAAAGAAACAAGACAAATCAAGGAAGACTTTCATCAAGCAAAGGTTTCCAAGGTTTGAAGCTTATTATATAGAATATGAGAGCTCACCAACGTAGGCTCTAAGGGGCCTAAGTGCATTGCATATGTAGGTATCCCCATGCAAGGCTGTTCTGCAAAGCACTTCCCGACATTCACAGGCGCGTTGGTCACATTGGGAGTGAAATTCTCATTGTTCCGGAATCTCCACTTGGCCAGTGCCTTCTAGAAGAGTTCACATGTGTTAAGCTTCGGACCTAAGTGTCCATTTGACATATACATGACTGGAAACATGTCTGCCTATTATTGGAAAGTCATTGATTGCAAAAAAGCCTATAGTTCATCTATAAGTTGAGCACAAATCTATGTGCTTGAAAAGGAATAATTTGAGTATAGAAATGCTGGATAATTTTCAATTGAGAGCTAGATTTGTGTAGCTGTTGGTGGAGAGATTTATACTGTGATGAGGCTTGGGAACATTTCTAGAAGGGTCACTTAAAATCAGTTATTAGGTTGTAACCTCTCCTTCTATCATCAATAAAGAGTACTACTTATTTTTCCCTATATGCATCTATATTAGCTTTGATTTTCCATATTGCAAGATCTTGGTTGATGTATATGGTTTATGCTTTACTGATTTAGCTAACTAGCTTGAATAGATATATATATTATTGCATCTTCTACTGTTTCAATGTTCTTTCTTGCAGGAAGCATTTAGCACAAAAACCGCTTGAATTTGAAGGTGCAACATAAGCGACAGAAGGAGCTATTTGGAAGCGACTGATCAAGTAAGCCTCCAATCCTCTTTGTGTATCTATTATGAGTTAGGAAAAATAGTCGTATAGTATTTCACCTATTGTTCTATACTAGCACTTGTTTAGGGAAGCGTGATTTATCCGTAATTCACAATTTTGGACCAACACATTATTTTTACTATAGAGATAATTATTACTGAAGATTAAATTTGTCAAGGCTGGCAAGCCAACTGAATTTAAGACTACTTCAGAATTTATTCAATGCTACCAAGAATAGGATGAGAAGGTAAAACATGTTCTTTGTGAGCTATACCTACATAATTTTTTCTTGGAAGATGAAAAGGATGCTAATCCTATCTCCTTCATTAGGGATTTTAAATTTCAATCCTTCCTTTATTTTTCTTCTAACCAGCTTGAATGGGCCAAGGCCTATAATACTTTCCAAAAAAGGGAGCATGGTCTAGATTTATGGGTTAGAGGAGAACGTACTAAACCTTTATACATTTTCATTCAACCCAAAAGGTTCACGGAACAACAAGGAGTTGTGGCCACATTGGGACCTCTCCATAAAGATGTTGTACAAGTTGGAAGATAAAATTTCCAGGATATTAAGGAAGAGTGCCTGTTAGCAGCAAAATAGAGGTGGAAAGCTACTACCAACAATGTTAAAAACGGAGAGTCGCTCGATTACATAAATTTTGAAGGTAGCTGCTGCTCATCTAAATTTTTACAACAATATCATCCTATGCATGACCCCCCTACCTAGATAGGATTTTGTTACAGGGTTCCCATTATCACATATCCTCATGAAGGATATTATTTTGATTATGATTTACCAGAATGTCATGAGAGTCGTGCTTTTTCAATGCTTAAACAAAAGAATGGTTTTAGGCTATATCAAGAAGAATTTTATCCTGCCTACTCTCTAACACAATTACACCTCAACTATATTATTTCATGATGACATGAAAAAAGGTAAGCAAGGGAGTATGTTGAGTCACAAAAAAGGTATGTTTTAATCCTCATATTAGCTTGGTTAACCATTTAATTTTATGTATTTATCTTTGTTTTTGGGAAGAATCTAGAAGAAAATATTGTGAAAGTTGAATAAGATCAATTTTCAACAAATTGTATGATTTTAGCATAAAAACTAAGCTTTTCTTTCCTTTATGTGTAGAAATTAGAATTAGACAATTTTTGTTCAATCAATGGAACAACAATGGCCAAAGAAAGAAAGAATACTAGTTCTTGATCATGTGGGATAGCGAAAGAAAAGGAGAATATAGATAATTTTATAATGGAAATTTGATTATTGGTTTCGAAATCCTCAGGATCTCCTGATCCTGAGGATTCTCTTTCATCTATTAGTTTCCCATTAGGCTATATAAGGTTGATATGTGAAAAATAAATTGTTGTTAATTTCCAAGCTTTAACTCTCATTTTGACATTATTATATTTTTATTGAAGACAAAATATTTTCACTACGGTGATGTTGTATCTTTAATATTGTGATTAATGAGAAAAATAGTGCTTTCATCGTAATCGTGTTCTGAGTATTTTCAGCAGTAACTTCTGAAGACTTTGGGCCCAATCATTGGGAGATTTGCTGCTTCTTTTATGCCATAATTATTTCCTTCGTTTATGTAATTATTAATTATTGTATCTTATAGAATTGAGTTCTTTCGATTGTTGTGTGATGTTAGAATTCATTTCCATAATTTACCTTTACCTTTTGGGATAAATATTAGATGTTGTTACTTTTACATTTGCATAGTGTTCTTTAAGAAATTTTTCAGATTAGTTCAAGAATTACATTTAATTGTTGTTCTTTCCAAGTGATGCCATTATAGATATCGAGAGATTAATTAATGTTATTCTCAATTAAAGTTTTGAATAGTTTATTGTTATTCATTTACTGTAGTTCTTAATTTCATTAGATAAATTGTTGTGAATATCAAATAGTAGCTATTTAAGTGTAATTCCCTCAGCAAATGAGTTTGGATTCAGTTTCTTTAGAAATCATTTGAGAATAGATCAAGTTTTATGGTTTGTAAATTCTTTAAGCTTTTCTTTTTGAATTATTCTAGATTGAACTTCGAGAATTAGAGATTGCTTATTGCAACAATTTAGAATCATTTTATTCTGAAATATCCTTTGATCTCACCTACATAGTTATTGCCAACACTCTTGAAATAAATAGAGGTATCATTGGTTGATAATTAATGTAGATATTAAGATTGATTTTCATAGTCATATTAGTGTGCCAATACAAAGGTGGTAGCTAAACTAAGACAACAACTAGACATAACACTAAAATGGAGACAGCTGGCACCAGATCCACAACTTACAAAGATGAAAGGTAAGTGTTGTTGTTAGAATGAGGTGAGGCTAAATTAAGAAAGAAATGCGGGAGAGAAAACAGAATGATGGAGGTGTAATCATTACCAAGCATGCAATACATCAAATGATGACTTCAAAAAATTTATGTACATGATGAAAAATTGACCTCTGACCACTAAATGATGAAAACATACTGATCCCCTCACCGTTAGCAGAAAAACATAGGTTCATAGCGATTTCAGTTAATGGGATGAAAGATTCGCTATGGAACTGTCAGGTGAGTCCATAGTGAAAATAGGTTGTTTTACACAGAAAATGCTGCAGACTCAAGAAACAAGCGCCAAGTGTAAAAAAGTGACTTTATTAACCCATGCATTCATATTTTTTAATTTTACCTTGACAAGACCTTAGTCACATGACTAATGGCCACTTAAACCTTTTAAGACTATATACAAAACGTGATATTTAATCAATTTCATGACTTTATTTGACCATAACAACCTATCCTAACTAAAAAATACACTCCTAAACCAACATAATTGCTATTAACGATAGCAGTTCCTCCACTGGGGATGTTGTGCCCTTGTGGTGCAACAAAGAACTAGTAGCTCCAGTCCCTTGAAAAAACTAATAATTTTGAATTGGATGAAATCCTCTTCAAGCTCTTATGGCATTCTCCTTGTTGAGCATTGGAAAAGGTATGCATTTGCCATGTATTTCTTTATCCTTTTCCTTTAATCATGACTCCTTTATATTCTAGAATGATAATATATTGAACAATTACAATAGAATTGAGGAGATTAGTGCTTATTGCGAAATTAACTAAAGATTGTCTTTTCTTCTATATAGGAACTAGATGAAGTGGGAGGCTACCATTCGGGAGGAAAAGACAAGGTAGGTGTAACTGTTGTCCCTTCAACAAAAGGACATATCCAGATAAGAAGATCAAGATTAGAGTGCACAGTCAAAGTAAAGGAAGGAACAACGCGGCATCAGCGCAAGAAGACAAAACGATAGCTGGAGATGGAAGATAGAGAAAATCCCTCAGGATCTCTTGATCCCAAGGGATCGCTGCTCAAATTTATCTGTACTTCTTGTTTCATCCGCTGGCTGTTATAAAAGAATAGCACTTGTAGAAATCACATCATTAGACATATTATGATTATTCAAGTTTCCTTCTGTAATTTCACGATTGTTCATGGACTCTCGTTAATTAAAACAAAGTGTAATTGCTTGTAAACTTTGCTACATATGATTAATACGTAATTCGGTTGTCGTTCCATTATTTGATACTGGAGTAGTTCGGCGGTGCTTCACTAGTGGCTAAGGGCCTGACCTTGGTGGATCCACTTGATATTTGTACCTTTACTTTCCAATTCCAATCGTGTGATGGTTTGCATTAGTTTTCATTTCCTTTAACCGCATTGCTTCACAATTATCTTGGTTTATAGTTTACTGTTTAAAGATTTATGAAATTGGTGTGTTGCATTAGTGAATCGCGTTGTTGTTCCTTTCGACATAATAAGAGTATTTATTCCTTTATAATTTGTATTGTTATGCTTTGTAGATAAAGAGCTTCGCTATTCAGGATTGTTGTTCATTTCCATTAGAAATAATTTGTTGTTCATTTCCAGTAAATAGATTTGTTGTTCATTTATGTTAATTAGCTTTACGGTTTATTCCTTTCTTGCAAGAGTTTGGTTTTACTTTGGAGTGTTATTACAAAGAGCTTTCTTAGTCTATTTTCATTAGCAGAATTAGTGATTTAACATAGTTACCATTTCCATTTAATTTCTTTAGTGTGGAGTGTAAGATCATCAACTGTAAAAGACATTGGCTACTACTGCCTAAGTTCTCAGATTGGAGATCTTGTTTATGATTGATTTCATTTACCTCAGTTGAAAAAGGAAAGAGTTATTACTACTGCATCCTTGACTGATGGTTGCCGAAGTGAATGATTTGATTTTAGAGCTTTAATTTTCATGTCATTGAAATTAGATTTCATTTTCAAGAATCTATTTACTCCTGTATTTGAAACACTGTACTGCACATTGGAAAGCATTACTCTTAGATTAAATTTCTGCCTCAGAATCAGTACACTCTTGAGATTAAAAATTGTACCTAGATTGATAATTAATGTTGGATAAATAGGAGTTAAAAAGACACCTTTTATACCTCAACATTTTGGCGCCGTTGCCGGGAAGAGTGAATGCCATTTAGAAAGAGTGATGCATATTTTATTTTTTTTCTCTGCTAGGGAAGAACTGGGTATTAAAAACAGAAGGTAAGAACCTATCTACCGAGTGAGGAACTTGCTCGTTCATCTGCCCACTTCATAGTAGAATTGAGTGAAAATTTAAGGTTGGAATGAGTGCTTGCGTTTTTTTGAATGACTAGAAATTCTAAACAAAACAAAATTCCTCCCAGACATGAAAAACCTAAGGGACCGGTGACCCTTGGGTGAACAACCTTTATTGACAATATCATTAAGAAAGTTGAATCTCAGCCATCAGTAGGCCCTAGAAAAATTTCTTCTAGACAACCTACTAGCTCCCTTCTAGCCAAAAAATTACCATCTGTAGCTTTTGCTGAGGTGCATAGCCAAACAGAAGAGACTGAGCAAGATTCTCCAGAAATTGAGAATTCTCGCCCAATTTATTTACAAGAAGGGAAATCTAGTAACCTTCGCGAAGGAGGAGGAGAAACAGGGGAAATAGAAGAACCAAGATCCCCTCTTAAAGTAGTCCAAACACTAAGCAACCCAAATAAAGGAATTTCTGTCAAAATCATCTAAAACAAAGCTAAAGAACCTAAAGAACCGAAATCCCCTTAGATAATAGTTCAGCAAGGGACACTCATTATCACAGACCAAGGAAGTGTTGTTAAGGTCATCCCTACTCCTTTTAGTCAGCCTAGGAATAATTCCCTAGAAATCCCAGAAGGATATTGGCACATATTTTATCAAATGGCCCAAAACCAGCAACCACCTCAACAAACTTCCACACTGCAATATCCCATTGTGGACATTTCAATTAATGCACCTATTAAGGCCATTCCTCTTCAGCATATTCCTATATTCCATGGCTTAACATCGGAAGATCCAGATGCATTTCTATTTGAATTCAATGTATTATGAAGGGGGTATGACTATGCCACCGATCCCCAAAAGATAAAATTATTCCCCTCCACATTAAAAGGAGAAGCTTTACGATGGTTTATGGGGTTAGGTGGAGGTGTTATAAATGATTGGGATCAGATGAAAACTGATTTTCTAAAGAAATATCAGGATTATTGTAGCTCCAGTGAATTAAAGGATGAAATATTTCAGATGACAACAAAACCTAATGAAACACTGGAGGAATATGTAGAACGCTTTCAATACAACCTCTAGAGATCACCTTATGCATCTTTACCCTTACCTGATAATGTGTTAAAAACTAAATTAATTAAAGGGATGAAGGAACAATGGGTTGAAACATTAAACATCATGGGCAAAGGTGACATATATTAGGAAAATTTTGCTAACATTATTAATTTATGTATGAGTTCGAGAGGTAGCACAAGACTAAAACCAGCAGAACGTGACATGATCACAAGGGATATCAAGACCTCCAGTGGAGGTATAACCCGTACAGAAATCAGCAGTCTGCTAGAAGATTTAAAAACTGATATTCTAGGGACTCTAACAACGCAGCTCGATATCATGCAAGATAAACAAAAGAAAGAAGAAGCAGAACAAAATCTAGCAATATTCTACCCTAGATGCAGAAATAAACATAGCCATAAAGAGTGCCTACTGGATACGGTCCAAGTCTGTGCCATCTGCACGAAAGATCACTCCAAAGAAATTTTCCCCTCACTCCTGGGATTGAAAGTACTATACAAAGAAGCAGAAGAAGAAATAGAAACGGTATACCTACTCAATTAGTGTTGTCAATGGCAACCATGACAAATAGGTATGCCCATTGATCCATCCTCTTCTTCTCAGTGTCCTCAGTATGATGCTCAACAATATAATGGAATATGGAAAAATCGGCCACCCTTCCCCAGTTGGTCACAGCAGCCATTTCCTACACTGCCATGGCCAAATCAAACAAATCAAACCAATTGGCCAAAATTTCTTTACTGTCCACCATTTTCGCAAAATAATACATATCCAACACAATGGTCCCCCTCCACCTCGCAGAGTCAGACCTAGTAGTCAAACTAGAAAATACCTATGAATCAACCAGCTGGAACGATTCCTCTCCCTCAACCTACACTGCCAGCACCATATACATTGCAACAAAATCCCCAGACCAACTTGAGACCGCAACTCCCAGCCCAACCCAACCCAAATCCTAATAATAGGCTGGTTCAGTCTGTTCAAATAATTGAAGCACAAGAAATAGAAATTGAGTTAAGAGAGTGTAACGATCTTAAACTAAGGTCTAGCTGCATAATAGAATCAGAGGGAGACAAAAATATTCAAGTTGAAAATCCATTACCTTCATAACAAACATTGCAAAAGGAGAATGTGGTTAAACAACAAACTCAGGAGCAAGCAACCACCTCTTCTCCACCATTCCCTGAATGAATAATCATACCTCGTCCAATAGAATATCCTGATTATGATCTTCTGGGAGAACTGAAAAATTTTGTGTATAAAAATCCCACTCCTCCAAGCTATCCAATATATTCCCATTTATGCAAAGACCATTAAATAACTATGTATAAAAAATCCAAAGAGGAGAACAACAACTAACCCAACCGTCCAAGTAGTCAGCACTCTATTTGACTTACTATCAGGAACAAAAGCACCTGTAAAGTACGAGGACCCAGGAAATCCTATAGTTACAGTGAAAATCAATGGACAATCATTTCCAAATGCCTTAGTTGATTTGGGAGCTGCAATTAATATCCTAACAACCACCACTTGTCAAAAACTTGGCATTACATCATTAGATCTAACAACCTTATTGGAATTGGCTAACCGATCGATAGTCAAGCCAGAAGGCACACTACATGATGTAATGGTATCTGTAGACTCCTGGGAATACCCTGCCGACTTCTTGATTATCAAACCCAAAAACCGGCTAGATGGACACCCTTTAATCTTAGGTAGACCTTGGTTGGCAACTGCTGATGCTTACATTGGCTGCCGATAAGGCAGCATGACTATAAGAAGAGGGAATTATGTCAAGAATTTAGCCTTATACCCTCCATCCTAGCCAAGCCTAACAATAATAAAAACAAGGAAACAACCTGTATCATACCTCATGGAAAAAATTAGATCACCATTAACCATAGAAGATTCCCTTGACTTTAAAGACCAAACAGAGGATTTAACAGTTTCATCAGCCAACCAAAAACCAGATCCCATTCGCAATGTCACATGATCAAGGCAACATTTGATAATGAAGAGGAAAAATATCCCCTAAAATTCATTCATGATCAATCAATACCCACTACTTCTGTTTACAATAGCAAAAATATAGAAATTGAGCCAGGAAAAACTCTGAAAATTAACAAAAACCTGACTGCTAAACAAGAAGAGAAGATGATCTAACTACTAAAAAAATATAAGGGAGCTTTTGCATGGTATTACCCACACATGAAAGGAATTGACCTCCAGTTATGTACGCACCACATTTATACAGAAAAAATGCTAGACCCATTAGCCAACCCCAACGAAGATTAAAACCTCATCTTAAGGATATTGTGAAAGCTGAATTACAAAAACTTTTGGATGTCAACTTTATTTATCCAATATCTAATAGCAAGTGGGTCTCTCCACTAGTAGTGGTGCCAAAAAAGAATGGAAAGTGGAGGATATGTGTAGACTACAGAGAACTAAACAAAGCAACCCAAAAAGACCACTTTCCCCTTCCTTTCATTGATCAGGTATTAGATACATTAGCAGGAAAGAAATAATTTTCTTTCTTATAAGGCTTTAGTGGATACAATCAGATTCAGATTGCCCCTGAAGACCAAGACAAGACTACTTTTACCTACCCATGGGGAACATTTGCCTACAGAGTTTTAACCTTTGACCTATGCAATGTCGCTGCCACATTTTATAGGGCCATTCTCAGCATATTTTTAGATTTAATAAATGAAGGGCTTGAAGTATATATGGATGATTTCACACCTTATGGAGACGATTTTGAGCCAACAGTAGAAACTTTGGAAAAGGTGCTACAAAGGTGTATTGACACCAGGCTCTACTTAAGCCATGAAATGTGTCACATGATGATGACCGAGGGAATCATCTTAGGTCATTATATCTCAGCAGCTGGAATACAGGTAGATCCAGCTAAAATTCAGATAATTTTGTTAATATCTACTCCCACCACACAAACAGAGGTACGTAGCTTTCTCGGATTTTCCGGTTATTATAGAAGATTTATAGAGCATTATTCTCAAATAGTTACACCTCTATACACATTAACAGGGAATGTTGATTTTATTTGGAGAGATAAATGTGACCATGCTTTTGAGAATTTGAAAAATCTTGTATCAACAGCCCCAGTGCTAAGGGGCCGAAATTGGGATTTTCCATTCCAAATTTCATCTGATGCCTCAGACACAGCTATTGGAGCAGTCCTTGGGTAGGAAGAAGATAAAAAACCATATGCAATTTATTATATTAGCAAGAATCTATCTCTTGCTGAATTAAACTATACTGTGACTAAGAAACAATTTTTAGCTGTAATACATGCTGTAAATAAATTTAGACATTATATAACTAGGTATCATCTAGTTTTATATACAGATCACTCTACCATAAATTTTTTAGCAAATAAACCTGTTACAAATGGTAGAGTAACAAGATGGTTGATTCTATTGCAGGAATTTGACATCACAATAAAGGATCGACCAGGAAAAGAGAATCCTGTAGTTGATTTTCTCTCACGAATGCCAAAACCAACAAACGTAGCAGCAGTCGAAGATCAGTTCCCAGATGAAATTTTTTTTTTTGTTACTGCCAAAACCCCATGGTATGCTGATGTTGCAAATTATTTAGTAGTAGGTGAATTACCTAAGCATCTAATGCCCAATGAACGAAAACAGATAGTGCAGCGCAGTACCCAATTCTCTTGGATTGGGGGCTACCTATTTCATACGAGAGCAGATATGCACATCACAAGATGCGTTCGAGAAGACGAAATATTGACATTCTGAAAGCATGCCACGATGGGCTATGTGGCGGACACTTCGTAGATCGCACGATTGGTCACAAGGTTTTAGAAACAGGCTATTACTGGCCTACAATTTTTAAAGATGCTAAAAAGTTTGTACAAGCTGCGATAGTTGCCAAAGGGTGGGACGCCCTGGACAGTCTGATGAAATTCCTTTGAATCCACAATTAGTAATCAAGCCATTTGAATGCTGGGCACTTGATTTTTTTGGTCCTATTAACCCACCATACAATCAGAAAACATACATACTAGTTGCAATAGAGTATGTTACTAAATGGGTTGAAACAAAGGCACTTCCAAGAGCTACAGACTCTATAATACAGTTCCTTTTCCAAATATTTGTGCGATGTGGTCTCCCAAAGGATGTAATTACATATGGAGGACTACAATTTGTAGGTAATAAAATCGCTGCAACATTAAAAATTACCACATTCAGCACAAAATCACGACCCCATACCACCCACAGGAAAATGGCCAGGTAGAGAGCATGAATAAGGTGATAGAATCTATACTTACAAAAACATTTGCATCACATAGACGTGAATGGGCTTTAAGATTTCCGAAAGCCTTGTGGGCGTACCGAAAAACATGGAGAAATACCACTGGGTATTCACCATATCAATTAGTATTTGGAAAATAACCCATCTTTCTAATAGAATTTGAAATTCAAACATTAAGAATAGCCCAGAATGTGGGTTTGGATTTAAATGAAGCCTAGTTCAGTAGATTATAGCATATCAATGAGTTAGATGAAATTAGGCTCTCTACCCTCCAACACACTACATTAATTCAACAGCAGAGAGAAAAATGGCACGATTCCCTCATTAAAAAGAGAATCTTCCACAAAGAAGATTGGGCACTCCTATATGACTCCAGGTTTATAGATTTCCCCGGAAAACTCCAAACATGATGGCTTGGACCTTATGAGATACAAAAAGTGCATGAAAATGGCACCATTACATTAAATACCATTGATGGATCTGGAAATTATTTCAAAGAAAACAGTCATCGAGTACGACTTTACCATAAACCGCTTAATCAGGAATCCTTTTACCAGCACTTACAGGGAGATTCTACAATGAAAATTCTTGCTGAGGAAGATAATTCCTCCTCAGCACTCATTCACTGAATAATTCCTTTATTTCTGAAACTTGTACATAAGTTTTTATTTTTAATTTTTCTTTTATGAACTGTTTTTTTGTACAAATTTTATTTTTCGTGTTGTTCCTCTTAAAGGAACAGTAATCTTGTGTGCTTTTATTTTTCGTGATGTTCCTCTTAAGGAACAACGCGTCTGCGTGTTCATATTTTTGTTGTTCCTTTCAAAAGGAACATCATTTTCGCTAATTTTTTTTGCTGTTCCTTTAAGAAGGAACAACATTTCCACTAATTTTTTTGCTGTTCCTTTCAAAAGGAAGAGCATTTTTGCCGATTGTTTTTGTTGTTCCTTTCAAAAGGAACAAAATTTCTGCTGATTGTTTTTGTTGTTCCTTTCAAAAGGAACAACATTTTTGCCGATTATTTTTGTTGTTCCTTTCAAAAGGAACAACATTTCCCCCTATTGTTTTTGTTGTTCCTTTCAAAAGGAACAACATTTTCGCAGATTGTTTTTGTTGTTCCTCTTAAGGAACAACAGTTGTTCCATCTAAGGAACAACACTTTTTGAGTGCATTTTTCTTTCTTAGAACAACCTTTTGAGAATTTTTTTGAATTCTTCATGATCCTTTTAAGGAAAACATACAAATTTATGTAAGGACACAAAAATTAGAGGTTACTAGAATCAGCATATCAAAGAGAAATTGTAATCTTTAAAGAAACTGCTTTGTATTGATAAGAAAACAGGAAAGGACACAAATATCTATATCACTTTGCTATCTTTATTTTCACTAAAACTAATTTGATTGATTATTTTTATCGTGTTGTTTCTTCCCTAATCCTCATAATTCTCTTTGACTTTTATTATTGAATAAGAATAAGGGAATACTTTCCTTTATGGAGATGTTCAGACTTCTTTCACCATCCCTACTCTTAAGGAGTGTTGAGCCATCCTTTATACATAAATAGGAAAGTGCTATATAAAAGAAAAATAAAAGAAAAAAATATATCTATATGATTACTAACAATTCTATGATATGTCATATGGAGGATAAGGGGTATCATCATGAGCCAGCCTACCATGATCATAAGCAGTGAAGTGGCATTCCCATTATGGCCACCACACCAGGGACATGATCCAATGGGCAACTTAGAAAAATAGAAAGTCCTTGGAACAGGAGGTCTCGTCACGAGCCGACCTGCCCACCTTTCACTCCTTCCTAGTGAATGGCATTGTGATTCATCTAGTTCCCAAACCAGCACAATGGCCTCCATCATGAAATCACAAAGCACTTTCCTAGGCATATATAAATGATTATGGTTCCAAGGGTGAAAAAGCAACTTTGTTAAGGTTATGGACACTTGTGGGAAACAGAGCTCTGCTGATGGTATTGGAGTCATGTTTGTCACAACTCAATAGCAATTATAAAACCTTTTCTTATATATTCATATTAATTACAAATGAGATTATGATCCTAAACCCCTTTTTTGAACCTTTATACATAAAATATTGTTTATAAATCAATCATAATGGTTTAAGTGAATAATGACCGCATAAGCACTTTTATTTATGTCAGCTGTCCTTTTCCTTATTTTTGAATCATTACATAGCATTTCATAATATTCACGATTTCATAATATGCTTCGATTTTAGTAATTTGATAATTTTTTTGATCATATCATAAGTATGCATGCCTTTCTATGCTGTACAATTACCTGCAGTACGCTGCTCCTCTATTTGACGGTCGAGGGTGACCTATCATATTTCAGGGGGGTGCAGGTGACTTTTAAATATGCTTGCATATGGGTCAATTCTCTATGTTCATCAATTCCCAGAAATAGCAAGTTTAACAGTATTTTTCTGATTTGCACGGGGTGATGTCCCATTTCCATTTCTGTGTATTATTGTGAAGAACTAATAGTGTGTAGGATTTAGACGAAATGGGAGGATGAGTAGTACGTAGCGAACCACAAGTTATAACAGTCTTCAAGGCTACACGAGAAATTATGGAGAGAGTAGGATGGATTACATACCTTACATGACTGCAGCAGCCCCATGAAACTGTGGCCATTGAATTTTTGCAAAACTTGTAGAAGAGTTATTCCATGGTAAGAGGTAGGCAAATAACAGTGACAGATGCGTAATTGCCGAGGTATCTGGTCTACTAGTAATTGGACGCATATGGACCCAAAAGTGAAACTTCAAGAGGCCATGAACATCTTTTGAGACGAAGGACAGACACTGATCGTTAAAGGAAAAGGAGTCCAGCTGGAAACTTTGGGAGAACCATGGACAAAATTGGCCAGAGTAGTGTAAAGATACATTACATGCAACGAAATAAAAGATGTGGGAAGACCATGCCACCTCAGATTATTAGCAGTACTAAAAAAGAAATGCGCTGTGAATTTTCCTGCATTTTTAAATTTTTCACTGCATGACGCTACTCAGAGCATAAGGAAATCCTGTCATATAGGGATTGTAGTAAGCCACCACTGTCTAATTCAATTAATAGCTAGTTATATTCTTGCCCAGCAGCAGACTAGCTCAGAATAATTGGTATTCTCAATTGACGGAGGAACAACCTTACCTGCCCCAAAATGAAAAAGAGTCACCAACATAGCAAATGAACCTCAGAAATGTAGACATACCTCTAGATTAAGAAGAATCAGGGGAATGTTGGGAAGCCTTCAGGGTAGGAGTAGCCAACCCATGGAATTACCTAGTTCTGAAGAAGAGAAACCCCTACAACTTGAAGGAGGAGAATATCAAGAAGAAGAGAAACCCCTGCAACTTGAAGGAGGAGAAGATCAGGAAGAAGAAGAAAGTAACCATACCAGTGAAGAAGAAAGGGAGGAAGTAGAACCTTTCGTAACCTCCAGTGCAATCCCACCGTAGAATCCATTACACGAGGATGAATTGGCCCAAATTTTAGCAAATATGAATGAATATATACAACCCCACAGTCTACTCAACCTCTATATTGAGATAGAGCAATTGCAGGAACATTTTGTCATCAGCAAGGACACGTCTGAGGAAATGCATGATGAAGAGGCAGAGGAAGAAACCGCTTAGGAAATGATAGAACAAACTAGGGTTACTTCCCCTGAGGAACATAGCCTGGAGGATTTTATCACTTAAAACATAGAAGCAAGCTTGGGTGAGGGCACTGCCACTGAAGAACAAACCCTAGCCGAGCAACCAAGTACAGAAAAAGGAACAGTTGTTCCTTCCAAGAAGAAGAAGAAGACAAATGAACTTGAGAATTTGTGGAGGGAATGGCAAAAGCTCCAAAAATTAGTAAAACAACTTCGGTAGAGGATTAGGTTTTTAAAAATGGAAAAAACCTCTAAAAGAACCCTAAAAATGGGGGATGCAGCCATCCCAATGGAACCCTAGAATGTAAAGGCCATGGATACTCAATCCAAGCCCATATCCATTCAAGAAGGCAAGGAACAACATGCAACTATTCCAGACGCAGCTACCTCAACCGAAAGTGCACAAGGCTACAACAAAAATGTTTTGTTAGATGACCTTGATATAGAAAAACTCCAAGAGGATCTGGCACAGGATCAGAGGGCTAGAGGAAAGCTTGAAGAAGAGACTGTTCCCAAGAATAAATACCAAGAGTTACAACAACAATTAAAGTAAATCAATGCATCAGAGGCAGAAGCTTTCGATAAATGTTGAAAGGCAGAAGAGAATGTTGAAGAGGTAAGGAATATATTAAAAACAGTCAGGAATCAAACGGATACTCTATATTCTTTATACTGAGATGTTCTAGCATGTAGGTGCCCTGCCAAAAATTATGCTTTGTTTTTATTAGAAAGATATTTTCAGTTAAATGTTAAGGCTGTTAAGGCAGGAAAACCTATAGAATTAAAAATTGTAGATGATTTTATAAGTTGCTACAAACTCTATGGAGTAAAAGTTC
The DNA here is from genome assembly GCA_034641835.2 of Pinus albicaulis. NCBI lineage: Eukaryota > Viridiplantae > Streptophyta > Pinopsida > Pinales > Pinaceae > Pinus > Pinus albicaulis. The sequence continues at coordinate 561,143,164 of CM076570.1, read as the reverse complement.
AGCACCTACTCTGTGAATTTTATTTGCACAATTTTATATTGGAAGAGGAAATGGAGATAAATCCCAGTCCTTTTGTGGGTGATGTCCAATATCAAGCATTCATTTTATTTATTTTTAACCAGTTAAAATGGCTCAAGGCCTATAACACTTTTCAAAGCCAAGAAAATGGGTTAGACCTTTGTGTTAGGGGTGAACTGAGACACCCATTAAAATTGTGGGCTAGGCAGAAAAGCTTAATGACAAAGGAGGGTGTGATCCAATCATTGGGACCCATCCAAAAAGAAATCGTCCTAGATGGGGTAGAATATTTTCTGTCCATCAGAGACCAGGCCATAGTAGCAGCTAAAATCTGATGGAAGATTTCCAATCGGAATATTCAAGACAGAGAGCCATTCAATTACAAAAATTTTGAGTTAGCTGCCAACCGCCTGGTTATATATAGTAACCTCATCTTGAGGGAAGGCCCGTATTGGCTAGGTTGTAGATTTCGAAGCCTTATTATCTGGTATCTTGCAGCAAACTATAAGGAAAAATATGAATTACCTAAAGGGCAGACATGGCATGTTTTTGAAGTTTTAGCTACAAATCATGGTTTTAGACCACTTAATGAAAAACCCTCTCCAGCCTATTCTCTAACTGCTTTACATGTAAATTATGGTTTTCATGAGGACATGAAAAATGGTAAGCAGGGGGGTGTGTTGAGCATTGGAAAAGGTATGCATTTTCCATGCATTTATTTATCTTCTTCCTTTAATCATGACTCCTTTATATTATAGAATGATAATATATTGAACAATTACAATATAATTGAGGAGATTAGTGCTTATTACGAAATTAACTAAAGATTGTCTTTTATTCTATATAGGAACTAGATGAAGTGGGAAGCCACCATTCGGGAGGAAAAGACAAGGCAGGTGTAACTGTTGTCCCTTCAAAAAAAGGCCATATCTAGACAAGAAGATCAATATCAGAGTGAAAAGTCAAAGTAAAGAAAGGAATAGTGCGACATCAGCACAAGAAGACAAAACGATAGCTGGAGATGGAAGATAGAGTGAATCCCTCAAGATCTCTCGATCCTGAGAGATCACTGCTCAAAGTTATCCGTACTTCTTGTTTCATCCACTGGATGTTATAAAAGAAAAATTCTTGTATAAATCACATCATAAGACATATTATGATTATTCATATTTCCTTTTGTACTTACATGATTGTTCATCAACTCTCATTAATTAAAACAGAGTGCAATTTCTTGTAAACTTTGCTACATGATTAATACATAATTCAGTTGTTGTTCCATTATTTTATAACTGGAGTATTTCGATAGTGCTTCACTAGCAGCTAAGGGCTCGGCCCTGGTGGATCCACTTGCTATTTGTCCCTTTACTTTCCAATTCTAGTCGTGCGATGGTTTGCATTAGTTTTCATTTCCTTTAACCGCATTGCTTCACAGTTATCTTGGTTTATAGCTTATTGTTTAATGATTTATGAAATTGGTGTGTTGCATCAATGAATCACGTTGATGTTCCTTTCCACATAAAAAGAGTATTTATTCCATAATTTTTATTGTTATTCTTTGTAGATACAAAGCTTTTCTATTCAAGATTGATGTTCATTTCCATTAGAAAGAATTTGTTGTTCATTTCCAGTAAATATATTTGTTGTTCATTTATGTTAATTAGCTTTACTGTTTATTCCTTTCTTGCAAGAGTTTGGTTTTACTTCAGAGTGTTATTACAAAAAGCTTGCTTAGTCTATTTTCATTAGCAGCATTAGTTATTTAACACAGTTGCCATTTCCATTTAATTTCTTTAGTGTGGAGTGTAAGATCATCAACTGTAAAGGACATTGGCTACTACTGCCTAAGTTCTCAGATCAGAGATCTTGTTTATGCTTGATTTCATTTACATCAGTTGACAAAGGAAACAGTTATTACTACTGCATCCTTGATTAATGATTGCCAAAGTGAATGATTGGATTTTAGAGCTTTAAGTTTCATGTCACTGCAATCAGATTTCATTTTCAAGCATATGTTTACTCTTGTATTTGAAACAGTGTACTGCACATTGGAAAGCATTACTCTTAGATTAAATTTCCGCCTCAGACTGAGTACACTCTTGAGATAAAAAAACGTACCTGGATTGATAATTAATGTAGGATAAATAGGAGTTAAAAAGACACCTTTTATACCTCAACACTCAAGCTCAAAATTCATGCTAAAATCACCTTTATTTGAAAATAACATAACAGAGAATGGAATATTTACAGTTATGTGTATTTCAACAAGATGAATTAAGAAGAGTAGTGATTTAGAATCCCACCATTGACATTTCCTCCTCCACACAACTTCCCATTCATTTCTTGGAGTAAGAATGGGTTGTTCCAATGATATGTTGCTATAAAAAAAGGTCCCTTCCAGATATTCTCAAACTTTCCATGCTTCCCTTTATCTTCAATTCTAGCTTCCCATTTCAGAACCACATCTTGAACTTTCAATTTTTCCTCTTTTGTCTTCCTATCAAAGGTATTTTTTTACTCTATTTTGTGACTACTGATGATTAGTGTACACTTACTCTCTTTTTTCCTGTAGAGCAATGAGCTGATTTTTCCTCCTTTGGATGGCATTTGGTTCTTCTTCCAACCCCTGCAACAACTTCATTAATGGAACTATAGGAGAAGTTGGGAAAATTGCTTCAGTTCCATATACTGGATCATAAGGAGATGTACCTATAGACCTATCAGTAAAAATTCTGTCAGCCCACAAAGAAAAGTTCAAATTCAAATGCCATGACTTTTTTTTTGTTGCAAAACCTTCTTAATGATCTCGACTATGCTTTTATTTGATGATTCAACTAAGCCATTACCTTGAGGGTAATATGTTGTGGAATGACCAAGAGTGATATGATATTGATAAAAAAAACTAATCAATTTTTTAGACTTGAAATCTTGATCATTTTCAGTAATAATCTTCATGGGACAGCCAAACCTTGACAAAATATTGTTTTCCAGAAATTAAATGATGACCGAGTCTATAGCTTGCCTTGTAGGGACCACTTCAATCAACTTGTTGAAGTAATCAATGGATGTAAAAATCTAGAGATGTTGGCATGATGATGTAGGGTGTATGTCACTAATGAAATATTATCCCCATTTCTGGAAAGGAGATTCAACATATATTGGTTTCGGAGGTAAAGGTATTAACTTCTTTTTCCCATAAAAAATTTGTCATTCATGACAGGCAACAATATTTTTTTACATGTATTTGAACATAGAAGGCCAATAATATCCTACAAAGAGTATCTTATTTATTGTAGCCTTCCAATAATGGTGTCCTCCACAATCTGCCTTATGGAATTCATCAATTACCTTCTCAGCCTCTTCTTCCAACAAGCAGTTTAAGCGAATCCCACCGGTATCCCTCCAATATAAATTAATGTTCAGAATACAATACCTTAAAGAACGTAGCTTTAAAAATATGGATTTTGACTTGGTTAATTGAGGAGGATATTTGTGATGTTGCAAGACAAAAATCACATCCCTATACCACTTAGACATTGTGATTTTTTCTTCTACAGGGATCAATTCCTCTTCTTCAACCACTTCTTAAAATTTTGCAATGAAATTAATTTCTAGGAAATCAAAATTTGATTGTGCCATCAGTTTTTCCATCCCTTGACCCTTTACCAACTTGTTGGGATTAATATCCATATCATATTCCAAAAAAGTGGAAAGCCACTTACCTCTTTTGTCATCAGGATGAACTTGAGTCAGTATGTCTTTCACCACAACATTAGGCACAAAAGCTATAATGTGACAATTAAAAATATAAAATCAAAAATATTTAAGTGCCTTCACTAAAACATCTGTCTGTTTCTCCATGATATCGTACTTCAGTTCAGAGTTTTCAAGTATTCTACTAAAGAAAGAAATAAGCTACTCGTTACCTTGTTGCATTTTCTGCAATAATACTCCAACAATTGTATATTCATATGCGAAAGTAAAAACTAGAAAATCTTTAGAAAAATCAGGACTTATTAGAACTGGGGCTTGGGTAAGGCCCTTTTTGACCTCTTCAAAAGATCTTTTTTCCTCTACTATCCATTTAATATCAGAATCCTTTTAAGCATCCTAGTAATATTCTTGACAATTTCTGCAAAATTAGGAATAAATCTCCTAACAAAATTGACCTTCACTATAAAGGATTGAATCTCTTTTCTATTTATTGGCAAGTGTTATGACTCGAAAATCAGATAAGCAAAGATGAAATTATTAAATTTTAGGCAGAAGGGTTTATAAAGCTGAGGAACATTAGAGGATCTGAAAATTTTAAAAAATATCTAAGGTCAAGAGGCAAAAATCAAATTGTGCACCTGAAACACATGAAAAATTTGCCTTGCGAAGATTTTCCTTTGATAGGCATGTTGGTCTACATAGCTTTCCCTCAAAAAGATGCTTGGTCCTGGGAGTGGCGGAAGTCACTTTTCGGGACCACTTGAAACACTTCAGGAAATGATCCTACACTTGAGACCGCCCAAGGACAACCGCCTAAGCCACCTTGGGACATCAAGTGAGCACACAAAGGAATCAAGTGGCACACAATGGAATCAACCCTCTCCCTTGGGTCACCATCCACAAATGTACTAAGAGAGGGAAGAAGAATTTTAATTCACCTATAAATGGCCACTAAGAAATGAGAAATATGAGAGCACATTGTTATGCTGGCCAAATTTCTCATGAGAAATCTAGAAGTGTGCAATCTAGAGCAACAGTAGAGTGAGGATTCGGTTCTTGGCCACCAAAAAACATCAATCCTTTGGAGTAGAGAGGGAAACCTTGTGACATCAAATAAAGGGAAAAAAATGTCCTTTCACTAGGTATTAGAACTCCATGGTTCTAAGGGTCCTTTAGCAAGAGTGTAATGTAGTATCTTTCTTCCTAACAACAAGAAATATGAGGGGACTTTGATTCCACCATTTGACTCTTTGTGAGCTTTTTTTTTAATGTCTAGTTTAGTTGTGTTTTCTCTCCATATATTCATATTATATTCCATGATTTAGTGTGTTTTCTATTTACTAGCATGTGTTCACTAACCTGCTAACCATCTTTTCTGTCTGTGACCATAGCTTGGCGGTAGCGACCACTCCTCCTAAGCACCGGTGGATTGGTACACTTGTTCACCAAAACCACCACTACAGGATTGGTGACTCCACTAGATTTAGTTTTTAGTTCAATGGATGCGCTTGTTGCAAGGACCTTTTCTCTGCTCTGGAGTGTTGCTGGGGCAACTCCCCTTCTTCTCTTCTCTTCTCATTCACCCATAGTGAAAATTCGAAGTTCAAAAGTTCCAAAAATTTCATTTGTAAGAAATTCATGTGTTGTTTTCTCATAAAGACATGGAAATTTACACGAGTTCAGCTCTAACCTGTGCGTAGAGTCGCGCGCCTGTGTGAAAATTTTCTGCATTGAAACTAGAGACCAAAATTTTTGGTGATTTTCTTCACTTTCCCAATTGTAAGTAACTGGAAACCTAGAGAAAACACTACCAACACTGTGTCTGGTGTCCCATTATTGTTTAGAGCTTGCTTTCAGTTGCATTTTAGTATTGCTAGTTTCTAGTTTTAAATTTAAAGTTTATCTTCACAAAAAATCAGATAGTTTAAGTGGGGGAAATTTGGTTGCAATATGAATTAACTTATTTTGTGAAAATAGACACCAAAAACACATAGATAATTAGCTGGAGTAATTGGCTCTAATACACATATGCTTAGCTAGTTTTCATTTTTCCTAGTAAGATCATTAATTTTAGTTTAAATCACCTTTTGGTGACCTTAGGCAAGCATATGAAAGCTCTCTTCTGATAATTTTCCATCTCCCTTTAGTTAATTATTTAGATTAATTAGGAAAATTTGTAAGCAGCCCACTATCCGCACATGATTTTATTATAGCAATGAACAATCAAAACATAGATTGATAGGGGATGTGTAAAATATCACCGGATATCCACATCCTAAAACTGTGTGATTGTTCACTTTTTTCTCACACACTTCGACTCCATAATTGAAGTAAAGACTCCTCAAAACTAACCTAACTGAACTCACTAAATTTCCCCACAAGGCCACAAGAAAAATTATAGTTCAGGTTATGACCATGGGAGTAGGCATCCAATAAGCCTCCATGGTCAGTTTACATCTTCAGAAATAGAAAGTCACTGAATAGGGAGCTTTAAATCCGTTTATATGCTCACGTAAAAGAAAACCCAAGTGCCACAGAGACCCGATTCAGAGGGGGTTAAGCTTAGGCCTAGTGCGTGTAATATTATTTGGGGCTACCTGACCCATCTATACTTAATACTGGTAGCTGATTTACTAAGAGGCTCAAGAGTCGAATGCTCACATGGGATGAAGGTACTTAGTGGCCAAATCTAGGGCATCCTTTCCTATAGGTGGCATTGGAGGCAACACTAGATCCTCTACCCATTACCTTGATTGATTCTTCGGCTCCTGGAATGCGTCACTAGTTATTTTGGGATGTTAGCCCCAACACCCACCAAAAGATATCTTCGGAAGGCCCAGTTACAATTGAGAGTGTGAGGAAGTTTAGGTCTCTAGTATTTTTAGAACCATGCGCAAAAACAACCAAAACTATTTTTTGATTGCTTGATCATATAGAAATAGTTTAAAGGAAAATTAACTTTTGTTTTCGCTTTTTCTTATGTATGTGGTTACCATTTTTTATTCGATAATTCACCTCTCATAGAACAAAATATTTTTTCCAAAACCAGACCTAGTCAACACCATAACAGACCCAACGATACCTCATCGATGTAGAAGTATTTTGGACCTCCCCCCATTACTAGGAGGAGTTCCAAGCCTTTCACTATTTAGGTGTCAAAACAAAACACCGCCACCCTTATTAATTCATCCTTTATCAGGGAATATTTTGCTGAATATTGCTACAAGAAACAATGAAGGAGGCATCCTGAAACATCATCCTTGATCCTAGTTGCAAAATAATCACCTAAACTAGGTGGGGCCCACACAGGTGATTTTTGGTGCAAAGTCTATTTTTAGAATATGTCTATTTTTAGACATGGTGAGCATATTCTATAAGTTGCAGGATGATATTTGTAGATGGTTGGTCAAATGTGAAAAATAGATGAAATTCTATTTTTAGAATATTGGGCGAAGTCTATTTATAGAGCGTTGATCTAAAAATAGATGCATGCCGATTATTATTAGCTCTTAATAATAATTAGACTTTAAACATCAACTTATTCCCTTGGAGCAATTCAGTTCAGTGCACAGATGTGGCACATTAGCTGACAGAAGGAATTACGCAATTCCTAAGGTTTTATTGGAGCTAATGCATGGAGGACTTAGTTAAAACTCAAGTGGCAGAGTTATGACACAGTTGGAAGAAGTAGTTATGGAGTTGTATTCAATTTAACTCAGTTAGACTCAGTTGAGCTAGTTGTATCTAGTCTGACTGATTGATACAGTAGTGAGAGTAGAGTGAATTAATTAGTTAATTAATTCACAAATAATAACTCATTAATCAACTGAACAATACAACAGTTAAATACAGTGCATGGCAGTTTCAGTGGAGACCAGTGGAGAGATAGGTGAAAGGGCAAGATAGACTATTTGTTGTGACTACTAGTGATGCATGGATTGCATCTACATATAAATTAGAGATGAAAATGATAATAACGCAGTCAATGAGAGTGGGATCACATTGAATTGGTCTTTGTAATCAGCTTGGATTGCGAAGTGGAGGCAGACTATCAGGAGGCAGAAATCAGTGCATGGATTTGCAGGTTTCTTCATGATAGTGTATGACGATTGTAATGTACTAAGAGCTTGTGATAAGATTTGTATGCTTGTATGATATTTTCATATGATCTCCATGTTACATAATATATAGTTTGGGTTTTCAGCTTCAGGCTTTCCCGTTAAACAATTGTGTTATGTGTGTTTTTATTGCTTCATGTGTTTTGCAATTGTTGATTAAATTTCTGCAAGAATTATAGTGGAAGGATTCTGTATTTAGAAATAAGATAAATATTGTTAGATCAGGAGAGTTTCGATATATACATGCATATTGTATATAATTTTCTACATGGTATCGAAGTTGTGTTATATATTTTCTACATGGAATGAGAGCAAGAATCTTTGGGCACGCGAGTTTGCAGAGAGTATATGTATTTTTTGGTGAAATATTTTCATAAATAAATAGCATATTTGGATTCCTTGTGAAAAAAATACCCAAATTGAAAAAAAAAATTGGTCGAATCAGAGTTCGGATGAGGTAGATATCGTCGATTTAAATTCAGCTCTTTTGTTAGAAAAGTTTGCGACGGTGGGACAATTACAATGTGCGCGAGTTGGAAAAGTAAAGGTGTTCCTTAGAATCAAAGCCATGGAGCAAGCCAAGAAGGTTGGGATTCGTGTGAAGAATCTCTATAGAATTGAAGTAGATGGGATTTCTACGTAGCTTCCTACTGTTGGGAAGTGCAAGAAAGACATGCAATTAAAGCTCGAGAGGGAGCAGTATTTGCATGCAGGTAAGAGTGAACCTTGGGATATGGAGTAGCCATAAGATGAGGATCATGGAGTGTGAGAAACCACTCATGTAGAGAAATTTCGTGCCAGATGGGCAGAGGGAGTGCATGCGACTATACCACTAGGTGAGAGGTGGGGCGACATGCATGGGTAATCCCAAGAGGAGATTTCTGGGTAGGATTCAGTAAGATGGTGTATTGAACCTGGCTACGAGGAGCCCAAAGAGTAGTAGTAGCATGATAAGTTGGATTGATGCAAGTAGATCAAAGTGACATTGTCGGATACGGGAGCGTAGTTCAGAGTTGACAGCAAGTGCAGAGTGCATGGGTGCAGAGTTCAACAACGCAGTGATTCCTGAAGACATGTGCAGTAATTAAGAAGAAGTCGAAGACTTTGATGACATATGCATTATACTGATTGAGTTTTTTGGATCCTTTCAGTTTTGGAAGTGTTGCAGCAAGAGTTGAAGAGAAGATGCATGGAGTTGCAGGGCGCTTGCAAAGGTTGCAGGGCAAATGCATGGAGTTTCATGTCACATGCAAAGATAGTACTTTCTTGTTGAGAGGAAGCGTTGAATATTGCAACAAGAAACAGTGAAGGAGGCATCCTGAAAAATCATCCTTGATCCTAGTTGGAAAATAATCACCTAAACTAGGTGGGGCCCATAAAGGTGATTTTTGGCGCAAAGTATATTTTTAGACTATGTCTATTTTTAGACATGGTGAGAATATTCTATAAGTTGCAGGATGCTATTTGTAGATGGTTGGTCAAATGTGAAAAATAGATGAAATTATATTTTTAGAATATTGGGCGAAGTCTATTTATAGAGCACTGATCTAAAAATAGATGCATGTCGATTATTATTAGCTCTTAAAAATAATCAGACTCTAAACAACAACTTATTCTCTTGGAGCACTTCAGTTCAGTGCACAGATGTGGCACATTAGCTGACAGAAGGAATTACACAATTCCTAAGGGTTTACTAGAGCTAATGCATGGAGGACTCAGTTAGAACTCAAGTGGGAGAGTTATGACACAGTTGGAAGAAGTAGTTATGGAGTTGTATTTAGTTTAACTCAGTTAGACTCAGTTGAGCTAGTTGTATCTAGTCTAACTAATTGATACACTAGTGAGAGTGGAGTGAATTAATTAGTTAATTAATTCAAAAATATAACTCATTAATCAACTAAACAATACAACAGTTAACTACAGTGCATGGAAGTTTTAGTGGATACCAGTGGAGAGATAGGTGAAAGGGCAAGATAAACTATCTGTTGTGACTACTAGTGATGCATGGATTGCATATACATATACAGTGGAGATGCCAATGATAATAACACAGTCAATGAGAGTGGGATTACATTGAATTGGTCTTTGTAATAAGCTTGGATTGCACAGTGGAGGCAGGCAATCAGGAGGCAGAAATTAGTGCACGGATTTGCAGATTTCTTCCTGATAGTGTATGACAATTGTACTGTACTATGAGCTTGTAATAAGCTTTGTATGCGTGTATGATATTTTCATATGATCTCCATGTTAAATAATATATAGTTTGGGTTTTCAGCTTCAGGATTTCTCGTTAAACAATTGTGTTATGTGTGTTTTTATTGCTTCATGTGTTTTGCAATTGTTGATTAAATTTCTGCAAGAATTATAGTGGAAGGATTCTGTATTTAGCAAGAAGATAAATATTGTTAGATCAGGAGAGTCCAGATATATACATGAAAATTGCATATAATTTTATACATATTTATTTGGGAACCCCCAAGCGCCACCCAACGCCACACTACTGGAAACCACCACGGGATCACCACATACCACTCCTCCTAGAACCCCTAAGGGGCAGAGGAGTGCTACCCATCAGGGGAGCCAAGTGAACACACAACCGGGTACATCACAGATAAACCCCATATCTAACTAGAACCCTGTGTTTTCATAGTCTGCAATGGCACCCTACCTCAGTCACCATTCTTAGCATCGTTGAAATTACCCGATCTAAACAAGCTAATGAATGACCCTATTTCACACAACCCTACATGGCCCCCCATGCCCATAAAGCTCCGTTTGGAAATTCCAAAATTCAAAGGGAAGCAAGCAGAAGACCCAGGAAATCATATAATGAATTTCCACTTGTGTTTTTTTCCGAACAACATCATTGATGATACTATTCGACTGAGACTATTTCAGCGCACCTTAACTGGACTAGATGCGAAATGGTATGTGGAGCAACCTTCTGCTACACATGGAACCTTTAGCTCCCTAGCTATTGTGTTCCTCATGTATTTTCAGTTACCCATCCACCATGATTCCAGGATGGAATTACTGACACATTTTAGAAAGACACCAACCGTCCATATCTCAGACCATCTCCATGAATGGTGACGATGTCACATTTTGTGCAAAGCCAAAATCGAAGATCGAGTTCTGGTGGACCTATTCTTGAAAACTCTCACTGTAGAGATTTAAAAATATGTAGCAACTTAAAATCCTACATCTGAAGAGGATGCCATCAGTAAAACCAAGCAGCTTGAGATGATTTACACATGGTCAAGATACATTAATAACATCTTTCCTAACGCCCTGCATTTGCAAACTTATAAACAATTTCCAGGTGCGTCAAACACTGTAGATGGAATGATTAGGTCACTCACCCAAAATCACCTAGGTAGCAGTAGTCAGTACCCAGATTATGCGTATGATCCTAGCTAGAACATCCAGCAAACCGACTACCAAATTCATCATGCACTTTGTAGAAAATGACCAATAGGGTGCGGTCATACCATCATTAGCAAGGAGGACCATACCCTACGACTTAGGGCACCCAATACATAGCTAGAAATGTTGAGGGAAGAGCTCCCCCCCAGCAGCCATTCACAAACTAGGGATATGGACTCTAATATTCCCAATCCCCAACACAAAACCCACCCATGTAGAATAATGCACAGGTGAAATTTGTGAAACCTTCCCAGGCATAACCGTGCCAATCATATAATCATGAGAATCCTATCTATCCTCCTAAAATGGCAAGGAAAAAATAAAAAAACAAAAAAAAGGAAAATCCTTGACAGGGGGGAAATAATCAACAATTCCCTCACCAATCTCATGATGGAGGTAACTCCAACCAAAATCAAAACCAAGAGCCAAATAAATCCCAAGCACAGAACAAGAGGGTGAATCTTTGAACCAACCACTCTTGCGTAATCTGTGGTGAATATGGCCATTACACTCACCACTGTCCCAATCTCCCCAAACTAAAGAAGCTTCAGGGTAACCAAGTACAAGGGGGACCCTCACAGTAGAAAAATTTCATGTAGGAGCCCTTCCCCCACCAAGGAAAATTAGCACCCAACAATTCCAGAAAAAACAACCACGAAATCTACATGATTGGCGAAATGTTTTTTGAGACACGGAACCGAAATTACGATACCCCACCAGACACCAATTCGTCATGGGCTAGCACAAGTGCATCAACAACACCGTTGAATATATCGAAGATACTTATTGAACCCTTGCCAAAGATGGCTAAGGGGCTAACTAGGCATGGAGGAAACCACTCCAAAGCGACCCATAACTATAGCATTGTGGAAAATTTAGCCCAATATCCTGCCTCCATGTCAGATTTGGAGGTATTACAATCATGCAAAGCAAAGGAAATCCTTTCTTTCTACGTTAGGTGCTATTGACCCTACCGATTCACACCAAATGGATTTCAATTTAGATAAAGCTACTGCTACGCTTCCTTCATTGGTCGCCTTCCAAATACTGGTGTCAGTCCAAAACATCACTATCCACCACTGTATCATTGATGAGGGCACATCCACATGCATCATGTCAAATAATGTCTAGAATAAGTTAGGGTCTTCCGAACTAAATCCATTAGACATCACACTCAGAGCATACGGCGTGTGCCCATCTGCTCTAGTCGGTCTCTACCAAAATGTCCCAATCTGCATGGCCAGAAAGACGACCCTTATAGGAATTGAAGTCTTGGATGTTCAATTGGATTACAATATAATCCTTGGGTGGAGTTATATGTACGCCATGTCTGTTATAGCCTCCTCTATCTTTAGAACCATGATGTTCCCCCATGAGGACTGCATCAATAATGTCGATCAATTAACATACCATGACAAGTGATCCATAATGAATGTCGATTTCATCTTACCCTATGTAGACAAATCTATTGAGATGCTTACACCGTACCAAGAATATGGCCTCGGCCAATTCAAATCATCATCTATCCTCAGGTCATTCCTAGGATATCCCCCTATCATACTAAAATCATCATCTAATATCACAGAGGATCTGGTATGCATGCTTTCTACACCAAGCACCAAAGCCAACTAGGAGATGGAGTCGAGAAATAACGACACTAAGACCTTAGCCACAACAGCCTCTCTAGCCTACATCACCTCCCAAACTCCTTTCCTCTACCCTCCGTCTATTTTTGTGTCACAAAAAGTCTTGGCAGCAGTGGTGCTGCCAAACTTATCTTTTGTAATACCAATTTGGTACTTTCTCCCACCTACCACAATGGGAGTCACAAATTTCACCTCTACAGGGTTAATCCACCTCACTCCTAAGGAGGCCCCACCTGCTAAGGATACTGTCACAACCATCCCATCTAAGGAGATTTTGGTCACAAAACTAACTGTTACGACCAAGAAAACCAATAAAAAGGGGAAGAACGTAAAAAATCCCACCATACAATGGGAATTACAACCTTGTGCCATATGTGACATATTAGGCCACCCTACCCACATCTGCTTAGAGCTAGATGAACTAAAAATGCTCCTTAGCTCTAAGGTAAATATCACGACAACAAGTTCCCATAGAAAGGAACTAGCCACCAAAAATCAAGGCAAGGTATTTCATACCAACCACGCATGCGCTATTTGTAGCAATTATGGGCATTACACCCACCATTGCCTAGAAATACAACGATACAAGGATGCCTTACATGCCATCGAGCAATCCTATCAATAGGATACCTCCATCTAATCAACTAGAGAAGAAAGTCTCGTCACTTTATATCTATAAGAGGCATGACAGTCACCAAAAAGACTCTTGTTCATCCTCCCTCCTCCTATCATACACTTTGCACTTTGCGATGAACGTGACCATTTCATCAATGAATGCGCAGCCCTGTAACTCATCTGAAGGTGGTATCCAGTTCAACGAGTATACTATGTTGGCTTGTGAGAAACCTAATTTTCATGTCCAATATGTTCTGGAAATAACACTTTAGAATAGTGCCATTACATCCCTTGGTTTAGCTTAGTGCTAACTAGTTTACGCATGGCCATAGTACGCCTCTCCCTAGAAGACAAATCTGATACAAAATTCATGGACATCTCAGCAACACAGGAGCATGTGACAAGTAGATACATCCTCTTCCTATTAGCTGAAAAGTGACTAGTTGTGGAACCCTTAGTTACCCCCACCCGCCCTCCATGGAGAAGACCAACATGTGCATTACGTAACACATGCAACCATGTGGTCGCTACATGCACAGACCTAGAAGTGCTACGCCACTGGTACCCGATTATATCACCAAATTAATAGGAGAGGAACATCCAAGAATGACATTCTTCTCTAGTATGTCAAGGCAAACATCATGATCAGCTTTGTACTTATATCCCTCAGGTGCACCCACTAATCGACATCATTCATACATTAGAAATGCACCGTCGGGATATCATCAATATAGAGCTTAGATAACGTAATGGAAGGTAGATTCCCCCCAGGAAACCTACACCATTTCTACACTAACACGCCAAACAAGATAAAAAGGCACATCAACCTAGCATGACCTATGTTAAGCCTAGGCCAACATGTGGACTATGCGGCAGAATCGGCCACCAGATCAATCAATGTAAATAATTGAAGCACCTCACAAAAAAATTTCGCATGGTATCTTCCCTCTCTCAAAGGCATCTCTCTAACCAAAAGAAAATCACACACTGCTACTACCAGATCTGCTAACATTTTCACCAAAATTTGAAATGTGAGCACCTCCTAAAGCTTCGAGTAGCGAGAGAAACATTAAGTCTACACTCCTCAAAAAATTTAGACATGCCCAAGCCAAAAACTTGGAAATGGAAGTAGGTGACCCTCTCCGCTATGCCTGATCCCTTCTGAGCGTCCACTTTAGGGACAAAGAGTATTTTTGGTTACCACACAATCTATTTAGTTGGTACAGTGGTACCGTGCACCATTTTCACCATCCATAACCACGAACTAGAGGCATGCCCATTGATGGAAACATTCAGCCACCTCTGCACCAGGCACAACTTCCAAATCCTAGAAAGTGCTTAGCCTAGTGAGGAATCTAGCCTTGGACCCATGTAGGCTCCCATGATGGAAATTCCTCCCCCACCAAACGTCGACGACATGATACACCATATACGATTCATATCATCATGTATCAGAACCATGACTCGGGCTGTCTGCTCATGAGTCATAGCCGATGTTGAGTTAGCTACAACTACGAGAATAGCTATACCAATGAAGGTGCTAACCCAATCCGTATGCACACTACCGATCGTGTTCGATTCCACCACATCGACGATGGAATATTTTTCATGTCTTTCAACCAGATCCATTAGGACTGAACCTCTTCCTCATGACCTTGCGCAAACTCGATCCCCCTTAGGATCCTTATTCCACTCATATGAGGATATCCTTGAGGAAATGATAGAGATAGATTATTTGTGGGATGCAATGCATCACCACTCATTTTTTCTTCCTAAAAATACATTCATCCCTAACAAGATAAGAAACCAAGAGATTTATGTGATTGAATCAATATACTTCCTTCCATCAGGGAAAATTGATTGGTTCAAGAACCCCATTCTGGCACCCAATGCATTTGAAGAAGGGAACATGTCAAACATTTCCCCTACCATGAAAGTGAATATCTCTCGAAATCCTGAAAAAGTCGAAGAAATCTCACTAGGGGCAGCATGTTCAGCAGAAGAGATAACCTCTTACACCCAGTTGTTGCAATAGTATCGAGATATCTTCATGTGGGACTACTCAGAAATGCCTAGGATTAGTCCCACTATTATAGAGAACCATATTAACACCTGGCCTAATGTACTACCAATACGCTAAAAACAGTGTCAACTGCACCCATCCAAGGAAGAAGCAATAAAGCGAGAAATTGACAAGCTTGACAAAGCCAGGTTTATCTTCCCCATCGCTTACACATCTTAGGTTTCCAAACCTATTCCTATCATGAAAAAATAGGGCACCATACGCATTTTCATCGATTTTCATGATTTGAACAAAGAGTGTCCCAAGGAAAATTACCCTAGCCCATTCATCGACCAAGTCATCGAGGCTTTTGTAGGTCACGATGCCTTCGCTTTCATGGATGGCTTCTCTAGGTACAATCAAATCCAAATCCACAACACCAACCGGTACAAGACTGCGTTTGCTACCCCCTAGGGCACATTCGCATACCAGGTAATGCCATTTTTCCTAAAGAACATTGGAGCCACCTTCCAGTGGGCCATGAATTATATCTTTCATGACATAACACACCTTATCCTTGCCTACTTGGATTATGTCACCGTCCGATCCAAGAAGTGATCATACCACCTCGAGGATCTGCGACTAGGATTCCAATGATGCTGACAATACAACCTATGTTTGAACCCCCTCAAGTGTGTATTCTAAGCCACAGAAGGATTAATTATAGATTTTATTGTGTCCTAGCAAGGAATTAAAATGGACCCCCTAAAGGTCCAAGCTATCAAAGAGGTACCTCCACCTTGAACCCTCAAGCAACTACAAATCTTGCAAGGAAAGGCCAACTTTCTGAGATGTTTTGTCCCAGATTATGCCACTTGCGCTCAAGGATTCTTGCATCTCCTTCATCAGGACATCCCTTTCAAATGTGACGATCAAGACCGACAATCATTTGATGCGCTAAAAGACACATTGTGCTCAGCACCACTGATTAGTCCCCCAAACTACAACAAATACTACACACACACACACACACACACACACACACACATATATATAGATTAGCATCTGAGACTGATTTGGCTAGAGTATTGATCTAGGAGGGCCTATTTATGAAGGAGCACATAATTTATTACGTTAGAAAAATCTTATCAGGCCCTACATTAAGATATTTACCTGAAGAAAATACTGGCCTAACATTAATTCACCTAGTCCAAAACCTTCGCCACTACATCATCTTAAGGACCACAACAATCATCGGAGATATTAACCCCATAAAATATCTTCTCACACTTTGTTTAATGAACCACAAGTACACCCACTAGATATTCATTCTGCAAGAATATGACTTACTATTTCACTCCCCGAAAATAAAGAAGGCGTTAATCTTAGTTGAGTTCATTACGGACCTCCCAAGTCATACCAAAGGGTCACCAGTCAATGATTCGCTACCACATGAACATCTCTTACTCATAGTGACTAGCGACCCTTGGTACGATGATATTCTCCTCTTTTTACAAACACACAATTTCAAACCCTAGCTCACTCATGATGACAATCGACGCATTTGCCACCAAGCCCCCCGATACCTCCTGATGGGAGATTTCTTATACCAACGGGGCATCCACACCATATTACATCGATGCCTCACCCACAACCACGCTGAGTAAGCCCTTAATGATTGCCATAGTGGGGCTTGTGGTGGCCACCTCTTCAGAATGGCCACCGCCCAAAACATTCTACGTGCATGTTATTTTTTTCCCAATTTATTTCGCGATTTCATTTCAGCAGTCAAGAGGTGCGAGCGATGTCAACGCTTTGTTCACAAGGGAAGAGCCCCTCCCACTCACCCACACCCCATCATCGTCGCTAGTACTTTCTGCAAATGGGGAATCAACTTCATGAATTTCAACCCAACACCATCGGGCAATCATAAATACATTATTGCAGCCATGAATTATTTCACCAAGTGGGCAGAAGCTATGCCCACATATGAAAACACCACAGAAACCACTGCACGATTTATGTTTAACCATGTCATTGCCCGATTCGGTGTTCCTGAGGAGTTAGTCTCTGACAATGGAAAACATTTTGAAAACAAAATTTTCAGGTAGCTATCTCACCACCTCAGATTCACACATGAAATGCATCACCATACTACCCCTAATCCAACATACAGGTAGAAGCTGTGAACAAAGTCCTCAAAATGATGTTACAATGCATGGTGAATAACCACAAAACAACTGGAATCGCATGATTTTCTCCACCATGTGGGCATACCACACTTCAGTGAAAACATTAACAGGGTTCACACTCTCCCACTTGGTGTACGGGGTCAAAGTCATGATTCCCATAGAATGCAAGATCCCGAATTTACACGCTACCATCAAAATCCTCGATGAAACCCAACCTCTAGAGAAATGCTTAGTACAACTAGATTTCATTGACAAAAATTAATGACAGTCGCTCCAACACAATGAGGCCCATAAAAAGTGGCTGAAAGAAACATTCGATCGCAACATCACCCCTCTATCATTTACGGAGGGAGAGTTAGTCCTTCGCTACGATGTCGAAAAAGAATCCCTAGGGCCAGGAAAGTTTGAAGCCTTGTGGAAAGGACCCTACATCATAAAAAAATGTCTCCTAAAGGGGGCATACATCTTGATATATCCTGACAAAACATGCCTGAGAAACCCCATCAACAGTCTTTACCTCAAGAAATTCTACTCATAAGGGCCAAGACGGATCAACCCTAGAATTAACGTACACACACAAAAAAATTATTTTTGATCAGAGACTTGTCACCAAAATTTCTTTAGTGTCACAAATGGATTTTCAGCCCAACCATTACTTTGGATTCGCTGATGGAGCATTGCGATGGTCTCAAAATTTAGTAGCAGCCTCCTAGGTCATCTACTATTGTTACCGATCACCATTCTTCACCAATGGAGTATGCATCGAATCGGTGAAAAAATCAGGCAAAATATGACGCCGTCATTGAGCTCATGTGAGACACCTTCAATCAAGGCATTCACCACTTTCATATCTACCTAGATTCCCTATTAGTGGTTTTGCAGTTAAATCAATAGTTTGACGTACGAGATTCACATCGGTTTAGAAAATATTTCCGTGCAAAAATATTAAGTCGTCAATTTGATCACATTACATTCCCACATGTGCCAAGAAATCAAAACCAGAAAATAGATCGCATAGCTAACCATATCCTAAATTGGAATGCATCTTGAATAAACCATCATACATAAAAAAAAACAGAAAGCATAAAAAACATAGATAACCATTGACAATACATAGCATCCATAAAAAACATAAATAGTGGACACACACCATATAGAGCCGCAAAAAATATCTCTCATATATATATCAAGAAATGTATGTCTGAGTACAAATGATGAGTCATGTATCTAACCATAAGTCAGCTAATAATACATATAAACAATTCGAAAAAAATAAGGGAAGCATCCTCATAATGGGTGCTTTCCCTGTGTAAAAAAAGTCGATAGGGCTGTATCTCTCCAGGTTGGGCACCTGGACCCATGGCTACTCCAGGTACTAGTACTAGGGCAGCTGTCAAAACCGAATCTGCCACGCGGCGCAGAGTCAAACGATAGCCCCTATCTCGGGTCATCAATGTCTCTATCCATATATCATCGAGGTCATCAACAAACCCATGGGTAGGCATACCCCATGTTAGACAATCCACATGGCTCCATGCATCCTCCAAGTCAGCAGCCCAAACCTCTAGAGCATCCATCTGCTCTGTTATCCCTTCCATGCTAGCCTCCGCGCCTTGGCATGAGAAATCATTGCAACACACTCTATAGTAGTCAAATTGCTACCCTCTCTAGATGGACTAGCCCCATGATGAGGAGCTCCACCTTGCGGCTACTCCAGACCTCCTCCCTACCCCCCGATTGGGAGCAGAGCCCCTCAAACTAGCCGTGGTGGATGATGTCCTACCAATCAAGCAATAGGTTGCCCAACCTCACCAACATCTACAAGAGTAACAAAAACTATGTTAGTGTCATCACAATACACATATAAAACATAAATACTCAACAAATGCAGATTAAAACACAAATTCATACCTAATGTTCCCCATGCATATCTAGAAGGAAGACCCATGTCTTGGTCTCCTTGGAATTCCATCCCAACGTATAGGCAGGGGAGGAACATCTAAGGGTTGGCCTCAAACCAAGCCTTGGTAGTAACATTCCAGTAACGCCCTACCCGACCTCCCCCACCACGAGGCATAACAGGAGCCCACCTCCTCATGCGAGGGTCTCGAGGACCCCCCGCAAGCACATCCATCACAAGTCGAAGAAACACAACCCTCTTGTACATGATTTTTGCATTAGCAAATAACTTAGATCCATCACAGACCTTCGATAGCTGAGCCACCATCCTGTGATAGCAGTGACAAGAAAAATCAAATAAATTTCTGGCCCTCAGCTGTTACAAGACACCTACATGTGGCCCAGACGCCCTGTGTGGCAACCAAGACCCCGTCAGTAACACAATCATGGCCAGAGCACATTACTAGGCCAAATCAGTTACTGAATCAATCAAAACGCATGATCCGTTAGAGGCACCCCGCCACAATGAATATGAGAAAATCGTTCGAGCTCAACCCTCCTTGGAGGAAGCGAGTATGGAAGCACCTCACCATGAGGCAGTAATCTTGTGATGAAACATATATCCATCTCAAGATGGATAGTCAAATCGCGCCCCCTCAGCACCATAACTCTACGTCGCCTGTTCCAACAGCGGACCAGGTAACGTAGTAGTCGATCCTACAATTGTAGGAGTTCATTCTCAAGAAACTTGAGAAGAACCCACTGTGCCAGATAATGGTGGGTGTTTGCATCTCCTAGCACAGCTACCTGGAGGTCAGGCGAGTCCCTCTTCCTCCACAACATCCTTTCATCAAACAGACACACATCAATGACATCAAAAAACACCAAAAATTGAAGAAATTCACAAAAAAATTCAAAAACATCTTTGTCCTTTTAGCGCACCTCTTTATCAAACAGGTGAGATGACCGTGTGCTTATTTCTCAGATAGGTGCCAAGGTTGCACACACAAAGCTCTGACAGG
Source organism: Pinus albicaulis (assembly GCA_034641835.2). Classification (NCBI taxonomy): domain Eukaryota; kingdom Viridiplantae; phylum Streptophyta; class Pinopsida; order Pinales; family Pinaceae; genus Pinus; species Pinus albicaulis. The sequence goes on along the minus strand of CM076570.1, from coordinate 561,122,515 downwards.
TGTGAAATTTGCGCGCAAAACCTCATTTTTGCATGCAAATTTCACACATGTACCTTGATCGCCTACGCGATCAAGGTAAAAGCTTGCCTGGGTTCCGTACAAACCCAATTTTTACAAACCCTGACCCAGTCATGATGAAAAAATTAAAATGTAGGATGTTATGGGGCCTACCTAGCTCTAGTAGTGCGAGTCCAGGGTGCACAGGTTGACCGCAATAGCAAGAAAATCTCCACAAGAATCTTTGACCTCTCAAAACTCTCAAACACTCAAATGTCGCAAAAGAGCTAAAATGATCCATATTGGCCTATATGTCACCTTTTTTGGAATGTTTGGATGACCATAAAGAGAGCTCAGAGGGACCAATTACATAACCAAAAGAAACACAGTGATCAACACCTCATAACGCCCAAAGGAGGCTCCACACATTCACACCTCTGAAAAAAATAATTTTTTAGTGCTGACACATATGCCCTTTCTTATCTTCTAATAATTCAATCACATGTCTTCAATAATATTTGAATGAGAAGATGCTTTCACTGGGGGTATTTTGTTGCAGGTATTGTAGAAACCATCTGTTGTGGACAATTTTGTCACCCCCTAGAGATAGTCTAGAGTTGCCATAGACCAGTGCCTAGGACATCTTAATATAGCAAGGAGTCCTTCATATAGTTTGGATTGTCAGTCCAAGAGCTCACTTACTATCTCTTGTTTGAACAAGGAAATAAGTTTTGAATGTGACCAAACTCTCTCAGAAGCTGACACAAAGATAAGAATAGTGTAGGGACATCATGTAAAACTCCAATACAAAGGCATTAGACAGTTAAGAGACAGCTTGCTGTAAAGAGGGCCAGTTCAAATAATATATCACAGAAATCAAATATCAGGAAGTGAGTGCAGTGAGGAAACATAGAGAAGATATTAGTTAACATGAGACTGATACCCAGATACACAACAGAACCACATCAGGGCATATTAATTTATGAATCCTTATATGACAATGGCGTTTTAAAAGCACCCTCCTCAAGTAACTAATATAGCAGAAAATATGGAAGAGATGAACATGGAACAGTATATCATGACTAGGCCTATTTAAAGCGCTTGACTAATTCCAGAAAGGGCATCAACAAGGATGAATCCTTACTGCAAAATAGTGAGCCACTCACATTCTAGAACATGATACAAGAAGATAAATATCATGAAAGGAAATATTGTATTAACACATAAGAGAAATTACATACTGTGAGATACCAAAGACCAGAATCCTCAATACAGTTATAACTCCTCCTCACTGAGACCCTACGGGCTCTGAACCTTCATATAGAAATATTACAGAATGTATACAAGAGCCTTTTCACTGCACAGTTTGCTGAAAGAAATCTGGAACCCTTACAATGTCTTTCTTTTCAGCTTTTATAGAAGGGATAGAGAATTCTAGAGGAGGAGGTAGATGAAGCACATTTAATGACTCAATTTGAATAAAATGGCAGAAAGCATTCGCGCCCACTCTATAAATGACTAACTATAAATGACTGTACTTTACAATCTGTCTCTAGAAATAAATGCTGGGAGATGAAAATCTCCTTATAAACATGACACAAATAATAAAATATACATCGTTCTGCCTCTTACTGAAAGAGGGAAAATCTGCTGCCGTAAGAACCCTGAGATAGTCTGTAATTATGTACTGTACTCCGACCTTTAGCTCTGAATTTAAATCTTGGACCTTTAATGCAGGGCGAAGCCCCCCTTGATTTTCTCTGGAGGGTTATGAAGATTCATATCTTTGTTCTCTTTAATGATGGTCACTTCTCACACCTACCCTCGGCTTCTTCTTTAAATTTCACCAGCAGAATGTCGTCCTTTAACATGCTTTTTAACTTCTGCAATGGAGGCGATAAATTATGAGGCTTCATTATCGTCTTAAAACCTGCAAAACCCACAAAACATTAGGGAAACAAAACTCGGAGGAAAAGAGCATGCAGGTGGAGTTGATAATGACGTCGTGGACACGAACAGATGGTAGGAACACAAAGGATGGCGGAGAGAATACAATGAGGGCTTTGACAAATAGACGAAATGCGGATTTTATATGTAACACAGTTTGGAGGTGGTGACTGAAGAATGAAGAATGTAAATAAAAAGACATATGAGCATGCATATATATATATATATATATATGGCGGGGAGGAATATTACGAGTGCGCGAGACGGAGACACGTGGACGTACGGGGGACAGGTGGAGGGTTGGCGTGGCAGCGGAGTCAACAGACAAGGTGACTGGATTTCTGGCCGTCATATCTTGGAAGGAAAATCAACGGTTAGGAGGCGACAGACACAGTGTGGTGGTGGGCCAAGGGACACGGCGGGCACGGGTTAAAGCTCGTGCAGACCCGGAGATTTATAGCCATTGGATCGGGCCTACAAGATCGGACGGCGGATGATGATTCTGCTGCGCATCTATTGACTAAAGGTTAACGCGCGGGGGAAAAGCGGTTTCCTGCCCGTACTAAGGACACGCGGCGTATGATCTATGGAATCGCCGGTCCAAAGGGTAATACCGCCGGCTCGGTGGAAGCGGTGTGGGACAATACCGCCGGTTTCTGCAGTGAGATATGGACGCGGGGGCCACCATATAAAAATATCTCCGCTCCGTCGATTTAATTCAATCGGACGGTTACTATTGCGCCCGAACATAAAACAATGAGCCCCTTTTCCTTTTAGCTTGTGGTCCTCGGGCTCGGGTCTTATGATAGCCAAAGCACGGGGGGCTAAGGTCTTGGGACTGGGCCCGATACATTTAAATTATGCATTTTTAACCTTTGTAGAGCGGATTTTTTGGGAGGAAATGGTAATATCAGACAGGAGCATGAAGTTTTAGGTCACGGTAGAGCTCTGAATTGGGTTCAAATGAGGCAGCAGACCAAAATTCATAGGCAGGGGGTAAATATATACAACATCGGCTCCATCTGGGGACAGCATGGTCATCCTCAGACATGTCGAGAACACGCAGACCTCGGACCCTCGTGTATGTGAATTTTATCCTATAATCCCTTTGCATTTTCTTCAAGACTCGTCGGCTTATTTACATTATTCAAAGAATGATGAAACAAAAAGAAAACTAATGTAAAATATAATACACCAGGCTGTCTTGGCCTCCTGGGTCTCATACTTTTCTTTGCCGGTGTCCATTAGTTGCATTATTCTTTAGTTGTACCCCTCCATGTTTCCCTATTTTAGTCTGCAATTTGCCTCCAGCTATGCTTTCACATTTTGTTTTTGTTTTTTCATTGCCAAACTTTCTTTGCTTTCTTGCTGCTATCTGCTGTTTCTGAGGCACCTTCATCATCAGTTTTCTGATGCTGTCAATTCCTATGCCCAGCCTTTCTTTTATCTAAAACTGACTTTTCTCACTGCTGTCTTCATCCTGGGCAGCTTTGATTTTTGCACTTTCCACTGCATCTTCAATATGGCTCTCGAAAGCCTGATCACCTTCTTGTATTTTGAAAGGCAGTGGGATCTCTTTTTTTTGTTCCACAATAGCAGCTTCAAAAAATCTTCCTTCTGCTGGCAACACGCTGCTAGAAAAGACCCTTGATCCTTCTTCAAATATTTGCAAGAAATGCACATAAGGACCATGAGATGATACCTGATTAAGAATATCTGGCAGGGAGGCTTTAACCAGGATTTCTTCTTCTTCCACTGGATGGAGAAGGAAATTCTCTTGAGAAATGGTGGCTTCTTGGTTTTCTTCCTTTTCTGAACTGGGGGACTCATCATATATTGGAGCTGAGTCCTTTTGGAACTCTGGTATATTCTGCTCTGCTGTGCTGAGCTCCATGAAAAGATCTATGTATTCTTGAACAGGGGCTTGTACCTTTGCTTCCTCTTTTTCAAGAGAAGGCTCATTATTTTCATCTTTCTCAAGAGCTTCTTCTTTGCTCTCCTCCTCTTCTGAAAAGAAAGACTGCTGATCTCCGCTCTCATGACACTCATCACTGATGATTTCATAACTTTCCCCATCAGTGTCATAGATAGGCTGGCTGGGTTCACTGCTTCTCTGGAGACAATCATCATCAAATAAATCATAACTAGGAAAGTCGCAGTCATAAGAAATGTCACCAATCAAACCTGTTGGATTCTCAGCAGGTCCTTCTTCATCTTGATCCTCATAGGAGTTTCCTGGATCCAAATTATCAAACTCAAATGACGAATGGGCAAGAGTAGGTGTTCCATAGAAAATTTCTGAAGCAGGCTGCTGATTTGATATTCGGTCGACCCCTTCTTCTGTCCAAGGAGATGATTGTTATGTATTTCTTTGTGTAGAAGAGCAGCAGCTCTCAGTTTCTTGTACTAGCTGATTTGGAGGCAGTATGTCTTCTTGAACTTCCTCTTCCACATCAGATTTTTCCTCTTCTATGTGGTCTCTCATTTCCTCGAGGCAGCGCTCCCTATTTTCCATTGCTATTAGATCGTGATACTCTCTGATCAGCATAATACAAGATGTAGGTAAGCAATCAGGCGGTTTCTGATCACTTTCTTCCTCATCTTCCATAGGTTTTAAAGCATCATACATGTCTTGCTCATTGTCTACGTCTTGGGTTTGTTCTTGTGATTGCAAGAGTTTGATCTCAACTTCATATCTTTCAATCATTACTCTTAGAAGGATTTTCTTAAGCACGGGCGTGCAACTTGGGATAAGAAGAGTGATCCGTGGAAGGTCCTCCACTTCCATTTTTTCCAAGCCACGTGACATTTCATCTCTGCACTCTGCTATAAAACTCGGATGCATTTTTGTAAACTGCTCAGAGTCTTCCACCAGTGGAGACGAGATTTTCTATTGAGATTTCTTGAGAAGAAGAGGGCAGATAATCTTCAACGGAATATTCAGGGTTTTCAGCATGAAATGACTTCCTCTCCTTCCAAACTCTTTTATGAATGATCTTCTCTGGGTCAGAAACGTAAGGTGTTTTCGACTGAGATGTATCTGACCTCAAATGTGGCTTTCGAGAAGCCAAGACTACCAATAAAATTTATCAAATAAAGACCAGTGGAGTCGCCAAGGTGAGAGATACGCAACTCTTCAACTCTCTGTGCTCACCTGATTAGAGAGTGAAAACAATTTTTCGAGGCCCAGGGAAACTGATATTCTTAAATTCGTTCCCCGACAACGGCGCCAGAAAGATGTTGTGGACAATTTTGTCACCCCCTAGAGACAGTCTAGAGTTGCCATAGACCAGTGCTTAGGACATCTTAATATAGCAAGGAGTCCTTCATATAATTTGGATTGTCAGTCCAAAAGCTCGCTTACTATCTCTTGTTTGAACAAGGAAATAAGTTTTGAATGGGACCAAACTCTCTCAGAAGCTGACACAAAGATAAGAATAGTGTAGGGACATCATGTAAAACTCCAATACAAAGGCATCAGACAGTTAAGAGACAACTTACTATAAAGAGGGCCAGTTCAAATAATATATCACAGAAATCAAATATCAGGAAGTGAGTGAAGTGAGGAAACATAGAGAAGATATTAGTTAACATGAGACTAATACCCAGATACACAACAGAACCACATAAGGGCATATTAATTTATGAATCCTTATATGACAATGGCATTTTAAAAGCACCCTCCTCAAGCAACTAATATAGCAGAAAACATGGATGAGGTGAACATGGAACAGTATATCATGACTAGGCCTATTTAAAGCGCTTGACTAATTCCAGAAAGGGCATCAACGAGGATGAATCCTTACTGCAAACTAGTGAGCCACTCGCATTCTAGAACATGATACAAGAAGATAAATAGCATGAAAGGAGATATTGTATTAACACATAAGAGAAAATTACATACTGTGAGATACCAAAGACCAAAATCCTCATTACAGTTATAACTCCTCCTCACTGAGACCCTACGGGCTCTGAACCTTCATACATAAATATTACAGAATGTATACAAGAGCCTTTTCACTGCACAGTTTGCTTAAAGAAATCTGGAACCCTTACAATGTCTTTCTTTTTAGCTTTTATAGAAGGGATAGAGAATTCTAGAGGAGGAGGTAGATGAAGCACATTTAATGACTCAATTTGAATAAAATGGCGGAAAACATTCGCGCCCACTCTATAAATGACTAAATATAAATGACTGTACTTTACAATGTGTCTCTAGAAATAAATGCTGGGAGATGAAAATATCCTTATAAACATGACACAAATAATAAAATATACATCGTTCTGCCTCTTACTGAAAGAGGGAAAAATCTGCCGCCGTAAGAACCCTGAGATAGTCTGCAATTTTGTACTGTACTCCCGACCTTTAGCTCTGAATTTAAATCTTGGACCTTTAATGCAGGGCAAAGCCTCCCTTGATATTCTCTAGAGGGTTCTGTAGATTCATATCTTTGTCTTCTTTAATGGTGGTCATTTCTCACACCTACCCTCGGCTTCTTCTTTAAATTTCACCAGCAGAATGTCGTCCTTTAACATGCTTTTTAACTTCTGCAATGGAGGCAATAAATTATGAGGCTTCATTATCGTCTTAAAACCTGCAAAACCCAAAAAAAATTAGGGAAACAAAACTCGGAGGCAAAGAGCATGGAGGTGGAGTTGATAATGACGTCGTGGACATGAACAGATGGCAGGAACACGAAGGATGGCAGAGAGAATACAATGAGGGCTTTGACAAATAGACGAAATGTGGATTTTATATGTAACACAGTTTGGAGGTGGTGACTGAAGAACGACGAATGTAAATAAAAAGACATATGAGCACGCGTATATATATATATATATATATGGCGGGGAGGAATATTACGAGTGCACGAGACGGAGACACGTGGACGTACGGGGGACAGGTGGAGGGTTGGCGTGGCAGCGGAGTCAACAGACAGGGTGACTGGATTTCTGGCCGTCAGATCTTGGAAGGCAAATCAATGGTTAGGAGGCGACAGACACAGTGTGGTGGTGGGCCAAGGGACACGGTGGGCACGGGTTAAATCTCGTGCAGACCCGGAGATTTATAGCCATTGGATCGGGCCTACAAGATCGGACGGCGTACGATGATTTCGCTGCGCATCTATTGACTAAAGGTTAATGCGCGGGGGAAAAGCGGTTTCCTTCCCGTACTGAGGACACGTGGCGTATGATCTATGGAATCGCCGGTCCAAAGGGTAATACCGTCGGCTCGGTGGAAGCGGTGCGGGACAATACCGCCAGTTTCTGTAGTGAGATATGGATGCGGGGGCCACCATATAAAAAGATCTCCGCTCCGTCGATTTAATTCAATCAGACGGTTACTATTGCGCCTGAACATAAAACAATGAGCCCCTTTTCCTTTTAGATTGTGGTCCTTAGGCTCGGGTCTTATGATAGCTAAAGCACGGGGGGCTAAGGTCTTGGGACCGGGCCCGATACATTTAAATTATGCATTTTTAACCTTTGTAGAGCGGATTTTTTGGGTGGAAATGGTAATATCAGACAGGAGCATGAAGTTTTAGGTCACCGTAGAGCTCTGAATTGGGTTCAAATGAGGCAGCGGACCAAAATTCATAGGCAGGGGGTAAATATATACAACACCATCCATCACCCCATGCATTGAAAGTTCCAAAGAAGGCATCATTCTACCCTTAGCATGATAGAGTCCCAGAAAAAATATGCATATCCTGACATCATTTCTCCACAATAAATTAACCATAGGTTCCAAACACCCGACCATGTTTATCATCTCCCGACCTTGTACATGATAAACATCCTTGTCGGTCAGTAGAGTCTCCCCTCCATTTTGATCGTCACTCAAATTAGACCACACATCAGAAAAATGACAACGCCATGGCCATACCACCTTAGTTCGAGAATTACTTCATGCCCATTCATCCACCATGCATCAGGTCAAGTTTTACCATATCGAAGTAAAACCCCTTTCCTGGACTACCATTTTTTGCAAGCAGATAAAATACGCACCACCATGTCTCGCATTTGGCCTACCATCCCTCCATCAGCATAACCATCTGCAATATTTTCCATCTGCTTCATCATCCCCACACAAGAGACCAACCAATGGGGCCCCCACCCTCAGCAAAACACCCTCATATCATCAGTGAGCAAACATTTTCATTTTTTGGGGCACCCGTCTCTGTGTTTTGTACATATCCAATCCCATTTTTTCATTCTTTTGGTAATTATACAAAGACCTCAAATGGAGAACAATCCCCCACTCATCCATCCATTTTTCTCCCATGAAAATAGTCCCTAGACACCCTTGGTTGGAGCATCACACCTTTCATGCAATGCCACCACGACATTAATAACCAACATATACCCACCCTAGACGTCCTACCGACTCTAGGGATTTCCTCATCAGAAATAGTTATGACTTCTGCCAAGCTGCTTTTTTGTGCTCTGACCTTGGGCCATTGAATTACCATCATCAGTTTTCAGTCACCCCTTGCTATCATGCCTATGTTAAACCTATCAAATCTAAGACCCTGGTCCCTTGCATCTGTATCTCTCTCGTTTGGTTGAGGCTTCCTTTTTTGACTTCAACACCCATTCTCCAAAAAGGGAGAAGTAACTGGGATGGCTCCTCACCACAATAGGGGCATCCTCGGGTGGCACTGTGGGAATCATCATTGCTCAAAGATTTCATCGATCTTCCTGATATTCAACTACAGCACAATATTTCATGTCAATATGGTATCGTAATTTACAACCATTACACTTTGTGCAAATTATTTGAAGACCCATTCCATTATAAGCATATCTTTCATCAATGCTTACACGGGAAGGTCCCAGTCATACAACCATGCATATAATGAGAATTTATGTGCCATACCAAGATTACACATGTGGGCACCACATTCCACCTATTTTCAAAGAAAAATTTGCCCTAAGGGTGTCAAAAATCATCGTCATCCACCAAATCAACAAATCACTACCATATTAGTGACACAAACATAACCTTTATCTGTCAGATAGATTTGTTTAGCTAGCCAAAGCATTACGAGCATGGGACATGCCTGCCTGGTAGAAAAAATGTATTTATTGTATCATATTATTTCTTGCAGGTTTTCGACAGAACATGGCCACTCTTCTACCCACTATAAGGGGTTTCCAACCTTGAGCTATATGTGGGTCTCTCTCTCTCTCCACACAGTACACATAAAATAAACTATAATGTATTTCAGCTATACAGTTCTTTCTAGACCTCACACATTAGGGGGAAACTGTTATCACCGGAAAATTAGAAAATAAAAGATGACATTATTAAATGTCAGGAAGAAGGTTTTACAAGGCTGAGGAACATTAGAGGATCTAAAAAATTTAAAAAAGATCTAAGGTGAAGAGGAAAAAATTAAATTGTGCACTTGAAACCCTTTAGTTGTTGGCCACCCAAAAACTTCAACCCTTTGGAGTAGAGAGAGAGACCTTGCGACATTAGCTAAAGGGTAAAAACATACTTGCATTGGGTCTTAGAAGTACATAGTTATAAGGGTCCTTTGGCAAGAGTATAACATAGTATCTTTCTTCCTAATAGCGAGCAATAAGAGGGTACTTTGATTCCACCATTTGCATTATTGTTATGTTTGACTCTTTGTGAGATTTTTTAAAATTTTTTGTTTAGTTGTGTTTTATCTCCATATATGCCTACTATATTCCATGATTTAGTGTGTTTTATATTTACTAGCATGTGTTCACTAACATGCTAACCATCTTTTTTGCCTGTGACCATAGCTTGGAGGTAGCGACCACTCCTAAGTAGTCGTGGATTGGTACAGTTGTGCACCAAAACCACCACTACAGCAAGTCCATCTTGTGTATGGAAGTGACCCTATTCATATCAATCCTTATTCATTCCTTCGATATAATGTGTCCCAATAACTTTTCAGTAGTGAAAGAAAAAAACACTTTTATTAGGATTGAGACAAATAGTAATTTTTTTGCATTTTTGCAGAATTTTATCCAAGTGCTTGAGGTGCTCTTCCTCCCTCTTTGAAAAAACAATGATATGATCCAAGTAAAACACCATTGACCTATCCTTTTCTTCAGAAAATGCAATATCCACCTCCCTTTTGAAAATTTCCCCTGTATTCATGAGACCAAAAGGCATTTTGGCAAACAAAAATGTCACCCATGGTGTACAAAAGGAAGTTTTCTCTTGGTAATCCAGATGTACTAATATATAATTATAACCTAATATATCATCAAGAAAATCTTAATGGAACAATTATTTTTGAATCAAACAACTTCTTAATTTCTTTTTCAATCAGTGGCATGAGCAAAGGATTGATTCTCCTTAACTTTTGTTTAAAATGTTTTCATTTTCTTTAATTGGTATGGTATGTTGAATACTTTTGGGATCATACCTATTTAATTCTGCATAAATCCATGCAAAAACATCAATGTACCTTTTCATGATGTCCACATAGCTTTGTCTCAACATTGAAGAAATAAATTTGGACAACTTGATCATATTGGGAATTCCTGTGGTGCCAAGGTTGCAACTTTCCACCTCTTCATCATCAGCCTTCATCTTTGGATACTTAAACACATCATTATGATAAAAAAAATTCTCAAGGGGAATTAAGCCTTTGGAAATGCAATAATTTTCTGTTGGAGGACCTCTGGATTGGCTTTAGCTTCACCAAACATGTTTTGTTGATCTACTTGAATGTTTTCAAATTCTGCTTTCCGCTCTAGGAAATTTCTGACATGTTGATCACTATCAAAAACTTGTCAATTGATAATATTATCAGGAATAGATGGTCTATGTCTTACCTCAACTTCATAACTCATGCTGGAATGAGTAGGGATGATAAACAAGCTGGCTAAAATAGCTCATTAATTAGCTATAGAATTCTGGTTTCTAGCTTTGATGGTGAAACCATGTTCTTTCAAATTTTCAAGAAAATCAAGGATCAAATTTATATAAGATCTCATTCTGACATCCTTAGTTTGATAAGACCCTTCTAATTTCTTTATCAGTAATTCAGAATCACTGCAAACTGATATTTTCTTTCCGCCTAAAACTTTCAAAGCTTCTAGACCCAAAAATAAAGCCTCATATTCAGCCATGTTGTTTGTACAATCAAAGTTCAATTTATAAGAGTAAAACTTAGCCTCATCACTAGGACTGGTAATCCACATACCTGCACCAAATTTTTCTCTTCCAGCAGTGCCATCAATGAGAAAATTCCACCAATATTCTTCATTTTCCTCTTGAATTTTCTGATTTTCTGCTCGTTGATTTTTTTCAATTTTCTGATTTTCTACCTCATTAGTGACCTCATTGAACAAAACAGAATATCCCAATTCAGACTCTAATGCGTAAATTGGAAATTTGTTTGGTTTATCCTTGATACTAGCCATATAGGCAATCCTATATTCTTTGTACAACCTCCTTTTCTCAACAAAGAGTGTAATAGTGGCATAAGTCATGTGCATCTGCATAGTTCCTTTAATTTTAGATGCCCAATATCTAAGTAGAATCATGCCAAGTTTTGGAGGAATATCAAGTACAACTATATCCATTAACACTGTCTTAGAAGGAACTTGAGCTAAACCAAAAACAACATCTTTAATGAGACCAATGCACTAAACTCTCTTAGAATCAAAGGAAAATAAGTCTTTGTAAGGTCTAGTTATGTCTAAACCCATTCTTCCCATGATCACCTTAGGCATTAAGTTGTGGGAGGCCCCTGAATATAACATGGAATTATGCAAGGTCATGTATGTAGGTTTTAACCATGTACAGAAATTATCTACAAATGAATCTTAAAAGCATAAAATAAACAATAGCGAGAGCATAAAACTTAAAACAGATATACACAGAGATTTTCCCCTGGATCCCAAATCGGGATGACTAGCTTGATTTTTCGTTATATTCCTTTCAATGTTACAACACACATATATATATATATATATATACATGCCTAAGCATACATAACCCCCAATCCATTAACCCTGGATTATAACATAATCGTAGTTCGCTTGACAGGATCTAAAAAATACTAGGGGCCGAAAACCATCGTCCCCCAAAAACCATGTGCAAACTCATGCACAAAACCATGGGTGAGTCCGCCTATGAGTGGGTCCACACACCAAAAATGGAAATACTATAACACATACCCAACATTCTCCCACTTTTTGTTTTCTTTCCACAGGGGCTCACATGAGAGATTAATAATCAGTCCAGCTCTGCAACAACCATTGTTTCTCTGCAACAAGATAACTTCTGAGTGCTCACAGACTTCGTTAATGCATCTTTAACATTCTTCAAAGTGTCCACCTTTACCAGCAACACCCTTTTATCCTCAACCATATCTCTCACAAAGTGATATTGAACATCAATGTGCTTTTTCTTTGAATGATAAGCAGTGTTCTTAACAAATAAAATTGCACTTTGGCTATCGCAGTATATCCTTATAGCTGCTAGGGAAAATTTTAAGGATGGAAAATTATTTTGAAGTTTAAAAATTTGGCGAATCTCACTAGTCCCTTATATGAAAAATATAAAATGTTTATTGATGTATTTGTAAAATTATTCAAATTTATAATGATATTATATATATTGTCTATATGATGTTGGCAATTTTTAAGGTAAAATAATTTTATATTGTAAAATTTGAGCGAATCACTTTTATAAAAAAATGGAAATTGGTGAATCTTTTTTTTGGAAAAACCATGGAAAATTAGCCCAACTGCGAATATTAGCCGCTAAAATTTTCCATGGCTGCACCAACCCCATACTTGAACACAATCTCTGCAACCAAACTACTTCCTTGCTTGCATGAGTGACTGCCATGTATTCTGCCTCTGTAGTTGAAAGAGCCACTACAGACTGTCTTTTACTCATCCAACTGATTGCACCTCCAAATAGGCTAAACACATACCCACTTGTAGATATTATTCGGTCTAGATCTCTAGCCCAGTCTGCATCAAAAAAACCAAGAATGTCCAACACTCTTTCTAATTCTGGTCTTCTCTGGTATCACAAGCCATAATCACTATTGCCACACAAATAAATGATAACCTGCTTCACTGTTTTCCAATGCTCCTTCCCTAGGTTTGACATAAACCTACTCAATACTCCCACTGCATGTGAAATGTCTGGTCTAGTATAGACCAATGCATACATCAGGCTACAAACTGCACTTGCATATGGAACACAGGAGATATCATCCTCTTCTTCTTGTATCTAAGGACATTTTTCAGAAAACATCTTTACACCTATAGGAATCAGAACATTCACTGGTTTTCCTGCATATTGAGCCTCTACAATATAGTCTCGACACACTTCCTCTGGTTTAACCAGAGCTTCCCCTTTGCCCGATCTCTCTTAATTTACATGTCCAAAATATGGTCTGCAGCACCAAGATGCTTTATGTCGAATTTGGAGAATAGTTGGGTCTTCAAATCTTGGATAATTTCTTTGTCATTTCCAATCAACAACATAATATCCACATACAAGACCAAACAAATAACATGGTCACCAATTAATTTAAAATAAACACAGTGATCCTCCTTGCTTCTAGTGAAGCCAATTCCCCGTATATAGGTATCAAATTTTTGATACCACATCCTTGGTGACTGTTTTAACCCATAAAGAGACTTCTTTAACCTGCATACCAGTTATTTCTTCCCCTTCACCATAAAGCCTTCAGGTTGTTTCATGTAGATCTCCTCTTCTAGATCCCCGTGAAGAAATGTTGTCTTCACATCCATCTGTTCTACCTCAAAATCAAATGCAGCAAAAATATAGAAAAGTAATCTAATAGAAGTAACTTTGGCAACAGGAGAAAAAATATCACCAAAATCAATTCCCGGCACCTGGGAATAACCTTTTGCTACCAACTGAGATTTGTATTTCTCCACCTTGCCTTCTACATTCATCTTCTTCTTAAACACCCATTTTCTCCCAATGGGATTCCTTCCAGCCGACAACTCCACCAGATCCCATGCCTCATTTTTATGCGAGGATGCCATTTCATCAACCATGGCCTCCTTCCAGAGTTTTCCATCCTCTAAATATACTGCCTCCCTGACAGTTATAGGATCATCATCAGTTATCGTTAAAGAAAAATTTGAATAGAAAGCAGATGGACTATACCTTTCCAGTTGTCTTCTTTCCCAAATTGATCTTCTCACAACTGGAGTTTGTGGCTCTTCCTCTTTTGAGTCTTCTTCTGTTGTAGAGTCTGATTCATCCTCCTTTAGCTCAAACTCTATCTTCTTAGGTTTCTTTGGTAGGACTTCATGTTTAACAACATATTTTAGCTCTCTAAACACCACATCTCATTTGTAAACAACATTCCTTGTTTCTGGGTTCCAAAGCTTGTAAACCTTTAAACCATCCTTATACCTAATAAATATGCACCTTTTAGATTTATTATCCAACTTGGTCCTTTTCTCCTTTGGAACATGTACATATAAATCACATCCAAATACCCTAATATGTGAAAGAAAGGGTTCCTTATTAGTCCATACCATGTGGAGTCCTATCCTCCAATGCTGATGAAGGTGATTTGTTAACCAAGTAACATGCAATATCCACTTCCTCTGCACAAAATTCTTGTCCTAACCCAGTACCACTGAGCATGCTTCTTTCCTGTTCCATTAACGTTCTGTTCATTATTTCTGCAACTCCATTTTGCTGAGGTGTGTATGGAGTAGTATTATGCCGTGCTATACCACACTTCTTGCAGAACGCTTCAAATTCCTTCTTCCAGAACTCCCCACCATTATCTATCCTCAACACTTTTATCTTCTTGTCTATCTAGTTTTCCACCAGAGCCTTAGATTCTTTAAATATGTCAAAGACTTCAGATTTATTGCTCAAGAAATACATCCTTGTATTCCTTGAGAAGTCATCTATGAATGAAACATAGTACACAGACTTACCCTTGATGGAACTGACACGGGTCTAAACACATCATTGTGCAAAAGCTCTAATATCTTGTTCACCCTCTTAGCACCAGAAGAAAAACTCACCTTATTCTACTTCCCATATAAATAATGTTCACAGAAATAAAAATCCTGAGAGCTATTAGACATACCTTCTACGATACCATTTCCATGCAGTATCTCAAGGCCCTTCTCTCCAATATGTCCAAGCCTTTGATGTAATAGCATGGTCTTTTATCGAGAGACTGCTAGGCTTTCCGCTCCACTTTCAAGAACCATAGAATTGTTGCACCCATCAATAACAGTGCTACCCTGAAGCTTGTATAGAGTTCCAATCCGAACTCCCCACATTAATAACAGTGCTCCCTGAACCATATTATAGGTACATTTATCGAACGCTATTTTTACACCTGCATTATCCATCTTGCTTATAGAAATCAGATTTTTGGCCAATGCAAGAATGTGTAGAACGACAGGAAGTGTTCTAATCCTTCCACCTTGTAGCTTCAGCTTGAATTTTCCACATCCAACAATTCTCGCCTTCCTATCATCCCCTAAGAAGACATCACCGCCATCATATTTCTCATACTCGCAGAACCACTCCCTATGGGGAGTGAAGTGAAAGGATGCACCCGAGTCAATCAACCATGACTCATGCTATACATGTGTATTTGAAGTAGAAGCCAAATACACATCCCCACCTTCATCTGAGGTAGTTTTTTCCTCTTCATCAAGAGCATCACCAGATCCCTTTCCTTTCTCAGGACTTTTATATTTGCAGTCCTTTTTGTAGCACCCTTCCTTTCAACATTTCTAGCACACCTTTACAAACTTTCCAGGAGATTTATATCTCCCTCTAGATTTACATCTCCCACTTGAAACCTTATTCTTGTTTCTATTCTGGGACCTTCCTCATATAGATAAGGCATATCCATTCCGACCCTCCATATTTCTTCGTCTCATTTCCTCCGAGAGCAAGGCTGAGAAAATGTCATCAAAATTCAAGGTAGTTGCATTGCTAATTATTGTAATAACCAGATTGTCCCACGAATATGGTAGAGAACACAACAAACTGTTGCACTTATCTTCATCTGAGATTTTAATATCAACAGATGATAGCTAGCTTACCATAGTATTGAATGCGTTCATATGCTTTATCACCGAGTATCCATATTTCATCCTCAGGCTATACAGATTTTTCCTCAGGAACAATTTATTTACCAGAGACTTAGATTGGTATGAAGTCCCAAGTTTTTCCCACAAATACTTCATCATAGCTTCCCATGATACATTCAACAATAATGAATCAGAGACACACAACCATATTGTGCTCTTCGCCTTACGATCCAACTTCTTCCAGTATTCATCTGACATTTTCATTGGTTTAGTACCTGGATCTACCGTGATCCATTGATCTTTATCCACCAGTAGGTCCTCCATCTTGAGCTTCCACAACTTAAAACTCTGACCATTAAATTTCTCAATCTCTATCTTTCCACTGCTCACCATCTTCTTTCACTGCAAGAATCGATCCCGTAGATATCCCACTAAACAGGGTCTACCTCATGTAGGTTTTAACCCTGAACAAAAATTATCTACACATGAATCTTATAACAAAAAATAAACAATAGCGAGAGCATAAAACATAAAACAGATAAACACAGAGATTTTCCCTTGGATCCCAAATTGGGATGACCAGCTTCATTTTTCATTATATTCCTTTTAGTGTTACAAGACATATATATATACATGCTGAAGCATACATGAACCCTAATCCATTAATTTTGGATTAGAACATAACTGTAGTTCCCTTGACCGGATCTACAAAAAATACCAAGGGCTGAAAACCATCGTACCCCAAAACCATGTGAAAAACCATACACAAAACCATGGGCACGGACTACCCACCAAAAATTAAGGACCCTGGGCATGGACTACCCATGGGCGCGTGCTTAGTTGTGGAAATAATATAACACATACCCAAAATTCTCCCACTTGTTGTTTTCTTTCTGCAGGGGGGCACATGAGAGCTTAGTCATTGGCCCAATTATTCAACACCCATTGTTTCTCTACACCAAGAGAACTTTTGAGTGCTCACAAAATTCTTCAATGCATCTGCAACATTCTTCAAAGTGTCCACCTTTACCAACAACACCCTTTTAGCCTCAACCATATCTCTAACAAAGTGATATTGAAAACATTAGGGGAATTTTGAGGTCTAAAATGGGCCTCCTAAGAAAATTGTACAACAAAAATAAACTTTATAACAACCAATAGGATTCAAGATGATGATGTCAACCATGGGGGATGATTTACCATTTTTTAAATAAAAAGGTAAAAATATTAAAAAATAATAAAATAATAAAACTACTTTTTCAACTCGTATTTTCAACTTATCTCCCAAAATTTTAACTCAAATTTCGAGTGTGAGTACTCATTGGATGCAAAATTTAATTCCTCATCCAAGGAGTACCCATGTTGCACACTTTCGATGAACTCTACTACACGAAAAATGAGAAATACATAAAAAACGTGATTGTAATCACGTTTTTTTTATGTATTTATCATTTTTCGTGTAGTAGGACCCATCGAAAGCATGCAACATGGGTACTCCTTGGATGGAAAAAAATTTCACATCCAACAAGTACTCTCGCTCGAAATTTGAGTAAAAACTTTGGGAGATTAGTCGAAAATATGATTCGAAAAAGTAGTTTTTTCATTTTTCCCTCTAAAATTTGATGATGTCATCAAATCTTATTTGATTTTTTCCACTATTATTTTATAATTTCCTTAGGAGGCCCATTTTAGACCTCAAAATTCCCCTAATGTCAATGTGCTTTGTCTTTGAATGATAAGCATGGTTCTTAGCCAAGAAAATTGTACTTTGGCTATCACAATCTATCCTTATAGCTTGTTGTACCAGCCCCATACTTGAACACAATCTTTGCAACCAAACTGCTTCCTTGCTTGCATGAGTGGCTGCTATGTATTCTGCCCCTGTAGTTGAAAGAGCCACTAGAGACTATCTTTTACTCATCGAACTGACTACACCTCCAAATAGGCTAAACACATACCCACTTGTGGATTTTCTTTGGTCCAGATCTCCAGCCAGATCTGCATCAAAAAAACCACGAATTTCCAACATTCTTTCCAATCTTGGTCTTCCCTGGTAGCACAAGCCATAATCACTAGTGCCACGTAAATATCTGAAAACCCGCTTCACTACTGTCTAATGCTCCTTCCCTGGGTTTGACATAAACACAATAGCCTCCCACTACATGTGTACAGTAGCTGGTCTAGTACGGAGACCATTGCATACATCGGACTACTGCTTGCACTTTCATATGGAACACGGGACATATCACTCCTCTTCTTCTTGTGTCTTGGGATATAAACGACGGTCTTTACACCTACAGGAATAGGAACATTCACCGGTTTACTATCCTGCATATTGAACCTCTACAATATAGTCTCGACATACTTCCTCTGGTTTAACTAGAGCTTCCTCTTTGCTCGATCTCTCTTAATTTCCATGCCAAAAATATAGTTTGCAGCACCAATATCCTTCATGTCAAATTTGGAGAACAATTGGGTCTTCAAATCTTGGATAATTTCCTTGTCATTTCCAATCAACAACATATCATCCACATACAATACCAAATAAATAACAAGATCACCAATTAATTTAAAATAAACACAATGATCATCCTTGCTTCTGGTGAAGCCAAGTCCCCATATATAGGTATCAAATTTCTGATACCACATCCTTGGTGACTGTTTTAACTCATACAGAGGCTTCTTCAACCTGCATACTAGTTATTTCTTACCCTTCACCATAAAGCCTTCAGGTTGCTTCATGTAGATCTCCTCTTATAGATCCCCATGAAGAAATGTTGTCTTCACATCCATTTGTTCTTTCTCAAAAGAAAATGTTGCAGCAACACATAAAAGTAATCTAATAGAATTTTTTATTGCCCAAATCCACCTTAGGCTGAAGGAAGGCGAGATTCAGGGTAACACCAAACCATGCTCAGTCTGGTAGCTAGCCCTACCAGAACAGGAGAGGGCTCTCTCTGGGTCAATCTCAAGAAAAATGTATCAATAGGCCTTGAGATGACTGAAATGAGTGCTAATTTTAGGCTAGGTATATTAATCAAGGAGTTTGAAATAATTTTTTAAGGATTTTTGTTGGAAAAAGGGAAAGGCAATTTTGGGCTTGGGGATGAAACCAATTTCTTGCAGAGTTCAAGTTGGGGTAGGGAAGGCAATGGATTTGATGTCTTAGATTCAATGAATGGATAGAAAAGACTACTAAGGAGCTGAAGAGGGCAATAAGGTGCAAGGATCCTCTTCAAACGGAGGAAAACATATAAAACTAAACAAAAGTTTAAGGCAGAGCACCAGCAAACTAATGAATTCTACCTTAGTTACTAATTTGTTTATTTCAGAAGAAAATAGAAGGGAAATGGCATACATAAAAATTAATGAAACTTACAGATACATTGAGAAAAACATCATCAAAAATAAGAGCCACAAGGATCCCAACAAGTGCTGCAAAACCCTAGTCTTTCCTTTGCCAAAAATGTAGAAGTGTATGTACAATGAAGTGCCAAACTTTTCCCAAGTATCCAACCCTGACAATGTCTCACAAAATACATGATATAGACCATCCTAACCCCTTCACATGCCTCTAGGGGTCGAGCTCATCCTTCCAGGAGCTGTTTCAAGCAATTCTAAATAACGAACTGAAATCTAGGCAATCGAACAACTTGCCTCGATATGGTAGGAAACTGATTCATTCATTTAATTTTCACTTTTTAGTGAATGAATCCTCTAGAAAAAGTAAATATGAGCCAACATTACATCATAATCATCAAATTACATCAAGATAGATCAATAGTTACATCAAAAAGTAAAACTAGTCAAAACTGGGTGAATTTCTGAGCTGAAGAGTCAAAATGAGGCCAAATTTCTCTATGTGTCGCGCCCAAAAACTCAATGCATTATGCCACTTTGAGCCTATTTTTTAGGCACTTCTCGAAGTCCAAATTGAGCTCATGATAGCTCGTTGGAAAGCCCTGCCTATCTACTATCCAACCCAAGTGGAATCTTTCAATTTGGAGTTTATTTGCCCCTCCAAAACTTCAATCTCCCAAGACTGGTTCCTGCTGGTGCAAAAGGTGGCAGAAAGGCCATTTTTGGAGTGTTTTTGACCCTTAAGACCATCCAGAACTTGATGAAATCTCTCAGAAATTTCTGAACATGCATAATTTATCATAAAAAACTCAAAAATATCAAGTTTTCTTCCAGAAGATGTCCCAATCATAAGCGCGCGCCAAGTGGCGCGACGCGTCGGGCGGAAAAATATGTTTTGCGACCAAAATTTTCCCCAAACTTGCTGAAATTTGGAGTGAAGGTCCCCCATCAAGTGTCATGCTTAGACAAAGAAGCTTTGGCCAAGATTTGAAGTGGATCAGGCCTTTTGCATCTCCTTAGTGCCCTTCTCAGCCTCGCTTTCAGGATCTTCATTTTCGCTTTGCAAACATGTGTGCGAGCCCAGTAGTGGTTCTTCATATGTTTGAGCATGTCTTTGTCCCTATTGGCCTTCGCCAATAGTTTCTCAAGATGAATGTTGAATCTCGTAAGGTAAGTCTCCCTCTCAAACGGTGTCATGTCACCTGGTCTTTTTCGGGCCAATTCACGGTCTTCACGAATTTTCTGCAGCTCTATGAGTGTCTGCTGATCCTCTAGTTGTTTATTCCACTGCTCCAAGTAATTTATAACCCGCTGAGCTCTCTGCAATTTCTCGGTCAATGTGCCGATCTCAGCTTTCTGCTCTTGGATGGTTTCTTTCAGCTTTGAGCTGGGCGAGCTCAAATCAACATCGATCAATATAAAATCAGTATCTTGGCCTCCTGAGGGGCCCTCATCCTGAATAGGCTTCTTACCTATGTCCTGTACCTATGCTGATGTAGAAGGTGAGACCCCTTCCACGCAATGTGGAGATAGTACTTGCACTGCTGATGAAGGTAATGAGACCCCTTCCACCCCGGGTGGAGATAGTACTCGTCGTGCTACTGCAAATAAGGCTATGGTAATTTTCTGATAGGTAACACACATTGGAACACTGATAGGCTTTGTCTCAGAACCTTCAAACTGATGTAAAGGCTCACCCTCATCATGAAAAATCTCTGGAGGAGGCTGAGGGGCTGTAAAGAAGTCATAGGAAATGAACTCCTCCCATGCAATGCCCTGCAATCCAAGCTGATGTACCACAATAATCTTGATGAGCGCATAATGATAAATGCCATTATGGTACTGCTCTGGAGTCTTCTTCTGCACAAGAGTAGTCATCCGCTCTATGTTTCGGCACATAAAGTATGGAATGCTCATCATCCTCACTCTCGTGAAATGCATCAAAATTTTTATGTGGTATGCATAAAGGCATGAGAATATACCCTCGCAACTGAAGTATCTAATGATGAGTTTCATTAATGGCGCATAGGACTCCTTCAAGAATATAAAAGGAAGCACCCTGCTGAGCTGCCTCATATAACCAGGCCTGATGTAAGGTTCATAATATGATCTATCCAACTGTTGTCTCTTATTCCACTCTTCACCTATGTTTGGTATCCCAGTTGCATGAGAAATGGTTTCTGGTGTCAAGGTGAAGTTCACTCCAGCAAGGTTTACATGACCATCATGCAAATGCAGGACAAATAAGCGAACCAACTCCTGATGATGCTGAATCTGAGCAATCATCTCACAATACTGAAAGCATGAATGTTGCTGAAAGCATGCCATTGCAAGCGGGAAAGCCTGCAACTGAGTCAAGGAAGTGGGCTCTTCTCTGACATGCCTGCCACTTTTATGAGGCCTTCTCAGTACATTAAGCTCGGTGGTTGAGTCATTGTCCTGCTCATATTCTTGCTCATATAACGAATCTGTCTCTGTCATGGTGCTGAAAGCAAGATGTATGTTTGGTGTGTTGAAAATGAGAAATTGGACTTAGTGTCTTTGTTTTCAATTCCAAATGTGCTAAATAGGAATAAGGAACTGTGAGGAAAATGGGACAGTGGGAAAAGTGAATTGGGGGTTTGTCAAGTGAAATAAGAGTGCAATAACAGTCACTTGAATGTTTGGGAATTGAGGATTTTATAAGTGATATGGGAGGGGGAGATGGTGATAGGAAATGTAGTTTTTAGAGATAGGGATAAATGAAATGACAAGATATATTTAAGCTAAGTGAAATCAAGGATGTAAAGATAGTCCTTGAATATTTTGGGAATTGGGAATTTATAAATGATATGAAGGAAGGAAAGTGGTAGAAAGTGGTAGGGTTTGAGGATGAAAACATGGGAATAAAGGGTATAAGTAGTTTGGGACAGAGGGGAATAGGAGAAGGATTGTGATAGTAGTGTGACAGCAAGGAGGAAAGGAAACATAAGTGGGAATGGAGTTTACAAATTGGCACCAACAACCACACTTTAAATTTCAAGCATAAACCCTATGGAACAGTTTTCATCACATGAGAGGGTTTGTAATTTGCCCAATTAAAATTTCAAATTCCTTCCTCCAAATAACACTCAATGCAAACTAAAATCAACGACAAAGAGCTTACAAACTTACTTGGAGCGACCAATATGAACTATTTTGATTTTGGAGCAAATGATGATGATTTTTTAGCCTGTCGACCTGGTGCGCCACGCACAAACCCAGTGTGCCACACCTCGTGGATGCACCACGCCAGTTGGATAAAAGCACTGTGGCAGGAGGTCCAGTGCATCGTGCAGCCTATGTGCGCCGCGCTCTTACCCAATGAGCCGTGCGCACTCTAAACACAGTCTTGGCTTCAAAATTACAGTTTCGGCCTCTCACCACTAAACTTCGACTTTCCATCGATCTCTTGGATGCAAATGGCTATTCAAACAATGAAAATATCTCAAATAGTGATGGATTTGATTTTTGTTTCTCAAAAACCCACTTTGTAATGTTTGGCATCAGCACTTTTTCACATCTTAATACAAACTCTACTTTTCAAGTTTCCTCTTTGATTCTTTGGCTTGAAATGATGTATTCTTGGTTGATTTTTTGCAGGGATGGTGGCATTGGATTTTGGCAAAGGATGACCAGGGCTGCATTTGAAATACTTCATGACGGAAAACTTAAAAAAAAATACATATTCATTACAAACAATAAATTTGACGATTTCTTCCTCAAAACAGAGTTTTGAAGAAGAATCATCCTTGAGCATTACTGATGATGAAAATATTGAAATGAAAACTTATTAATAGCCTCCCCATGGTCTGCTGGTATTATTTGAGATTCTGAAGACCAAACCCTAGACCTAAACTGAAATGACTCTTGTTCGACCAAAATACCATTTATCACTGTAAATGACTGAAATCAACTTTGATGAATTTTGATAAATTTTGACCAAACAGAAGGTACAAACATGAGGGAGAATGAGAGACAAAGCCCTTCTGTCAGATGATGGCATGCCCCTAACGGAATGAAAATGAATGAGCCGAATGAGACACCTAAAAATGAAATGCAATAATAGAAATGATATCTGACGAAGGGATGTAAAGACCGACTCTAACATTGGCTCCAATGGGGATGGTGGCTCCTTGGAGGTGCCAAGAACGACAGATCTCTGGGAGAGATAGATAGTGCCTTCATCCATTGGGCTATGGAGTCCATTATTTTGAGAAAGCAACTATTGAATGAAAATTTGACTCAAACTGACTCAAATTTTAAAACTTAAATGACTGAACCAAACTGACTAGACAGACTCAGACCAAAACTAAAATTCTTCTTTAGAATTATAGCCTTCACTTCGGGCCCCAAACTGAATAAAAGACCACAGTGCACACTTGCGATGAAATTGAAATAAATGATATGTTCAATGACAATGTGATCAGCAGAAAACTTCTTAGAAATGGTACCGCTTGAGCAGCCAACCATTGACCGGCCCTCCTGGATAGTCTTCACCGTTCATCTCCTTCAAAATAAAGGCGTTCTGACCTCGATATGCTGCAATCTTAAAGGGACCTTTCCAGAGATTTTCAAACTTACCGTGTTTACCTTTGTCCTCATTCCTAGCATCCCACTTCAGCACCACTTCCTCCAATTGGAATTTATCCGCCTTCACTTTCCTATCATAGATTTTCTTGATTCTCTCCTGCAACTTAAATGTGTTCTGGAAAACCTCTTCTCTCATTTTCCGCAAATGAATCATTTGATTTATCCATCTCTGCATATGGTTTTCTTCACTGCCAGCTTCCTAAAGAAGCTTGACCACCGGAACAGCAAGGGAGGTAGAAAATACTGTATCCACTCCATAAAATAACTCAAAGGGGGACATACCAATGGATTTCTTTTGACTCACCCGATCAGCCCATAGCGCATTGACCAGCTTCTTATGCCAACTCTTCTTGTTTATGTCCAACAACTTTTTAATGATGTTGACTGAAGATTTATTGGAAGATTCCACCAATATGTTTCCTTGCAGATGATATGCGGTTGAATGCCCCAAAATGATTTTATACTTGGCACAAAACTCAATCATATTTCTTGATTTAAAATATGCTGCATTATCATTGATCAATTTATTCGGGCAACTAAAACAAGACAAAATGTTGTTCTCAAGGAAAGAAATGATTACCGAATCGGTAGCTTGCCTAGTGGGAACTGCTTCGATCCATTTCGTGAAGTAATCAGTCACTGTTAGGATCCATCTATGTTGTCCTGAAGAAGGAGGATGGATCTCCCCAATGAAATCCAAACCCCACTGCTGAAAAGGGGCACTTACCTCAATAGGTTTAAGCGGAAAAGGCTATAATTTCTGTCTTCCTTCGAAAATCTGGCACTCATGGCAGTGTTTGACAATTTTATACACATCAGCAAACAATGTTGGCCAATAGTATCCCACTCTCAAAATATTATTGGCTATTGTTTTCCAAAAAAGGTGACCCTCGCAGTCTCCTTTATGGAAATCCTCCATTACCTTCTTCGCTTCTTCTTCCACCAAAAAATTCAACAAAATACCACCCAGATCTTTCCAATAAAGTGAAGAATTCAAAATACAATATTTTGCAGCCTTCATTTTCAGATTTATACCTTTGTTTCTAGTCATGCCAGGCGGTGGTGACAAATTTTGAAGAACATACACGATATCTGAATACCACGGAGAAGCAACAAAAATTTCCGATACCTGAAGTGGCGAATTCTCCTCATCCTCATCAGACATAGTAGCAATCAGATTTATGTCTAGCGCATGCAAATTCGATTCAACCATAGCTTCGCCAGCCCCTGTCCCTTGATAAGCTTCGTGGGCCTTATCTCCACATCATACTCCAGCAAAGCTGCAATCCACTTGCCTTGTCTTCCTTCTGGATCAGTTTGTACTAAAACATCTTTCACGACAGTGTTAGGAACATAAGCCAAAACATGAAAATGAAAAATGTATACCCGGAAATCCTTTAATGCTTTCACCAGTTCCAGAGCTTGCTTCTCAATGATGTTGTACTTCAAGGCTGCGTCTCTTATAGTTCGATTGAAAAAAGCTATTGGCTTCTCATGCCCATCTCTTTTCTGCATTAACACAGTTGCCATGGTGTGCTCCGAAGCAAATGAAAACAAAATAAAATCCTGGGTGTAATCTGGGCTGATTAACACTGGAGCTGAAGATAGTGCCAACTTTACCAAATTAAAGGACTTTACAGCCTCTTCAGTCCACTTCACTTGGCTGTCCTTTTTCAGCATATTTGTTATTTCTCTTAGATGTTCAGCAAGGTTCAGTACAAAACGGCGTAAAAATTTCATCTTACCATTAAAAGACTGAATCTCCTTCTTGTTCCTCGGAGGGTCAATTTGCTGAATTGCTTCAACACGTGCTGGATCAATACGAATGCCATATTTTGAAATAATGTGACCAAGTAATTTTCCCTCATCCATGGCAAACAAGCTCTTTTTCAGATTAAGCGAGACACCATATTTTCTGCACTTTTGAAAAACAACTTTCAAGTGATACATATTCTCTTCATCTGAATTGGAAAAGACCGTCAAATCATCAAGGTCTATAACAAGAAATACATCCTTCTCATTCGCAAAAGCCATGTCCATCGCCCGCTGGAAAGTCGCACTATCATTTTTCAAACCGAATGGCATCTTGGCATAGTGGAAAGTTCCCCACGGAGTGGTGAATGCTATTTTGTCTCGGTCGTCCTCATGGACCAAAATTTGGTTATATCCAGAATAGCCATCGAGTAGTGAAATACGAGATGCTCCAACTACTCGCTGCAGTATATGATCCTTTTTGGGCAATGGATAATTTTCCTTCAAATACACCTTGTTCAAATTTCGGAAATCAATGCACAACCGGATCTCACCTGTCTTTTTCCACACTGGCACCAAATTGGAAATCCAATCAGAAAATATGATGGGAACAATGATTCCAGATTTGTACAACCTGTTTACCTCCTTCTCAATTGATGGCAGCAAATTCGGGTTGATTCTTCTCAACTTCTGTCTGAAAGGCTTTTGATTAGGCTTGATTGGGATAGTGTGCTGAATTATATTGGTATCATACGTCTTTAAATATGAGTAGTCCCAAGCGAAAGCATCAACGAAAGAAGACAACAAACTGATATATTTAGCCTTTACCTCTGGTGGCAATGATTTGGATAAATTCACCATATTTGGGTCTTCGGCTGTTCCAATATTTACATCTTCAACTCCTTTTTCAGTCGGTCGTAAAGTTGGTTTCTTAGCTAAATCATCCTGATCGAAGAGCTCTTCTAAAGGCATCAAACCTTTAGGAATAACGTTATCTTTCAGATGCAACACTTCCATTTGATTAACTTGCATGTTAGCTTCACCATCATCATATTCTACATCAATTGAGGTATCTTTTAACTTACCTTTATTTTGCAGAAAATCATTAATCTCATCATCATCTTGGAAAACTTGCCAACATCTTTGATTATCCGGGACGGTAGGACGGTGCTTCACATGGATTTTGAACTTATTACTTGAGTTCATTGGGATCTTCAAATTACTTGCTGCCTTAGTAAGTGCATCTACAATTCCATTTTGAATGCGAGGAATACAAGTCAAAGTATAATATGAAAACTGCTTCAAAATATCCAGAACAGCATTCCGGTAAGCCCGCATTCGGGGATGCTTTGTTTAATATTCACCCTTTACTTGCTTAATCACCAATTCGGAGTCGCCATAAACTGAAATTCTCTTAGCATTCAGCTTTTTAAGAATTTTTAGGCCAGCAATCAGAGCTTCGTACTCAGCCTCATTGTTCTAACAATTGAATGCTAATTTGTAAGAACATACCCGTATATTGCTCGGTACCTTATTTGGAGTGGAAAAATGACTACGTACCCAAATACCAATTCCAGAACCATCATTTCCCACTGCACCATCGAAATCCATGGTCCATAGACCCTCTTCATCATCTTCTAAGTGTTGAAATTGTGCCAACTCTGTTTTTTCTGCTTGCTGTCCACTATCTTTAGCTGATTGCTCAACTGTGCTTTCCGGTTTTTACCTTTCTTTCTGCAAAAATTCTCTGAAATTCTTGGTAATCTCTGGAATATCTTCTGCTTGAACTAAATGACTATCTACATCATTGAAACTATCAGAAAACAAAACAAAAGACTCTAAATCTGTATGTACATAATTAATCGGATGATTGATCAGTTTCTCCTTGGTTGTAATCATATACTTCATTTTTTGTTCCCGGTACAACTTTCTCATTTGACCAAACACGGGAATCGTTGCATAGGAGAAATATAATTGTAATGTCCCTTTCAATTTTTCTCCCCAAGATCTGGAAAGAAACATACCAAATCTGAGAGGAATGTCTGCCACAACTACGTCCATCAAAACATTCTTTGTGGCAATTTGATCTAGGCTGAAAACCAAGTCTTTAATGAGCCCAATACATCTCACTCTGCTAGAATCAAATGAATAAAGATCAGGGTACTTCCTTGTGATGTCTAAACCCAACTTCTCCATGATTGCCTTCAGCATAAGATTATGGGAAGCACCAGAATCGAACATGGCATTATGCAATACAAACTCATGCAATCGAAGACTGATATAAAAAGGAGGCACTTCGCTATTTGGAGACTCACCATCTAAAGCTGGTCCAAATATCAGTTCTGGTTGATCATCTTCAATATTCACCATATCAGACATAGGATCGAAATTCAAAATTTTGGAAATTTGACCTCTATAAATGTTGTTATTCATTAGTTCAGTCAAGGGAATGGATACCTTTAATTTAGAAATCTCATTCTCCAAACTAAAGGCTGAAGTATTTTTGATCTCTTTGGCTGGAACATCTTTATTTTCAGCCTTCTCCCTCGATGTAATTGGTTGATTTGATTTTTCTGCTGATGATGACTTGGTGGCAACGGGATCAACTATCTCTTTTGCTTTCTTTTGTGCAACAGGTGAATCGTTTTTAGGTGCTGAAACTTCCTTTCTCTTTTGCATTGGGTTGACAGGAACATCTCTATTTCTAAGAAAATATTGCTTCTACTGGGCTGAAAAGGCATTCATATAACCTCTCTGATACTCATCCGACTCTTCCTCAACAGCTGCATCATTGGCCAAGATAAAATCCTCATCTCTTTGTACAACTGAACTTTCTGCATACTCCTCATCTTCAGTGATATAAATGGGAAAATCATCAGGAGTAAAGAAGTGATTTTCCTCCCCTACTACATCATCTTCATCATCTGAATCCTGACCAACAAAATTCTGCTGAAGAGGTGTCTTTACTTGTTGCTGGACTGCTGGCTCTTATGCTCGCTGCTCTCGTTTTTTGATCCTGAATTGAGGCTGTTGTTGACCATGGAAGTTGGGATTTCGAATTTGTGGTTCGGGATTATCAAGTGTGAGCTTTTCAATCATTCTTTCCACCTTGCAAAGTAGCTTATCTGATGTAGATGTAGAAGCTTCTTCCTTTATTACAACTTTCTTCTTTGCTTTCAATCTAGCTCTCTTGTCATTCAAATTTGCCTCAACACTCACCGCAATTTTCTGCATGTCTTCTAAGGTGGGCGGATCTCTGTCTCGTAATGAATAGGCCATCTTTGGATCAAAACCATCTGGGAATTTTAACAAAGCTGACTTCTTAGATGTCCTCAAATCATCAGGAATTACATTATAAACCGCATTAAATATGATAATATAGTCTTGGACGGACTCACCATCATTACATTTGATCTTGGTATATTCAGAAGTAATTTGAAGTGGATCTTTCTTCATTTCCCACCGATCTAGAAACTGTCTCTGAAGCTCATCTAATGTATTAATACTTATGGGCTGCAAAGCTCTAAACCACTTGCGTACCTCACCTCCAAAAGTTTACACAAACAATCTCATGGTGAAATTCTCTTCATCAATTTCATGGAGATCAAAGAAGTCTGTCGTTCTATCAATATGCTGCTGAGCGGGCACACTTTGAGGAGTACCATCAAACAAAGGGATTTTAATCTGATAATCAGCAGGCATGAGATCTAAGTTTTGTGGTAATACAAGAGGTGCGAATCTAGCAGCCATTTCTCTTGGTGGATTTATGATCTGTCTTGGAGAAACGGGTGGAGTAGGAGCAGTAGATGTATGAGGTGTATGTGGTGGAGATGGAGGAGGAAATACTGCAGATTTTTGATCAGATATAGATGGTTGCACGGGAATGGTAGGAATGAAGGAAAGCTTGGTGTGAGCTTGTGAATCAGAAGTAACTGCTGATGGACCAAGAGTTTCAGATGCAGATTCGATAAACTCAGGAATATTCGTTGCCACAATAGAGTTTTGAATGTTCAGTATGTAACTATAAATGGATCTATTAGCTTGTTCAATCTCAAGATACTTGATAAAATCGGGATTTATGACAGTAGAACCAGTAGCACTTTCAGACTTAGTTTCAAACAACGACAACTCAAATTTATCATCAAACTCAATATCTTCAAGGAATTCAAATACAGTCGGGCATGAATGAGATTTAAACAAAGGGACCATGGGACTTTCTCGACGGAGGATTCTTGAAATTAGATTGGGATTATCATACACTGGAGGCGGATCAAGATCGGGATTTTCTCTAGTATGTCTTCTGGAAGCCAGTGTGTTGATCTATTCAAAAATCAAAGGACAAAACCGATCTATTTCAGCCTATCAAATTCTAGACACAATCACCCAAAATTCCAGAATGATGTAATATACTGGGGTAATTCACAAGTCAAATGTCATGTTCACAAGCTAAACCGGAGATTGACTGAGGCAACGTTTATCTACTTCCGCTAATGCAAAGCAAAAGCGTTTCGAAGGCTACCTGGCATAACTTCAGGCTCCGTCTGTAACTTATGAAACAAATAACACCAACAAGCAAACCATTTTCTCCCCAGTATGGTCGCCACTATGTTATTTCCCAAATCCACCTTAGGCTGAAGGAAGGCGAGATTCAGGGTAACACCAAACCATGCTCAGTCTGGTAGCTAGCCCTACCAGAACAGGAGAGGGCTCTCTTCGGGTCAATCTCAGGAAAAATGTATCAATAGGCCTTGAGATGACTGAAATGAGTGCTAATTTTAGGCTAGGTATATTAATCAAGGAGTTTGAAATGATTTTTTAAGGGTTTTTGTTGGAAAAAGGGAAAGGCAATTTTGGGCTTGGGGATGAGGCCAATTTCTTGCAGAGTTCAAGTTGGGGCAGGGAAGGCAATGGCTTTGATGTCTTAGATTCAATGAATGGATAGAAAATACTGTTGAGAAGCTGAAGAGGGCAAGAAGGTGCAAGGATCCTCTTCAAATAGAGGAAAACATATAAAACTAAACAAAGGTTTAAGGCAGAGCACCAACAAACTAATGAATTCTACCTTAGTTACTCATTTGTTTAATTTCAAAAGTAAAGATAAGAGAAATGGCATACATATAACACTAATGAAACTTACAGATACATGAAGAAAAACATCATCAAAACTCAGAGCCACAAGGATCCCAACAAGTGCTGCAAAACCCTGGTCTTTCCTTTGCCAAAAATGCAGAAGTGTATGTACAATGAAGTGCCAAACTTTTCCCAAGTATCCAACCCTGAAAATGTCTCAGAAAATACATGATATAGACCATCCTAACCCCTTCCCATGCCTCTAGGGGTCGATCTCATCCTTCTAGGAGTTGTTTCAACCAATTCTAAACAAGGAACTGAAATCTAGGCAATCAAACAACTTGCCTCTATATGGAAGGAAACTGATTCATTCATTTAATTTTCACTTTTTAGTGAATGAATCCTCTAGAAAAAGTAAATATGAGCCAAAATTACATCATAATCATCAAATTACATCAAGATAGATCAATATTTACATCAAAAAGTAAAACTAGTCAAAACTGGGCGAATTTCTGAGCTGAAGAGTCAAAATGAGGCCAAATTTCTCTATGCGTCGCGCCTAAAAACTCAATGCGTCACGCCACTTTGAGCCTATTTTTGAGGCACTTTCCGAAGTCCAAATTGAGCTCATGATATATCGTTGGAAAGCCCTGCCTGTCTACTATCCAACCCAAGTGGAATCCTTCAATTTAGAGTTCATTTGCCCCTCCAAAATGGCAATCGCCCAAGACTGGTTCATGATGGTGCAAAAGGTGGCAGAAAGGCCATTTTTGGAGTGTTTTTGACCCTTAAGACCATCCAGAACTTTATG
Organism: Pinus albicaulis; assembly: GCA_034641835.2. Classification (NCBI taxonomy): domain Eukaryota; kingdom Viridiplantae; phylum Streptophyta; class Pinopsida; order Pinales; family Pinaceae; genus Pinus; species Pinus albicaulis. The sequence goes on along the minus strand of CM076570.1, from coordinate 561,090,903 downwards.
AAATATCTTAGCCATTTATGAACATGCATAATTTATCATAACAAACTCAAAAATATTAATTTTTCCTCCAGAATATGTCCCAATCATAAGCGCGCGCCAAGTGGCGCGATGCGTCGGGTGGAAAAATATGTTTTGCAACCAAAATTTTCCCCAAACTTGCTGAAATTTCGAGTGAAGGTCCCCCATCAAGTGTTATGCTAAGCCAAAGAAGCTTTGGCCAATATTTGAAGTGGATCAGGCCTTTTGCGTCTCCTTCGTGCCCTTCTCAACCTCGCTTTCAGGATCTTCATTTTCGCTTTGCAAACATGTGTGCGAGCCTAGTAGTGGTTCTTCATATGTCTGAGCATGTCTTTGTCCCTATTGGCCTTCGCCAATAGTTTCTCAAGATGAATGTTGACTCTCTTAAGGCAAGTCTCCCACTCAAACGATGTCATGTCACCTGGTCTTTTTCGGGCCAATTCATGGTCTTCACGAATTTTCTGCAGCTCCATGAGTGTCTGTTGATCCTCTAGTTGTTTATTCCGCTGCTCCAAGTAATTTATAACCCACTGAGCTCTCTGAAATTTCTCGGTCAATGTGCCGATCTCAGCTTTCTGCTCTTGGATGGTTTTTTTCAGCTTTGAGCTGGGAGAGCTCGAATCAACATCGATCAATATAAAATCAGTATCTTGGCCTCCTGAGGGGCCCTCATCCTGCATAGGCTTCTTGCCTCTGTCCTGTACCTGTGCTGATGTAGAAGGTGAGACCCCTTCCACACCATGTGGAGATAGTACTCACACTGCTGATGAAGGTAACGAGACCCCTTCCACCTCGGGTGGAGATAGTACTCGTTGTGATGTTGCAAATAAGGCTCTGGTACCTCTCTGATAGGTAACACACACTGGAACACTGATAGGCTCTGTCTTAGGACCTTCAAACTGATGTGAAGGCTCACCCTCATCATGAAAAATCTCTGGAGGAGGCTGAGGGGCTATAAAGAAGTCACGGGAAATGAACTCCTCCCATGCAATGCCCTGCAATCCAAGCTGATGTACCACAATCATCTTGATGAGCGCATAATGATAAATGTTGTTATGATGCTGCTCTGGAGTCTTCTTCTACACAAGAGTAGTCATCCGCTCTATGTTTTGACACATAAAGTATGGAATTCATATCATCCTCACTCTCGTGAAATGCATCAAAATTCTGATGTGGTATGCATAAAGGCATGAGAATCTACCCTTGCAACTGAAGTATCTAATGATGAGTTTCATTAATGGCGCATAGGACTCCTTCAAGAATCTAAAAGGAAACACCCTGCTGAGCTATCTCATATAACCAGGCTTGATGTAAGGTTCATAATATGCTCTATCCAGCTGTTTTCTCTTATTCCACTCTTCACCTATGTTTGGTATCCCGGTTGCCTGAGAAATGGTTTCTGGTGTCAAGGTGAAGTTCACTCCAGCAAGGTTTACATGACCATCACGCAAATGTAGGACAAATAAGTGAACCAACTCCTGATGATGCTGAATCTGCGCAATCATCTCACAATACTGAAAGCATGAATCTTGCTGAAAGCATGCCATTGCAAGCGGGTAGGCCTGCAACTGAGTCAAGGAAGTGGGCTCTTCTCTGACGTGCTTGCCACTTTTATGAGGCCTTCTCGGTACATTAAGCTCGGTGGTTGAGTCACTGTCCTGCTCATATTCTTGCTCATATGACGAATCTGTCTCTGTCATGGTGTTGAAAGCAAGATGTATGTTTGGTGTGTTGAAAATGAGAAATTGGACTTAGTGTCTTTGTTTTCAATGCCAAATGTGCTAAATAGGAATAAGGAACTGTAAGGAAAATGGGACAGTGGGAAAATTGAATTGGGGGTTTATCAAGTGAAATAAGATTGCAATAACAGTCACTTGACTGTTTGGGAATTGAGGATTTTATAAGTGATATGGGAGGGGGAGATGGTGATAGGAAATGTAGTTTTTAGAGATAGGGATAAATGAAAAGACAAGATATATTTAAGCTAAGTGAAATCAAGGATGTAAAGACAGTTCTTGAATATTTTGGGAATTGGGAATTTATAAATTATATGAAGGAAGGAAAGTGGTAGAAAGTGGTAGGGTTTGAGGATGAAAACATGGGAATAAAGGGTATAAGTAGTTTGGGACAGAGGGGAATAGGAGAAGGACTGTGATAGTAGTGTGACAACAAGGAGGAAAGGACACACAAGTGGGAATGTAGTTTACAAATTGGCACCAACAACCACACTTTAAATTTCAAGCATAAACCCTATGGAACAGTTTTCATCACATGAGAGGGTTTGTAATTTGCCCAATTAAACTTTCAAATTCCTTCCTCCAAATAACACTCAATGCAAACTAAAATCAACGGCAAAGAGCTTACAAACTTACTTGGAGCGACCAAGATGAAATATTTTGATTTTGGAGCAAATGATGATGATTTTTTAGCCTGTCGACCCTGTACGCCACACACAAACGCAGTGCGTCACACCAGTTGGAGAAAAGCACTGTGGCAGGAGGCCTAGTGCGTCGTGCAGCCTATGTGCACCGCGCTCTTACCCAATGCACCGTGCGCACTCTAAACACAGTCTTGGCTTCAAAATTACAGTTTCAGCCTCTCAGCACTAAACTTCGACTTTCCATCGATCTCTTGGATGCAAATGGCTATTCAAACAGTGACAATATCTCAAATAGTCACTATTCCTCTTTGATTCTTTGGCTTGAAATGATGGCTTCTTGGTTGATTTTTTGCAGGGATGGTGGCATTGGATTTTGGCAAAGGATGACCATGGCTGCATTTGAAATAATTCATGATGGAAAACTTAAAAAAAAAATACATATTCATTACAAACAATAAATTTGATGATTTCTTCCTCAAAACAGAGTTTTGAAGAAGAATCATCCTTGAGCATTATTGATGATGAAAATCTTGAAATGAAAACTTATTAAGAGCCTCCCCATGGTCTGCTGGTATTATTTGACATTCTGAAGACCAAACCCTAGACCTAAACTGAAATGACTCTTGTTCGACCAAAATACCATTTACGACTGTAAATCACTGAAATCAACTTTGATGAATTTTGATAAATTTTTACCAACCAGCAGGTACAAACATGAGGGAGAATGATAGACAAAGCCCTTCCGTCAGATGATCGCATGCCCCTAGCGGAATGCAGATGAATGAGATGAATGAGACACCTAAAAATGAAATGCAATAAGAGAAATGATCTCTGACGGAGGGATGTAAAGACCGACTCTAACAGAAGTAACTTTGGCAAGAGGAGAAAAAATATCATCAAAATCAATTCCCAGCACCTGGGAATAACCTTTTGCTACCAACCGAGCTTTGTATTTCTCCACCTTTCCTTCTACATTCATCTTCTTTTTAAACACCCATTTGCTCCTGATGGGCTTCCTTCCAGCCGACAAATCCACCAAATCCCATGCCTCATTTTTGTGCAAGGATGCCATTTCATCAACCATGGCCTCCTTCCAGATTTTTCCATCCTCTAAATCTACTACCTCCCTAAAATTTCTAGGATCATCATCATTTATAGTTAAGGAAAAATTTGAATAGAAAGCAGATGGACTATACCTTTCTGGTTGTCTTCTTTCTCGATCTGATCTTCTCACAGCTGGAGTTTGTGGCTCTTCCCCTTCTAAGTCTTCTTTTGTTGTAGAGTCTGATTCATCCTCATTTAGCTCAAACTCTATATTCTCAGGTTCCTTTGGTATGAATTCATGTTTAACAAAATATTTCACCTCTCTAAACACCACATCTCGGCTGTACACAACCTTCCTTGTTTCCGGGTTCCAAAGCTTGTAACCTTTAAACCATCCTTATACCCAATAAAGATGCACCTTTCAGATTTATTATCCAGCTTGGTCCTTTTCTGCTTTGGATCATGTACATATGCATCACATCAAAATACCCTTAGATGTGAAAGAGAGGGTTTCTTATTATTCCATACCTCATGTGAGTCTTATCCTCCAACACTAATGAAGGTGATCTGTTAACCAGATAGCATGCAGTCTCCACTGCCTTTGCCCAGAATTCTTGTCCTAACCCGGTACCACTGTGCATGCTTCTTGCCTTTTCCATCAATGTTCTGTTCATTCTTTTTGCAACTCCATTTTGCTGAGGCGTGTATGGATTAGTCATCTATTGTGCTATACCACACTTCTTACATAACTCTTCAAATTCCTTCTTGCATAACTCCCCACCATTATATTTCCTCAGCACCTTTATCTTCTTCTCTGTCTAGTTTTCCACTAGAGCCTTAAATTATTTAAATCTGTCAAAAAATTTAGATTTCTTCCTCAAGAAATATATCCATGTATTCCTTGAGAAGTCATCTATGCATGAAACATAATACACAGACTTTCCCAGTGAAGGAACTAACACAGGTCCAAACACATCACTGTGCACAAGTTCTAATATCTTGTTCGCCCTCTTAGCACCAGAAGGAAAACTCACCCGATTCTACTTCCCATATACACAATGTTCAAAAAAACTGAAATCCAAAGATAAATTAGATGTAACTTCTACCATACCATTTCTATGCAGTATCCGAAGGTCCTTCTCTCCAATATGTCCAAGCCTTTAATGCCATAACATGGTCTTTTCTCCAGAGATAGCTAGGCTTTCCGCTCCACTTTCAGGAACCATAGAACTGTTACACCCATCAATAACAGTGCTACCTTGTAGCTTGTACAGAGTTCCAGTCTGAACTCCCCGCATTAATACCAGTGCTCCCCGAACCATCTTGCAGGCATCTTTCTTGAACAATGTTTTTACACCTGCATCATCCATCTTGCTTACAGAAATCAGATTTCTGGCCAATGCAGGAATATGTAGAACACCAAGAAGTGTTCTAATACTTCCACCTTGCAGCTTCAGCTTGACCTTTCCATGTCTGATGATTCTGGCCTTCCTATCATCCCCTAGGAAGACATCACCACCATCATATTTCTCATACTCGCAGAAACAATCCCTATGGGGAGTGAAGTGAAAGGATGCACCTGAGTCAATCAACCATGACTCATGATCTACATGTGTATTTGAAGAAGAAGCCAAATACACATCCCCACCTTCATCCGAGGTGGTTTCTGCCTTTGCAGAAGGAGCATCATCAGATCCCTTTCCTTTCTCAGGAGCTTTAGATCTGCACTCCCTTTGGTAGTGCCCTTCCTTTTTGCATTGCCAGCATACCTTTACAAAATTTCCAGGAGATTTATATCTCCCTATAGATTTGGATCTCCCCCTCAAAACCTTATTCTTGTTTATGTTTTGGGACATTCCTCATACAGATAAGACATCTCCATTATATCCCTCCATATTTCTCCATCTCATTTCCTCCGACAACAAGGCTGAGACAATGTCATCAAAATTCAAGGTAGTTGTATTGCTATCTATCGCAATAACTAGGCTGTCCCACGAGTCTGGTAGAGAACACAAAAAATTGATGCACTTATCTTCATATGAGATTTTAATATCAACAGATGACAACTGAATTACCACAGTATTGAAGGCATTCAGATGCTCTGTCACCGAGTCTCCATCCTTCATCCTCAGGTTATACAACTTTTTCCACAAGAACAACTTATTCACCAGAGACTTAGATTGGTACAAAGTCCCAAGTTTTTCCAACAAATTATTCCTCGTAGATTCCCCAAATACATTCAACAATACTGAATCTGAGACACACAACCATATTGTGCTCTTAGCCTTCCGATCCAGTTTCTTCCAGTCTTCATCTGAAATTGTCGTTGGTTTAGTACCTGGATCTACCGCGATCCACTAATATTTATCCACCAGTAGATCCTCCATCTTGAGCTTCCACAACTCAAAACTCTGACCATTAAATTTCCCTATCTCTATATTCCCACCGCTCGCCATCTTCTTTCACCACAAGAATCGATCCTGCAGATCTCCCACTGAACAGGGTCTACCTCAGGCCTGAGCAAAAAACCCTCAGCAGCAAAGGCATCCCCTTGAAGCCAAAACAGCTCTGATACAAAATGTAGGTTTTAACCCTGAATATAAATTATCTACACACGAATCTTATAACAGAAAATAAACAATAGTGATATCATAAAACATAAAACAGATAAACATAGAGATTTTTCCCTGGATCCCAAATCGGGATGACGAGCTTGATTTTTCATTATATTCCTTTTAGTGTTACAACACACACACACACACACACACACACACAGATAGATATATATATATATATATATACATGCCGAAGCATACATGAAATCTAATCCATTAACCCTCGATTAGAACATAACCATAGTTCCCTTGACCAGATCTACAAAAAACACCAGGGGCCCAAAACCATCGTACCCCAAAACCATGTGCAAAACCATGCACAAAACCATGGGTGCGGACTACCCACCAGAAATTAAGGACCAAAAAATTTTCGCCGGGGCGCTGCCCCGGACCACTAGCGAATATAACACATACCCAACACTTCAAGCCCAAGCGAAAAATCCCTCAACAGCAAAGGCGTCCCCTTGAAGTTGAAACAACTCCGATACCAAATGTAGGTTCTAACCCTGTACAGAAATTATCTACAAACAAATTTTAAAAATTGAAAATAAACAATAGAAAGAGCATAAAACATAAAACATATATACACAGATATTTTCCCCTGGATCCAAAATCAGGACAACCAGCTTGATTTTTCATTATATTCCTTTCAGTGTTACAACACATATATATACATGCCGAAGCATGCATAAACCCAAATGCATTAACCCTAGATTAGAACATAACCGTAGTTCCCTTGACTAGATCTAAAAAATACTAGGGACTGGAAACCATCGTCCCCCAAACACCATGGGGCAGTCCACCTATGAGTGGGTCCGCACACCAAAAACGGAAAGAATATAACACAATCCTGACATTCTCCCACTTGTTTTTCTCTTTCCACACGGGGCCACAAGAGATCTTAATAATCAGCCTAGCTCTGCAACACCCATTGTTTCTCTACACGAAGAGAACTTATTAGTGCTCACAGAATTCGTAAATGCATCTGCAACATTCTTCAAAGTGTCCACCTTTACCAACAACACCCTTATATGCTTGTTGGCTTGAGGGGTCCTAACCCAGGTTCGGTGTGCAAGGTTTTCCAAAAAACCCCTATACTATTGGCCCTTTCGGCAGTGACCTGCTTTCGCAGGTCACAGTCTCACCCAAAGTAGTATGGGTGGGTGCTGGAACTAGGTTTCCACACCCTGAGAAAGGAAGGGTAAGGCAAGCAGGGCTGCGTTCTGTTCATATTACCTTGTTTCTTCGCAAGGTTAATTATGTATCTATTTTCATCCACGTGCACTAGATCTACAATTATATGCTTTTCACAACATAAACACATCATTATCTAAAAAGAGCAGAATAGATCTAGATCCAAGAATTCAGTACACAGAATTTCGCAGCAGAAAGATAGAAAATACATAGCACGGGAATTATCAGTAGTTCATACACCAATACTCATGGATTCAGATCTCTAACAATCCTTCGCATTCATTCATTTATCAACCTTTCCTTACAATTCCATTCCCAACCTACACACACAACAGCAGGGTTCGCACATAGCTAGACTAGGAGCTCTGTGCACACAGCCAGCAGGAGTCCGTTCCCCCAAAACCCAAACAGATAGCTTAAACAATAGATTGCATCAATAGCTCATCCAATCCTATCTCTTACAATCCAAAATGCATCTCTATTTATAACAATCTAGCCTCAACGTTCCTATGGTCTGCAACACATGGTTTTCAGACCCCTACTTTACCCTTTGACCCATTACAATGCATTCGGGGCTTTGAACCACCCCAAAACCCCTGTGCTATATTAAATATAATCAAAATTAACCAAAATGGACTAGTTTCGCAGCTTTTTAGGAGACCCCGTTCCAACAGTCCCCCAACACAATCTTGTGACTCGTCCCGAGTCACTGCACTGGTATGACCACATAGTCTGCAGCCTTGTATGGTTTGAGTCGACTAGAGTTGACAAAGCCAGGAATGAGGTCACCACGCAAGGTAGCTAACTAGACTACACCACCATTCGTAACCATCTTAACTGTGTAGGGACCAAGCCAGTGCTGCCGGAATTTTCCTGGGTGTTTCGCAAATTGGATATCTTAGAAAAGTATGAGATCACCTTCGATGAATGTCTTCTGGTGAAAGTGTCGATCATGCCAGACTTTATCCCGAGCCTTTTGAACCTGCTGGTGAAACTGAGCAATAAATCGATCTTCCTCCAAGGCCACCAGTTGCGCCAAGTGTTCCTCTATGATGTCAGAGTCGGCCATATTCGTGAACACTGCGATGCGTAGGCTAGGAATAATGTACTCTATGGGCATAATGGCCTCCTTGCCATAGACCATTTAGAAGGGTGTCCTGCTGGTCAGCTTTTTAAAGGTCATTTGGTAGGCCCAGAGAACCGAGGGGATGCGAACATCCCAGTCACTACAATCGGCATTAGAAACCTTCATTAATGCCTGCTCCAAAATTTTGTTAAAAGATTCAACTGCTTCATTAGCTTGGGGATGATATGGTGTACTCTTGGCATGGTGGATCCGGAATTCCTCATTCAAAGCTTGAATTGTTTGGTTAATAAAATGTGTACCTCTATCGCTCATCAGGATCTTTGGGCAGCCAAACCTTGTTAAAATTTTCTCAAAGATGAAGTGCACAGCAGTATCAGTAGTAAAATATTTTACAGCTTGTGCCTCAGCCCATCGTGTGACGTAGTTAGTGGCAGTGATAATGTAGCACGCACCTGTTTTCTTTCCTGGTGGATTGATGGGTCCGATAAAGTCAATGGCCCATTTATCAAAAGTCTGTAGGGCCATCTGAGGCTGTAATGGCATGTCATCTTGCCATGAGGGTCAGCCAGTTCACAGGCATGTATCGCACGACCTACAATAGGCGTAAGAATCTTGATGCAGGGTAGGCCACCATAAGCCAGCCCTTAAAATATTTTTGTGACGTAGCTCTACCCGAATAGTGGCCACCTGCGACTCCATCATGTGCTTCTATGAGGATGGCAGGTTGTTTGTGTTCCAATACATATCAGTGGAGTATTTCATCGGAACCCAACTTGTATAGCTACCTTGTGATGATAGTGAAGTCTGCAGCCCAGGTAACCAACTCCTTCTTCTTTTGTACTGAATACGCAGCAGGGGCCACACCTACATTAAGGAATTCAATGATATCAGCAAAGTGAGCATCAACCAAATTAATGGTAAACAACTGCACATTGGGTGAGCCTTCATCTAGGTTAGTTGGTTCTTCCCCTGTATCGATACGAGACAGGTGATCCGAGCCTGCTTTCAACTGCCCGGGCTTAACGATGATCAAAAAATCATATTCCTGAAATAGCAATAGCCAGCAGAAAATCTTGCCTCCCAACATAGGCTTGTTGACCAGGTATTTTAAAGAAGAGTGATCTGTGAACATCTTAAAGTGTCCTTCCAGTAGATAGTGCCGATATTTTTGTAGTGCGTACACCATAGCCAGTCCTTCATGGTCAGTGGTAGAGTAATTTCTTTCGACGCTTGAGAGTTTCCGACTGGCAAAGGCAACCAGGTGATCAATATCGCCTTTGCCAGGCTGTGTGAGGACCGCGTCTAGGGCAATGCCTAACACATCGACATGTACGTGAAATTATTTTGGCTAGTCAGGGAATATTAATATGGGCGTAGAAATCATCTTACCTTTTAGTAGTTTGAAGATCTTCTAACATTCATCATTCCAGAAAAAAGAGACATATTTTTTTAGTAGTTGTTCCATGGGTGCTGTGATCAGAGCATATCCTTGAATGAATTTTTTGTAATATCCTATGTGACCGAGAATGGAGCGCAGCTATTTCTCCGTGGTGGGGGCTGCCAAGTTGATAATTATGGCTATCTTCACAGGATCAATCATCAGTCCTTCTCGATAGACTATGTGTCCAAGAAAGATTCCAAAAGGTACGTAGAAGATACACTTTTTGAAATTCAAGGAGATCTGGTGCTTTTGGCATGCATCCAACACTAATCACAGGTTCGAGAAATGTTATTTCACTAAGAAAAAAACCATCCATTCATCGAAGTAAACCTCCAGAAACTTATGACTAAACTCTTTGAACACAGCCACCACAACCATTGAAAAGATAGCAGGTGAGTTCTTAAGACCAAAGCGCATGACCGTATACTGGAAGGAACCCCATTCAGTGGTAAAGGTGGTCTTACTGTGATCCTCAGGTGCAATTCTGATTTGGTGGTATCCCGAGAATCCATTAGTGAAGGAATAGGCCTCCTGGCCACCCATGCTATAAAGGATTTCATTGGAGAAGGGAGTAGGGAAAGGGTCATGAACACAGACATTTTTCAGCTTTCGTAGATCCACACAGATGCATATTTCTCCCTTTGTTTTTTTCTCTTGAACGACCATTGGGCTTACCCAATCTTACTGTTCAACTGGTTCAATGATACCTGCGACCAACATTTTTTCCAACTCTTATTTGACCTTTTGCTTATACTTAGGGTTCAACTGGTAGGGCCGCTGCTTGACGGGCCACGCTTCAGGCTTTAGAGTGATGTGCATAATGCCGAGGTCCCCAATGATTCCTTTGAGCTCAGAAAACTTTGTAGGGAATAATTCCTAGTACTCCATAAGTAGTTCGAAAATTTTTCCCACGGTGCCTTCATCCCAATAATCCCCAATTTTAGCCAGCTTAGGGTGTTATTCTGTCCCAATATTAACTTCACGTAGCCGGAGAGGTTGTGTTACATCAACATCCTAGAGCAATGGTCCGATAACGGTACATTCTCCTTCTGATTCCAGAACAGATATATTCTGCGGGTTATCCTCTTCTTCGTTAATCAACAAGCTCCGGAAGTTGACTATGTCTTTCATCTGGGCCTCCCATGTCAGAACGACTGGAGGGGTGTGTGAGTGAGGCTTTTTAAAGATGAATGAATCAATGTCATGTAGGGCTTTTTCAAGCATCTCTGTTCCCCCAATAAGTCTGAACGTTCCAATAAAGTCCTCTTTTAATATTTCCCAGTGGCGGGTCCGCTGATGTAACTCTACGTCTAAGTACCAAGTAGCAGTAATAGGGCCCAAGGCATGTATGAATATATGGACCCATTATTCTAGGGTTCGGTCAGCCCATTTGGTTGTCCAAGTTCCTAGATGCGCGCAGGGGTCCCCGGGTCCTAGGAATATCTTGGTGCACACACCAGCGAGAGGTGTGAATCGCAGCACCATCCTATCCCGACACGTTTCCCAATCTGGAAATGCTTTCTTATGGGTATCCCACCAGCGTGCAGGTGTGCCACACAGTGCCAAATTGAGTGCCCAGAGCCACCGATTTTTTGGTACCCTAGCCTCTAATGTTCTTAAGAAGTCCTGGACAGTACTAGACTCACCAAAGTGGGGAAGGTACCTTACCTCCAAAGTAATGCAGTAGAGGGACCTTGCAACCCGAGGGCATCGTAGTGCTGAGACATTGTGTAGCCGGGCCTGCCAACTCTGAAGTTCTTCATCCGGGTCATAACAATACTCCCTGTCTTTCTCCCAATTGAATACCCCGCTTGTTGTAGGGTCACCCTGGTCTTCATCCTGTAGATATGATCGAGTTCCTCCTCTTCGTATGTTGGATCTGTATATCACATACCCTTAGCAAGATGCAGTGGTACTATTAAACGGGTACCGTTCTTCTCAAACACCATGCTACATTTTTTTAGATTAATAACACCCCCTACGTTGATAGCCTAGTCTAGTCCTAGGAGTGTAGGATAGGGATCCATATCCTGCACAATTTCTATGACCTCAAAGTCAGCTAGGAAACTTACTCCTGCGATATCGACCACAAATTTTGTAAACCTTCCCAGAGGGATGATATTTTGTTGATTCGCCATTTGCAGCTAGATAGTGGACCAGTCTAATTTAGGTTCTCCCATTCATTTCCATGTCTGTTTTGGTAAGATGTTTGCGTCAGATCCAAGATCAAGAATAACCTGATCCATCTCATACTCACCAATCTATGCCATCAGTCGTAGTTCCCTCCTAGTGTGCCTTTTGTAGCTATGTAATTTGTGTACTTCCTTAACCTCAGCCGCTGGGCCGGGCTGGGTTACGTAGTTCTGTAGCAATACTTGAAGTTTTTCTCCAGCTTGTGGGTTGCGTTGTAGATTTGAGCATGCCCTTAACAAGGATTCAACTTACTCTTCTATATAGAGGTGCGTTGGAGGCTACGCAGGGGCTTCGAACGACTCCTGTTTCCTGGGATTTGGTTCCTTCTGGGTGGTCAGCTCCTCCCTCGCTCCTTGGGTGACCATGATGCATGTTATGATTTTTACACCGCGATCTTCACTCCTTAGCTCCATTTTGACTCTTTGTACATTTTGGGTGGGGGTAGACTATTTGTCCTTCATTTTTGTTAAAAAGAGCAGACAATATTCGATCTCATGGTCCAGTTGTCTGTAATATTTACAGGACTACCTCGTGGGATTTGGGTAGTCCCTGGTGAAGTGCCCTACCTCTCCAAAGTTGTATCATATCAGCTGGCCCCGTCCTCATCTTGCGCTCCCTCCCTGTCCCCCCTGCCCCCTGCAAGAGAGTTACCAAAGGTTGCAAGAGGTCTCAGAGAGGCAGGATCAGACTATACTCTATAAAGGGTTCCCCGATCTACCAGTAAGTCATATGTGTAACAATTCTTCTCGTCGTGTCTTATAGATCGGCAGAACCTGCACCATTGTTGCCTTAATTCACCCCTATTTATCTAAGGGAACTGCGCTGTATGATGTAGTCCCACTACCTGGTAATCTTCGCACCAGAGGTCTGTGCTGACTCCTTTTCCCCGTTCCATTCGTAAGATCTGTATTTCTAGGTGCATGATCCTGAGTTGTTCCTAAATTTGCTGAACTCCTTCCCTTGTGTCATCCTTAGGCACAACTTCAAGTTTCATGGCAGCTTCCAAGGATTTTTCCTATGATTCGAAGGTCTGGTGGCCCAAGGGTATGCGTAAGTGAGGTAGCAGCATAGCGATGAACCATTTTGTGTGTTGTTTGTCATCATACTTGAACTCACCCTCCCTAATCGCTTTCTTTAACTGTTGATCGACCTCCCATACCGACTCAGACATCCCTTGCTTGAAGTATTTTACTTATGCTACTAGCTGGGAATTGGATTTTGTTTTTCGGAATTGTTTTTTTAGGGCATCCTTGATATTTTGAAGTGTTGTGCTCCCATTTTGAGATATATACTACATATACCAGTCCAGCTCCCTTTCTTCAAAAGCCAAGGATAGCTGCGCTTTCTTCACAGTATCTCTTACCACCCCTTGCACCATCCACACCGAATTGGTCACAAACCAAAACAGGTCCATGTCCTCATTTGCTGCTCCTTTAAAAGTAGGTAACTTTAAGTGTGCTACCATGGGCTCCTCTTGTTTATCTTCCTGGGGCCCTAACGTCGAGGCAGCTGATAGAACTTGTGTAGGTCTCAACAGACTATGAGTAGAGCGATCCCGTCCTTGACTGTCTCAATAGTTCTTATTGCTCTGCATTGCACTTCCACCCAGAATATCACTCATTCCACCCCACATTAGATCTCTAAGGCCATTACCTGATCTCGTTTCTCAGAATTATTTAGGTCCTGGCAATGGAACCATTTGTTGGCTTGAGGGGTCCTGACCTAGGTTCGATGTGCAAGCTTTGCCAACAAACCCCTATACTACTAGCCCTTTCAGTAGTGACCTGCTTTCGCAGGTCACAGTCTCACCCGAAGTAGTATGGGTGGGTGCTAGAACCAGGTTTCTGCACCGTGAGAAAGGAAGGGTAAGGCAAGCAGGGCTACGTTCTATTCAGATTACCTTGTTTCTTTGCAGGGTTAATTATGTATCTATTTGCATCCACGTGCACTAGATATACAATGATATGCTTTTCATAACATCAACACAGCAGTATCTAAATAGCGCAAAATAGATCTAGATCCAAGCATTCAATACACAGACTTTCATAGCAGAAAGACAAAAAATACATAACATAGGAATTATTAGTAGTTCATACACCAGTACTCATGGATTTAGAACTCAAAAAATCCTTTGCATTCATTCATTCATCAACCTTTCCTTACAATTCCCTTCCCAAACTACACACACAGCAACAGGGTCCGCACATAGCTGGACTAGGAGCTCCGCGCACACAACCAGCAGGAGTCCGTTCCCCCAAAACACAAACAGGTAGCTTAAACAATAAATCACATCAATAGCTCATCCAATCCTATCTCTTACAATCCAAAATGCATCTCTATTTATAACAATCTAGCCTCAACATTCCTATGGTCCACAACCCATGGTTTTCAGACCCATAATTTACCCTTTGACCCATTACAATGCATTCAGGGCTTTGACCCAACCCAAAATCCCTGCGCTATATTAAATATAATCAAAATTAACCAAAATGGACCATTTTTGCAGCTTTTTAGGAGACCATGTTCCAACAATCCTCAACCATATCTCTCACAAAGTGATATTGAGCATCAATGTCCTTTGTATTTGAATGATAAGCAGGGTTCTTAGCCAAGAAAATTGCATTTTTACTATCAAAGTCTATCCTTATAACTCGCTGCACCAACCCCATACTTGAACACAATCTCTGCAACCAAACTACTTCCTTTCTTACATGACTAGCTGCCATGTATTCTACCTCTGTAGTTGAAAGATCCACTACAGACTGTCTTTTACTCATCCAATTTACTGCACCTCCAAATAGGCTAGACACATACCCACTTGTAGATATTCTTTGGTCTAGATCTCTAGCCTAGTCTGCAACAACAAAACCATGAATGTCCAAAATTCTTTGCAATCTTGGTCTTCCCTGGAAGCACAAGCCATAATCACAAGTGCCACGCAAATATCTAAAAATGCACTTCAGTGTTGTCCAATGCTCCTTCCCTGGGTTTGACATAAACTTTCTCAATACTCCCATTGCATGTGCAATGTCTAGTCTAGTACTAACCATTGCATACATCAGGCTACCCACTGCACTTCCATATGGAACAAGGGACATATCCTCCTCTTCTTCTTGTGTCTTAGGAGACTGTTCAACAAACGGATTTACACCTACAGGAATCAAAACTTTCACTGGTTGACTATCCTACATAATGAACCTTTGCAATATAGTCTCGACATACTTCCTCTGGTTTAACCAGAGCTTCCTCTTTGCCCGATCTCTCTAAATTTCCATGTCAAAAATATAGTTTGTAGCACCAAGATCCTTCATGTCGAATTTGGAGAACAGTTGGGTCTTCAAATCTTGGATAATTTCTTTGTCATTTCCAATCAACAACATAATATCCACATACAAGACCAAATAAATAACATGGTCACCAATTAATTTAAAATTAACATAGTGATCCTCCTTGCTTTTGGTGGAGCCAAGTCCCTGTATATAGGTATAAAATTTTTGATACCACATCCTTGGTGACTATTTTAACCCATAAAGAGACTTCTTTAACCTGCATACTAGTTCTTTCTTCCCCTTCACCATAGAGCCTTCAAGTTTTTTAATGTAGATCTACTCTTCCAGATCCCCATGAAGAAATGTTGTCTTCACATCCATCTGTTCTACCTCAAAATAAAATGCAATAGAAAGAGATAAAATTAATCTAATAGAAGTAAATTTGGCAACAGGAGAAAAAATATCACCAAAATCAGTTCCTGGCACCTAGGAATATCCTTTTTCTACCAACTGAGCTTTTTATTTCTCCACCTTTCCTTCTACATTCATCTTGTTCTTAAACAACCATTTTCTCCTGATGGGCTTCCTTCCAGCCAACAACTCCACCAGATCCCATGCCTCATTTTTATGAAAGGATGCCATATCATCAACCATGGCCTCCTTCCAAAGTTTTCCATTCTTTGAATCTACTGCCTCCTTGATGGTTCTGGGATCATCATCAACCATATTTAAAGAAAAATTTGAATAGAAAGCAGATGGACTATACCTTTCTGGTTGTATTCTTTCCCAAACTGATCTTCTCACAGCCGGAGTTTGTGGCTCTTCCTCTTTTGAGTCTTCTTCTATTGTAGAGTCTGATTTATCCTCCTTTAGCTCAACTCTATCTTCTCAGGTTCCTTTGGTAGGACTTCTTGTTTAACAAAATCTTTCAACTCTCTAAACACCACATCTCAGCTATACACAACCTTGTTTCTGGGTTCCAAAGCTTGTAACCCTTTAAACCATCCTTATACCCAATAAAGATGCATGTTTCATATTTATTATCCATCTTTGTCATTTTATCCTTTGGAAAATGTACCTATGCATCACATCCAAATACCCTCAGATGTGAAAGAGAGGGTTTCTTACCAGTCCACACCTCATGTGGTGTCTTATCCTCTAACACTGATGAAGGTAATCTGTTAACCAAGTAACATGCAATCTCCACTACCTCTCCCCAATATTCTTGTCCTAACTCATTACCACTGAGCATGCTTCTTGCCTTTTCTACCAGTGTTATGTTCATTATTTCCGCAACTCCATTTTGCTGAGATGTGTATGGAGTAGTCTTCTGATGTGCTACACCACACTTCTTACATAACTCTTCAAATTCATTCTTGCAAAAATCCCCACCATTATCTGTCCTCAGCACCTTTATCTTCTTCTCTGTATGGTTTTCTGCCAGAGCCTTAAATTCCGTAAATCTATCAAAGACTTCATATTTCTTCCCCAAGAAATATATCCATGTATTCCTTGAGAAGTCATATATGAATGAAACATAGTACACAGACTTACCCAGTGATGAAACCGACACAGGTCCAAACACATCACTGTGCACAAGCTCTAATATCGTGTTTGCCCTCTTAGCACTAGAAGGAAAACTCACCCGATTCTGCTTCCCATATACACAATGTTCATAGAAATCGAAATCCAGATAGCTATTAGACATACCTTCTACCATACCATTTCCATGCAGTATTTGAAGACCCTTCTCTCTAATATGTCCAAGCCTTTGATGCCATAACATAGTCTTTTCTCCAGAGACTGCTTGGATTTCTACTCCACTTTCAGGAACCATAGAACTGTTGCACCCATCAATAACAATGTTGCCCTGAAGCTTGTACAGAGTTCCAATCCTAACTCCCAGCATTAATTCTAGTTCTCCTCGAACCATCTTATAGTTATATTTCTCAAACACTATTTTTACACCTGCATCATCCATCTTGCTTACAGAAATCATATTTCTGGCCAATGCAGGAATGTGCAGAACCCTAGGAAGTGTTCTAATCCTTCCACCTTGCAGCTTCAGCTTGAATTTTCCACGTCTGACGATTCTGGACTTCCTATCATCCACTAAGAAGAAATCACTGCCATCATATTTCTCATACTCGTAGAACCACTCCCTATGGGGAGTGAAGTGAAAGGATGCACTCGAGTCTGTTAGCCACCTATAAAATTTGTTATACCAA